>BSBM01001112.1:1200000-2400000 GCA_027924585.1 Larix kaempferi | reverse complement strand
AGGTAACCATAATAAAACCAATATAATAATTTAACAGTAAGAAAGTACTGAAATCATAAAATTTTCCACCAAGGCTTCATAGATCTAAATCATAACACTGATAATTTCGACATACTAGTTAACAGTAGGATTGTACCTAAATCATCAATACTAAATATCTATGTTCAGATCCGCATTATTCGTATGACAGAAATTAATTAAAACACTATAACCTTATATATATATTTAACAATGAAGGCAGATAAATAACAGGAATTACTTCAAGTCTGAGATAACAAAACCTGGAACTTGAAAAATGCAGTAGGAACAGCCACGTTCCTCCCAACCGTAGATTAGGTACAAAAACCAAGTCTGTCCGCAATCACCCCCGAGCCAGATACATGCATGGAAAAATGTGGACAACTAGCCTCAAACTCAGTATTCCTTTCCTGAATCCCTTGCCTAACACAAAGTGCTCACACAGCAAGTGAAATTCCTTCCGGCATACTCAGCAGCGTCCTGCCTCCTCACATATGCCATCCTTTTATAATTTTGCCTAGGTCTTTCCATTAGCAGCCAATTCCTCATGAAATTTTCGCAGCTAATCAAATCCCTGATTTTCAGGGTGTGTCTAGTGTCTTAAATACACTCCTGACACTTGTTCTGATGTCCCAGAGGCTAACTCTAACTTGTCCCCCACTTCTCCATGCATGATCTCCTCATTTAACTTGGCTGTTCCCACTCATTCTTTTATTAATAGAATAAAATTGTTTGTTTACATCAGTCCTCCTAGGACTTAAGTCAGCCAATTTTTCATCTGGCTTCCTCATTGCATAAATCTCAAATTAATAAAACAATATTAAAATAAATCAGACATAATGTTTTTTTCATCATTGGGGAGGGATGTCACATCCTTGCCCCCTTATTGTGAACACTGTCCTCAGTGTTCTAGTCTTCATCCATCTGTTCTGGGAATAGATTCGGGTACCTTTCTAGTATTTCGCTTTCCAATTCCCAGGTTGCCTCCTCAGGGCTAAAGTGCTTCCATTGTACCTTTACCTGAGCGATGGCTCGGTTCCAAAGTACTGTTTCTTTCCTGTCCAGAATGCGTAAAGGTTCCACTTGAAACTCGCCTTCTGGAGCCTCCTGTATCAAATTCCAATCAATAATATGAGTGGGGTCATGAATATATTTTTTCAGTAATGAGATGTGAAAAACATTATGAATTTTTAAGTGTGCGGGTAATGCCAGTTTATAGGCTACGGGTCCAATCCTCTCAAGTACTTGGAAAGGCCCGCAGAACCGTGGTGCCAGTTTACTGCAACTCCCCAGCCGGAGTGAGCTTTTCTTTGCTTTAACCCGCAAGTATACGTGGTCTCCAACTGAGAACTCCTTATCTCTCCTTTTCAGATCAGCATAACTCTTTTGGCGGTCTTGGGCCACCTTTAAATTCTTCTGTACCCTTTGGACTGTCTGTTCCATGTCTTTCAGCAAATCTGGTCCTACCAACAAGCGATCGACAGGACTATCCCAGCTAACTGGGGTGGTGCATTTTCTCCCATAAAGAATTTCAAATGGACTCATTTTTGATGATGCTTGGTACCCATTGTTGTAAGCGAACTCTACCAGATGTAAGTAGTCTTCCCATTTGTTGGGTCTCTCCATGACGTACATTCTCAGCATATCTTCAATGATCTGATTTGTACGTTCAGTCTGTCCATCTATTTCAGGGTGATAACTCGTGCTGAAATTAATTCTGGTTTCCAAACCTGTAAACAAATATTTCCAGAATGTGGAGGTAAATTTTACATCCCTATCTGAAATTACCATCTTTGGTACTCCATGTAATCTGAATATTTCCTTTAGAAATATTCCTGCAATATCTGCTGCCTTGTAGGTGGTTTTTACCGGAATGAAATGCGCCGATTTGCTAAACTTGTCAATCACCACCATTATGGAATCATGTTGTCGTTGGGTTCTCGGCAAACCTGTGATAAAATCTAGTGAAATCACTTCCCATTTCCATTCAGGAATTGGTAATGGTTGTAATAACCCAGTAGGATGTCTATGATCTGTCTTCACGTGTTGACATTCCAAGCATTTAGATAAATAATCAGCTAGTTCAGTCTTTAATTTAGGCCAAAAGAACTGTTTTCTGAGGGATGTTATCATCTTTTTATACCCGGGGTGACCTGCAAAAGGGGGTTTGTGCATCTCATTTAGAATAAACAATTTAAATTCTGCAACATTAGGCATGTACAGCCTATCTTTGAACCAGATCAGACCTCTCTCATCCAATCTGAAATCTGTCCCGTTCATGTTTATCTCGTTTTGCTGAATTTTACTTTGCAGATTTATGTATTCTGCGTCCTGTTTGCTTGCCATTTTTACTTTGTCCATGAGATTACTTTCTGGTTGACTCATTATTATCTCGTACACCTCGTGGGTCCTCCGACTAAGTGCATCAGCCACCGTATTTTCCTTACCTTTTATGTGTTTTACATGAAAGTCGAATTCACTTAAGAAAGCCATGCACCTTGCCTGTCTGGCATTGAGTCCTGGTTGATTAAATAGGTTTTTGACACAAGTGTTATCGGTTAATAACAAGAATTTATTTCCCAACAGGTAGTGACGCCACATTTTTAGTGCGTGTACGACTGCTGTTAATTCCAAGTCATGAACCACGTAGTTGCGTTCATGCTCCTTTAATTTTTGTGATTCGTAACATACTACATGTCCGTCTTGGGACAGTACTCCTCCTACTCCCTCTTTACTTGCATCGGTACAGACCGTGTATTCTTTACATGGGTCTGTTACTTTTAGAATAGGTGCCTTGGTCAGCAATTCTTTGAGTCGTTCAAAACTTTCTTGGCACTTGCAGGACCACACAAACTTTATTCCCTTTTTCTGTAGTGAGGTAATGGGATAGGCGATCTTCGAGAATCCCTCAATGAACCTCCGATAGTAACCTGTGAGTCCCATGAAAGATCTAATATCAGCTACATCCCTCGGTACTGGCCAATCCGCTATGGCTTTAATTTTCTGTGGGTCGACTGAAATTCCTTCAGCAGAAATAATATGGCCTAGGTACTGGATTTCCTTTTTAAAGAACTCACATTTCTCCAACTTTGCATACAACTGGTGGTCCCTCAGGGTTTGCAATACAATTCTTATATGTTGTTCATGTTCTTCCTCCGTCTTAGAGTATATTAGGATATCATCAATAAAAATCAGCACAACTGATCTAGATATTTGTTGAAAATACCATTCATTAAACACATGAATGTGGCAGGGGCGTTGGTTAACCCAAAAGGAATTACTACAAATTCATAGTGTCCGTATCGGGTACGGAAGGCGGTTTTGCTTATGTCTTCATTTTTAATACGAATCTGATGGTACCCAGATCGAAGATCCAGTTTGGAAAAGATCCTAGCTCCCCCTACTTGGTCGAACAAATCATTGATTCGTGGTAAAGGGTATTTATTTTTAACAGTTACCTTATTCAGTTGTCTATAGTCAATACATAGTCTTAGAGTCCCATCTTTTTTCTTGACAAACAGAACTGGTGCACCCCAAGGTGAGACACTAGGTCTTATATACCATTTGTCTAGTAATTCTTGAATCTGAATCTTTAATTCCGTCAATTCTGGGATACTCATTCTATAAGGTACCTTTGACACTGGTGCTGATCCTGGTAAGAGTTCAATGGAGAAATCTATTTCTCGTTGAGGTGGTAACCCCGGTATTTCCTCTGGAAATACGTCTAGGAACTCACTTAAGACAGGATGTTCTGCTATGGAAGTCTGACTTTCATTGAGAAGTAAATCAGATACTCTTACAGCGTAAATCTTGCATCCTTTCCTCATGCACTTCTTTAGCTGCATAGCAGAAATCTTCCTAACAGAAACAGGTTTCTATTTTCCAATCACTGTTCTTAGTGTTTGGTCTTCCGCAATGTAGGTAAAGTTTTTGGTAAAGCAGTTCAGTACTACTCGATATTTTTCAAGCCAGTCCATACCTATTATCATGTCGTAAGATCCTAAGGGCAACACATTTAAATTAACCTTCGTTTTGTGGTCCTGTAATTGAAGTTCACAGTCAGATATATATTCAGTTACCTTCCGCTTTGCTCCCGTAGCTAACTGAACTAACCAGGGCTTTGGGTGCTTTACCCCGGTGAGTTGACAATGCTCCATCATCTTGGGAGTGATGTAGCTTAAAGTTGCCCCAGGATCTATTAAAATAGTACAAGTATGGTCAAAAATTGTACCTTCAATTTCCACAATTGCAGATTGATGATCTGCCTTTCGGTCCTCCAAGGCTACATTAATTCAGTGATAACTTTTCCCAATGTCTCCCACCGTGGATGCTTCTTGCACATTATGCAGTACCCTGTTCGTCTCATTGTATCGGGGACAATTCCTGCGTAAATGAGCTTCACCACATTCCCAGCATTTCAGGGGTTCCTTAGGAGTACCGATACTTCCTTTTATTCCCGTGTTAGGGGCTTTGAAAGTTTTCTGCTGCAACTGTTCATTTCTGGGAAATGAATTTTCCTGGAAGTTTTTGGGCATGTTCCTGAAGGGCGGGGGTTTGTAACCTTTCTTCCGTTGGTTAAACTTTTCCTGTTTCCTGTCCTTCCATGCTTGAGTAGTGTCATTTCTTTGTTTGTATTGCTCATAACACAATCTGGCCTTTCTCAGTGCTTCTTCTAAAGTTCTTGGATTGTTGAACTCGATTCGATCTTTATAGGACTGTGGCAGGCAGCTTAAGAACCGCTGTACCTTCAGTTTTTCTTCCTTGATATATGGGACAAACCGTAATAAGTCTAGGAATTTATTGATGAGATCTTCCATCGTCATTTGGCCCAGCTTTAATTCGTAAAATTCCTTGGTTTTTCTTTTATAGTAACTTTCTGATAGGTACTGTTTCTTGAAATATTTCTTAAATTCCGACCATTCGAGGTTCTTTTCCTTGAGTCCCTGGGAAATCTTCAGGTCTTGCCACCATATGCTGGCTTTCCCCTTTAGGTTGTACACAGCCATTCTGACTTTCATATTACTGGAATAGTTGTATATCTGAAAGTATTTCTTTATGTCTAGCAGCCAGGCTTCTGCTTCTTCGCCAGTCTTTGATTCTCCATCGAAGCTTGTAGGTTTTATCTTTTTGAATTCACCCTCCAGATGGTCAACCTTTCTTTTTCCCATAGTCTTATCTTGATGTTCAGATTTCTGGGTCTCATTGGAGGAATCGCCCTTCTTCTCAGCGTTCTCGTCAGTCTCCTCTTTCCTCTTAGTATCTTCTTTCTGTTTTTCGCCATTGTTCCTTTCATGAAGGCTCTGCAGCAAAATCTCATTAATTTCTTGTTGTTTTTCCTGGGCCTTCTTCAGTTGCTCATTGTCTGCTTTGAAACTCTGTATCTCCACGATCAGGCTTCGCATGGTTTCTAGTACCTGACTTGCTTCCGAATGCTCTGATGTTCTTGCCTGTTCGTTTCCTTCAGGCTCCTCTCCGTATTCCTCATGCGAAGTCATCTGAAAATTCAAAACTGGAATATACGCATGCAACATTCCAATATATATATATTAAATTTTATTTCCTGCGCAACAAAAACTAAGTGTTTCCAAGGCGACAGGGTTGAATCTAGCTCTGATACCATATGTAAAATCTCCATAAATTTTTTTTTTTTTTTTATACTTTCTAGTTCACTTTACAGCATCTAAGGAGAAGACAGTTTTTACACTTGTCTGTATTTAATTTGTTAATGCTATCGTGACATTGAGCTTACCGGTGTCTTTCCCTTGTTCTTCTACTAGATAGAAGGTTATCTATAATGACATACCACTTACTTAGCTACGGCTAATACTTCCCTCTCTTTGGCATGCAGATTATTACATTTTCCGGGGTTTTTCCATGATGTCGGAGCGTCTCCATGATATCGTAACAAGGTATGGAATGTATTTTAATCACCCGCAATTAAATGTTTTTATACATATAATTTAATGTCGTATTCTCACATAGCATCCATTCACTACGTCCTTAAATGGATTAACAGTGTGCTAGTGAAATTATATCACCATTCAGTCACTAGACTATTAAGATGTGAGTTTTAAAAACACCCAACTGCTAAGTTTCCATGGTTCATTGAAAGACTATGGTTATTTAAAAACTCCAAATCTGATAAATATTGATCGTCCAACATGTCTTGATAACTAGGGGATTTCAAAAATCTTTGCATAAAATGTAAACCCTCCTATACGAAGTTACCCTAACAATTTATCACATGGTATGTTACAGCTACCAACGAGTTTAATGAATGCACCAACTTACACCATCAAGGCATTTATAGTTGAAGGATGCCACTTGTATTTCGACAGGGCACTCGTACGGGACAATCATCGTTTTTCAGATAGGCCATGTGACTATATGTACAGCGTTGAATGTTGTGATGCCACCTGCACCGGAAGGACAGGTTACTTGGTCTTGGCGTTTGGGTTAAGTCACTTTTCAACAGACAGATGAAACTCTCGGAAACCGATCTTTTATTTTTGCATTTGAGTTTTGGGGTTCACTGTTTGTCCATCCAAAACCCTGGCAATTCGAAACCGACCTGTATCCTACATTATCTCTGTAATGTCTATTACAACGAGGAAGAATGACTATTTTTGTTTGGGCTTACTCCAGAGGGAGTTCTCGTTACCTTGAGGACGCAGCCACTTGTCAACCCAACGTCTTGGAGGTAACCTAAGAATAGTAATTCGACATTGTCTGTTAATTGAATGTTTACAGTGTATTTCTATCGTCAAAATACTAATGTGCTGTTTATTAAAATAATGGCAGGTGTTCTAAGCTCGAGTCAAAGCAGATGGCAGCGGGGTCTCCTTTATCGGTAAGTGGTACTGCTACTCTGCCTTCATGAGAAGACAGGAAAAACTAGGGAAAGCTCCTTCGAAGGCAACATACATTTTATAGTTTTAGAAGTCATGGTGCGTTCAGTAATTTTTGGAAACTTCAGGGGTTTTGTGATAGCCTGGGTCTTCCAGCCACGAACCCTAATGTAATATTATTTCCGTGTTATAATATTTCTATGTACTAGTCTCTATAGATTCAGAAATGTATTATCTAGGTTTAAACACAGGATATCCTGTTGCTTACTTCCGAAGGGTTCTTTTACATTTTTAGGGCTCGAAATATGTAGGGATACGGCCAAAATATTAATGCTATGGTTGGAATGGAAAGGGTTTCGACCTCAGGATTTTAACGCTGGGAACGATTTTGTTTTATTGAATATGTTAACTATTCTGTCTAGCTACCTTCGTATTGTCTGCGTGGTAGATAAGTGCCATGCATCAGTCGTGGGGCAGAGAAATTTTTTTTAAAGGATTCTGTATTTAATATAAATTTTCTAGTCCAAACCTGGAAGCTAGTTTATTTTCCTATATTCTGAAAGGGCCCTTGCCTGTAACTTTACCCAACAGAACAGGTATTCGCAAATTTTAAGCTATGATATGACAGGAGTTTAAAATATATACGTTATATTATTTGCTTCTCATACATACTGTCAAGGTTTAATTTCTCTTTTTTAATAACCGAAGGCATCTACCGGGAACGTTACCTAACAGACCAGACCTGCGAACATGATATTGAGGTAGCCGGATAGTAGTTCTGTCAAATATAGAGATGTGTTTGTTTTCTTTTAAAACATAATGTCAATCTATATAGTGTCATTATAACCCTAACTGTCAGGGTATCGGATAAAATGTTATGACTTGCCCTTTCTGTTTAAACATAAATTTTTAAATGTCCCGCAATTATTAGCTACAGTCGAGGCTACATTGGTAAGAAATCATCTTAAAAGAATAGATCCCTAAAATCGATATTGTTACTAAATCATACTGCCAAAAAAAATATTCCAACTACCAAAGCTGGCGACTCCCGAATACAGTTTATGATTTTCAGCTACAGAGTTTTCCGTAAATTAGGGCAGAATACATGTATTTTGCACTAATGGCTTGTGTGAGGTCTAAAGAAATAGATCGAGAATTATCTTTAGAATTTAATCCATGAATGAACACGGAGGGGGTTTTCATTCGATTCAATTAATTTGTGCAAACTTAAAAATTACAGTTAATGGGGATAATATAGCGTTTCAGTACTAAATCTCCAAATTTTTAACTGTGTTGAAAACAATTAAACCCTAAAATGTTCACATGGAAAATCCTGAAGATCGCTGTACAGAAAACTCTATACTCTTATGATTCCATGTTTTCTTTATTGAACGTAGAGTATAAAGAAGGTCAAAGTTTACTTCCTAGGTTTAATTAATTAGTTTTAAACAACAGGGGAGTAAGAGAAATCATGCAATTCCTCCGAGGCTTCATATACCTATGAGGTAACCATAATAAAACCAATATAATAATTTAACAGTAAGAAAGTACTGAAATCATAAAATTTTCCACCAAGGCTTCATAGATCTAAATCATAACACTGATAATTTCGACATACTAGTTAACAGTAGGATTGTACCTAAATCATCAATACTAAATATCTATGTTCAGATCCGCATTATTCGTATGACAGAAATTAATTAAAACACTATAACCTTATATATATATTTAACAATGAAGGCAGTTAAATAACAGGAATTACTTCAAGTCTGAGATAACAAAACCTGGAACTTGAAAAATGCAGTAGGAACAGCCATGTTCCTCCCAACCGTAGATTAGGTACAAACACCAAGTCTGTCCGCAATCACCCCCGAGCCAGATACATGCATGGAAAAATGTGGACAGCTAGCCTCAAACTCAGTATTCCTTTCCTGAATCCCTTGCCTAACACAAAGTGCTCACACAGCAAGTGAAATTCCTTCCGGCATACTCAGCAGCGTCCTGCCTCCTCACATATGCCATCCTTTTATAATTTTGCCTAGGTCTTTCCATTAGCAGCCAATTCCTCATGGAATTTTCGCAGCTAATCAAATCCCTGATTTTCAGGGTGTGTCTAGTGTCTTAAATACACTCCTGACACTTGTTCTGATGTCCCAGAGGCTAACTCTAACTTGTCCCCCACTTCTCCATGCATGATCTCCTCATTTAACTTGGTTGTTCCCACTCATTCTTTTATTAATAGAATAAAATTGTTTGTTTACATCAGTCCTCCTAGGACTTAAGTCAGCCAATTTTTCATTTGGCTTCCTCATTGCATAAATCTCAAATTAATAAAACAATATTAAAATAAATTAGACATAATGTTTTTTTCATCATTTGGGAGGGATGTCACAACTCTCTTCAAATCGGTGTGTTTTATATAGATCCATATGGTTGATTTGAATTACTCACTTCATATTTCCTTAGTACTAAATTGACTGAAACATTATTGCTTATAAATAACCATTTTAATGATATGAAAATGTTTTGTTTTCTTTAGAAAATATTGAACATTCTATTACTGAAAAGAGAATACATTGTATAGGGCCCTGAGAACCTTATAGAAACATCACTGAGCAAAAAAATAGCATATAATGCCATCTCAAATCAACATTCCAAAAAATATAGTGCTTTAATCAATATTTCAAAAAATACCAAACCGAGCAAAAAGATCCAGCGAAAAAACAAAAAATGTTTTGTAGTTGAAGCTCCACATTGGAGAACTTCAGGAAATGGTACTGTGCCTAAACTGCCATGGTCAAAGCCATTACTGCCACCACACAAAAGCCATGCCAAATCCACTCACTAGCAAAGTTGTTTCTGGTACACGCCATTGTGCATGCCGCCATCAAATAAAAAGGAACCATGCCGTCTCTACCAAACAATGAAGAAAACGGGCCATTTTCCAAGTCGATGCTTCCTCAACAACCCTCTCTTGGTCACCACCACCATCTTCCATGCCACCGGTGAAGAAAAATGGGAAATAGACTATGTTTTCTCCGCCGACAAAGCAGATCCACGCCGTAGTCCAAGCCACCGCTACTGTCGAAGAAAACACCCCCGAAATGTTCATCATGGAGAAGGGTGGCTAGGGTGGGGTAGGAACCCTAACGACCTAGATATTCTACTCTCTCAAAGTTGAAGAGTATACAAAACCTAGATCCCAAATGACATGAAAATGTTACATGATCTAATTAATATATAATTTTTTGGTTTCAAAAGTACAACACTTTTGGTATGAGAGAAAGTGTAAAAGGTAGAGTCCTAACCTAAATTTTAAGGCCAAAAAAATATATATACCAATTAATTAAAACTAAAAAAATTTATGAAACTTGGATAATATATATGTTAACTTTTGATCTACCAAGCCGATCAAATAGCTTGAAGTGCAAACTTAAGAACATAATATTAAATCCCTCTAGTCACTTGGTAGATCCAAAGTTAAAATGAATCTTAAAAGAATAAATGAAAACAATAGTAATGAAGTGCTCTTCTATATTACAAAAACAAGTTACGGGAACACACTCTAAATTCTACAAAATATTAGAGAAAACTATTTTCCTTTATTAGTATAGTTTAATTTAAAAACAATATTTTTGTAAAATACAATATATTTAATAATATTGTTTGTTATTTTTTTAATTTCAAAATGCAATTTTATTTGAATAACTACTCAAATATTTATAGAGTATTTTGAATGTCTAATCTTCCCAATGTTTAGGGAGTAATTCAAACACTCAAATATCTTAAATGTTTATAAAATAATAAGATATTTTAGGACATTAAATTTAGTTTTATATTATAATTATTATTATACACAAATGAATGGATATATAAAATATTTATATAGTCTCCTTAGCTAAATTTAAGAAAGCTTATGTACTTAAACTATTTAGATATTATATATTATATTATGATCATTATCAAATAGGTATTTGCATAATTGATCAACTTGGTATATTAATAAAGTTAATGTTATTAGACACCTAACTATTACCCTAAAAACAAAATGATATGAAAAATAATACTTGAATATATATATATATATATAAAGGGGTGACCAAAGCAATTACTAAGAGTATTAAACACAATATCTTTATTCACATATATATGTGTTATAAAGCAAACAAAAACTACATTTAGTTATTATATATGGTTAGACATCTTTAGCTAGAAAACTAAACACAAATTTTGGTGTATTTCTTTATATATACATTCAAATGGTTCTTCATAAAATGAATACTTATACAAGTATTTGAAATATATATCTTGGTATGAAGATTCCTTTCCCTGAAAAAAAGGCAGACTCTATATAGTGGAGTATTGTTTGTTTTTGAGAAAAACGTTCTTATCAGCTAAACTCCATTTTTGAGCTGAGGGCTTTTAGGAGAGTGTTCCCTTAATAGGACCACCCACACCTTCCATTGTTTTTAACCAATGACCTCTACCATCACCGAGCTCCACCCACTTAAACTAGTGTTGTTTTTTAGTAGTGTGGCAACTATAGATTGAGTTGTTTTTAAGAGTTTAATTTCCACGATCTCCTTTAAAGGTCGGTGCTCACTCAGTTAGGCCCAGTCACCAAACGGATAGCTGTAATCTTTATAGTACAGTGATATTTCCTCGTGGTGGGGGCGAACTCTCCAAGAAGAGCTAAGTTCATTTAAGGGAGTAAGAACGGGTGTAGGGGGCGGGAGAGAGAAAAGCGTGTTAGCAAAAGATTTTCATCTATTCTGTAGGCGATCAAACAATGGCGGCCAACATTACTGTTTTTGATACGCTGCAACCGAGAGGGGGATTTGCTAATCATCGCTATGAGTTCGATGTGGAATGTTCTCTAGGAGAGAAAATTGTATACATTGCTAATGATTAGAAGAAAATACCAGGATCGCTGACAGAGAGGGAAAGGTGAATTGAGATGTTTTGTACTCAGCTTGATAAAATTCGAGGTACAGTACTGATAAGCATTTTATTAGATTCTGCAGTTATCCAGGTCGTTATCATTTAAGATAATGCTAGTTTTTTCCGTGTACGATTAAGTATTATACTCTGCCTACATATGGGCTCTGCCTACATATGGGTCTCTGCGTGATCCACATTAGTACTCAGATTTACATATAACCTTGTGAGTGACGACATAGATTTCCTTGAATTTGTGTATTATAATTTATTCCAGATCAAGAAATCTCCGTTTTAGGATTAATACGAATATGGGCGCTGAACCATCTCAGAAAAAAATGCATTTAACCCTTGAGAAAAGTGACACAATCTATATTTATGCCATTTGACTGAATTTATGGTTTAACAATTGCGTTTTTGGTCAAGCTTTTACTATAGTAGATAGTACCGCTGTCATTTTAATACTGTGTTCAAGTTATCTTCGTGTTGTCTTATTCAAACTATCATTACCTTTAATTGTTGACAGAGTTTATCTCTGTGTTTGTGTGAATGCTCGCTTATCCCTTTTATCAGAGTTATCCACTGCATGGCGTAGTGCTTTCACCCTTTAATATTCCCTGAGATGATCATTTACAAACTCCATTAGAACACTTCCTATTAATTATGGTTTAAAATCTCTATTGAAGAGTGAGCACAAACCATTTCCTTCTATTTTCTTTTTTATTATGAAAAGACTCGATTTCGTTTATTCCTTATCTTCAGGTTTGCCTATTTAAAAGCTCATCGACTGGAAATTATTTAATTGCACAGTATGAAATATATACCGATCGTTCCAGTTAGGTGTAGTATAAAACTTATATAACGATGTTGCTAAAATATGGGCATTAACTTACTTTATATATAAAATTGTTTAGACCTTAACATCATAATATGAGCCTAGACACATTCCTACCTCGTAAACGATATTTAAATATTTAAAATGGTTGGGTGTTACCTACACTTGTTGCTAAATTGAAATACAAGTTGATATAGGGTATGATATAAGTACTCATTTTAAGATAAGAATATAAGGCTTAGGTTGAGACATTTTAGCATAAAGGAAAAGGTACAAGATCTAGGACATTTCTAGCATAAAAGATGTTATCCTATGATAAGAATTAATATCACCATATTTGGCTGAAGCGAAACCTTCTTAGAGTAAGTATCTTAATACATAGTCTTTTTCTCTTTGAAATAGAAATTTATTACTAGGGTGAAAAGAATGTTTTGTAAAAAGGAGGAGATAACCTTTTTAAATACTAAATAAAATAATTGGATAAAGGTGAATCTACGAGGATAGTATATTGAGGGTTTGATCCCAATACCTTGGAATTAATATAAATTTGGTTATGTTATATGTCTTAGATGTTTTAATAGTAAGTAATTCAAAATGATAAGATATGAACACTTTATCAATTATATATTAGAGTGTTCGAAATGCTTTCTAGGATAGGGGTTTGTGGAAAGATTTGAAGCTCTTTTAGTTAAGCAAATCTATTTTAGAGGAAGACAAGTACAAGGATATTAGTGGAATAATTTATGGATAGGAGATAAGTGACTTAGAAATTGAAAAGAAGTATATTGGATCATGTTATAAATGTTACAAAATGCTTCGATTATATTTTTATGTGACATTCAAGTTATATAATAGAAGGGTTAAGGTAATTTTGGTCATAGACCATGATTATAATGAATAGAACTATCATTCCTTATTGTTTTAATAGTAACTTGCTAGAAAGAAAAATATAAGAATATGGCTCTAGCAACTAAGAATATAAGAATGTATGACGAAACTAGAAAGGACTCTAATACTAAAAAGGTGGGTTATATATATATAAAGTTGATTCATGAAAAGCTCTATGTGATAGAGGCTTAATGGAAAGAGAGTGAGTCTTGTCGCAACAACCATGTTGCTCATTGTAATCCTATTAGTTTTTGTCTAATAATAAATGATGCACACACCTTTGTGGACTAGCCCCTGTACGTGTGAACCACGTTATCCTTGGCCTCCTATGTTTGCTTATGGTGTTCCTCAATGTGTCTGTATGTATGAGTACTTGTTTGTTTCTTAAAAATGTTTATGATTACTTTGATGTATACGATTCAGATAGAAGGTTGGTTTTTTATATGATGTATAATGCTAATATGTTTCCCTTATGATTATGTTAATGTTGTTATCATTTAGGTCGATCTCTTGGTACGATTAACTCGTAAATGATGTACATGCTTCTTAAAAATGAATTAATATATTGAAGTGCATATTTATGACGAATAATTGAATGAATTGTTTAAATGAAGTATGGGGCCTAAATATAGTTGTCTTTGCTCTATTCGTCTATATCCTGAGGAAGGAAAAAGATTTAGTAAAAATGAAACTATTGTTATTTTGAAGGTTGTATCTTGTGCACACATGTGAAGAGTTAGTTGATTTGAACAGAAGGAACCATGTGTTGAATTTAGAAGAGTTATTTATGTTAATTTTTGGGTTTCCGCAAGAATTAAGAGATGGTTGACAATTCAAGTTAAGAATTGGATTACAGTTGAAAATAAAATCTTATTTGTGCAAATATGACAGGAGATAGTACTTATCACACATAAAATACATTTAAGTGATCTTTTTCATTGATTATGATGAAGACACTTATAACAGGAATAAAAGTCGTAAAGTTTTTTATTATTTGTAAGCACTATTTAAAGAAAGTAAACCCATACTTTATATTTTCACATAGAAATTATTTGTATTTAGACCGCTGAGGAAAATTTTAATTTTTGGTGAAATTTGGGTTCGTGACAAATGGTATCACAGCACTAGGTTAAAACACTCACGCCTATTGGGCTCAATACGGATTGAGAAAAACATGGAAGTCGATAAACTAATTACTCAATTGTTTTTCTTTTGGATGCATGTACTGGAATGGACAAGGAGTAATATTATTCAATGTACCGCTTCAAGTTTCTCCAAAAGGTGTAAAGATAAGTATATTCTGTACTTCTTACAAAATTTTGAATGGGGTATGTTTTCATATAGAAAATGGTAACTAGTAGAAATGATCTGTAGTTGTGCAAAATTCGATAGAAACATCATTTATATTCCCCATTTTTTATGTCCAAATTTTATTACCTATGTACATCATTAAGTTAAAAGTATAGTTTCATTAATAACACTATGAAGAAGTAAAATTGTTCGGTTTAACAAAAGTTACTTGAACACCTTCATTGTCTATGCATAGTTGTTATGACAATATTCATGTAATGTTTAGAAGATGATCAGATAGAGCAATTGTTGGTAGAAGTTATAATTATTTAGCTACTTTCTTTGAAATAAAAGTTAGTACTCAAACGTCAAAAGTTAGAAGGTGCATCTTTGTATTTAGGATTGAGATAGTATGTTTATTTAAAAAAGTGTATAAGGTCATTCTTTTCATAGATCCAATAGAATCAAGTTCATGTAGAATATAGCCTAAAGAAAGATTTATTTATCCCAAGTATTGATAGTTAGAAATGATGTAACATACTAGGTTACATGATTAAATATAAAATACATGTATTAAGTCATGTGATTAAGTGACCGATAGGTTTGAATATTATTCTTGTTTATGAAAATCATCATTTATATTTCATTACAAAATTTCTTACCCTTATTAAAGGTATTGATAGCAGTATTTCTTAGAAGTTCGACAGAATCTATTTATAATGCAATCGAAATTCAGTTATTTCCTCATAGATAGACAATTGGTAGCAATTATTATATCTTTTAAAGATGGAAATGCATCAAGTGAAAAGGGTCTTGTTAATAATAGGAGTTTGATTATCAGAAAAGAAGAATTCTAATCTTGTTATGATTGATTGGACACATGATATTGAGTTAGTATCCTTTAGTTGAATATTGATAATGCGGAAGAAAAAGTTCGAATTTCTGATCTGTTTATGATTTTTTTTTTATATATACTCTTTAAAGAATGTTTATTGACCCACTGGGTGGAATGCAATTTGGGGTAGAAGGAAATGGACATGTGGCAGCATAATGATGCAAAAATAGATCTTGGTATGGGACAACTCACTTGAAATGTGGTCATAGTTCCCTAAAAGATGGGACTGGAGCTTGAGGCTCATTTGTTCCAAACTAACCACTAAAGACCTAGGCAGTCTATTTGATAGCCATCAAATTTTTAACTAAGGTTCATCACTTTTCCTGACGAGAAAATTTACCTTCCGGTTTTGCTGCATTTGCACTGAAGAGATTTGATGAGGGGATATGCTATGTTGTTGATCATGTTGTGAGTCTACCAAACTCTTATTGAGTTCAGGAGGTTGATCCTGAGTGGAGAAGGCAATTTATTTCAGGAGGTTGATACCGAGTGGAGAAGGTATTTTTGAGTGCCTTGCTTCTACACAGATTTCCACCCACTTAGTGCTTCAGTAAACAGGCCTCCTTGGGTGTTTTCCCACCCTACTTACAGTTGCAGGTTCTATATGTTTTTCTTTCTAGTAATATTATCTTTCTGAAATGTTCTAAGTTAATTAATTGTATACAAGGTTATCTATCTTTTCTATAGATGTTAAAAGGTATTGATCTTTTTACGATGTTTATCTTTCTTAAAATATGCTATGTTATGAGTTGTATTGTAAGACCGTCATGTTCCTACTGGAAGTATGCAGATGAATTCCTGCTGAGTTACAGAGTAAGACTGATGTGTTCTTACTGAGATAATACTCCTACAAATTTTTGGCAAAGGGCTCGTGTTTTTGTATGCAAGCCTCCATGATTGCTGAAATACAAAAGAGCATTTTGTACGCAAGTCTCCATGATTGTTGAAGTACAAAGAGTTTAATGACCAAACAAAGTTTTGTTGAAAGAATTGTTTTATGATATGAACAAATGATAATGAATTCTCTTGTAAATAGACTATCACATGTATTTATGTATGTTGGAATAAGCAAAACTATTAAATATTCCTCAAGGATGAGGAAGAATGATGAATAATTATTGTTTTGAAATTTTGTTTACTCATATTATACTAAAAGAATGTTGGAAGGTATTGTATGTTTAGTGTAATGTGCAGGTTATTACTGAAGAGAGCTGTGAGAGATCGCAAAAATATGAAGATGGTCAAAGTAGAAAAGTTAAAGCAAGCAAAAGATGGTGAAAGGATGCAAAAGACAAACTGTCGAACACCGAGGACTGTGTTATTCTTAAGGGGTGGAGTGTGTAACATCCCTCGAATTTAACCCTATTGTTATTATATTGTAGATGTAATTATGATTGTATAGTGGCCGTGTTGAGCAGCTCAGGGCAAAGGCCCCACCAGTGGACTTTGAAACTAGTGTTATGTCCTAAGTGTGATTTTAATCTTAGGGGCTAGTTATTTTGATAAAACATAGTCTATTTTGTACACTCTATTACAAGTTATTAGTATATTTAAGTTATACTATGGATTAAATCAATTTATACCTAAATATATAGACATATATACGATAATACATATATATACATATATAATTATGGAAGTATCATTTTCATTTATGAGAATAATGTCAAATATAAATATATATATATATATTCTCTATAAGGGACACATGATTATTGACTTATAATACTAGCAAATGAGTAAAGAAACAATAGTCCCCAAAGATTTAATTATTTACTTTCAAGAAATGAAATATATGGTAAACATATATATGAAAATTAAAAAGATTGTGATAATTATTATTATACACATATGAATGGATATATAAAATATTTATATAGCCTCCTTAGCTAAATTTAAGAAAGCTTATGTACTTAAACTATTTAGATATTATATATTATATTATGATCATTATAAAATATGTATTTACATAATTGATAAACTTGATATATTAATAAAGTTAATGTTATTAGACACCTAACTATTACCCTAAAAAGAAAATGATATGAAAAATAATACTTATATATATATATATATAAATAAAGCGGTGACCAAAGGAATTAGTAAGAGTATTAAACGCAATATCTTTATTCACATATATATGTGTTATAAAGCAAACAAAAACTACATTTAGTTATTATATATGGTTAGACATATTTAGGTAGAAAACTAAACACAAATTTTGGTGTATTTATATATATATACATTCAAATGGTTCTTCATAAAATGAATACTTATACAAGTATTTGAAATATATATCTCCGTATGAAGATTCCTTTCCGTGAAAAAAAGGCAGACTCTATATAGTGGAGTATTGTTTGTTATTGAGAAAAACGTTCGTATCAGCTAAACTCCATTTTTGAGCTGAGGGTTTTTAGGAGAGTGTTCCCTTAATAGGACCACGGACATCTCGTTTTCCGCCATTTACATCGTTACGAGACCTACGACCTCTACCATCACCGAGCTCCACTCACTTAAACTAGTGTTGTTTGTTAGTAGTGTGGCAACTATAGATTGAGCTGTTTTTAAGACTATAATTTCCACGATCTCCTTTAAAGGTCGGTGCTCACTCAGTTAGGCCCAGTCACCAAACGGATAGCCGTAATCTTTATAGTACAGTGATATTTCCTCATGGTGGGGGCGAACTCTCCAAGAAGAGCTAAGTTCATTTAAAGGAGTAAGAACGGGTGTAGGAGGCGGGAGAGAGAAAAACGTGTTAGCAAAAGATTTTCATTTATTATGTAGGTGATCAAACAATGGCGGCCAACATTACTGTTTTTGATACGCTGCAACTGAGAGGGGGATATGCTAACCGTCGCTATGCGTTCGATGTGGAATGTTCTCCAGGAGAGAAAATTGTATACGTTGCTAATGATCAGAAGAAAATACCAGGATCGCTGACACAGGGGGAAAGGTGAATATTGAGAAGTTTTGAACTCCGCTTGATAAAATTCGAGGTACAGTACTGATAAGCATTTTATTAGATTCTGCATTTATCTAGGTCATTATCATTTAAGATAATGCTAGTTTTTTCCGTGTACGATTAAGTATTATACTCTGCCTACATATGGGTCTTTGCGTGATCCACATTAGTACTCAGATTTAGATATAACCTTGTGAGTGACGGCGTAGATTTCCTTGAATTTGTGTATTATAATTTATTCCAGATCAAGAAATCCCCGTTTTAGGATTAATACGAATATCGGTGCTGAACCATCTCAGAAAAAAATGCATTTAACCCTTGAGAAAAGTGACACAATCTATATTTATACCATTTGACTGAATTTATGGTTTAACTATTGCGTTTTTGGTCAAGCTTTTACTCTAGTAGATAGTACAGCTGCCATTTTAATACCGTGTTCAAGTTATCTCCCTGTTGTCTTATTCAAACTATCATTACCTTTAATTGTTGACAGAGTTTATCTCTGTGTTTGTGTGAATGCTGGCTTATCCCTTTTATCAGAGTTATCCACTGCATGGCTTAGTGCTTTCACCACATAAAATTCCCTGAGATGATCATTTACGATCTCCATTAGAACACTTCCTATTAATTATAGTTTAAAATCTGCATTGAAGAGTGAGCACAAACCATTTCCTTCTATTTTCTTTTTGATTATGAAAAGTCTCAATTTCGTTTATTCCTTATCTTCAGGTTTGCCTATTTAAAAGCTCATCCACTGGAAATTAGGTGTAGTATAAAACTTATATAACGATGTTGATGAAATATGGGCATTAACTTACTTTATATATAAAAAATTTTAGACCTTAACATCATAATATGAGCGTAGAAATATTCCTATCTTGTAAACGATATTTAAATATTTAAAATGGTTGGGTGTTACCTACACTAGTTGCTAAACTGAAATACAAGTTGATATAGGGTATGATATAAGTACTCATTTTAGGATAAGAATATAAGGCATAGGTTGAGACATTTTAGCATAAAGGAAAACGTATAAGATCTAGGACATTTCTAGCATAAAAGATGTTATCCTATGATAAGAATTAATGTCACCATATTTCGTTGAAGGGAAAACTCCTTAGAGTAAGTATCTTAATACATAGTCTTTTTCTCTTTGAAATAGAAATCTATTACTAGGGTGAAAATAATGTTTTGTAAAAAGGAGGAGATAACCTTTTTAAATACTAAATAAAATATTTGGATAAAGGTGAATCTACCAGGATAATATATTGAGGGTTTGATCCTAATACCTTGGCATTAATATAAATTTGGTTATGTTATATGTCTTAGAAGTTTTAATACTAAGTAATTCAAAATGATAAGATATGAACACTTTATCAATTATATCTTAGAGGGTTTGAAATGCTTTCTAGGATAGGGCTTTGTGGAAAGATTTGAAGTTCTTTTAGTTAAGCAAATCTATTTTAGAGGAAGACAAGTACAAGGATATTAGTGGAATAATTTATGGATAGGAGATAAGTGACTTAGAAATTGAAAAGAGGTATATTGGATCATGTTATAAATGTCACAAAATGCTTCGATTATAATTTTATGTGACATTCAAGTTATATAATAGAAGGGTTAAGGTAATTTTGGTCATAGACCATGATTATAATGAATAGAACTATCATTCCTTATTGTTTTAATAGTACCTTGCTAGAAAGAAAAATATAAGAATATGGCTCTAGCAACTAAGAATATAAGAATTTATGACGAAACTAGAAAGGACTCTAATACTAAAAAGGTGGGTTATATATATATAAAGTTGATTCATGAAAAGATCTATGTGATAGAGGCTTAATGGAAAGAGAGTGAGCCTTGTGGCAGTAACCATGTTGCTCATTGTAATCCTATTAGTTTTTGTCTAATAATAAATGATGCACACACCTTTGTGGACTAGCCCCTGTAAGTGTGAACCATGTTATCCTTGGCCTCCTATGTTTACTTATGGTGTTCCTCAATGTGTCTATATGTATGATTACTTGTTTGTTTCTTAAAAATGTTTATGATTACTTTGATGTATATGATTCATATAGAAGGTTGGTTTTTTATATGATGTATAATGCTAATATGTTTCCCTTATGATTATGTTAATGTTGCTATCATTTAGGTTGATCTCTTGGTACGATTAACTGGTAAATGATGTACATGCTTCTTAAAAATTAATTTATATATTGAAGTGCATTTTTATGATGAATAATTAAATGAATTGTTTAAATGAAGTATGGGGCCTAAATATAGTTGTCTTTGCTCTATTGGTCTATATCCTCACGAAGGAAAAAGATTTTGTAAAAATGAAACTATTGTTATTTTGAAGGTTGTATCTTGTGCACACATGTGAAGATTTAGTTGATTTGAACAGAAGGAACCATGTGTTGAATTTAGAAGAGTTATGTATGTTAATTTTTGGGTTTCCGCAAGAATTAAGAGATGGTTGACAATTCAAGTTAAGAATTGGATTAAAGTTGAAAATAAAATCTTATTTGTGCAAATATGACAGGAGATAGTACTTATCGCACATAAAATACATTTAAGGGATCTTTTTCATTGATTATCATGAAGACACTTATAACAGGAATAAAAGTTGCAAAGTTTTTTATTATTTGTAAGCAATATTTAAAGAAAGTAAACCCATACGTTATATTTCCACATAGAAATTATTGGTTTTTAGACCACTCAGGAAAATTTTAATTTTTGGTGAAATTTGGGATCGTGACAAATGGTATGAGAGCACTAGGTTAAAACACTCGAGCCTATTGGCCTCAACATGGATTGAGAAAAACATGGAAGCTGATAAACTAATCACTCAATTGTTTTTCTTTTGGATGCATGGACTCGAATGGACGAGGAGTAATATTATTCAAGGTACCGCTTCAAGTTTCTCCGAAAGGTGTAAAGATAAGTATATTCTGTATTTGTTACAAAATTTTGAATGGGGTATGTTTTCATATAGAAAGTGGTAACTAGTAGAAATGATCTGTAGTTGTGCAAAATTCGATGGAAACATCATTTAAATTCCACATTTTTTATTACCAAATTTTATTACCTATGTACATCATTAAGTTAAATGTATAGTTTCATTAATAACACTACGAAGAAGTGAAATTTTTCGGTTTAACAAAAGTTACTTGAATACCTTCATTGTCTATGCATAGTTGTTATGACAAGATTCTTGTAATGTTTAGAAGATGATCAGATAGAGCAATTGTTGGTAGAAGTTATAATTATTTAGCTACTTTCTTTGAAATAAAAGTTAGTACTCAAACGTCGAAAGTTAGAAGGTGCATCTTTGTATTTAGGATTGAGATAATATGTTTATTTAAAAAAGTGTATAAGGTCATTCTTTTCATAGATCCAATAGAATCAAGTTCAAGTAGAATATAGCCTAAAGAAAGATTTATTTATCCCAAGTATTGATAGCTAGAAAGGATGTAACATACTAGGTTACATGATTAAATATAAAATACATGTATTAATTCATGTGATTAAATGACCGATAGGTTTGAATATTATTCTTGTTTATGAAAATCATCATTTATATTTCATTACAAAATTTCTTACCCTTATTAAAGGTATTTATAGCAGTATTTCTTAGAAGTTTGACTCAATCTATTTATAATACAATTGAAATTCAGTTATTTCCTCATAGATAGACTATTGGTTGGAATTATTATATCTTTTAAAGATGGAAATGCATCAAGTTAGAAGGTTCTTGTTAATAATAAAAGTTTGATTATCAGAAAAGAAGAATTCTAATCTTGTTATGATTGCTTGGAAACATGATATTGAGTTAGTATCCTTTAGTTGAATATTGATAATGCAGAAGAAAAAGTTTGAATTTCTGATCTGTTTATGATTTTCTTTTTATATACTGTTGAAAAAATGTTTATTGACCCACTGGGTGGAATGGAATCTGGGGTAGAAGGCAATGGA
This sequence comes from Larix kaempferi, assembly GCA_027924585.1. Taxonomy (NCBI): domain Eukaryota; kingdom Viridiplantae; phylum Streptophyta; class Pinopsida; order Pinales; family Pinaceae; genus Larix; species Larix kaempferi. The sequence goes on along the minus strand of BSBM01001112.1, from coordinate 2,377,354 downwards.
CATGTGGCAGTATCATGATGAAAAACTAGTTGTTGGTATGGGACAACTAACTTTAAATGTGGTCATAGTTCCCTCAAAGATGGGATTGGAGCTTGAGCCTCATTTATTCCAAACTGACAACTAAGGATCTAGGCAGTCTATATGATAGCCATCAAATTTTGAACTAAGGTTCATCACTTTTTCTGACGAGGAAATTTACCTTGGGGTTTTGCTGGATTTTCACCCAAGAGATTTGATGAAGGGATATGCTATGTTGTTGATCATGTTGTGAGTTTGCCAAACTCTTATTGAGTTTAGGAGGTTGATGCTGAGTGGAGAAGGCATTTTATTTCAGGATTTTGATACCGATGGAGAAGGTATTTTTGAGTGCCTTACTTCTACACAGATTTCCACCCACTTAGTGGTTCAGTAAACACGCCTCCTTGGGTGTTTTCCCACCCTACTTACAGTTGCAGGTTCTATATGTTTTTCTTTCTAGTAATATTATCTTTCTTAAATGTTCTAAGTTAATTAATTGTATACAAGGTTATCTATCTTTTCACTTTTTATAGATGAAGTTTTGTATATATCTAGTGATACATAGTTCTATTTGTGCACACTTGATATTTCTCATTTAATTTATTAATCTCAGCTTTTGAAAGGATACAATTTTAACTTGCTGAATTTCGATGCTTAGTTTGTTCATTGTTGAACCATTATTTGTATTTTATTTGGATAATGGTAAAAATTTGTTTTGTTTGAGTCGATTTAATATATCCTTTTGAATCTACACATTATATGTTTTTCTTATTAATTCTTTCCTTGTTATTTTGGCACAAATTTCTTATATTTTTACATTGAATACTGGACAATCTTCATCTTTTGTTGTTATTTTTTGTTTAACAAACTCTTGACTTTTTAAAGTTGCTAATGGTGAGATTCATTGATATTTGAAGGTGTTCTCGATCTTCATCTTCATTTACTATGTGTAGCAAGAGTCATGACCCTTTTTAATAGGGCTTCATTGATATCTATTATGATTTGCTTAACAAGATCCTTGAAGATCGTTGTCTTTGTTTATGATTTTTTGCCTTAAAGTTGCTTATGTTGTCAAGTAGCCTAGACTTGAAAAGTTTATTGATATTGAAAGTGATTATTTTTTAATATGGCTTCTTTGAGATCATATTTAAGATATTGATTATCTTGTTTAACATATGAATTTTTCAACATGTTTCTTATTAAATGTCAATTGAGCATTGTTATGTACCATTAACTAAGTTTTGCAAACTAATTGGATCTTTTGTTGGGGTCTTGCTTGTGTTAGTTTTTTGTACTTGTATCTTGCTTATTGTTGTAATGAGGGACGGTTTTGAATTCTTGATGTGTTGTCGAGATTAGCTTTATTTGTTAATGTGTTGTTGTTTCAATTATTATATTTCACGAATTTATATCACGGATCAGCAATTCATCAAAGTAGTGTGTTAAATTCCATTAATGTATGAAAGTTGTTTGAAGTATTACTGAATTGTTAAAATATTATGTTATAGATCTATCTTTTTTTTTGTCAATATTAAAATAGGATTGTTTGTTTTCTTGAAATAGAATCATCAACATAATTGTTTAGTCACAATTTCAGGTTATAAATTAATGCAGAGAAATATCCCAGATTATCCTTATACGGAAAGAGAATTCCAAGATTTAGGATTTCCGAGCAGAGCCGTAAACTATGCATGGATTATATAGTAATTACATATATATAATATTTACTTATAAATGGTAAATATTAACCAAACGAAAATAGTATAATAAGTATGCCTTTAGGAACCAAGAGAGGCTATTATATGTACATAGGTTTTAAGTATTAAACCAAAACAGAACCATTCATATGCAGATATCTCCCCCTTATAACTAATACCTCCTCATTTTTAACAGAATCCATTTATAAAAAAAAAAGGCATGATATCATACTATGGCTCCATCCTAAAATCATAAAAACATAACTTAAAGAACTCACCTAGCATACACTTCAACTAAGCACTATCTACCCACATAATTCTGTAGGATACTACCTATATATGTATAGTGATAAATTATTTACAAAATTATTACACAGGACTTAATAGAATTTATATGCATACAAATCAAGAGATATAATGTAAACCAGTAGATTATGCATATGAGCCCATAAACTTCCATAGAATCCAACCATCCACACATTAGGGCCATATCTCCTCTATCCATATCCATAATCAGAATTCATAACCTAGTTACAAATAGAATATATATATAATAAAGATTTATATGAGACAGGATATAAATGTAATAGTAACCAGGGTTTAAAAGACTTTACATACAGTTCAACGCTAGCAAAATAGATCCCTTATAAACCATAACACGAGTTAAATAATACACATAGAAGACATACTACATAGGGTTCATCCATACATCAAATAAATATAGAACAAAGCCACATAAACACCTAAGTGAAGTTGTGGTAGATTTATAGAGGCTTCACGATATATACAGGAAGTTAAAATGTCAACTAATTATACATCACACATGGTAAGAATAGGCATTCCATAATCGCTTTAACAACAAAACAACCTCATAAAATCCTAACGCCATCATCAATCCTACCTTCAACGATTTGATAAACTATAGCTTCCACCGTAGAGAATTAGGGCATACTTTGTAGGAGTTAATAAAGTTAGAATTAAGAGAATTAGACATACATGAAAGACAAAGGCGTTTTACATAGAATCCCCATTTCCATTTTGGGAAATGCAAGTGTGGGGTTAATAGATTAATAGCTAATTCATGTAATAAAATACACAGACCAGAATTGTAGGATAGAAAACAAAGACAATGCACTTAATAGTTCATAGTAAATGCAACAGTAAGCCCTAGGACAAATGAATGCAATTTCCATACACAGAGATAGAAATTATGGAACAGTAATTACATTACATTTTAAATCATTGATAAAACTGATTGGGCCCGATAGCCATCAAAAGTTTAAAGAGGTTACACAAAATATTGAAATGCCTGAATAGGCTTACAGACCAAAAACACCCGGAATTGCATGCTTCCAACAAAGCTTAAATACATACACAAAGTTCTCTTAATTATGCCCATAGGCCTGAAAATGGCAACCATAACTCCCAAAGACAAACACTCGAGAAAATGCAAGCAACTTAGCGAAATATTTATAAAATGGGTTTGGCTAAAAATCCTTGTCTCTCCACAAACACAACCATTAAAATTCTGCCTAGTATCAAAATCCATACACTATAGGTACCACACATATCATGGTAGAGGTATTCCAGAGAGCCCACGTATTACGAGGAGCGGTCACATCTCGAAGTCTCCACCCTCTCCAACACTCCACTTTCCAACTTGAAGTCACCCAGTAACTACCACGATGGACCCTGGAACCAAAGGGAAATATAGATGGAGTTAGTTAAATGTTGCACAACCAACTACAACATCAATAGAAAATGTAAATCTAAACCATGAACAAACCAAGCTTACCTTCACATTTTCGTAGCCTTCCCACGTTGCTTCCATATACAAAGAGTATGCGTAGGCCAAGAGCCATGCTCTGTTCATGTGCATACCCCTTCCATCAAACAAAATTCGCAAGGAGGTATTAGCCCTCTTCCAAACACCTCAAAAACACAAACAATAGAGAAATGCCAAAGATAGGCTAATTCAAGTTTTAGCAAACTGCCAGCATGGAATTCGACCATGAATCCTTCACATGGCTTGCATTAAACATGCTGCTACCTCCACCATCGTTTTGATTTTTACCCACTCCCCTATAGTGCAGTTTCCCCTTGTTATCAGTTTAAGCGCTTATGGTCAAGGTTTAGGGTTTAGGCATAGTATTAAGCCTTAACCTTTCCTTGCTAGGTAGTCCCCCTCTTTTTTTTTGAAGTGTTATCTTAGGTCCTCCCTTAGGCACATGCACAAATTTTTTACATATGCATTAGCTTAGGAGAAAGCTAAGTAAGGCCTAAGGCCATGAAACCCTTCTTACCAGTAGGGAATTGCAGGCATAGTTAAATTCACAAGTAATAACACAATCATCATAATGCATAAGCACAATCATAGTGTTGAAGAATGACACAAGATCGGAACACACATAAATACAGTAAGAAACATACGATATTGTAGAATAAGTAGTAATGGCATTAATTGATATAGATGAAGCTAGTTTATGATAAACCAACATTATGCAAACAATTAACGGAAACATTATAGTAAGTTTACAGGTTTCATATTAATTCTAGTATTTCAATATCATGTTGAGGATGTTCTCAAGTAAATCCTAGGTCTTTCCTATCAATAGACCTGGCATAATGTTTTCTTTAAATTCAGGATTTGGGGGACATTACAATAGCAAAAGCTTGTTTACAAAGTGTATTAATATATAGTTCTAAAACCCTATTGATCGAGAAAAACCCTTCATATAAAAAAACCTAGAACATGAGCATAAAACAAAATTTATACTACTAAAACAAATATCTTTGAATGTCATTCGATATTCCACATCAATATCGAAAATGAAAACTTAAACTGAATCAAACCACATGGCTTTGTAGTTATCGTGTCCTGAAATGACGTGGAACAACCAAGAAGCCGTGCTATGCATGTCCAATGTCTTTTCTTTTTTACCTATACTTTTTTATTCAATATTTTCAAAATAATTGTAAATTTAGTTTTACAATTCAAAATTAAAATTAGATATTGTTTAGCCTACACTTTATTTGTTTAATATTTGGGAAGTACTTCATCTTAGTGAGTTGTCACTTAGGATGAACTCGCCTCTTAACTGAAAGATTTCCCACTTAGTTAGGTGGCTAACTTAAGTGTTGACATGCAAGTGTCACAACTCACATGTCATCTTTTAGTTTAACATAAGGGTCGTCATGCAATAACACTTAGTTAATTAGATCTTCTCTTTAATTGAAGTGTCATCTTTTAGTTTAACTAAAGTGTAAATACTAAATAGTTAACTAGTTTCTTTTATTTAGCACTTACTTAACTGAAATCATGTTGATTGATTTACTGGAAGTGACCACTGTGAGTTCTTCAGTTAACTTAGACATATCTTTAACGGATGCTTTAACTAAAGCATTAATACTAAACTTAAGCTTTATAACTTAAGCTTTAATATTTTGAGTTCTCTTTAATTAGCTGAAGTGTCTGCATGGAGAATTTTGAATTTTATTGATCTCTATGCTTTATCCTTGATTTCTTTATCTCTTACTGCATGGTCAATATGTGCTAGCTTTAATTATCCATCACATTGCATTATACTAAGAAGAATTATCGGATGCTGCGATCATATTATATTATTCTCGACCAAATGATCATACACTATAGTAATTCACTTTAGAGGTGATCAATCTCTAAAGGAGACTTAACAACAATCAGGTGATCATGGTTAATAATATATCGCACAACATTAAATGGTTTTAACAAGTAAAGCATGACCTTTATACAGAAGGTTCACCTCTATATGGGATGTCCATCTCATGGATACCTTTAAATGGAAGGTTCACCTCTATACGGGAGGTCCATCTCATGGACACCTTTATACTGAAGGTTCACATGATAATCATGACTTGATAAACACAATTTTGGAGCCTTGTCCAACAAGACTTTGCAACATCATTACATTGATTAATTACCTCTATACAAGAGGAATAACCTTTACATGAAAGGAAATCAAAGCGCTCACCTCTATATGTGAGGATCAATGTCTCTTGATGTTGTATATTTAACACTCCCTCTCAGCTAGGGAGGCATTCTCTGCCATACCAAGCTTGTCTCAGAAGTACTTGAACTTCGTAACTGGCAGATTCTTTGTCAACACATCTGCAATATGCTCATCAATAGCAATGTACTGAATTTTCGCCGTACCTTTTTGGACCATGCCTCGGATGAAGTGATACTTAAGTTCAATGTGCTTCGACTTGTCATCAAACACTGGGTTTTCAGAAATCTTGATGCGACTCTGATTATCACACCTAATAACTGTAGACTCAAGCTTATTAATATTGAAAAGTTTATTGATATTGAAGGTGCTTATTTTTAAATATGGATTCTTTGATATCATATATAAGATATTGATTGTCTTGTATAACATATGAAGGTTTCAACATGTTTCTTATTAGATGTTAATTGAGCATTGTTATGTACCACTGACTAAGTTCTGCAAACTAATTGGATCTTTTGTTGGGTTCTTGCTTGTGTTATTTTTTTGTACTTGTATCTTGCTCACTGTTGTAATGAGGGATGGTTTTGAATGCTCGATGTGTTGTCGACCTTAGTTTTTTTGGTTAATGTGAATTTTTTGATTATATGTATAAATTGTTAAATTGGATTGTTTCTTGAGGATTATTTTTTCTTGACCTGAACACAATGATAAGTTCAATGTGGCCAAAATATTCCTTTTGTTTATGCTTATTTTGACCGTAAACTATATTTTTTATATTGAAATTCGATTTGTATTGCAACTTTGTTTTAGTTCTAATGAATTTGTAAGTTTAGAACAATATTTAGATTAACAAACAATCTAAATTGATTAGGATTTGGATAAGACGGACAAGCTTTTATGGTGGATAGAAAAAGCTTGTTTACAAATCGTCTTAATATCTACTTCTACATCATGGATCAGTATACATATTAGAGGGAGATATGGAAACACATACATCTCAGAGGGAGAGAAACGTACATATTGATGCTCCTAGAAATTATTAGTCTAGGAAAATATGTCCATGGGTGCACTCCTTTTATTGATTAGACTAATTGAGGGGTGCATATTGGTTGCGTGATTCGTGCATAGTGGGATGGAATTATTCTCTTTCTCCTTGCAGAATTTGAGTCATTTATTTTGTTCTTTCCTACACAATTGGACACAACCGAGTTTGTCACAGTTCTTCTGACAAAGTTTGATTAAATTCTTCTCTACCTTCTGACAGAGTTCTTCTCCCTTTTCTTATCTCATTGTCACTAGCCGCAGTAAGCATTGAAGTAGTAGACATAGTGGCATCTCATATTGTTCTCTATATGCTGTTACTATTTGAACTTCTAATCCTATTGTTGCTACTCTTACTGTTATCCATTTCCACAATTCAAAAATTCAAATATGGCCATTTAAAAGCTAAATAAAACCTATTGATTGAGAGAAAACCTTGATCTAAAAAAACCTAGAACTCGAGCAGAAAACAAAATTTATACTATTAAAAAAAATATTGCTGAGCGTCATTCGATATTCCACATCAATATCGAAAATGAAAACTTAAACTGAATCAAAGATCATGGCTTCGTAGTTATAGTTTCCTAAAACAACGCGGAACAACCAAGAAGCGATGCTATGTGTGACATACCCAATTTTTTCATTAGTGAAGTAGGTGTAAGCAAGAAATTGTAATTAATCCTTAATATATATTCATTTAAAATTAGACGTGAAAAAGAATAACGACCATGGTAACAAAAGGAAAATAACAACACCATGTATAACTAACCTTCTTTCTTTTCATACTTATCAAACAATTCTCCATTCTTAATCATCTATTTCCATGCTTCCTACAATTATAACACTTACAAACCTTGCATAATTATGCAAGGGTCCTTAGTCCATATTGCTAGCACTTACATAAATTCTATTCACCTATCTATTAACAAACATCTATGCGACTTCTTTACGGCACTTGTAACAATTATAATTAAGAGAAAACATGGTAGCCCTACTCCAAATAAAATTCCTGCAATAAAACATATTAGCCCATTTTCCTCAAGAATTTCCATGAATTGATACCCATTAGCAATAGACTTTTAAATGTACCCAAACCAATCAAGCGATCTAACCATCACATGAACAACATGCATTGCAATGAAGATTTTACACTATATACACTTCAAACATTGACATGGTGGCAATGAATCACCAACCATCAAAACATAAACATTGACCTAAGTAGTCAAACCATCATAAATTAAACATTTGATAAAAGCACAATACCATAAGTGACAAACCATCCAAAATTTAAACACATGAAGACGAGATATAGGTGGTTCACCCCATACTTGGCTACGTCCACAAGGAAGGAATCATATCTTTCAATTAAGAATAGAGATTACATCATGCGACTGAGTTGTCGCAATACATTCTTTCACTTCCTCCAAGTGAGTAATTTAGTCCATAAACCTCAATGCTAGGATGGAGATATATAAATCAGCTTAACCGAGTTTTGACATGACCACATACATCTAACATATAAATAACTGAAGTCTTACCTTGATGTACATATATAAATATCTATATGTAAATACTGTCATTCAAACTAACATTCTATGGGGGTACTTATTATAATTACAGGAGTACGCAACAGATCTATATCTTGTGTATATTAATTACTTGCCTATGCTGACATTCACCTAAATACTTAAATTCTGGCATTAGATCAAAATGAGACCTAAAACCGAGCATTGGATAAACGCTGGTAATCAAATCCAACCACATGACCTAACTTAGACGAAAGGCATCCCAACATAAATACACAAATGTACCCAAGCAAAATCTATGGCCATGTATCAAAGCTCTAGGCGCAGAAGTTCAAATGGGTAACACAGTTCTAAATTAAATCAAATTGGAATATGGAGATAAAATTAATCTCTCCACCTAAGGCATACTCACGGTATAGAATCATAGATTAAAAACCCTAGCAGAGCGTTATGAAGGGCGACGATTCATCCATCAATTTATAAGAGTAGAGATAAAACAAAAATAGTAATGAGAAATACTTTCAGCAAGGGATTCGACATAGGTCGTATCTCCAAGAGAGACCACCTAGCCTGCGTAAACAAGGATCATCCAACCATGGCTCTACTTAGTTACTTAAAACAATGCAGAAAATAAACCAGAAAAGAAACGACAACCTCTGACCCACGGGTATCTCTCAATGAACAGGAAAATAATCTTCAAAACAAAATTAAATGCTGCAGCATATGCAACCACCGTAACAGAAGCTAAGTGGCGCAAATATTTTTATAACAATAAAATAACACAAGCACGAAAGGGAAAACCCGGTCTGATCTCAGTGCCAGGATGTAAGAGTATAGGTGAACAGATAAAGAAACATTCAAAGTGACCCAACTAAAATGTGAATCGGAAGAAAAATAGTTTAATCCGTATAGATCTAAACCTTCATGTAGAGATCAGATCAAAACTCTGTAAGGAAATCCAGATCTTGAGATCCTTCATCAAAACCTTATCACAATTACTATGGAAATTAGTTAACTACTCTGTCCAGAATTGCCCATACAAATCTAAACATTTATACAAAGGTTGAGGTATCATATGCATAAATTTATTTCCATAATGTGACTTTATTAAGTAGCAATGACAATTCAAAGGAGCATACTTAATTGAATCCGAATTACCTGACGGAGAAACTTGAAGTTGATCTTGGAGATTCATTTTTCCCTCGTCCAGTACAGTCCATGCATCAAAAATAAAATAAAAGAAATGATTAGTAAGCTTAACAACCTTCATACTTACTTATCGCATGTTGAGCTCATTAGGCTCTAGTGTTGTAACCTAACGCTCTGATACCATATGTGACATACCCAATTTTTTCATTAGTGAAGTAGGTGTAAGCAAGAAATTGTAATTAATCCTTAATATATATTCATTTAAAATTAGACGTGAAAAAGAATAACGACCATGGTAACAAAAGGAAAATAACAACACCATGTATAACTAACCTTATATCTTTTCATACTTATCAAACAATTCTCCATTCTTAATCATCTATTTCCATGCTTCCTACAATTATAACACTTACAAACCTTGCATAATTATGCAAGGGTCCTTAACCCATATTGCTAGCACTTACATAAATTCTATTCACCTATCTATTAACAAACATCTATGCGACTTCTTACCGCACTTGTAACAATTATAATTAAGAGAAAACATGGTAGCCCTACTCCAAATAAAATTGCTGCAATAAAACATATTAGCCCATTTTCCTCAAGAATTTCCATGAATTGATACCTATTAGCAATAGACTTTTAAATGTACCCAAACCAATCAAGCCATCTAACCATCACATGAAAAACATGCATTGCAATGAAGATTTTACACTATATACACTTTAAACATTGACATGGTGGCAATGAACCACCAACCATCAAAACATAAACATTGACCTAAGTAGTCAAACCATCATAAATTAAACATTTGATAAAAGCACAATAACATAAGCGACAAACCATCCAAAATTTAAACACATGAAGACGAGATATAGGTGGTTCACCCCATAATGGGCTACATCCACAAGGAAGGAATCATATCTTTCTATTAAGAGTAGAGATTACATCATGCGACTGAGTTGTCGCAATACATTCTTTCACTTCCTCCAAGTGAGTAATTTAGTCAATAAACCTCAATGCTAGGATGGAGATATATAAATCAGCTTAACCGAGTTTTGACATGACGACATACATCTAACATATAAATAACTGAAGTCTTACCTTGATGTACATATATAAATATCTATATGTAAATACTGTCATTCAAACTAACATTCTATCGGGGTACTTATTATAATTACAGGAGTATGCAACAGATCTATATCTTGTGTATATTAATTACTTTCCTATGCTCGCATTCACCTAAATACTTAAATTCTGGCATTAGATCAAAATGAGACCTAAAACCAAGCATTGGATAAATGCTGGTAATCAAATCCAACCACATGACCTAAGTTAGACGAAAGGCATCCCAACATAAATACAGAAATGTACCCAAGCAAAATCTATGGCCATGGATCAAAGCTGTAGGCGCAGAAGTTCAAATGGGTAACACAATTCTAAATTAAATCAAATTGGAATATGGAGATAAAATTAATCTCTCCACCTAAGGCATACTCACGGTATAGAATCATAGATTAAAAACCCTAGCAGAGCGTTATGAAGGGTGGCGATTCATCCATCAATTTATAAGAGTAGAGATAAAACAAAAATAGTAATGAGAAATACTTTCAGCAAGGGATTCGACATAGGTCGTATCTCCAAGAGAGACCACCTAGCCTGCGTAAACAAGGATCATCCAACCATGGCTCTACTTAGTTACTTAAAACAATGCAGAAAATAAACCAGAAAGGAAACGACAACCTCTGACCCACGGGTATCTCCCAATGATCAGGAAAATAATCTTCAAAACAAAATTAAATACTGCAGCATATGCAACCACCGTAACAGAAGCTAAGTGGCAGTGACACTGACATCTCTTCACGCAAATATTTTTGCAGCAATAAAATAACACAAGCACAAAAGGGAAAATCCGGTCTGATCTCAGTGCCAGGATGTAAGAGTATAGGTGAACAGATAAAGAAACATTCAAAGTGACCCAACTAAAATGTGAATCGGAAGAAAAATAGTTTAATCCGTATAGATCTAAACCTTCATGTAGAGATCAGATCAAAACTCTGTAAGGAAATCCAGATCTTGAGATCCTTCATCAAAACCTTATCACAATTACTATGGAAATTAGTTAACTACTCTATCCAGAATTGCCCGTATAAATCTAAACATTTATACAAAGGTTGAGGTATCATATGCATAAATTTATTTCCATAATGTGACTTTATTAATACTCAAGCACAATCTTTTACAGAAGAGTCAACACAATACTTATCCATCATAGTCGAAACAACGATATGGCTCTAATGAGGGGTAGGTGAGGAAAAACCATAGTACTTACAGACCATAGATGAAAACAACGGAACAGATCCATTGCAAAATTGCATCCTCCATCTACGTCGTCGCTTGAGAAAGGGATTCGACATAGGTCGTATCTCCAAGAGAGACCACCTAGCAGACCATAGATGAAAACAACAGAACAGATCCATTGCAAAATTGCATCCTCCATCTACCTCATCACTTGATCTCAGCCTAACCAATAATCATATGAAAGAGAAATGCGATTCCAATACACTAATCCCGATCTACCCAAAGTCCTTGACCGACTTCTATAAACTTCTGTCCTTTTCATTTCCTCGTGTAGCTATTCGAACTCGCAACATCCTCTCAAAGATACAGATTACTCACCATCAAGCTAGCCCGTAACAGCCGCCGAAGGGAATACTTCTTAATAAGAATTAATACCTCAACGTTTTTTAGCACAGAATCCATCCATATCTATTAGGTGTACATCGCCATTTTATTAACGGCTATCACTCATATATTTTTAACTCACTCAATAGCAGCTGTCGCTAACATCTTAACTCACACATATATAAATAAAATCTCTATCAACTGTTAATTAGGAATTATTCAAGACGATTTCCAGTCAATTCGATCTAGCTAGCTGTTGTGTGCAGATCCCCGTGAAAGAAGAATTATAACATAAATAAATAATTTCTCTATCTAATGCTAACCCAAAATTTCTACGGCGATTCCAGCTGATTCGATCCAGTGAATCTGCCCTCCTTGCAGAGATCACCATCATCAAGCTAGCAAGTAATAGCCGCCGAAGGGAATCCTTCTTTTCCCCATTCTCTCTCCCTTCCCCGTGCTCCAGTTCGATTCCTATAATATCCTTTTCTTTCTTGGAACATCCGCCCCAGTAACTGTAGTAGTTCGAAACTTAAGGAAGACATCATTTCCAAATGGCAGTTAGGCCGAGCTTTCCCTGTCCATTAAGGGAACAATATCGTTGGAATCCCTTCTAAAAGGAATTTAATATGAATGTGACAGATTTGTTAAACAACCACATCGCTCCAAAAATAGATGCGATTACTTTTGTCATAAAGTAGAAATGCCCAATCTGATTTTCAACACTTCTATGGCGCCCCTCTCTCTTCAGTAGGAAGAAATAATAATAATAAAAATAACTAGGTCTAGACGTTCCTTTTGGGGACTACTTGTACCACCACACTTATGCCTCCTTTAGAGTGAAAGTGGTTGTGGCATGGGTAAACTCTTTTTGAACAAAGTCTTAATTAAATCTTTTTGGTTTTACTCCTTGCCACTAAAGCTACTAGCTTTAGATTAACATAAGGCGATGGCCTTTTTACTAAAATGTAACATATCTCTTATTAAAATAAGGTGAATTTCCAATTCCCTTGTATTCCCTCTATAAAGTGGAAACTTGAAACTTCCCTTTATACTTTAGCTTATTGTTTAAGTATACTAAAAATTAATAAGCTAAGTTTTATCAAAACCCATTAATAGGCTTAGTTTAAATTTAGCTTAGGAGGTTTACTTTGGATTTATAACACTCCGTGTTGGAAATGTGATTAAGTGAATTACGTCAAATTATACTTCACACATAAGGTGTTATACTAAGGCATAAGTCGTCATGGTTGCCTATTTGTTTGTAACGAAAAGGCTGTAGTCCTTGACTTAGGACATTATACGAGAGTCTTGGTTACTACCCATAGATCCAACCATTATGTCCTACAGGGTCCTAGGCCTTAACGTTTAGATTATCAAGGATTCTCTTGACTTTACCTTTCCGAAATGATTTAGTTCTCGAAGCTTAGTTGCACCGTTGCACCTTCTCTTCTGAGCTTTCAACTTATAGCTTAGGAAAAGAATTAACGATGTTTTCAAGGTCCACTGGTGGGGTCTTGGCCTTGAGCTCCTCACCAGGGCCTCATAAATAATTTACATTATACATTTATAAATATTAGAGGGATATTGCATCCTCCTCCCCTTAAAAATAACACCGTCCTCGGTGTTCATTATTTTTAGCAGTTTGTCCTCTCTTTTGTAGTCAACCTTTGCTTGTTTCTGTCATTTCTGTTTGTCCTCCTTCGCACTTTCATGAATCTTTTTCAAGTCCCTCTCGATCACATATGCATTTTTCACTACACAACCAGAATCCAAAGAACCGTAAAAACTTATCATCCATTCCATAATCAAACTCATAAATATAAACAACGAGCCATTTTATTGTAGCATATCATTTGCAATTCATGGAATATCTTTAGTCTTTGTTTGTGCTTTTATTATCACAAACACACTTACATCGAGTTCTCTAAGAATTGTAGACTGTTTAATTTAATCAACACATCAATCATTTGATCCAGGAAATTCTTGCCTAACACCCCAGTGCTCACACAGCAATCCTTTCAGAGATTTCTTGCCTAACACCACAGTGCTCACACAGCAATACTTTCTCCCATGCATACTAAGCAGCGTCCGACCTCCCGCATATGCATTTTATTATAGTTTGCCTAGGTCTTTACACCTAGGTCTTTACAGCCTGTTGATTCATTCGAGAATCCTAGTGGCTGTCAACTCCCTGATTTCCAAGGAATGTTTCAGTGCCATTAATGCACTATTACATAATTCCCCTCAAGCCTTCTCGCTTGAATCCCGGAATTTATTTCCCCTCAAGCCTCCTCGCTCGAGTTGAGGAAAATCTCTTTCAATTTATCAATTATTTCGTCATATACATTTTGTAACCATACGATTACTCTGACCCATTTGAGCCTAGATCTTTATTCAATCAATAATTATCAAACTTAAAGAATAAATAACAGTTATGATGTGGATCTTAAATCCTCACCCCCTTATTTTACCATGCATAGTATTTATGCTCTTGTTTTTCCACAAGCTCCTCCAAATTTTGACCATCTTCCAAGTTCACCTGTCAGTAACACTTTATAGAACAAAATCAAATATCGTAAGGTCCTTTTTGTATTCATAAAAAACAATAGGATAATCATCCTTCATCATCATAATTGAAACATTTTTATTTTTATTTTTTTTATCACTAAGCATATCTACTTAAATAAAAGGGTTTACATGAAATAACATTCTTCCTATTACGGTCCATGCACATTATGATCACATAACCTCAGATGTTAGCTTTCATCATTTCAACACAATTCTGGTTTTAGTTATACCACTTTTCTTTGTATAGCTTATCATCTTATACAATTAACCGATTGTGAAAAATAAAATATACTTGCGTACCTTATAAGATAACCCAATACTTTGTAAGGGCGACCACATATCTCTCTATTATAAGGCCCTCGTATGTTGAGGTACCTATGTATCCCACATTGACTTGTTGACGGTTGTAAGGAAGTGATGTGCGGAATGTGAAGTTTGCTTGACCACAACATTCAAAGTTTTAGTCATATAAAGTAATTAAGTCATAAGAACAATCTTACCTAGAACGTATGTACAATCATCACCTTTAAAATCTTAGACATGATTTGCTATTAAGATTACTTCTGATCTACCACCATGGAAGTTCCATGACATTAATGGTTTCTTAACTCATAATGCTAATATAAAACAGCCATCCCGTGTGGCGAGAAAATTTAAATTTAAAGCATCTTGCTAACTAGTAATCGTTTTATGTCGGTTCTTTATTCATAATAAAGAACATACTCATTTGAAAATTCTCCACCTCATTTATATGATTATGATGTGAACAACATGATTAACCACCATAGTTTTTATCTTTTAACAAAATAATTATCATTTAACACCCATATATATACATCTATATTATATATTTCCATGGTATAAATTCATAAAGAATTTATAAAAGAATTTCAATGCACATAATTGCAACTTTTTCCAACTATAAATACGTTTTTGAGATTTAATAAACTTTCACTTTCTACTGAAACATGTTCGTGGATACACTTAATATTGCTAGAGCTTCAATTTGATGCAACAGAGTCTACTCAATTATTCTTTTCTTTTTCTCTTTTTTTTTTTTAAACAAAACTAAATCACAAGCATCCAAACGTAAGAACCACACTTTTTGCATAATTATGATTTCAAAAATCTTGAATCTTCATCGTTTCGAATATAGAGATATTTATTGCCACTGGAACTTCTATTTAACACGACTTAGAGATATTTATTGCATCTAGACCTTCTGTTAGATAACCGTCAGTAGTTTAGAGTTGTCCTGAGCCGGACATGAATAGCAAGAATGTATGGGAATTCAATTCAACCTTTTATAAGTAGCAATGAAAATTCAAAGGAGCATACTTAATTGAAATCCAAATTACCTGACGGGATAAACTTGAAGTTGATCTTGGAGATTCATTTTCCCCTCGTCCAGTACAGTCCATGCATCAAAAATAAAACAAAAGAAATGATTAGTAAGCTTAACAACCTTCATACTTACTTATCGCATGTTGAGCTCATTAGGCCCTAGTGTTGTAACCTAACGCTCTGATACCATATGTGACATACCCAATTTTTTCATTAGTGAAGTAGGTGTAAGCAAGAAATTGTAATTAATCCTTAATATATATTCATTTAAAATTAGACGTGAAAAAGAATAACGACCATGGTAACAAAAGGAAAATAACAACACCATGTATAACTAACCTTCTATCTTTTCATACTTATCAAACAATTCTCCATTCTTAATCATCTATTTCCATGCTTCCTACAATTATAACACTTACAAACCTTGCATAATTATGCAAGGGTCCTTAGCCCATATTGCTAGCACTTACATAAATTCTATTCACCTATCTATTAACAAACATCTATGCGACTTCTTTACCGCACTTGTAACAATTATAATTAAGAGAAAACATGGTAGCCCTACTCCAAATAAAATTGCTGCAATAAAACATATTAGCCCATTCTCCTCAAGAATTTCCATGAATTGATACCCATTAGCAATAGACTTTTAAATGTACCCACCAATCAACCGATCTAACCATCACATGAACAACATGCATTGCAATGAATATTTTACACTATATACACTTTAAACATTGACATGGTGGCAATGAACCACCAACCATCAAAACATAAACATTGACCTAAGTAGTCAAACCATCATAAATTAAACATTTGATAAAAGAACAATAACATAAGCGACAAACCATCCAAAATTTAAACACATGAAGACGAGATATAGGTGGTTCACCCCATACTGGGCTACGTGCACAAGGAAGGAATCATATCTTTCTATTAAGAATAGAGATTACATCATGCAACTGAGTTGTCGCAATACATTCTTTCACTTCCTCCAAGTGAGTAATTTAGTCCATAAACCTCAATGCTAGGATGGAGATATCTAAATCAGCTTAACCGAGTTTTGACATGACGACATACATCTAACATATAAATAACTGAAGTCTTACCTTGATGTACATATATAAATATCTATATGTAAATACTGTCATTCAAACTAACATTCTATGGGGGTACTTATTATAATTACAGGAGTACACAACAGATCTATATCTTGTGTATATTAATTACTTTCCTATGCTGGCATTCACCTAAATACTTAAATTCTGGCGTTAGATCAAAATGAGACCTAAAACCGAGCATTGGATAAATCCTGGTAATCAAATCCAACCACATGACCTAAGTTAGACGAAAGGCATCCCAACATAAATACAGAAATGTACCCAAGCAAAATCTATGGCCATGGATCAAAGCTGTAGGCGCAGAAGTTCAAATGGGTAACACAGTTCTAAATTAAATCAAATTGGAATATGGAGATAAAATTAATCTCTCCACCTAAGGCATACTCACGGTATAGAATCATAGATTAAAAGCCCTAGTAGAGCGTTATGAAGGGCAGCAATTCATCCATCAATTTATAAGAGTAGAGATAAAACAAAAATAGTAATGAGAAATACTTTCAGCAAGGGATTCGACATAGGTCGTATCTCCAAGAGAGACCACCTAGCCTGCGTAAACAAGGATCATCCAACCATGGCTTTACTTAGTTACTTAAAACAATGCAGAAAATAAACCAGAAAGGAAACGACAACCTCTGACCCACGGGTATCTCTCAATGAACAGGAAAATAATCTTCAAAACAAAATTAAATACTGTAGCATATGCAACCACCGTAACAGAAGCTAACTGGCAGTGACACTGACATCTCTTCACGCAAGTATTTTTGCAGCAATAAAGTAACACAAGCACAAAAGGGAAAACCCGGTCTGATCTCAGTGCCAGGATGTAAGAGTATAGGTGAACAGATAAAGCAACATTCAAAGTGACCCAACTAAAATGTGAATCGGAAGAAAAATAGTTTAATCCATATAGATCTAAACCTTCATGTAAAGATCAGATCAAAACTCTGTAAGGAAATCCAGATCTTGAGATCCTTCATCAAAACCTTATCACAATTACTATGGAAATTAGTTAACTACTCTCTCCAGAATTTCCCGTATAAATCTAAACATTTATACAAAGGTTGAGGTATCATATGCATAAATTTATTTAAATAATGTGACTTTATTAATACTCAAGCACAATATTTTACAGAAGAGTCAACACAATACTTATCCATCTTAGTCGAAACAACGATATCGATCTAATGAGGGGTAGGTGAGGAAACACCATAGTACTTACAGACCATAGATGAAAACAACGGAACAGATCCATTGCAAAATTGCATCGTCCATCTACCTCGTCGCTTGAGCAAGGGATTCGACATAGGTCGTATCTCCAAGAGAGACCACCTAGCAGACCATAGATGAAAACAACGGAACAGATCCATTGCAAAATTGCATCCTCCAACTACCTCGTCGCTTGATCTCAGCCTAACCAATAATCATATGAAAGAGAAATGCGATTCCAATACACTAATCCCGATCTACCCAAAGTCCTTGACCAACTTCTATAAACTTCTGTCTTTTTCATTTCCTCGTGCAGCTATTCGAACTCGCAACATCCTCTCAAAGATACAGATTACTCACCATCAAGCTAGCCCGTAACAGCCGCCGAAGGGAATCCTTCTTAATAAGAATTAATACATCAACGTTTTTTAGCAGAGAATCCATCCATATCTATTAAGTGTACATCGCCATTTTATTAACGGCTATCGCTCATATCTTTTTAACTCACTCAATAGCAGCTGTCGCTAACATCTTAACTCACACATATATAAATAAAATCTCTATCAACTGTTAATCAGGAATTATTCAAGACGATTTCCAGTTAATTCGATCTAGCTAGCTGTTGTGTGCAGATCCCCGTGAAAGAAGAATTATAACATAAATAAATCATTTCTCTATCTAATGCTAACCCAAAATTTCTACGGCGATTCCAGCTGATTCGATCCAGTGAATCTGCCCTCCTTGCAGAGATCACCATCATCAAGCTAGCAAGTAACAGCCGCCGAAGGGAATCCTTCTTTTCCCCATTCTCTCCCCCTTCCCCGTGCTCCAGTTCGATTCCTATAATATCCTTTTCTTTCTTGGAACATCCGCCCCAGTAACTGTAGTAGTTCGAAACTTAAGGAAGACATCATTGCCAAATGGCAGTTAGGCCGAGCTTTCCCTGTCCATTAAGGGAACAATATCGTTGGAATCCCTTCTAAAAGGAATCTAATATGAATGTGACAGATTTGTTAAACAACCACATCGCTCCAAAAATAGATGCGATTACTTTTGTCATAAAGTAGAAATGCCCAATCAGATTTTCAACACTTCTATGGCGCCCCTCTCTCTTTAGTAGGAAGAAATAATAATAATAAAAATAACTAGGTCTAGACGTTCCTTTTGGGGACTACTTGTACCACCACACTTATGCCTCCTTTATAGTGAAAGTGGTTGTGGCATGGGTAAACTCTTTTTGAACAAAGTCTTAATTAAATCTTTTTGGTTTTACTCCTTCCGAGTAAAGCTACTAGCTTTAGATTAACATAAGGCGATGTCCTTTTTACTAAAATGTAACATATCTCTTATTAAAATAAGGTGAATTTCCAATTCCCTTGTATTCCCTCTATAAAGTGGAAACTTGAAACTGCCCTTTATACTTTAGCTTATGATTTAAGTATACTAAAAATTAATAAGCTAAGCTTTATCAAAACCCATTAATAGGCTTAGTTTAAATTTAGATTAGGAGGTTTACTTGGGATTTATAACACTCCCTGTTGGAAATGTGATTAAGTGAATTACGTCAAATTATACTTCACACATAAGGTATTATACTAAGGCGTAAGTCATCATGGTTGCCTATTTGTTTGTAACGAAAAGGCTGTAGTCCTCGACTTAGGACATTATACGAGAGTCTTGGTTACTACCCATAGATCCAACCATTATGTCCTACAGGGTCCTAGGCCTTAACGTTTAGATTATCAAGGATTCTCTTGACTTTACCTTTCCGAAATGATTTAGTTGTCGACGCTTAGTTGCACCGTTGCACCTTCTCTTCTGAGCTTTCAACTTATAGCTTAGGAAAAGAATTAACGATGTTTTCAAGGTCCACTGGTGGGGTCTTGGCCTTGAGCTCCTCACCAGGGCCTCATAAATAATTTACATTATACATTTATAAATCTTAGAGGGATATTACACTATGCATGTCCAATGTCTTTTATTTTCTACCTATACTTGTTTATTCAATATTTTCATAATAATTGTAAATTTATTTTTACAATTCAAACTTAAAATTATATATGCTTTATCCTACAGTTGAGCTGATTTTAATATTTGGGGAACTTAGTTTACTTAGGATCCACCTATAGGGTTGTCATGAGTCGAGTTTGCATGGTTAACAAAGGACCTTTTGACTACTAGCTAAGATCTCACTTACTAGATGATCAATTCAAATTTGTTGGTGTTGGTGTTTTCTAATGCTGAGAACTTGTAATGCCCCATATGTTGACTATCCATGTTTATTAGTGAGACATATTGCACTTTATTTTATTATTATCTATTGGAATCGAAACATAAGAGATCACCAAAATTATTGGTGAATATACAGAACCAATAGAGTGATCAATGAGATGTGTGCCCAACACAACAATAACAAGAACGAACAATACCTGCACAAAGAGAAGCGCAAATCCCTACCCGATCACCTCTCCCGACATGTTTTGTTTTTGGTTTGATTCTTGGTAATGTTTTGGGTTCAAAGAGATCATAGAGACCTTCGGTCCGTTGTATCCATGGTTGTATCATTCAAAGATTTGGATAGTTTATTTGGGAGTTGATTGTTTAGGTTAAATATGAAATCGTATTGTTTTGATAGGGATGTTTAAAGTGATTGGGTGTGAGTTAAAAAGACTGAAGTGAGGTTTTTGTTGGGTTCTCTTCGGGGAGACAATGTTTAGTATTAGTTAGAAGGCCATAGAGCTTTCTTATACTTCTATGTGAAGAAGGTGTTGTGCCTCGATGACGAGGGAAGGACAATTAAGATCCAAGGTTTGAAGAGGAAGGTGTCCTTCCATTTCATCTCTATGACGAAAGCTAAGCAGTGCCTAATACATGGCTGTCAGTTGTTGGTAGTGGAGCCAATGGGTGATAGTGAAGTACCTTCCTTGAATTCTTACATAGTACTTTCTGAGTTCAAATATGCCTTTCCAAGGAATTTCCAGGATTACTTCTAGAAATAGAGCTTGATTTCACAAATAAACTAAAACATGGTGCTGAGCCAATCTCAAAGAACCCTTATAGAATGAAAATCCAAGAGCTTCGTAAGTAAAAACTCCAGTTAAAAGAGATACTAGACTTTGGACTAATTAGAAGTAGTATCTCACCTTGTGGAGCACCCATGATCTTCATGAAGAAGAAGGATGGATCTCTACGACTGTGCATAGATTACATCGATTTGAACAATGCCACAGTGAAGAACACGTATCCAATACCAAGACCGATGACCTCTTTGATGAGATGAAAGTTGCGTCAGTCTTCTCTAAGATTGATTTGCAATTGAGGTATCACCAATTGAGGATCTGTAATGCTTGCCTCGGTACCTTAACTGTTTAGAGTAATGAGGTACTAGTTTTGAAATGAACCGGCTAAGTGAAACACGAAACATTTGAATTTACTTTGCAAATGCTTGGAGGACAGTTATAGAAACTATTACTTTAGTTAATAAATGAATGCTCGACTGATTGAGATAGAATGACTAAATGTTAGATACGCTCGATTGATTGAGATAGAATGAATGAATGTTGGATATGCTCGACTGATTGAAATCGAATGACTAAATGTTAGATATGCTCGACTCATTGAGATAGAATGATTAAATGTTAGATATGCTAGATTGACTGAGATATTATGATGGATGATGAAATATTTCATAATGCATCACTACTAATGTGCGCTTGAGTGTGTGTGTGTGCAGTGGCAGGTAAGATGATTTACCGACTGACCCTCATTGGAATTATAGGGGTCCTAAGAACGGAAAGAACACATAGGGGTACGACGACTGAATGTCGACCCCGGATTAGCAATCCACACATGGGTGAAGCCATTTCAGCTCACCCGGGGAAGCGTATTCCGTACAGGCAAGGACATAATGATTTAGTCCCGTACGATGAGTTGAGGGGCACACAATAAGGATAGCCTTATCTCTCAACATCCCTTAGTCTTCAAGGAGCATAGTTGAGAGATCGCGGTAATAGTCCACGGTCTCTATGCAGTACTCCCCATAAGAAGGAAGAAATGAAACTATCAGAAAGGCCCACCGAAGAGGTACCTAGACAAGAATGAGAGGAAGAAAATTAATCAATGGTATAAATGAAAATTTCACATAAGATTTTAAAAAAATACTTTATTTCATTTTTGTTCTATTTTATTAATTTCAATAATTCTATTCAAGATTCTATTTTTAATTGATTTCATTAATTTGAATTATTCATTTTAATTGATTTTATTAATTTGAAAAATAATTGAAGAGATTGATTTTATTCAATATTAATTTTGATTAATTATGCTGATTGAAAAAGATTGATAATAAGAGAATTATTTTTTATTCAAAGAGTCTAATTTTATGGATTTTTATTATTTTAAATCATTCCATTAAAGATTCCATTTAAATGACTTCATTATTTTGAGAAAGAATTGAAATAGGTCATTAATAAAAGAATTGTTTTTATTTTATTATTATTCAAGATTTCACTTTAATTAATTTTATTATTCATTTAAATTATTTTATAAAGAGGAAATTCAAAATAGATTATACTTTTAGTAAAAGGAATCATCTTTTAATTCAATCTTAATACTAGGAAAAGAAAGAAAAGTAGAAAGCAATAAGTCTAACTAAAAGATTGTTAAGTAAACTAAATGAGAACCAAAAGAGAAGTAGAACTCTTCTACACCTAACTCCCACTGACCTAGGGATTTAGGTGCACATTAAAGACATTAAGAAGACACATGTATTTGAGAATATTGGAAATTAAAATATTAAATTAAATTAAATATGTGCATGGAGAGACACATGGCACACAGGCTTTTGCTAAATAATGAGGGAGGAGAAGGAGACAAGGACATCTCTTGCTGCCTAATGCTAGATGGTTATCATAAGCTCGAATTATGTTATGATCCTTGGAGTTGGGATTAGCCGAAATGGGGATTGGGAGATCCTTTCGGGAGGCTAAATTGTGTGTTCCTACGACCCCATTAGCTCGGGGGTTCCGGGTGAAGAAGAATAACCCCATTACGCTAGGGAGATCAACCGAGAGGTCACTCGGTACTTCATCAAGAGATTGGATTAGATCGTGCGGAAACCACTTCGAGGACTCCATCGATTCGTTGGACCAATCGTCGAAAACAGGTTTGAAGCATTTTTATTTTATTTAGTTTGCTAAATCTTTTTTAGAATTAATAAATCTGAGTATATAGTTTTCTATATTGACATTCATGTACTACAATAGATAGAACTAGATCTGTGGCTTCTATATCTTCTTCTAAAAAATCGTACTGGAAGTTTTTTTTTGAGATCTCGGAAAGGGGGTCCCTACATTTGGTATCAGAGCCGGTCGAGCCTTGAGGGCACTGAACTCATATTATACAAGGGCTATCGGTATCTTTGTCAAATGGGATCGGATAACCGAATAAGGTCGAGCCTTGAGGGCACTGAACTCATCTCAAACTCGATAACCAAATAAGGTTCAATGACTTTTAATATTGTTTTCAGTATATGGGATTGATATTCTAGTTTCGTTTTTAAAGAGAAGAAAGGGTAATGACTTAGGGATCAATCCAATGACTGTGTGATTTTAGTGTATTTTCTTGACTCTGTTTTCAAAATAAAATTTACATATTCCGACTTCTGTAAATGCATTAAGGCAATCGAACTCTGTATGTTCAATTCTTTTTGAGAAATTATTTTTGCATTCATAAAAGGATGAAACCATCGCTTACTACATCACAGATAGATTCCTTAGACTTCAAATTGTACTCCTTCGTGATCGTCGATGGGGACCAAAGCCTCTGTCTAGCATCTACTTCTAATGATTCAAATCACATTTTTTTTTTTTTTTAACCTCTGTCTACATTTGTGGAGACCTACGAAAAATTCCGATCCTGTGAATTGGGAAAAATCCTTTACATCGATCCAGACTGCCAAAGCTCTGTGCATTATCTTTTAAACAACTCTGTATATTTTTATTTTAAATATTCTATGTTTTATTTCTGAATTAGAAAGGCGTATGCAGATCTATTATTTGGATGACTTATCATTTATTTTGAATTCCTTGTGTTCTACCTTCAACATGGAAGGGCATTTTCTAGAACTTATGAATCGATTCACAATTTACATTTTAAGGATCCCTGTGTTTCCACTTCGTTGGGTGTTTTCGGAAATTGTGAAGCAATTGGTATTTTCTTTTGACCCTAAAACTCTGTACAGATATGGTTTAAACCAAGTAAGCTTGCGCTCTATTTTCTTTATGTGAGAATCGAATTCATTTGAGCACTGGAAGAGGGGAATCGTATCCAACAAAAGACCCTACCCCTCTTCTAAACAAACTCTTCAATTACTGTGTGATAAATTTATGCTTTCAATTCTGGTCGATTCACAACCTCCGTTTAATCTTGAATCTCTACCAAATTATGATGCTAATCTCTGTGTGAGTGTGAATCCATGTTTATCTTTGAGAACTAAGACCTGATCCCTGTGCTAAAATCTTATAATGTTTAGATCTTGATTCTCTGCTATCGTATGAAGCTGATCCTATGCGAACGTGAAGCCTGGTATGAGTTTTTGACTGAAACCCGATTTCAGAGCTTATTTCTTGGGCGTCTCTAGAATGAATTGTAGGTAACTTAAAAACAATGCGGATCTACTTCCTCCACATTTCCAGAGCTCAGTTGATCATGCCGATTCGGTAAAACTGTTCGAACTCGGTATATTACTTATCAATGTTTCAAGAAATTATTTCATCAACAATTGATTTGGTTTTAGAAATATTCAACCTTTATCCACCTACTACTCTGTGCAAATACAATACCTAGCGTTTCGAATCTCGGACTGTTGCCTTCTTCTATTTAGTTGTTTTTTTTGTGAAGTTGGATTGCGTACCCATATATCACTCTTCTTTTCAAATTGGGGATCTCTACGTAAAAATAGGTTAATCATCCCTGTGCTCCATTTCAATTGGCGGTCCAGATTTAGTGCTATGATCTTAATTTCCCAAAATTTTAAAAAGAATCTCTGTGCCTCTTTTCAACGGCGATCCCAGATTTGTATCACGATTTAAATTTCTGAAATGTTGAAAACTCTCTATGTGGACATGAATGTTCACGACCTCTTTAAAGAAAATCTCAGCTGGTGTAATTAAAATTTCAAATCAGTTTTCTCTTTCAATCCTCTCTGTGTCAATTTGAAACTGTTGGCATTTTCTAGATTCATGAATCAAATATAATTTTGACCTTTCTAAATCGCAATGCCCCAGCCAATGGCTCCTTGGTGAACCAGATCTATGAGACGATTCATACTTGATTTATCTTCTTCATTTCTAGTACACCTATTCTGGGCTGTTGGCATCTCCAGAATCCTTAAACATGTTGTGTCATGAGCTTTAAAAACCTCTTAGCCCCTTTCGAGTGATTATTCCAGGATGTGTTTTTCAATTGTAGTTTGAACCCTTAAAGTCCTTTGTGTTCCCATCGAACAACATCTTTCAGATCTGGATTTAATCACTCCAGATGCGGATTGTCTTTAGGTTATCATTGGCCACTCAGAATGTGTACTGTTACCTACATGCTTACTACACTTCTTATTAATCTGAGTCACCATAGAAGAGGGATTTGGCGCCTCCGTCGACTCTATCGATGGAATACCATATTGACAAAGATCTTTTAACTGGCACCTATTTATTATAGGGATCGAGACATCCTTTCCCTTTTGTTTGCATTTGTTGTTTGTTGAAAACATATTTCATATAGGTGGGTTAATTTCCAGGCTAGAATCGGGTTTCATTTGGTATGTTATTCGCTAGTTGGAATCGTAAGGGTTTGAGATGATGAGTTTCTGGAATCATTCTCCCGGGGTAGTCACCTTTGTTATTGTTGGGTTATATATGTAAAGATGTATATACATATGCTGGCCGAGTTCTTGTAACTCTTACAACTATTTTATTTTCTCGGCCTCGGAAATGTGTTTTGATTTCTGAAGATGCCAGTGTTATTGCACTACTACATCTGTGGGTCCCTTGAAAGTTAAGGACGGTGTAGTTCCGAACGGTTCAATCCCTGAGTAGGATCCTTGGAGAATCTGGGTTTTCCTTACATCAGGTGTGGTTTACATATTTATGGAAGATCTTAAGTAAAGCCTGAAATTTGTCTGTAGAGAGTGTAAATATATGTGTTGCTCTATAATTTGTAGATCTCAAGGGAACGCAAGTATAGAAACAGCCTGTAGAGTTTCTTGCTATATTATAATGTTGTTTCCAGGGAGACGTATGATTTTTTCTGTTTATTATTATACAGTGAATCTTTTTCCACCATTGCCAGTTTACTACTTAGAAATAAGTCTCATGAGTGCGGAATTTCAATGTGGTAGTGGTGAATGTGTAAATACTAGGTCCGTAACTTGTAATTCTTGCGACCAAACATTGAAATCTTTGTGTGAGAACAGAGTCATTTGGGATAGTTATTTATTACCGTATAAACATTTGCTAAATAGGATATATGACAATTGATTTCTTAGTTTGATTTCTAGTATCCAGTTTTGTTGATGTTCAGCTTATAGGATAGACACACGATAATATCTCACCAAATCGACCTTCTACCAATTAGTAGAATCCACCACTCGATATAAGATTCGATATGATTGTTGAAAACCAGATGGATATGGATACGAAATTTTCCGGCGTGTCAATGCTTTACATGCTAATAGTTTCATCATATCCACCGATACCTTATGTTTTTAAAGAGTCTCATAAATGTGTTAATGCTTATGTTTTAAGAGACTTGTACATGTGTCAATTGATTGTTATTTGATATGTA
Organism: Larix kaempferi; assembly: GCA_027924585.1. NCBI lineage: Eukaryota > Viridiplantae > Streptophyta > Pinopsida > Pinales > Pinaceae > Larix > Larix kaempferi. The sequence goes on along the minus strand of BSBM01001112.1, from coordinate 2,350,160 downwards.
GCTTGTTCTCATGATACAAATCTCTTTTGCTGAGTTAATTTAATCATATTATGAATAAATAATTGAGGACGTCTCAAAAATAATTAATTGAGAAAGTTTGTGCTTGCATCTTACTTATTTTATTAATGGGCCTTGACTTTATTATATATCATTACGAGTTAAATCATACGAGTAAGACAAGTTAGCGAGTAAAAGCATTCCATTCTAATCTGTTTCGAGAGGCTCTAAATTGAATTTATGCTTTCTTTCAAGACACTTTGGGTAACTAGCCGCAGTCAATAAGGAGAAGAGATCAAATCAAAAGGCGTAACTAGATGCTAGAGATGAACAAGATAAAAACATAATACACCCTCACCCAACGCCGTTTAAATTGCTGTCTAAATTAAAGTAGGAGACCCTTTGTATTTATAAGCACCTTTGTTCTACATGTTATGTACCATCGGATGTAGGATTATTACATGAGACTTAACTTTGGGATGAAGTTTTAATAAGAAGGGGTGTATGTAATGCCCACCTCAGTACCTTAACTGTTTAGAATAATGAGGTACTAGTTTTGAAATGAACCGGCTAAGTGAAACATGAAACATTTGAATTTACCTTGAAAATGCTTGAACGATAGTTATAGAAACTATTACTTTACTTAATATATGAATGCTCAACTGATTGAGACAGAATGACTAAATGTTAGATATGCTCGACTCATTGCGATAGCATGAATGAATGAATGTTGGATATGCTCGACTAAATGAGATATAATGACTAAATGTTAGATATGCTCGATTGATTGAGATAGAATGACTAAATGTTAGATATGCTCGACTGACTGAGATATTATAATGGATGATGAAATATTTCATAATGCAGCACAACTAATGTGCGCTTGAGTGTGTGTGTGTGCAGTGGCACGTAAGATGATTTACCGACTGACCCACATTGGAATTATAGGGGTTGTAAGAACGAAAAGAACACATAGGGGTATGACGACTGACTATCGACCCTGGATTAGCAATCCACCTACGGGTGAAGTCGTTTCAGCTCACCCGGGGAAGCGTATGCCGTACAGGCAAGGCCATAATGATTTGGTCATGTACGATGAGTTGAGGGGTGTGCAATAAGGAGAGCCTTATCCCTCAACATCCCTTAGTATCCAAGGAGCGTAGTTGAGAGATCGCGGTAACAGTTCCCGGTCGCTACGCAGTATTCCTCATAATAAGGAAGAAATGAAACTGTCAGAAGGGCCCGCCGAAGAGGTACCTAGACAAGAATGAGAGGAATAAAATTAATCAATGGTATAAATGAAAATTTCACATAAGATTTTAAAAAAATACTTTATTTCATTTTTGTTTTATTTTATTAATTTGAATAACTCTATTCAAGATTCTATTTTTAATTGATTTCATTAATTTGAATTATTCATTTTAATTGATTTTATTAACTTGAAAAGGAATTGAAGAGATTGATTTTACTCAATATTAAATTTGATTAATTATGCTGATTGAAAAAGATTAATAATAAGAGAATTATTTTTTATTCAAAGATTCTAATTTTATCGATTTTTATTATTTTAAATCATTCCATTAAAGATTCCATTTAAATGACTTCATTATTTTGAGAAATAATTGAAATAGGTCATTAATAAAAGAATTGTTTTTATTTCATTATTATTCAAGATTTTACTTTAATTAATATTATTATTCGTTTAAATTATTTTATAAAGAGGAAATTAAAAATAGATTATACTTTTAGTAAGAGGAATCATCTTTTAATTCAATCTTAATATTAGGAAAAGAAATAAAAGTAGAAAGCAATAAGTCTAACTAAAAGATTGTTAAGTTAACTAAATGAGAACCAAAAGAGAAGTACAACTCTTCTACACCTAACTCCCACTGATCTAGGGATTTAGGTGCACATTAAAGACATTAAGAAGACACATGTATTTGAGAACATTGGAAATTAAAATATTAAATTAAATTTAATATACGCATGGACAGACACATGGCACACAGGATTTTGCTATATAATGAGGGAGGAGAAGGAGAGAAGGACATCTCTTGCTCCCTAATGCTAGATGGTTATCATAATCTCGGATTATGTTATGATCCTTGGAGTTGGGATTAGACGAAACAGGGATTGGGAGATCCTTTCGGGAGACTAGATTGTGTGTTCTTTTGACCCCATTAGCTAGGGGCCTCGGGGTGAAGAAGAATAACCCCGATATGGTAGGGAGGCCAACCAAGGGGTCACTCAGTACTTCGTTGTAACATACCCAAAAACTGTGGGAGTTAGTAAAGCAAAAATTTGCATAACGATAATGAAACTTCAAAACATAATTCATTCCTGTAAGGACCAAGATACTGAGCACATTTCCCTGATAATAATTGGAGATTAGTTAAATTGAAATAATCATCATGCATCATCTATTAACTTGAAACATACTCATGAAGTTCTTACCGTGGAGTAGTAAACTTAAATGTTAACTGAATTCGGAATTGTCCATAACTATGTGATCGTCACAACACACCATGATCAACATGAATTTACCCTTTAGAAATGGAACATTCTATATAATATGCATGTTCATAAGAAACAATTCTATTAACATATTAACATAACTAATATGAGGAGACCAAATATAACAACCAAGTCATCATAACTACTCAACGAAATAAACCGTCAAAAATCATGCACAAAGGGACCACCCATAGGAGAACGTATATAACATGGTTCACTCAACTTGGGCTATGTCCACAAAGCAAGGTTATCTCATATATTAATAAACAAATCGGGGATTTCACTTATTACATCTCTGTGGTTACAACCGGCAACATCATTGTTGATATACTTCCTTTAGGCTTTCTTCAGCCGTTATCATGGAAAGTATTATCATGAGGATTCAACGACATTATATGAGTACTGAGGTCCTTCTCGGACTTACCTCTGCATCTTATATATATAAGTTTACAACTACCAGTATTCGCATCAACATTAATTATAATTACTTATAAGGATTTTGCAAAAGCCAGGCACTAACTCTCAAATGGAGGGTTACCAATATATGTCACAACAAGGAAAACAAACTTGTAGAGGTTAACGTATTGTAGCAACGAACAGAGATTTGATGAATTCAATGCCACAAAATGATAAGCAGAGATCTATAGGGACAAAGCCTCGTGCGGATTCGTGTAGAAATACCATTTCCACAGAGATCCAAGGGGATTTCAATCTTGGGTATACATAAAAGAAAATAACCGTTTCCAACAAAACGATGTTCATACTGTATATATATACTATATATATCTAAGCAGAAATCCGGATAGCTTGTAGCTGTATTCACGCTATTATAAATATTTAACATCACATCTGTCAAACAATGTTTAACCGTTTCCAGCAAGCGGTCTTCTAAGGGTATACGATATATCTATATAGGCAGAGATCTGAATAGCTCACAGCTATATCCCCGATTTTCTTTCAGGCAATTTAGTATATATTTTTAACAACACCACTATAAAATGAAACTGGGAAAAATCGAAGTTATAAGGCATAATAAAACTTGCTCAGGGTTCAAAGAAAATTATCTTGCCTCCATCGCAGAGGTCAACATATAGCTCAGATCTTACCAGTTATTACTGTCAAGAAAGATCGACGAGACGCCCTGATCCTCTATCCGTGCCAGGCGTGAAGGCTGCTAGATCTATACAACCTGTCAAGCAGATCTAGGAGACACACTGTACCTATATCTTTGTCAGGCGTGAGAAAGCTGGATCGATACTCTACATTAAGTATTCAAAGAAACCCTCTAGTAGACACCCTCATCTTCTATCTCTATGAGAAGGATGCTGGATTCGATACTTCGTAACTCTGTCAAGGCAAGACGATGAAAACGCCATCATCTTCCATCTCCGTCAGAAGGATGATGGATCCATAGTTCATCTCTATTATGGAGATTGGATTCTACAAGGTCGTGGCTGTATCTAGCACACATCCAGGACTGCATGTCCATCTCCAAAGTAACAAACAGTAAAATACTATAACAAATTGAATGAAGACGTACTCAAGAAATCCCCATTGCAGAGATCCTGGTCTCAAAGATTCTTATTGAAATCTGATCGCAGAGGTCACAAACGCAGAGATCGTAGTCACCCAGGTTCCAATCGCAGGAATCTCAAATGCATAGTTCGTAATCACAGAGCTTACAATTGTAGAGATCTCAACCCAGAGATTGTAATTACAGAGGTTCTAATCAAAGATATCCTCCCACCCTGAGATCGTCCCATCCCCAAAAGAACTGCTACAAATTTATCGATTGCTGGATACAGAGATCCATTCGATTCTGAGGCAATCGCATGCATTAAAAAAAATGGCGCTAACTATTTCTGCATAGAAATCGAATATATCAAACAAAACATGCCCGATCCAGAAATCCCAATACTCAGATTGTATTTAGCACTGAGATCGGGTCTATCGACCGTCCCATCCCCAAAAGAACTACTACAAACTTATCGACATCGTTTTATGGTATCAACAAATACAAATGACGCAGATGCATGAAATACAACAGAAGAAATGTTTCTTTTGTTCAGCACTGACGCAGGACCCTACGTAGAGGAAAAAATTGAAAACATGGGATCAGGCCTCCCAGCCATCCTATCCCGAGCTAACAAATAGTATGAAAACTTGCAGCCTGTGACGTCCCTCCCCAATAATGAAAAGACATTATGTTTGATTTTTAAATATATATATATATATATATTATTTTATCATTTTTGAGATTATTCAATAAGGAGGCCAGATGAGAAATCGGCTGATTTAAGTCCTTGGAGGACTATTGTAAGAAAACAAATTTTATTATTTTAATATAAGGATGAGCGGGAACAGCCAAGTTAAATGAGGAGATCATGCATGAAGGAGTGGGGGACAAGTTAGAGTTATCCTCTGGGAAACCAGAACATGTGTCAGAAGTGTATTTAAGACACTAGACACACCCTGAAAATCAGGGATTTAATTAGCTGCGAAAATTTTATGAGGAATTGGCTCCTAATGGTAAGACCTAGGAAAACTATAAAGGGATGGCATATGTGAGGAGGCAGGACACTGCTGAGTATGCCGAAGAGAATTACACTTGCTATGTGAGCACTCTGTGTTAGGCAAGGGATTCAGGAAACGTGACTGAGTTTGAGGCTGACTGTCCACACCTTTCATGCATTTATCTAGCTCGGGGGTGATTATGTACAGAATTGGAGTTTGTATCTAATCTATGGTCGGGAGGAACGTGGCTGTTCCTGTTACATTCGGTTTACAAGTTTCAGGTTTTTCTTTAAAGTTCAGACTTTTCAGTATTTCCTATTAATTTATTTCTGCCGATAGGTATAGTAGTTTTGATCAATTAGCTAGTTGTTTATAAATTCTTTCTTGAATAAGCTAATAGGAGATTTTATTCCAGTATGAATCTTCTGAATATGAGATTTTATCTTAATTTCGAATTCTCTGAGCGATTATAAAACAATCGGGATTTCTATGGAACTATATTTTTTAAGATCTATAGTTGAGGAATAATGATGTTTTTATTTAGTTTTATTTTGTCTATATCGATTCGCAACTTGAGAAGATAAACTCTGGGCATTCAGTGAAAATTACCAAACTGTATTTGCTATTATTTCTCTACTGAATCTCGTTTTCATTGCATGAGAACCTGGAAATGACCTTATTGGAAATCTAGTAGTTATATTATTGTTAATGTCAGTGCATGGTGTGTATCGGAACTCTACAATTCCTACTCGGCACTCATCAAAAGGAAAATACACCGACTGTGTATATTAGATACATTTATAACCAGCAGACTCAGATTTTTCATGGGCGAAACCCTTCACGAGGTAATAAGAGCGTATTACAGGCAGCTATTTGTTAGTTTAACGCTTGATCATACATATACAAGAATTAAAAACGCGATTTTTCATCCACCATGCAGACCCTAAAGACTAAGCCAAGATCTATTGTTAGTCTCGTCAAGTCTTAAATCTTATATATGAAGTATAGATACAAAGTATTTTAATGGTGAGTTTAATCCGTATTTGTAACTAGGGTTTCTTTCAAACCAAAAGGGTAACTGAGGTCCCCGTCGGCTTTGTGTGAGTGACCTAATGGCTTCAACCTCTTGCAAACAGAACATTGAATTTTAATTGTCATTTTAATGTTTGATCCACATACAGACAGGTTAAAACAAACAAACAAAAACGCGACGCCGGTCACCATGCAGATCCTAAAGAATAGAGCCAAAGATAAAGAGGATTTTTAGTGTGAGTTTAATCAGTATATGTAATTTGGGTTTCATCCAAACTAAAAAGGGTAATCTGAGATCACAGTCAACTGTTGTGGATAACCTAACCATCTACAAACAGAACATTAAACTTTAGTTCCCAAACATTGAGTCATCGTATTCCGATTTTTCTTCCATCCTAGTTACATTTCGAATTGTATGATTAGCAGTAAATTTACTTAATAAGGGAAGAATCCTTTCAAATAGACGCATAGCTTATAGCAAAATGAATACTGAGATTTATATAACCCTACCTTACTGTCTAGCAGTTGGGAGAACAAATGAATAAGTTCAAAGCATACTTAACATGGAAACTACGCGAGTCTCAGCTCGGATTCCAGTAAGGAATATGATTACAAATTTTAAATATTACAGGAATAAAATATTATTTTAAACCTGGCATTGAAGCCCAAAAACATAGACAGGTTCTTCCACATTGAACAATGGCGAGTCCAGTCACAGGGCTCAAGCGAAAAACCCTTCAAACAATAAACGTTTATGCAGAAACTATTACATTAAACCCTGGCATGGAAACTCTACATCCTAAACGAACTGATAAATTCTTCAAAATTTATGCACTGCTAAAACCAGATTCTATTAACCTCGACAAGGGTTGACGCGAAGAAAATTCTTCCATGCAATGCTGGAGTTCATATGGAGCGATGCCTGCTTACCAAAGGGAGTAGCCCCAAATCACCAGCACTTGAATGATTCAATAAAAACCTGCCACTGACACCACAGGGACTTTAGTAGCTGGAAAGAGAATATCTAAGTATGGAATTTAAAAAAAATATTTTTGTGTCTTTTACCTTTGAGACCCAGTCACTGGTCGCGGCCCTTCATATTATCTACGGGAGTTCCATCCAACTCTGCAACGAGGGTTTCATCCTTTCAAAGAACCATCAAGCAAAGTCTGGTGGATTTTCTACCCTGTAAACTTTTACCAACGCAGTTACATGAGTTCGTAACAATGGTGCTGCGTTTCATACTGGAGAGGCATTTTGACCATGTCGAATGGAGACCTGAGAATAATCTCTAACAAGTATGTCGAGCTTGATCAAAACAGGAACCGAGTCTAATTAAGGAAGGGATTTGTCACCTTTAAAACAATTTAATAAGAGTCACATGGCTCGGTACCTTGTTGAGTTAGCTGGCAGCCATCGAAGACCCCATCTGGTACTGTGACCCAACATTTCAATGGACGAATTAAATGTTTCAGGTACCCCTGCAGGAAGTGTCAAATCCTAGCGTAATGCTTTGGACTGTAGGATAGTTGAAATATTTTAACCTTAGTTCCGAGCTAGAGTATGGAAGGAAAGTTACAATAGGTAACGTTAGCCTAGATATCCCTTGTGAATAATCATGGTATAATATCATAGCTTGGAATTACCTTCGAAAGGTAAAACTTCCTAGAAACTTAAATAAAGTTTTTCTTGCCAAGACATACTAACCCCTTCGCAGCCATATAATAAGATGGTCTATAGATGTCATGTATTCCAATGGAAAGTATGCCAAACATTCATAACTAAGGAATGAGTTTAAACGTTTTATGAAATAAAATGCACTCAACATTCCATTGTCACAACTGTCAAAGGCACCTTGCGTTCTACAACAAATCCATGGGGTAAATTTTATACCAAGGTAGAATGCATGGATCTCACCACCTGTACCTACAGTATGAAGTAAGCAAAGAACTGAAGGCCCACATCATGTTATTGGGTAAACATGCATGCGGAGTCACTTTTAACTTATAACTCTCTTCTGCCCCAATGAAGAAATCCTGATGTTATAATTGAACCTACGAATCAAGTACAGAGTGTTGTTAGCTGTAGCTAAGTAAGCGGCATGCCAACCATAAATACTCCTCTATCCAGTAGGAAGAATTTCAAGAGACAGAATTTAAGCTAGTTAGCATGCGAATATATTTTTAATTTCAATGTGTGGTCACATAGATCCGATTGATGTTTATTTCACAGTAAGGAAAAAGATAATAATTTTTTTTTTTTTAATGGAGATTTCACACAGTCAAAGAAAAACAGAGGGATGCCGTGATTCCTGAGAACCATATGTTTGCCCCGTCCATGCGCTATTGATTTCCCCAGATCTAAAATAGACTATGCATAAATATTAACGGAGAGACAATCCTTTGTGTAGTTCTCTATCTCGCATCTCCAAGTACTGTCGCCCCTTTCCCATTGTTGTCTACCCCAAATAAATAAAAGGAGAAAATCGGTAACTCCAACTCCACTTGAGTGCCAAGTGGTGGAAGAAACAACGATTTCCTTTCCAAGTGGAAGAAATGCTCGAGGAACACATGCGAGGAGAATCCCGGAAGGTAAGGAAAATGTTCCCTTTACTGGAGTTTGATTCCTCCTTTTAAGGAGCACTATCGCTTAGCTACAACCACTAAATAATTACATCAAATGCCCACGTTCCTCGACATGGGAAGCTCAAGATAATCAGGATTTAATTTCTATCTTAATTGTTAAATTATTTAATTACTAGTTATCTCATTCCACTTTAGGATGAATGGCATTATAAGTCACACATTATATTATTCTTTTATTCTTGGATAAATATATTATCCTCCTTCTACTTTGAGATTATAAGCCATAAATTATTTTATTCTTGGATAAATATATTATCCTCATTATGGTATTATAAGCCATTAATTATGGACTTCCAGTATGTACCTGTAGGACAAAGATAATTTCCTCCTTCTTGAGCTTACCACAGTTTATGATAATTATGTGTGAACATAATTTTGAGCTTCTTTGTAATAGGGGTAGTTCAAATAAACTTTCGCGGATGGGCCATCTCACCTGTCTCCTTGAAGGGTTCAGCTACTTATCGTTTTAGTCCCGTACTTTTCAATAACATTAAAACTTAGAATAATATCATAATGGTACTTTCAAGGTCCACTGGTGGGGCCTTGGCCTTGAGCTCCTCACCAAGGCCTCTTATATTACAATATACATTTTTATTTTTATTTTTAATTTTGATAAAGATAAAAGGAGGGATATTACATTCGTCATGAGATTGGATTGGATTGTGCGGAAACCACTTTGAGGACTCCATCGATTCATTGGACCAACCGTCGAAAACAGGTTTGAAGCATTTTTATTTTATTTATTTTTCTAAATATTTTTGAGAATGAATAAATCTGAGTATATAGTTTTATATATTGACATTCATGTACTACAATAGATAGAACTAGATCTGTGGCTTCTATATCTTCTTCTGAAAAATCCTACTGGATTTTTCTTTTTGGGACCCCGAAAAGGGGGTCCCTACAAGATCAAAGAAGGTGACATTCCTTAGACTTCCTTTCGAACTCGATTTTTGCATTACAATTTCGTAGAGGTACCATTTGGTTTGACCAATGATATAGTTGTATTCATGATCCTCATGAATGGAGTTTTCTGAAACTACTTGGACCACTTTGTTCAGGTCTTCTTAGATGGCATTCTTATCTATTCTAAGAACAAGAAGGAGCATGAGGAACACTTGTGGTTAGTCTATACATGCTTAAGAGAAAATTAAATTATATGGTAAATTGTTGAAATGTTATTTTTTCCAAAAGGAGATTCACTACTTAGGGCACATCATCTCAGGAGTAGGGATCTCAGTGGACCCATAAAAGGTGAAGGCCATCATGGATTAGCCTATTCTGAAGAATGCGCATGAAGTGCGTAGCTTGATGGGATTAGCAGGGTAATAACAAAGATTCATGGAAGGATTTTCCAAGATTTTAAAACCCATTGCCACCTTGCAGCGCAAGGGAATCTGATATGAGTGGACCAGTTTTTTTGACATCACTTTTGTTCAGGTACACAGGGTACTCCCAAAAGACCGAACACCTAGAGCAACCACTTCACACAAATAGATCACAAATCGATACACCGATGTTTTGACATGGTTTAAACCCTCGAGAGGGAAACACTCCACAGACCTGGCCAAATAGCTTCTACGGAGCAATTTATTATGCAAAGAAAGAAAGTTACAAATGAGCTTCTCATAATCGATCAACTTTCCAATGACCCTCCATGCTTTCTAAATAGAGATCATGGACCAATCGGGTGTCAAGCAACAGATCAAGGGTAGGTATGATCTACGAGAAGTTTAGCCATCGGATCACAACATATCGTGACTGTTGGATTAAATATTTACAAATGCATACTAATACATACTAAAGAAACACATTTTACCTAACAGATATATTACACAAGTTGATCTTAACTAACTCCTAAGCGTCTAAATATCATAACAACTTTTTCTGAATTTTAGAGATCACTAACAAGTGCCCCCTTCCTGTGTGTGCCAGTTATGGATACGGACTTCATGGTGTGCATAGATGCTTCTCATTAGGGATTGGGAGTTGTTCTAATGCAAGAAGGTGGAGTAATAGCTTATGCATCTTTTAAGCTAAAACCTCATGAGGAGAAGTATGGAACACATAATCTAGAATTGGAAGCAGTAATATTGGCTCTAAAATTATGGAGGCACTACCTGGTTGGCAGAAGCTTCACACTTAAAATAGATCATTAAAGCTTAGAATATATTTTTACACAAAGGGATCTGAATGCCAACAAATGGTGTTGGAGTGAGTACGACTTGGGATCCCATACATAAAAGGGAGGAGAATGTTGTAACATCCCGAAAATTCATAAAGATTTACAATTTTTCAATGTAGCATTAAATGTTGTACTTTGCTGTGCGGAATTATATTAAATGCTTCTATGTCGACATGCTGAAATAAATGTTTGTAACGATCATATAGATGTTTTTTTTGCGACTTGTTAAGAAATAAAATTAACTTTACATTAAGGTGTTATTGGATGTTTTCTTATCTCAGTTGTACTTTTTAGATTACTTATGTCAATGCTCATTCAATTGTTAATGTTTATAAATGCTAACTATTGTTCTTCTTTTGATGATGAAGGGGTCCTATTGGTACCCCGACGCTTACTTAGCATTTATGCTAAAGCATTTGAATCTTGATGTCGCAAAACATAGGTAAAGGCGATAAATTCAAGTTGTCCTACAGTAACGTTCTTCATTCCGTGATGTATTATAAAATTATAGAAAGGATTAAATTCCCTTCATCAAGTCAGGTATCATAGTGAACTTCATGTAAATGTCATCCTGGTTGGTTTCAATTTAATTATAGTTTGAAGATCTACCTTTGTAATTGATTTTAAAAAGAGAAGTACCTTCTTATGAAAACCAGTTTAAGGAAGCTAGTTGTGTAGTTCATAACTTATGTCTTAACTACTTCCATGCAGATGTCACCCTATTTAATCAATGTAATATCTAGGTTATTTGTTCAATTTTAAAGGATGAAGGAAAACATCAACTTACTATATGTACCAACTCTTCTATACTATTTGTACAGTGATATAATTATTTATATCATGGGTCCCTTTATTATGTACAATGAAGTAGTATAATGTGCCTTTGTGAGACATAGGCTAAATGCAAATACCATGCATTCCTATAATATGTGAACTACATGCGAATTACCATGCGATTTCTTGTAATATATAAACTATATACAATTGCTATGCATTTCCTATAGTATGAACTATATGAAACTTCCATATAACTCCTATAGTGTCTAAACTATATGCATTTTCCATGCAATTCCTATCACATGTAAACTATATGGGTAAAGATTATGCATTGGTCCAACATATGAAACGATATGATAATGCGAGCATCATTGTGAAAGTTTTAAACATATGCTCAATACTTAGTTGATTCAACACCAAAGTTGTAACTATTAATTACATTAATATATATATTGTGACAGGTTTGTAACCATAACCTTCATGCCAACATATAATAAGGACATGGTATTTAATGGTGTGGTGGTTATGTGCTGTAGCATCTCCATAAATTTTTTTTTTTCTTTCTTCCCATTTCTTTACTGTAGGAGGACGGTGATTGTCTTATGTTACTTAATACTTAACTTACCGATACATTGTTCTCTGATTTACTTATATTCTTACCCTTTTTCTTATTGGTTAGAAGGTCTTATGGATGACATGCCACTTACTTAGCTACGGCTAACTCTACTTCGTATGTGGATGTGCAGGTTCACTTACACCGTCTGAGTTTCTCGTGACGCAGGTAACAAGATTATTACACTTATACGTCCTTGATGTTTATTTATAGTTTGGTACTGAAATTCAGTCATGCAATACACATAGTGTACACCACCATCACTGCGATGATAGGGGCTATAAGCGAGCCCTTTTGTATTAGTCCAATCTTGAAAATTACAATGTCATTTTAGCAAGGAATCTAGACAAAAACTTCAGCGCTTTAAATGATCCTTAATGACATTTTAATCAGGAAAATATAATATAAATAGGTTGTCAAGCCTATAATAAATCATGCTCAAACACTACACGATTACCATTTTTAATTTCCAATCCATAAGACCTTGGATTGGTTTTGAATCACATAATATAAGCTTTCTCATTATTATAATCCTTGTACCAAATAACGTTTCAATCTACCTTACAAAGATTTCTACCACCCTATGCTAGGCTTGCTACAATTTATTATGTTGAACACCTAGTGATAACCCTTCCTCTTTAAATACGTGGTGCAGGGGTAACATTTAACAAGGGAAACTTACGAGTTGTACTCCTACACCAACCCAATGAAACTCTATAGGCTAGACAAGCTTCACCGTACTGGTTGTGAAATTCAAAAACCCTCCAGTAATAACTCTGTAGGCGGGCTATGTGACTTGTTTAAAGGTGATCGAATGAAAACGTGCCATCTGCACCTCGGGATAACCGTTTTGGTTGTCTTGGTTCTTGGAATGCACCTATCTTCTCAAGCTAGATCATTCTTTCCAGTTGGAGTACTTACTGGTATTCGAATTAAGGTTTCCAAGTCTTGCCTTCCAACCATGGCGATTCATCTACACCCCGAGTCTGTTAAATCCATATAATTCCTTCTGCGGTCTGGAGAAAGTGAACCCTACTCTTGTGTTAATCCAGGAAGACTCTTCGTGAATCCTCAGCTACTTCAATTGATGTTTTTCGGAGGTAATTTTCGAAGTACCCTGTTTCAGAATTCCATTAACTTCTTATTGTTCCTTTTCAACAATCTACCACCGTTTGATAATAACAAATGTATATTCATGATGTTAGGTGCTTCCAGCTTGCAAGGCGCAGGTTCTTCAGAGGGATCCTCTCTTGCCCGGTAAGTGGCATTGCTCCTTCCTCCTTCGTGCAATGATGGAAAAACCTGGGAAAAACCCTCCTCAAAGGCAACAGGGAAAATTGAGTTTCATTACGTGGTTAGTTTCATTTTTTTTAAAGCTTCAGCGGTTCAATGTGGCCTGGGGTTTTTACTGCCTGGAATCAAATGTACTAAATGTTTTATACAACTCCCTTCATGAGGATCCAGGATTTGGAGAAAGCGTGTTGACTGTCTGAAGTTTAGGTTCAAGGGTTTCTCGTTTCTCCCTGTATCTCAAAGGACTTTATTATCTGTATCTATTCTCCAGTATCTCAAAGGAATTTATTATCTGTATCTATTCTCCAGAAATTTTAGGAGCACAGAATGTTTTTTTTTTGTTTTCGAGATTACTGTAAGTTAAAGGGGTTTGGTCTCTATGGTTCCAGGACCTCGGTTAAAATGTAAATGTGGTTTGGATACTTTAATTCTTACTCCGTGTATAGTTTTTGTATGCTTCTGATTTCATTCCCTCCTGTGCATATATGGTAGATAGGATAAGTGCATTTTAATGTTCCTTCAATTTCCTGTTACATACGATTAGCTGGTAAAAATACACACTTAATAGAAGTCACGTTACAGCATATTATCAGTCTAAAAGAAAGGGAATCTATGTTCCAGTATTCACGCTAAAGAAATTAAATAATAAATTCATGATAGTGAAATAACCCTATTCCACAAGTCGCCGGAACAATATATATGGATTCTGGTGCTTCAAATGAACTTTGAAGTTTTGTTTGCCTCCGTTTTATAAGATTCCTGTCTAATGGATGAATGCGAACTGTAGTAAGTGACTACGGCCAAATTAGAATTTCAGATCGACCCCTGTGTCACTTATCCCTTTAGATATCGGCTGAATAGCATCAAATAGGTCTACAGGCGTTTTTAGTGAAGATCGGATTCTGCTATGTGTGTTTCTTAAATCTCTTACCCTAGCAGTACAAATCTTGAATTCAATTCTATTATCTACTTTGTATTCCTCTAGCAGAAAAATGTTTGTAGATCCATTTGTCTACGCTACAGTCAGCTCTGTGCATAGATCCCCATCTCTCTGTTGTATCCTAAGTTCTTAGAGTAATCCTTAGACTTTCAGACTTGAGTTCTGTAGCGTTGAAACTATAATCCGCTCACACAGAATGATCTGTGGACTTTTGCAACTTCTGTCCAGCGAGTGAATAAATCCTGACATCATTTCAATTCTGAAATACCTCCATATCCTAACTGTGATGAAAAATAATTATACCCTAATGATATATATATGGAATCGTGGAATTCCTTACACAGAGGGTTGTTATGCTATTGATGATCCGTATTTTTTGTTTGTCATAGAGTATTATAAAGTCAAATAGGTCAAGACTTACCCCTCTAGATTCAAATTAAATAATCAAAACCGATATAATAAACAAAAAGGATGTAAAAGAAATCGTGAAATTTTTCACCAAGGGCTTTATAGATCCAACTTGTAAACAATGGAAATCGATATAATAAACAATAAGGATGTAAAAGAAAACGTGAAATTTTTCACCGAGGGTTTTATAGATTCAACTTGTAAACAATGGAAAACGATATAATAAACAATAAGGATGTAAAAGAAATCGTGAAATTTTTACACCGAGGGCTTTATAGATTCAACTTGTAAACAATGGAAATCGACACTTCCGTGAGCACATAATCCATTCCATTTTCTCACTGTTTTGCTAGCAATACTAAATATCTATGTAGCAAATCAAGCATTATTCGACAACATTGTAACTATCAGTTTTCCCTTAAACACAATACTTTTAATAAATTGAGACAGATAAAATAACAGAAAATGCTTAGAGTCTATAATAACAAAACCTGGAACTTGTAACCCGAATGCAGTAGGAATAGCCACGTTCCTCCCAACCGTAGATTAGGTACAAACACCAAGTCTGTCCGCAATCACCCCCGAGCCGGATGCATGCATGAAAAGTGTGGACAGTTAACCTCAAAACTCAGTCACGTTTCTGGAATTTCCTTGCCTAACACAGAGTGCTCACACAGCAAATATCATCCTCTACGGCATACTAAGCTGCGTGCTGCCTCCCACATATGCCATCCCTTTATAGTTTTTGCCTAGGTCTTACCATTAGCAGTCAATTCCTCATGGAATCTTCGCAGCTAAGTAAATCCCTGATTTTCAGGGTGTGTCTAGTGTCTTTAATACACTTCTGACACCTGTTCTGGTTTCTCAGAGGTTAACTCTAACTTGTCCCCCACTTTTCCATGCATGATCTCCTCATTTAACTTGGTTGTTCCTACTCATCCTTTTATTAAAAAAAATAATTTAAATAAACATTGTTTTCTTGCAACAGTCCTCCTAGGACTTCTTCGGCAGATTTTTCATCTAGCCCCCTTATTGAAATAAATTTCACAATGAAAACAATACATATAATATATATATATATATATTAGAAACAAAATGTCCTATTGTTATTTGGGGAACGTCACATCCTTGCCCCCTTATTATGAACACTGTCCTCAGTGTTCTAGTCTTCCTCCATTGGTTCTAGGAACAAATTCGGATACTTTTCTAGTATCTCGCTTTCCAATTCCCAGGTCGCCTCCTCAGGGATAAAGTGCTTCCATTGCACCTTTACCTGAGTGATGGCTCGGTTCTGAAGTACTGTTTCTTTCCTGTCCAGAATGCATAATGGTTGCACTTGAAATTCACCTTCTTGAGCCTCCTGAATCAAATTCCAATCAATAATATGAGTGGGGTCATGAATATACTTCTTCAGTAATGAAATGTGAAAAATATTGTGAATTTTTAAATGTGTTGGTAATGCCAACTTATAAGCTACAGGTCCAATCCTCCCAAGTATTTGGAAGGGCCCACAAAATCGTGGTGCCAGTTTAGTGCAACTCCCTAGTCGGAGTGAGATTTTCTTTGGTTTAACCCGCAAGTACACATGTTCTCCAACTGAGAATTCCTTATCCTGTCTTTTTAGGTCAGCATAACTTTTTTGACGGTCCTGATCCACCTTTAAATTTTTCAGCACCTTCTGGACTGTTTGTTCCATAACCCGCAGCAAATCCGGTCCTACCAACAAACGATCGACCGGGCTATCCCAGCTAACTGGGGTAGTGCACTTTCTTCCATAAAGAATTTCGAATGGACTCATTCTTGATCATGCTTGATACCCGTTGTTGTAAGCGAACTCTACCAGATGTAAATAATCCTCCCATTTGGTGGGTTTTTCCATGACGTACATTCTTAGCATATCTTCAATGATCTGATTGGTACGCTCAGTCTGTCGATCCGTTTCAGGGTGATAACTCGTGCTGAAATTAATTCTTGTTTCTAGACATGCAAATAAAGATTTCCAGAATTTGGAGGTAAATTTTACATCCCTATCTAAAATTACCATCTTTGGTACTCCGTGTAATCTGAATATTTCTTTTAGAAATATTCCTGCAATATCTGCTGCCTTGTAGGTGGTTTTTACCGGAATGAAATGTGCAGATTTGCTAAATTTGTCAACCACCACCATTATAGAGTCATGTTGTCGTTGTGTTCTCGGAAAACCTGTGATAAAATCTAGTGAAATCACTTCCCATTTCCATTCAGGAATTGGTAATGGTTGTAATAAACCAGCAGGATGTCTATGGTCTGCCTTCACCTGTTGACATTCCAAGCATTTAGATAAATAATCAGCTAGATCAGTTTTTAATTTAGGCCAAAAGAACTATTTTCTAAGGGCTGTTATCATTTTTTGATACCCGGGATGACCTGCAAAAGGGGGTTTGTGCATCTCATTTAGAATAAATAATTTAATTTCTGCAACATTAGGCATGTACAGTCTATCTTTGAACCAAATCAGGCCTTTCTGATCAATACTTAAATCTGTCCCATTCATGTTTATCTCATTTTTCTGTATTTTATTTCGCAGATTTATGTATTCTGCATCCTGTTCGCTTGCCACCCTTATTTTATCCATGAGATTACTCTCTGGTTGACTCATTATTATTTCATAAACCTCGTGGGTCCTTCGACTAAGTGCATCTACCACCATATTTTCCTTACCCTTTATGTGTTTTACATCAAAGTCGAATTCACTTAAGAAGGCCATGCACCTTGCTTGTCTGGCATTGAGTCCTGGTTGGTTAAATAAGTTCTTGACGCAAGTGTTATCTATTAGTAACAGAAATTTCTTTCCCAACAGGTAGTGATGCCACATTTTCAGTGCGTGTACTACTTCCGTTAATTCCAAGTCGTGAACCACGTAGTTGCGTTCATGCTCCTTTAGCTTCCATGATTCATAACACACTACATGTCCGTCCTGAGACAATACTCCTCCCACTCCTTCTTTACTAGAATCCGTGCAAACCGTGTATCCTTTACACGGGTCTGCTACTTTTAGAACAGGTGCCTTGGTCAGTAAATCCTTGAGTCGTTCAAAACTTTCTTGACACTTGCAGGACCAAACAAACTTAATCCCCTTTTTCTGTAGCGAAGTAATGGGATAGGCGATCTTTGAGAATCCCTCAATGAACCTCCGATAGTAACTGGTGAGTCTCATGAAAGATCTAATATCAGCTACATCTCTCGGTACTGGCCAATCTGCTATGGCTTTTATTTTCTGTGGGTCGACCGAAATTCCTTCTTCAGAAATAATTTGGCCTAAGTACTGAATTTCCTTTTTAAAGAACTCACATTTCTCCAACTTACCATACAACTGATGCTCCCTCAATGTTTGCAATACAATTCTTATATGTTGTTCATGTTCTTCCTTCGACTTGGAGTATATTAGGATATCATCAATAAAAATTAACACAAACTGGTCTAGGTATTTGTTGAAGATTTCGTTCATTAGGCACATGAATGTGGCAGGGGCGTTGCTTAGACCGAAAGGGATCACTACAAATTCGTAGTGTCTGTATCGAGTTCAGAATGCAGTCTTACTGATGTCTTCATTTTTAATTCGAATCTGATGATACCCAGATCGAAGGTCCAATTTGGAAAAAACTTTGGCTCCCCCTACTTGGTCGAACAAATCATTAATTCATGGTAAGGGGTATTTATTCTTAACAGTTACCTTATTCAGTTGCCTATAGTCAATACACAGTCTTAGAGTCCCATCTTTTTTCTTGACAAAAAGGACTGGTGCACCCCAAGGTGAGACACTAGGTCTTATATACCCTTTGTCTAGTAATTCTTGAATCTGAATTTTTAATTCCGTCAATTCTGGGATACTCATTCTATAAGGTACTTTTGACACTCGTGCTGATCCTAGTAAAAGTTCAATGGAAAAATCTATTTCTCGTTGAGAGGGTAACCCCGGTATTTCTTCTGGAAATACGTCTAGGAATTAGCCTAAGACAGGATGCTCTGCTATGGAAGTTTGACTTCCATTGAGGAGTAAATCGGATACTCTTACAGCATAAATCTTGCATCCTTTTCTCGCGCACTTCTTTAATTGTATAGCAGAAATCTGCCTAATAGAGACAGGTTTTTGTTTTCCATTCACTGTTCTTAGAGTTTGGTCTTCCGCAATGTAGGTAATTTTTTTGGTAAAGCAGTTCAGTACTACTTTATATCTTTCAAGCCAGTCCATACCTATTATCATGTTGTAAGATCCTAAAGGCAACACATTTAAATTAATCTTTGTTTTGTGGTCCTGTATTTGAAGCTCACAATCAGATATATATTCAGTTACTTTCCTCTTTGCCCCTGTAGCTAACTGAACTAACCAGGGTTTTGGGTGCTTTACCCTGGTGAGTTGATAGTGCTCCATCATCTTGGGAGTGATGTAGCTTAAAGTTTCCCCAGGGTCAATTAAAATAGTACAAGTATGGTCAGAAATTTTACCTTCAATTTCCACAATTGCAGATTGATGATCTGCCTATCGGTCTTCCAAGGATGCATTAATTCGGTGATAAATTTTCCCAATGTCTCCCACTGTGGATACTTCTTGTATATTATGCAGTACCCTGTTTGTTTCATTGTATTGGGGACAATTCCTGCATAAATGAGCTTCACCACATTCCCAGCACTTCAGGGGTTCTTTAGGGATACCGACACTTCCTTTTATTCCCATGTTAGGGGGTTTAAAAGTTTTCTGCTGAAACTGTTCATTCTTTGGAAATGAATTTCCTTGGAATTTTTTGGGCATGTTCCTGAAGGGCGGGGGTTTGAAACCTTTCTTCCGCTGGTTAAACTTTTCCTGTTTCTTATCCTTCCATGCCTTAGTAGTATCATTCCTTTGTTTGTACTGCTCAAAACATAGTCTGGCCTTTCTCAGTGCTTTGTCTAAAGTTCTTGGATTGTCGAACTCAATTCGATCTTTATAGGACTGTGGCAGACAGCTTAAGAACCGTTGCACCTTCAATTTTTCTTCCTTGATATATGGAACGAACCGTAACAAGTCTAGGAATTTATTGATAAGATCTTCCATTGTCATCTGACACAGCTTCAATTCGTAGAATTCCTTGGTTTTTCTTTCATAATAACTTTCTGATAAGTACTGTTTCTTGAAGTATTTCTTGAATTCTGACCATTCAAGGTTCTTTTCTTTAAGCCCCTGGGAAATCTTCAGGTCTTGCCATCATATGCTGGCCTTTCCCTTCAGATTATACATAGCCATCCTGACTTTCATATTGTTGGAGTAGTTGTAAATTTGAAAGTACTTCTTTATGTCCAGCAGCCAAGCTTCCGCTTCTTCGCCAGTTTTTGATTCTCCATCGAAGCTGGTAGGTTTTATCTTTTTGAATTCACCCTCCAGGTGGTCAACCTTCCTCTTTCCCATGGTCTTGTCTTGATGCACAAATTTCTGGGTCTCATTGGAGCAATTTCCCTTTTTCTCAGCGCTTTCGTCAGTCTCTTCTTTCCTCTTCGTATCCTCCTTCTGTTTTTCGCCATTATTCCTTTCGTGAAGAATCTACAGCAAAATTTCGTTGATTTCTTGCTGTTTTTCCTGAGCTTTCTTTAGCCGCTCATTGTCATCTTTGAAGCTCTGTATCTCCACGATCAAGCTCCTCATGGTTTCTAGTACCTGACTTGCTTCAAAATGTTCTTCTGTTCTTGCCTGTTCATTTCCTTCAGGCTCTTCTCTGTATTCCTCGTGCGAAGTCATCTGAAAAGTCAAACTGGAACATATGCATACAACATACGAATACATTATTAGAAATTTTTATTTAATGTGCAACAAAAGCTAGGTGTTTCCAAGGCGACAGGGTTGAACCTGGCTCTGATACCATATGTAACATCTCCATAATTTTTTTTTTCTTTTTTCTTTCTTCCCATTTCTTTACTGTAGGAGGACGATGATTGTCTTATGTTACTTAATACTTAACTTACTAATACATTGTTCTCTGATTTACTTATATTCTTACGCTTTTTCTTATTGGTTAGAAGGTCTTATGGATGACATGCCACTTACTTAGCTATGGCTAACTCTACTTTGTATGTGGATGTGCAGGTTCACTTACACCGTCTGAGTTTCTCGTGACGCAGGTAACAAGAATTATTACACTTATACGTCCTTAATGTTTATTTATAGTTTGGTACTGAAATTCAGTCATGCAATAGACATAGTGTACACCAACATCACTGCGATGATAGGGGCTATAAGCGATCCCTTTTGTAATATCCCTCCTTTTATTTCCTTATTATTTTAAGTTGTAATTGAATATTGTATCCGATTTACGGGGAAGAAGCCCAAGGCCAAGGCCCCTCCAGTAAAATCCTAGAATATATAAGGCTCAATTACTAAGTTGGAAATTATGAAACTTAGAGACTAAGTGACTTATGTCGTCGTCAGAGGCTGACGATAGTGCGAAGCATGAGAACTACAATCCATTTCTAAGAAGACTAAGTATTAGAGAACGGGGAATCACCTTATTACCTCAGATAATTGGGGGGCGATTAAATTGTCACTTCCAGTAACATGTGTCATTTTCATAGGTTCACGACAATGGCTATTAGCCGCTAACCATTTATATTCCTCTTGGTATCTTTCCTTAAGCATAAAGTTAACTATCATCCTAAGATGAACTAAGCGAGGATTCTATCTTATTCTTGTAATTGAGTCAAGGTATTCCACTTAGCACCTTCAGGAGAATGAAGGGATATATAATTAGACATATATATATATATATATATATATATATATATATCTCTTTACACCTTGCCTTAATCTTTAAAAAAATGTGTGAACCTCTCTTATGAGGAACTCTAATGGTATACTTGTTATACAGTGGAGAAGTAAATTCTTATATCTTACACGCCCACATTAATGGGTTATACTATTTATAAGTAATTAGTTGACCTTGGGTAGTATTTTGAAGGATCGCTCACCGTTTTTCTTCTTGATAGAAAATACCCTTACCTTATTAAGAATGAAGCTAAACTCTTCCCTTCTAGGATAGAAGAGTGATAATTTAATTATCATTAAGATAACCATAGCCTTGTGCGTTTTGGTATTTTCACCTGATTTATGGTTATAGGGAAATAGAAGGAAAGACACGTGGAGCCTGATTGATATATGAGGGACTCGTCTCCTTCCTAAGTAGCATCGAAACAACTAGTTAGATGTACAACTCCAATATTTCCACTTGTCGTCTTATGAAGTGTGGCACACGTGTTCTTGATGGGAGAACCTGATAGTAAGTCGGCGCCTTTAAAAGAGGAGGAAAACTGTATTAAAGGGGGAAGATCTCTTCGTAGAGAGGGGGCGAGAAATTCAAAGAAAAATTGTAGATCTCTGCGGGAGAGTGAGGGGCGTGGATTTGAGGAAAATGAGAGAGAGATGGAGCTGGCTATTACGGTTGGAGAGGGGTGATATCACTGCAGGGATGATCAACGCCTGAGTTGAACGAGCCAGGTCGGCACATGACGCCTCTCTGGATGGCGCAGCAAAGACCCTGGGGATTACACTTCGGTAATCCTGATCTCAGATCGTATTTCGATAAAGCTTTGAATCCTGCGGTAATCCTAATCTCTGTTTGTATTCTGATTGCATTTACAGAATGCACGAAATGACTTGTTGACATTTAAGTTCTGCGTGAATCCGTTTATTGTGGCATTTCCAGAATATTTATAAATCGATTGAGTCGAGGTAGACAGATCCGCTTCCATTTATGAATACTCTGTTTGAATGTTATTATAGACTACGGTACATTTATATATTTAAACCGAGATTCGATTCATGGAAATTGATTTCAATGGATGGAAACGGATTCGGTCCTCAACTATTGGGTACTCTGTTTTATATGTTCATTTTATAGATTGTTACATACCTATGTTTTTAAATCAAGATCCAACTCATGGAGTTGAATCCAATGGAGACGATTAGACCCATTTTTATTCACTCAAACTCTGTTTTGGATCAGAATCATTTAATCAGAAGACAAAAATCAGTTTGGATCTTTTATCCCATAGATCGTTGCCTCCTTGGTTCAACTCTGTTTACATTCCACTAGATCATGGCATTATTTGTTCAAAACTCTGTTCTTGATTGTATTTCGTTTTGGATAACTGTATATTCAATGATTAGGTAAGTACCCCTTATATCGGAACATCTTTGATCAAACTTTGTTTAGATTTCACTAGCGATTCCAGAATCATTGTATCAGAATTCGATTTGGGTGAAGTCTATTTAAGATTTTGTGTGCATTCTAGTTAGTGTTTCTAGTTTTGTTTTGTTAGAAAACCGGCTTGGGTACGAACCTAGATTTGGTACTATGCCATATATGAATCCGATATGGATTTTTAATTCGCCATCAAACTTTTATTCTGTCTATTACGAATCCGATCTAAATTCTTAATTCAGCATTAGTTTTCGACTCGTACTGATCGATTGTTGTCTACTTATATGAAATCGATCTGTGCGTGATGGGTAAATCCCTGGACCCATTCACCAATCATTAAACTCTGTTTAGATTGTATATTGTCATATACCTCGGTATAATTTCCTTTCTAGTTTGATAAACGATTGCTATGACAATACTTAGGTATTCATCCCCGAATTCGGGTGAATGTTTTGAGAAATTGGGTAACAATGGTGGAATCGATGTGGATTTTCAAGAGTTTATGAAGACTCTGTTTCTGAGCGGACCGGTACCCCTTTCCTGTAAACTATGGCGTGAGATCGGAACTCAGTGTTGATCTGAGTTTTGGATCTCAATTTTATAAACCTCTGGGGATTAGCGAATCTTAGTTGATGTTGTCCTGGCAATGGGTCGGACACTATCGAACTCTACTTTATATTTGATGCTGTGGATAGAGTAGATCACTGTAAATTATTGATAGTATGAATTACCCATTTTGGGACCTCTTGTGTATTTTTCTTGCATGAGGCATTTGGAAAAGAATAGTTCAAGGAACTAGTGCATTTCCTTTTATGTTATATTACTGTAATTATGACCTCAGTAGAGTTTAAAGTTATCTTAGAACAAAGGTAATCATCATTTTATTTATTATTCATATGGTTCTAGTTCTGTTATGTTAGAGTAGACTTCAGCCATCGTTTTGTTATAGCATTATATGACAGCAAAGTTTTTCAGTTAAGATATTAATTACTAAGAATAGATCCGTGTTTGACTATGGTGATGGACACGTTGCGGCATTCTGGAGTTTAACTCCCTATTCGAAAAGCGCCAAGCAGCATTCAGTTTCGGTTTATCTTTTACTCAGTTAAATGCTCATATTTACATGCACAGTGATATAATTACTGGTGGTTGAAGCCAAATCGTAGAGTACCAGTTGTGGATGAGATAAATTGCCAAAGTATAGTTTTCAGCTTTATTATTATTATTATTTATTGTGAAATCGCAGTTACTGGTTGTTGAAGGCTGTTTTTCTTTTATCATATCAGGGAGAAAAGGTCAGTATTGTACTTATAGAAGAATTCCTCTATATTTATGCTAGTTGGTTTATCGCCGAATGCGGTGGAAAACTCTCACAATGTAAGAGAGCAATAGCAACAGGGAGTTGCAGATTGTAACCCTCACTATTCAGGATGAATAATACATAATGTGGCATATTCTCTTTGTGGACGTAGCCCGGATAGCGGGTGAACCATGGTTATATCTGGTCTCTCTCTCTCCTTTGTGTAATGGTTGTATTGTTAGATTTAGATGTATTCATATTAATTTCCTCAATCATGAAGAAGTCATTTTTACATCAATTAAATAAATATATGAAGTTTTGACGATAGTTGAAGTTGATCTCAATGAGAAAGATGAAGTGCTTAACATACACATGCAAAGTTTTCTTTACATGATTTTACTAATTAAGAAAATAATTTTATTTTCCCAAAATAATATTAACATATTCATGGAGATGTTACATATGGTATCAGAGCATTAGGTTACAACACTAGGGCCTAATGAGCTCAACATGCGATAAGTGAGTATGAAGGTTGTGAAGTTTACTAATCAATTGTTTTCGTTTCATTTTGGATGCATGGATTGTACTGGAGGAGGGAAAATGAATCTGAGAACTCGACTTCAAGTTTCTTCCGCCAGAGCGCAAGTTGCAAACACTCGGGCTTATTTGGGCTCAGTCGGGGAAAAACATATATGAGCTAGTCGAACTGGCGACACAAGACGCAATAGAAAATTTCATTTCAACGGATCGACAACAGGTAGCTTACAAGTCGTCATTGAATTGCAAGTAAGTATGTTTTATTTGGTGAAAGCATTAAAATGGCGCAACATTGTTTGTAGGTAAGGATAGTATATGTTTTCATTATGGAGATGAACAATCTATTATTGGTAAATATTAGCTGATGAATATATCCTCCTACTTTACAAATTAGAATTCATTGGACGACGAGAAAAATAATCGTTAGCATGATAACGGTTATGGTTTTGTGGAATGAGTCTTCGTATATTGAAAGTCATCCTAGTTGTGAAGGTGCTTAACGGAGGAGCTCTCCTAAATCTGTTGATTGGATAATTCATCTTAGATACTTATTACCTTCTCTACCTTTATTGTTACTCTTAGGAGTGGATATCTTTGAGTTTCAATAAACGCGTCATATGGGAGAATAGGGTTGATACATTTTGTTAATTGTTTCTGACTAATCGAATTCTATTGATCAAATCGTCAGGATTTCCGAATATGAGATTCAGATAGACAAAATAAGCAACTTTTATCTGTTAAGTCGTTTATAAAGTAAGTATATATGCTAATACATGACTAAAGAAGATGGTCTAATGTTTTGATTGTGTTAGGAATTGTCAAGTTCCTTTCATATATAAATCCGAACATTTCTTGTGGAAGGTTAGTTCGGCTGTATGTATGTTACCAGAACTTCCTAGTTATGTCAACATCGTAAATTTATCATTCAAAATGGCTTTATACATATGTTATATGTGGTGTCAAAATGATTATTTTTGTTAAGAAATAAAACTATAGTTAATCATGTTGCTCACATAATGAATGCATAGATGTAATTAATGGTGAGTATGTGATATTGTATGAATAAAAGTATTGCAAAACTAGAACCGCCACGGAATGGTAATACATGACACTTTAAATTCTCTGATGTTTTTATAATGACTGTTTTAAATCCGCATTAAGTGTTAAGGAAAAACCGTTAATATCATGGTTTTATGCATGATTGCTCTTATGATCTAATTACAGTTTTTCTTTTACGACTAACACATTTAATATTGTGGTCGAGCGGAATGCTATATTCCCACACATCGCTACAACAGTCAAGAGGTAAAAGGGTATATATAGATGCAGGTGATATTTAGTGTAATACTAATGTGTGATGATACAGGTAAACTGGTACCTCGACATATGAGGATCTTATAATAAGAAGATATGCGGCCACCCTTACAAAGGTTTATGGTTGTCATTATAAGGTATGCAAGTATGTTTTAGAAAATTGGTGATTTCTACGTGATGTTGGTTGTATAACTAAATAGGAAGTGTGTTTATAATAGTGAAGGATAACATTCGAAGTTAAGAAATCATCATGTCCATGAGTCATCATAGGAAGAATATTATTTCGTGTTCAAGGAATTATGTAATCCTATTAAGTAAGTTAGATATGCTTGGAAGGAGAAAAACGTTTACTTCAGATGATCAAGTATGGATATTGTAGTATGAAGAACGAATGATTTTCTTATTTACAAATATTTGATTTTGTTATATAAAGTGTTACTAACAATTGAATTTGGCAGATGGACAAAACTCGGAGGAACTTGTCGAAAGACAAAAGCGTAATATATTATGCATGGTACAATAAAGGGGTGAGGATGAAAGATCCACATTGCAGCTTTTATTATTGTTAATTATTGTTGAATAAAGCACTAGACCAAATTGGTCAGAGAAATTGTATGGTTATAAAATGTAATATGACGAAATAATTGATGAATTTGAATGAGATTTTCCTAGACTCAAGCGAGGAGGCTTGAGGGGAATAGATTCCGGGACTCAAGCGAGAAGGCTTGAGGGGAATTATGCGAGAGTGCGTTAAAGGCACTGAAACACTCCCGAGAAATCAAGGAGTTGACACCCGCTAGGATTCTTGCAGGAATCAACAAGCGGTAAAGACCTAGGCAAACTATAAGAGAATGCATATGCGGGAGGAAGGACGCTGCTTAGTATGCATGAGAGAAAGTATTGCTGCGTGAGCACTGTGGTGTTAGGCAAGAAATCTGTGAAATAATTGCTGTGTGAGCACTGAAGTGTTAGGCAAGAATTTCGAAAGAATTGTTGTGTGAGCACTCGGGTGTTAGACAAGAATTTCCTGGATCAAATGATTGATGTGTTGATTAAATTAAACAGTCTACAATTCTTAGAGAACTGAATGTAAGTGTGTTTGTGATAATAAAAGCACAAACAAAAACTAATGATATTCCATGAATTGCAAATGATATCCTGCAATAAAATGGCTCATTGTTTATAATTATGAGTCTGAGTATGGAATTAATGATAAGTTTTT
The DNA here is from genome assembly GCA_027924585.1 of Larix kaempferi. Lineage (NCBI taxonomy): Eukaryota > Viridiplantae > Streptophyta > Pinopsida > Pinales > Pinaceae > Larix > Larix kaempferi. The sequence goes on along the minus strand of BSBM01001112.1, from coordinate 2,322,665 downwards.
ACGGTTCTTTGAATTTTGGTTGTGTAGTGAAAAATGCAGATGTGATCGAGAGGGACTTGAAAAGATTCATGAAAGTACGAAGGAGGACAAACAGAAATGACAAAAAAAAAAAAAAAAAAAAAAAAAAAAAAAAACAACCAAAGGTTGACTACAAAAGAGAGGACAAACTGCTGAAAAATAATGAACACCGAGGACGGTGTTATTTTTAAGGGGAGGAGGATGTAATATCCCTCCATTTATTTCCTTATTATTTTAAGTTGTAATTGAATATTGTATCCGATTTACGGGGAAGAAGCCCAAGGCCAAGGCCCGTCCAGTAAAATCCTAGAATATATAAGGCTCAATTACTAAGTTGGAAATTATGAAACTTAGAGACTAAGTGACTTATGTCGTCGTCAGAGGCTGACGATAGTGCGAAGCATGAGAACTACAATCCATTTCTAAGAAGACTAAGTATTACAGAACGGGGAATCACCTTATTACCTCAGATAATTGGGGGGCGATTAAATTGTCACTTCCAGTAACATGTGTCATTTTCATAGGTTCACGACAATGGCTATTAGCCGCTAACCATTTATATTCCTCTTGGTATCTTTCCTTAAGCATAAAGTTAACTATCATCCTAAGATGAACTAAGCGAGGATTCTATCTTATTCTTGTAAGAGAGTCAAGGTATTCCACTTAGCACCTTCAAGAGAATGAAGGGATATATAATTAGACATATATATATATATATATATATATATCTTTACACCTTGCCTTAATCTTTAAAAAAATGTGTGAACCTCTCTTATGAGGAAATCTAATGGTATACTTGTTATACAGTGGAGAAGTAAATTCTTATATGTTACACGCCAACATTAATGGGTTATACTATTTATAAGTAATTAGTTGACCTTGGGTAGTATTTTGAAGGATCGCTCACCATTTTTCTTCTTGATAGAAAATACCCTTACCTTATTAAGAATGAAGCTAAACTCTTCCCTTCTAGGATAGAAGATTGATAATTTAATTATCATTAAGATAACCATAGCCTTGTGTGTTTTGGTATTTTCACCTGATTTATGGTTATAGGGAAATAGAAGGAAAGACACGTCGAGCCTGATTGATATATGAGGGACTCGTCTCCTTCCTAAGTAGCATCGAAACAACTAGTTAGATGTACAGCTCCAATATTTCCACTTGTCGTCTTATGAAGTGTGGCACACGTGTTCTTGATGGGAGAACCTGATAGTAAGTCGGAGCCTTTAAAAGAGGAGGAAAACTCTATTAAAGGGGGAAGATCTCTTCGTAGAGAGGGGGCGAGAAATTCAAAGAAAAATTGTAGATCTCTGCGGGAGAGTGAGGGGCGTGGATTTGAGGAAAATGAGAGAGAGATGGAGCTGGCTATTACGGTTGGAGAGGGGTGATATCACTGCAGGGATGATCAACGCCTGAGTTGAACGAGCCAGGTCGGCACATGACGCCTCTCTGGATGGCCCAGCAAAGACCCTCGGGATTACGCTTCGGTAATCCTGATCTCAGATCGTATTTCGATCAAGCTTTGAATCCTGCGGTAATCCTAATCTCTGTTTGTATTCTGATTGCATTTACAGAATGCACGAAATGACTTGTTGACATTTAAGTTCTGCGTGAATCCGTTTATTGTGGCATTTCCAGAATATTTATAAATCGATTGAGTTGAGGTAGACAGATCCGCTTCCATTTATGAATACTCTGTTTTGAATGTTATTATAGACTACGGTACATTTATATATTTAAACCGAGATTCGATTCATGGAAATTGATTTCAATGGATGGAAACGGATTCGGTCCTCAACTATTGGGTACTCTGTTTTATATGTTCATTTTATAGATTGTTACATACCTATGTTTTTAAATCAAGATCCAACTCATGGAGTTGAATCCAATGGAGACGATTAGACCCATTTTTATTCACTCAAACTCTGTTTTGGATCAGAATCATTTAATCAGAAGACAAAAATCAGTTTGGATCTTTTATCCCATAGATCATTGCCTCCTTGGTTCAACTCTGTTTACATTCCACTAGATCGTGGCATTATTTGTTCAAAACTCTGTTCTTGATTGTATTTCGTTTTGGATAACTGTATATTCAATGATTAGGTAAGTATCCCTTATATCGGAACATCTTTGATCAAACTTTGTTTAGATTTCACTAGCGATTCCAGAATCATTGTATCAGAAGTCGATTTGGGTGAAGTCTATTTAAGATTTTGTGTGCATTCTAGTTAGTGTTTCTAGTTTTGTTTTGTTAGAAAACCAGCTTGGGTACGAACCTAGATTTGGTACTATGCCATATATGAATCCGATATGGATTTTTAATTCGCCATCAAACTTTTATTCTGTCTATTACGAATCCGATCTAAATTCTTAATTCAGCATTAGTTTTCGACTCGTACTGATCGATTGTTGTCTACTTATATGAAATCGATCTGTGCGTGATGGGTAAATCCCTGGACCCATTCACCAATCATTAAACTCTGTTTAGATTGTATATTGTCATATACCTCGGTATAATTTCCTTTCTAGTTTGATAAACGATTGCTATGACAATTCTTAGGTATTCATCCCCGAATTCGGGTGAATGTTTTGAGAAATTGGGTAACAATGGTGGAATCGATGTGGATTTTCAAGAGTTTATGAAGACTCTGTTTCTGAGCGGACCGGTACCCCTTTCCTGTAAACTATGGCGTGAGATCGGAACTCAGTGTTGATCTGCGTTTTGGATCTCAATTTTATAAACCTCTGGGGATTAGCGAATCTTAGTTGATGTTGTCCTGGAAATGGGTCGGACACTATCGAACTCTACTTTATATTTGATGCTGTGGATAGAGTAGATCACTGTAAATTATTGATAGTATGAATTACCCATTTTGGGACCTCTTGTGTATTTTTCTTGCATGAGGCATTTGGAAAAGAATAGTTCAAGGAACTAGTGCATTTCCTTTTATGTTATATTACTGTAATTACGACCTCAGTAGAGTTTAAAGTTATCTTAGAACAAAGGTAATCATCATTTTATTTATTATTCATATGGTTCTAGTTCTGTTATGTTAGAGTAGACTTCAGCCATCGTTTTGTTATAGCATTATATGACAGCAAAGTTTTTCAGTTAAGATATTAATTACTAAGAATAGATCCGTGTTTGACTATGGTGATGGACACGTTGCGGCATTCTGGAGTTTAACTCCCTATTCGAAAAGCGCCAAGCAGCATTCAGTTTCGGTTTATCTTTTACTTAGTTAAATGCTCATATTTACATGCACAGTGATATAATTACTGGTGGTTGAAGCCAAATCGTAGAGTACCAGTTGTGGATGAGATAAATTGCCAAAGTATGGTTTTCAGCTTTATTATTATTATTATTTATTGTGAAATCGCAGTTACTGGTTGTTGAAGGCTGTTTTTCTTTTATCATATCAGGGAGAAAAGGTCAGTATTGTACTTATAGAAGAATTCCTCTATATTTATGCTAGTTGGTTTATCGCCGAATGCGGTAGAAAACTCTCACAATGTAAGAGAGCAATAGCAACAGGGAGTTGTAGATTGTAACCCTCACTATTCAGGATGAATAATACATAATGTGGCATATTCTCTTTGTGGACGTATCCCGGATAGCGGGTGAACCACGGTTATATCTGGTCTCTCTCTCTCCTTTGTGTAATGGTTGTATTGTTAGATTTAGATGTATTCATATTAATTTCCTCAATCATGAAGAAGTCATTTTTACATCAATTAAATAAATATATGAAGTTTTGACGATAGTTGAAGTTGATCTCAATGAGAAAGATGAAGTGCTTAACATACACATGCAAAGTTTTCTTTACATGCTTTTACTAATTAAGAAAATATTTTTATTTTCCCAAAATAATATTAACATATTCATGGAGATGTTACACCTTTTGTATTAGTACAATCTTAGAAATTACAATGTCATTTTAGCAAGGAATCTAGACAAAAACTTCAGCGCTTTCAATGATCCTTAATGACATTTTAATCAGGAAAATATAATATAAACAGGTTGTCAAGCCTATAATAAATCAGGGTCAAACACTACACGATTACCATTTTTAATTTCCAATCCATAAGACCTTGGATTGGTTTTGAATCACATAATATAAGCTTTCTCATTATTATAATCCTTGTACCAGATAACGTTTCGATCTACCTTACAAAGATTTCTACCACCCTATGCTAGGCTTGCTACAATTTATTATGTTGAACACCTAGTGATAACCCTTCCTCTTTAAATACGTGGTGCAGGGGTAACATTTAACAAGGGAAACTTACGAGGTGTACTCCTAGACCAACCCAACGAAACTCTATAGGCTGGACAAGCTTCACCGTACTGGTTGTGAAATTCAAAAACCATCAAGTAATAACTTTGTAGGCGGGCCATGTGACTTGTTTAAAGGTGATTGAATGAAAAAGTGCCATCTGCACTTCGGGATAACCATTTTGGTTGTCTTGGTTGTTGGAATGCACCTATCTTCTCAAGCTGGATCATTCTTTCCAGTTGGAGTACTTACTGGTATTCGAATTAAGGTTTCCAAGTCTTGCCTTCCAACCATGGAGATTCATCTACACCCCGGGTATGTTAAATCCATATAATTCCTTCTGCGGTCTGGAGAAAGTGAACCCTGCTATCGTGGTAATCAAGGAAGACTCTTCATGAATCCTCAGCTACTTCAATTGATGTTTTTCGGAGGTAATTTTCGAAGTACCCTGTTTAAGAATTCCATTAATTTCTTATTGTTCCTTTTCAGCAATCTACCGCCGTTTGATAATAACAAATGTATATTCATGATGTTAGGTGCTTCCAGCTTGCAAGGCGCAGGTTCTTCAGAGGGATCCTCTCTTGCCCGGTAAGTGGCATTGCTCCTTCCTCCTTCGTGCAATGATGGAAAAACCTGGGAAAAACCCTCCTCAAAGGCAACAGGGAAAATTTAGTTTCTTTACGTGGTTAGTTTCATTTTTTTTAAAGCTTCAGCGGTTCAATGTGGCCTGGGGTTTTTATTGCCTCGAATCAAATGTACTAAATGTTTTATACAACTCCCTTCATGAGGATCCAGGCTTTGGAGAAAGCGTGTTGACTCTCTGAAGTTTAGGTTCAAGGGTTTCTCGTTTCTCCGTGTATCTCAAAGGACATTATTATCTGTATCTATTCTCCAGTATCTCAAAGGACTTTATTATCTGTATCTATTCTCCAGAAATTTTAGGAGCACAGAATGTTTTTTTTTTGTTTTCGAGATTACTGTAAGTGAAACGGGTTTGGTCTCTATGGTTCTAGGACCTCGGTTAAAATGTAAATGTGGTTTGGATACTTTAATTCTTACTCCGTGTATAGTTTTTGTATGCTTCTGATTTCGTTCCCTCCTGTGCATATATGGTAGATAGGATAAGTGCATTTTAATGTTCCTTCAATTTCGTGTTACATACGATTAGCTGGTAAAAATACACACTTAATAGAAGTCACGTTACAGCATATTATCAGTCTAAAAGAAAGGGAATCTATGTTCCAGTATTAATGGTAAAGAAATTAAATAATAAATTCATGATAGTGAAATAAACCTATTCCACAAGTCGCCGGAACAATATATATGGATTCTGGTGTTTCAAATGAACTTTGAAGTTTTGTTTGCCTCCGTTTTATAAGATTCCTATCTAATGGATGAATGCGAACTGTAGTAAGTGACTACGACCAAATTAGAATTTCAGATCGACCCCTGTGTGACTTATCCCTTTAGATATCGGCTGAATAGCATCGAATAGGTCTACAGGCGTTTTTAGTGAAGATCGGATTCTGCTATGTGTGTTTCTTAAATCTCTTACCCTAGCGGTACAAATCTTGAATTCAATTCTATTATCTACTTTGTATTCCTCTAGCAAAAAAATATTTGTAGATCCATTTCTCTACGCTACAGTCAGCTCTGTGCATAGATCCCCATCTCTCTGTCGTATCCTAATTTCTCAGAGTAATCCTTAGAATTTCAGATTTGAGTTCTGTTGCATTGAAACTATAATCCGCTCACAGAGAATTATCCATGGACTTTTACAGCTTCTGTCCAACGAGTGAATAAATCCTGACATCGTTTCAATTCTGAAATACGTCCATATCCTAACTGTGATGAAAAACAATTATACCCTAATGATATATATATGGAATCGTGGAATTCCTTACACAGAGGGTTTTTATGCTATTGATGATCTATATTTTTTGTTTGTCATAGAGTATTATAAAGTCAAATAGGTCAAGACTTACCCCTCTAGATTCAAATTAAATAATGAAAAACGATATAATAAACAAAAAGGATGTAAAAGAAATTGTGAAATTTTTCATCGAGGGCTTTATAGATCCAACTTGTAAACAATGGAAATCGATATAATAAACAATAAGGATGTAAAAGAAAACGTGAAATTTTTCACCGAGGGCTTTATAGATTCAACTTGTAAACAATGGAGAACGATATAATAAACAATAAGGATGTAAAAGAAATCGTGAAATTTTTACACTGAGGGCTTTATAGATTCGACTTGTAAACAATGGAAATCGACACTTCTGTGAGCACATAATCCATTCCATTTTGTCACTGTTTTGCTAGCAATACTAAATATCTATGTAGCAGATCAAGCATTATTCGACAACATTGTAACTATCAATTTTCCCTTAAACACAATACTTTTAATAAATTGACACCGATAAAATAACAGAAAATGCTTAGAGTCTGTAATAACAAAACCTGGAACTTGTAACCCGAATGCAGTAGGAACAGCCACGTTCCTCCCAACCGTATATTAGGTACAAACACCAAGTCTGTCCGTAATCACCCCCGAGCCAGATGCATGCATCAAAAGTGTGGACAGTTAACCTCAAAACTCAGTCACGCTTCTGGAAGTTCCTTGCCTAACACAGAGTGCTCACACAGCAAATATCATCCTCTACGACATACTAAGCAGCGTGTTGCCTCCCACATATGCCATCCCTTTATAGCTTTTGCCTAGGTCTTACCATTAGCAGCCAATTCCTCATGGAATATTCGCAGCTAAGTAAATCCCTGATTTTCAGGGTGTGTCTAGTGTCTTTAATACACTTCTGACACCTGTTCTGGTTTCTCAGAGGTTACCTCTAACTTCTCCCCCACTTTTCCATGCATGATCTCCTCATTTAACTTGGCTGTTCCTGCTCATCCTTTTATTAAAAAAAATAATTTAAATAAACATTGTTTTCTTGCAACAGTCCTCCTAGGACTTCTTCGGCAGATTTTTCATCTAGCCCCCTTATTGAAATAAATTTCACAATGAAAACAATATATATAATATATATATATATATTTTAGAAACAAAATGTCCTATTGTTATTCGGGGAACGTCACATGTGCTGACAGGCATTCGTATCTAGTTTTTTTAGCATTAAACACTCCTATCTACTACCTTGGTGGAATGTATCGGTGGCTACTATCGTGGTGTTTATCATGTGAAAACATCGTGAAAATACAGTCAACATGCCAAGTCGTACATGGTTTAACTTGGAGGTCTTCTCAACTGGATTCCACGGTGGGAATGGTCATTAATGTGGTCTTAAATGTAGTGGTTGCTAGGAATTTCGATGTGCTGTGATGGAAGGCTACCCACTGTTGATCTTGTGATGCTCTTGGGTTTTGGGACTAAACCCTAGTTTCCCACTATGCATTGTCGAATGTGTTTCTTTGGAATTCATTTGCATTAGTGAGAGGCTCAGTGGAGAGGCTGAATGGCCTGCGAAATATTAGGGTTTGTTAGCAAGTCTTGGAAGCACCTCTTCTAGGTTTCGATCCCATGAGTTATTACTTAGAAGCCTTCCACGATGGGATCTCAGGGCCGAGTCATTCCTTTGTTGTTTTGCTGGTGAATGGTAAGGGTTTGGTGTCCTCGTCAGTTGCAGGTGTGAGCGTTAAGAACATGGTACCATCACCGAAGGTAAATCCTAGTGTGTTTTCATACATATTAAGTAAGTTTTAAACTACTGATTTACATTCTATCGGATTCTAAAATCTCTGTTGTTTGAATGTAAGGTAACTCTTGGTATTTTCTTGCAAAGATGATGATCGGTTCATGATGATGGCTCAGGCATACTAGTAAGCCTTGGCGATACCTCGTGGGCCTTTTATGGTACTTCGAACTGAGTTCTTGGAAAAGTGCCAGTTCATAAAGGTTGTCCCAAACTTCTGTTATGATGTTTAGGGTTTTAATCACTCGGTGGTTGTAGAATCTCTTGAGCCAAATGGCATAGTGTAAAGTACATGGAGGAGAAATACTCAACCTGTTACTTCTTGTTTTCTCATAGCAATTGCAACTCGGTGATAATAAATATGTTTAAAAATGCGTTCTGTGTAAACATCAAACAATGTTTTGGTTCCACTATGTACATATTTGAAATTCAAAGGTTGTGTTAAAATGTTAATAGATATAGGGTTTTGCAATAAAATATGTCCCTTCATATTTTTCAGCTTTGAAAAGGTTTTATAATTGTTTGTGGTAAATGCTATGCTGTGCAACATTGATAAAATACTATTGTTCTGATTTTAAAAGGATGTAAGCTTTGTTTGCAAACCCTATCGAAGAGATTTGGTAACACGAAAAGGGTTGATTGTCTTTTGATTATGAAATGGTTTTGAAGTAAAGATAAATACTATCTTGTTCTTCTTTTATGATAAGGGCTTTAGGCTCATACAATCCGAGTTTTGAGAAATTGTAATAACTTTCGGTTGTGAAAATTTAATTAAGTTGTAGGGTTAATTGTGAGCTTAAAGGGCTCTATTTAGTGTATGCGGAAATGGAAAGGATATATGAGATGTTATTTGTTGTTTTAAAATACCATACTTGTTTATTGGATGCGACTAAAAGAAGTTAGCTTAAGTCTTGATGTTATCCAAATCTAGATATGCTGCTACAAAATCTACTGTTGTTGTTTATGAATGAAGAAACATCGTTTGATAAATGTTCTTTTGTTTGATTGATGAAGGGGTCCTTTGGATGCCCTGAGGCTTACTTAGCATTCATGCTAAAGCATGTAAATTTCGTAATGTGACAGATTATAGGTAAGGGTTTTAACTGCAACAAGTGACCACCTATTTTCAGGAAATATCTAATGATTAAAACTGAAAAGAACAGCTCTGATCATTCTATCGGTGAGAGAACTGGATTCAAACTTTAGGTTGTTCATGTTTGTTTTTAACTATTAGAATAGGTCTATTTATACAGACAATACATATTTAATCAAGAGTTATGAGAAGGTCGTTATCAGTTGTAACCTCTTTTGTATTCAATTGTCTATTTCTTTGGTTCATTTAAATGCTCTCACTTATGTTGTAAGTGACGATATTATCAAAACTCAATGTAGATGTACATATCCTAAATGATATGTGCAATGTGTGCCCTATGTGATTCTAAGTGGCACTATGCATTTATGTGATATTAGGTTCTTAATATGATACAATGCAATGAGGAATATATACAATATAGTGATACTATGCAAGAATGCTATATCAAACAAACTTTATTTGATACTTTGTGAACTTACAATACTATATGATTGGCGTTATCATATTATGTGAAACCATACTATAAACAAATTCTATGCAAAGGTATTAATGTGCAAGTAATAAGAGAAATATGCAACTATCGTTATACTACATTATTAGCATTGTTATCTTCATGAATTATGATACAATCTACCCAACAATGTTTATTTTCTTAAATTTAAATGACTTGGTGATAATGTATACAGGTTGGCGGGTGATTAATATTCGACCTATAGTATTAAATGCATGGGTCATTGTGGTAGTGGGATTCCACAGAGGATTGTACTAACGGTTCAATCACGTGTCCAATGGTGTTTTTAGTCCATTCTTAAATTGAAGTGTTAACTACTGGTTCACTGGTTGACTACCTGGCTCCACAGTGGCTCGAACGTGGAAATGGTAATGATTGTCGTGATTAATGTGGTAGATAGTGTTGCTGCAATCGAGACTCTGGTGCAATCTCCGTAAGATCTAAGCATTTAATCCATTTCTACGTGGTGAGGAGAGTGGTAAACTGGCAATTACATGTCTAGCCCTTAAGTGATCATAGTGGCGATGTTTTATGATGTGTCACCGAGCTGTAAGCTCTGACTTGGTGATATGGCATCTATTCAATCTGTGTAATAAATGAAGTCATTTCATGGTCTTCGGTTATAGTAACTCCTTGGTACCATCGTGGTTTAGCTGGCTTGATCCTGAACATTGATCTCGATCTCGGTAGATGGGATATGCAAAACCCTAGCTAAGCTTGTCTTAGCGTTATTTTCTCTTTTGTGCATTCATTTTGTGGTTACTGTTTGGAGGTGAAGGCCGACAAGCCGCTGGTTTACAAGGCTCGACCCTGGGCAGTTGTGGATGGCATTGTGCATCCAACTCTATAAAAATTGTTGTGGAAGAATTGTATAAGTGTTCGAGCATTGTTGATACAGTAGTGTTGAAGCCCTGTAGTTTTTAATCAGAGACTGGTAAAGTTTCAAGGTGGGGTTTGAGTCCATAAGGGTTGTGGTTCGAAGGTATGTCAACTCCAATACGTGGGTCGAAGACTTGGAAGCAAGAAGCATTCCAATCTACTCTGAAATACAAGGTAAGTTCTATCTAGTTTGTAGTTCTAAAAATACTTCTTCGTTTGGTCAAAAATCAATGGTACTAAGCAAAAATCATGGCTTTTGAAGCTCCACATTGGCGAACTTCAGGAAATGGTACTGAGCCTAAACTGCCACGGTCAAAGCCATTACTGTCACCACACAAAATCCATGCCAAATCCACTCCCTAGCAAAGTTGTTTCTGGTCCGCGCCATTGTGCATCCCACCATCAAATAAAAAAGAACCATGCCATCTCTACCAAACAAAGAAGAAAACACACCATTATCCAAGCCGATGCTTCCTCAACAACACTGTCTTGGTCACCACCACCATCGTCCATGCCACCGGTGAAGAAAAATGGGAAATGGACTATGTTTTCTCCGTCGACAAAGTAGATCCATACCATAGTCCAAGCCACCGCTACTGTCGAAGAAAATGCCCCCCAAGTATTCGTCGAGGAGAAGGGTGGATAGGGTGGGGTAGGAACCCTAGCCACCTAGATATTCTACTCTCTCAAAGTTGAAGAGTATACAAAACCTAGAGCCCAAATGACATGAAAATGTTACATGATCAAATTAATCTATAATTTTTTGGTTTCAAAAGTACAACACTTGTGGTTACTCATGTCTACATTAACAATGTAGTTACATGGCACTTTAATAATTAAGAATAAAATATTAAATAAATAATTATATTATAGTGTGAGTTCTAACCAAATTTTAAGGCCAAAAATATATATATACCAATTAATTAAAACTGAAAAAATGAATGAAACTTGGATAATATATATGCTAACTTTTGATCTACCAAGCGGATCAAATAGATTGAAGTGCAAACTTAAGAACATAATATTAAATCCCTCTATATGCTTGGTAGATCCAAAGTTAAAATGAATCTTAAAATAATAAATGAAAACAATATTAATGAAGTGCTCTTCTATATTACAAAAACAAGTTACGCGAACACACTCTAAATTTTACAAAATATAAGAGAAAACTATTTTCCTTTATTAGTATAGTTTAATTTAAAAACAATGATTTTGTAAGATAAAATATATTTAATAATATTGTTTGTTATTTTTTTAATTTCAAAATGCAATTTTATTTGAATAACTACTCAAATATTTATAGAGTATTTTGAATGTCTAATCATCCCAATGTTTAGGGAGTAATTCAAACACTCAATTATTTTAAATGTTTATAAAATAATAAGATAGTTTAGGACTTTAAATTTAGTTTTATATTTACAATTGAATTTACAAAAACAAACTTAAATATAGTTTAATAATATTAAAGAATATGATTTTTTTAAAATTATTAATCATCATTTGAATTTATTTTAATGACAAAGATGTTAAATACTTTAAGATTTCATTGCAACAAAACTAATATCAAATAGGATATTATGATAATAAATTCTTCTTTCCTTGTGAAGGCAAGGTATTTAAATTTGTGGAGTTATGCTTAGTCTTTCTTCTTTAGTTTGCTCTTGCTCTATAATTGTATCCACAGTGGTTGATGTAAAAGACATTCTCTGTTATATATCATTCTAATAAGGAAATTTTTACTAATGTTTTGTTAGGTTTTCTTTCTTTATGTAAATTAAAGATAAAAAATTAAGGAAAATAAAAATGGGTATAGAACAATTTCCCACTTCATAACTTCTTCTTATGGTAGATAAGCATAGTTAAAACGTTTATTTGGCATGCCTGTAATGACAATATGAACATCACAGTAAAATTATTCGATTGCCCTAAAATTATTGGATTCCATTGTATGAATAATGAGAATTATTAACTCTAACATCTTCCTAATATTAAAATCCAGAATATGCCACAATCACATCACACACACTCTACTAAACAACCTGCAACTAAATTTGAAAATTAAAACAGTATTAAGAGTTAGAACGATTAAGGGAGAAAAAATAATAATTCTGCAGTTTTTTTAAATTTCCAGTTGAACAAAACACATTGCGAATGGAAACGAAAACATGCAACGTTTTAACAATTGAATGAATTCCTGTGCATATTCATCAACTAGAACACGAATAATGAATCACGAAGTTATAAAGCAAGAGGAAGCCTCAACCCAAACAAAGGGTTTTTCCCAATGTGTAACTTAGGGCATTTCGAATCTACAGACTGTACAGGTATGATGATTTTCCAACCATTCAAATAAGCAAATATGGTGGTGCATGTGGCTTCATTCCATTTGACATGCCTCCTCGCTTAATCTGAATGGTTCGTGGAAAATATAGCACTCGACATTATTATCACTGCTGATATTTTCTTTTGAATTTATTATGCGAGGTAACTGCTGCACGGCGGCTCTATCTGCTGGTCGTACATTTTGGGATTCACCTGTTCCAACATTAAATTGTTCCCTCAAAACATGAATAAATGCTTCTCTACATTCTCATACAACTTGTCTTCTATTGGTAATTATGAGCAGTTGTCGTTCTAATCTGTTGATTCTCTCGTCGTCCTGTTCACTAGATGTTCTCATATTCCAACCCTATGCACTACTCCTACTACTATTATCATTAGAGAGGAATGAGAAGGGATTTGACCTTCTAACCTAAATTTTAAGGCCAAAATATATGTATACTAATTAATTAAACTAAAAATATTAACAAAACTTGGTAATAATTTATGATCCATCCCTCTTATAGGTTTATGAGCCTCGAAGTTTCAAGCAACTCAATCAATTCACCTTTTTCTCCCAATGCATTTTTCTCAATTGGACCCACAGCAAAGAGATCTAGAGAAACCAATAACTCACTTCAAAAAACACTAATATAATAATATTCTAACACTAAATCATAATATTCTAAGTCAAATCTTCTTTTACGTTTGCATTGTCAAAATTTAAGATAAAAAGGCAATTTAAAATTTATAAAATTATAGAAAGTTTTATTTTATTATTGCAATATTTTTATTTTATTAAGTTTTTAAACAAAGTTTAAGATCCTTGAGTTGATATGTTGCCCGACACCATAAGAGTGCACTATTACATATTGGCCAAGTAAAAAAACACATGTATGAACCATTATGAACAAACATCATTACTCAAATTATTTGTCTTCATGTAGATTAGAGACTATGACTCTTAAACTTTCCAACTTCAATCAAATATAGCAAGTGGAATTTGGTTTTGGATGGTGCAAAAACATTTGCAAAGACATCTCAAGAAGAATCATTAGACTTATATATATGATCCAAAAATAGAATCTAAGGGGCTCGCGAATTCTTCTTTATATATTTAATGAGACATCATCATCATAAATCTAATTGTCGAAGTCAATGAACTATATATATATTGGTGAGAAGCACTAATAGCATAAAAGATGCATATGCCTTTCCATTAATATGCTACACAATGAGGGCATTGGCCATGCCTTCGAGTTTTTTCTTTGAATTTTTTATTTTAGGCCATCCCATTAACAAATCTAAGTATATCGAAAGACAAAATAAATGAACCTGCCCATCGCAAGGATCATATCCACAAATATTTTTTCATCAGGGTGCTTGCATAAACAACAAAGTAGTTACTAGAAGCAACATTATAATCTTCATTTGCAAATGGATAATTTGTGATACTAAAGAATCATTATTCCAATAGTGTTATTTCTTCTGATAGTGTTATTTGTTCAATTCTTTTAGCCTAGGTGGCAATGTCGGGGACATTCCCACCTCGTGGCTCTTTTTTCAATAGGATACAACATTGGATAGAAATAAAATTAATTCAATCATTAGATGAAGTGTGTCAAGAATTATATAAGATTACTTTTAAAAATAAAAATATTTTGAAATTTTAAAATTTATTTGGATAAATATTTATGGTTATTAAAATTAGAATTAAAAAAAACTTGACTATAAATAATATGTTAATAAAAAAATTAGGATAACTAAAATTATTTTTAAATTAAAAAAGAAAAAAATCATATATAATGAGTTGTTCTACCGACGAGATTAAATTGTGACCTTTCATTTACATCTTCTCATCTTTGAACTTGTGACTTTTTATTTACAACTTCTCATCTCATTTACTCATTACCAATTGCTCTACCATGATGACCTCTCATTAACATTATTATTGATTTCATATTGTAAATTTCAATTAATTAAAAATTTAATATCATTTTTTATTTAAATTCTACAAGACAAGGACTAAGCTACATGCAATTCTTGTTTATTTCTAATATGTTATGTATTACATATATTTATAAGTTCCCTTTAAACAAATTTCTTATACATATTTATTTTCTTACAAACATGTTATTACCATCATTCTTCCACGTTTATAAAATTAATTGTATGGTAATACACATATCTGTACAAATACATTTTTGAAAATTATATTTGCATGCATATGTTTATCAATTTGATTCGGTGTAAGATTTTTCTATAGTTAGTAGTGTTTATATCATTATGGAGACATAAGCTATATTATAATCAATACTTATAATCATATAACTTTGTAGTTTCTTCATCTTTCCTCCGTACAACTTTATAAAATTCCATGTGGATCTAATCTATATAAAAACACATACATTATAGATAAAAAACAAAAACAAAAATTCTTAAAATCCAAAATCAACTCTCTTTGTGATTTATAAAAAGATATATGATACCTTTGAATCACACTCCAAGTAAATTGATTCTCCTTGTGCTTGTGCTTTATATAGATCCATATGATCCCTTTGAATTACTCTCTTCAAATCTGTGTGTTTTATATAGATCCATATGGTCGATTTCAATAACTCACTTCATATTTCCTTACGACTAAATTGATTCGAACATTATTGTTTATAAATAACCATTCTAATGATATGAAAATGTTTTGTTTTCTTTAGAAAATATTGAACATTCTATTACTGAACAGACAATACATTGTATAGAGCCTTGAGAACCTTACAGAAACATCACTGAGCAAAAAAAAGGATATAATGCCTTCTCTAATCAATATTCCAAAAAATAGAGTGCTTTAATTAGTATTCCAAAAAATACCAAAGAGAGCAAAAAGACCGAGTGAAAACAACACTCCCAAAGAAACAAAAAATATGTCCTACAAAGCACCAAAGCATGAGAAATATGTCCTACAAAGCACCATAAGCCTAAACTATAGCAAAGCTAAAGCCCTAGCTTCAAACCCTAGTCCCAACAAAAAATGTTTTGTAGTTGAAGCACCACATTGGAGAACTTCAGGCAATGGTACTGAGCCTAAACTGCCCCGGTCAAAGCCATTACTGCCACCACACAAAAGCCATGCCAAATCCACTCCCTAGCAAAGCTATTTCTGATCTGCGCCATTGTGCATGCCGCTATCAAATAAAAAAGAACCATGTCGTCTCTACCAAACAAAGAACAAAATGTGCCATTTTCCAAGCCGATGCTTCCTCAACAACCCTCTCTTGGTCACCACCACCGTCGTCTATGCCACCGGTGAAGAAAAATGGGAAATGGACTATGTTTTCTCTGCTGACAAAGCAAATCATCATCGCAATCCAAGCCACCACTACTGTCAAAGAAAATGCACCCCAACTGTTCATCAAGGAGAAGGTTGTCTAGGGTGGGGTAGTAACCCTAGCCACCTCGATATTCTACTTTCTCAAAATTGAAGAGTATACAACACCTAGAGCCCAAATGACATGAAAATGTTACATGATCTAATTAATATATAATTTTTTGGTTTCAAAAGTACAACACTTTTGGTTACTCGCATCTACATTAACAATGTAGTTAAAGAATAAATGGGTATTATAAGTATTTTTGTTAGAAAAATTAAAGCTTTTTACACATGAGTATGAGAGAAACTGTAAAAGGTAGAGTTGATACATGGCACTTTAATAATTAAGAATAAAATATTAAGTAAATAATTATATTATAGTGTGAGTTCTAACCTAAATTTTAAGGCCAAAAATATATTTATACCAATTAATTAAAACTAAAAAAATTAATGAAACTTGGATAATATATATGTTAACTTTGGATCTACCAAGCCGATCAAATTGCTTGAAGTGCAAACTTAAGAAAATAATATTAAATCCCTCTAGAAGCTTGGTCGATTCAAAGTTAAAATGAATCTTAAAAGAATAAATGTAAACAATATTAATGAAGTGCTCTTCTATATTACAAAAAGAAGTTATGTGAACAAACTCTAAATTTTACAAAATATTGGAGAAAACATTTTCCTTTATTAGTATAGTTTAATTTAAAAACAATGTTTTTATAAAATACAATATATTTAATAATATTGTTTATTTTTTTTTGTATTTCAAAATGCAGTTTTATTTGAATAACTAATCAAATATTTATAGAGTATTTTGAATGTCTAATCCCCCCAATCTTTAGGGAGTAATTCAAACACTCAAATATTTTAATGTTTATAAAATAATAAGATATTTTAGGACTTTAAATTTAGTTTTATATCTACAATTGAATTTAAAAAATAAACTTAAATATGGTTAAATAAATTAAAAAATACGAAATTTTTAAAAATTTTAATCATCATTTGAATTTCTTTTAATGATAAAGATGTTAAATACTTTAAGATTTCATTGCAACAAAACTAATATCAAATAAGATATTATGATAATAAATTCTTCTTTCCTTGTGAAGGCAAGGTATTTCTATTTGTGGAGTTATGTTTAGTCTTTCTTCTTTATTTTGCTCTTGGTCTGTAATTGTATCCATGGGTGGTTGATGTAAAAGACATTTTCTGCTATATATCACTCTAATAAGGAAAGTTTTACTAAAGTTTTGTTAGGTTTTCTATCTTTATCTAAATTAACGATAAAAAATTAAGAAAAATAAAAATGGGCATGAGAGCAATTTCCCACTCCATAACTTCTCCTTATGGTAGATAAGCACAGTTAAAACGTTTATTTGGCATGTCTGCAGTGACAATATGAACATCACAGTAAAATTATCCATTGCCCTAAAATTATTGGATTCCATTGTATCAATAATCCGAATTATTAACTCTAACATCTTCGTAATATTAAAATCCAGAATCGGCCACAATCACGTCACACACACTCTGATAAACAACATGCAACTAAATTTGAAAAATAGAACAGTATTAAGAGTTAGAATGACTAAGGGAGAAAAAATAATAATTCTGCAGTTTTTTAAATTTCTAGTTGAACAAAACACATTGCGAATGGAAACGAAAACATACAACATTTTAACAATTGAATGAAATCTCCCGCATATTCATCTTCTGGAACATGAATAATGAATCACAAAGTTATAAAGCAAGAGGAAGCCTCAACCCAAACAAAGGGTTTTGCCCAATGTGTAACTTAGGGCATTTCGAATCTACAGACTGGATAGGTACGATGATTTTCCAACCATTCGAATAAGAAAATCTGGTGGTGCATGTGGTCGCATTCCATTGCACGTGCCTCCTCGCTTAATCTGAATGGAATGGTTCGTGGCAAATATAGCACTAGGCATTATTATCACTGCTGATATTTTCTTCTGAAATTATTATGCGAGGTAACTGGTGGACGGCGGTTCTATCTGCTGGTCGTACGTTAAATTGTTCCCTTAGAACACAAAGAAATGCTTCTCTACGTTCCCGTACAACTTGTCTTCTATTGGTAATTATGAGTGGTAGTCGTTCTGATCTACCGAATCTCCCGTCGTCCTGTTCACTATACGTTCTCATATGCCAACCCTCTGCACTGCTCCTCTTGCTGCTACTGTTATCATTAAAGAGGAAGGAGAAGGGATTTGACCTTCTCAACATTCTGCCATCTAATGAGGAGGAGGGATTTGACCCTCTGATCCTACCATCGTTGTGATTTGAAGTAATTATTAGTGGTTGTCGTTGTTCTCCGCTGAGGGGGATGAGGTTGTCGTTGGGATTTGACCCTCTGATCCTAATATCCACATTCCTACTCATGTCACCATTACATCACATGGAGGAGGGACTCAAGTTACCACGATCACTCCTACTATTTCATGCCCCACCTACTTCTTCTCCTTGTCCTCGGCTTTCTCCTTCCATTTTCGCAATTGAAAACTAAAAAATTAATGCGTATTTCTCTTGTATTATCGCCGATCACCCATGACACACTTAAGCCTGTTTACTTATTTATTTTAAGTTTTGAATCATATCGTAAGATGAAACTTTGATGAATTTAATAGGGAGCCACTCTCATACAACCATCCACAGTCTTGTGTTAATGTCGGCTCTACTCGACCTAATGAGGGACTTCCCTAATAGCCAAAAATTTGAATATGAAATGCAACTCGAAATAAAGAGCATAGGAAAAAACCGGAGGGGAAAACAAAGGTTCATCTAAGATTAACCTATCTATCAAGTTGATCTCATCATAAAATAATAAGATATCACAATGAGAGCTAATTTCCTTAAGATGTATGAGATAATATAATATGATTGAAGAGAGTATGGGTTTGGACAATTCTTAAAACATTTCAGAATGAAAGGATTTATTATTTTTGTGGATATATATGTGTATGTGGGGTACCTTAACTAATAACTCAAATAGAAACTTGGTCCACAAGTGTGAAAAGCTCTTTTCAAAACATTACTCCAAGGCCCACATAGATAAATATTTAAGATGGATCTAAGGTGGTTTTAATTTGTTTATATTATGAGTCCACATGGAATTTTAATTTTTTTGGTTTGGTTTAAATTTTGTTTTATGAGCATTACATTTATTTTTGTTAACATTAAACAACATTAAATTACATTATGTGACAACATCTCCTACTATACACCATCTCACTACTCTAGTGATATAACCATCTCAAAATAAAATTCTAATACTCTTTGACTATAAAATATTGTACTCCTTCCAACTTCCCCACACAAAATAAGGAAAGAATTTTCCTTCACTTATTCAGAGTTCTGTCATAAAATCCGACCCTTACAGCACTTCCCAACATGTGGAATAAAAGTCCAAGTGGTTGTCTCCCTTTGAAGCAATGCATGTAGATTCAACAATGGCTTTTCAAGCATCTCATCAGAAACGAAACTCAACGTGTAAAGGTTCCTATTTTTCCCTTCCTCTATGCTTGTCTACAAACATCCTCTTCACTCTAACACCTACAAATTCCATTTTGTAGTGCATATTTCTAGTTATTTTTCCCAATTTCGTCAGTGGCAATGCATTCCACAACTTGAAGCTACATAGAGCTTCGCCATTCCATCCTGATTCATAACTATGTAACATACCAAAAATCACATATATTTTATTTCTTTTTAAACTAATAACATCATCTTTTTATAAAGAGGTAAGATACAATTCCTAACTTATGATCAACTTTTGTTTAACAGGTTGCCAAAGTTATTTGCGTAACCATCTACCAACATGTATTAATGTTTAAATCATGTATAAGTACATATATTTAAATCTCTTATACTGATATCTTCTTACCGAGCTAACAAGTAAACAATGTCCCAGAGTCTTGCATAACATACGCATCGGACAAAAATGGACATGCAATACAAGACCTAAGGTCTCACTACATCCCTAGAAACAAAGGTTATCAATGTGACAAGCTTGGGGGAAGAGGCTTGACCCAAAGGTCGAAGGACAACCCAAAATCTAAAATAATTGGATTAAAAGAACACGACCACCATGCTTGGGAGAACTATGAGAGGCTATGATCCCCTTTGCAATACGTTTGCATTGGAACTAAGACTCTGATTTAATGTTGGTACCATCGACCACCAACTCCCCTCTTGTCAAAGAAGATAGCCCGGTCGAGGGTCTGTGGCAGTCCAATCTTGCATTAAATACTAGTTCTACCAAAAAGGAAAGTAATAAGGTTTGGGCCGTTGATCTTTTCACATTGATATTGGCCAAGAGTTACGGCGGTGCTCAATAACAGAGTGTTGATCCACCATTGATACAATTTATGGGCCACAAAGAAGCTATCCTTCTTTGCAACCCTTAGTGGACTTGGTTAACAATGTAATAAACTTAGTTTAGCATGTTAATTGTATTAGGGCATAGTTATGTAAATAAGCTAGGTCCTTTTCTTATAAAAGGAACCTGTCGCCTAATACAAACCTTGGCTCCTTTGAGAGAAGGTAAACTTTCTTGTTTTGGCAAATCTTCGGTTTTCTGCTTAAAGAGTTTACCTTCACTGTGCGTTCAAGCCCCATCTTCACGCTTGGGTTCTGCAGACCTCCAACTCAGTCTTCCCATCTTCTTCATACTCCAATCTCACTGCTTCCCCCTTTGGTCACGCCCAGCTCACATTGCTCTTCTCCTTCACTCCAGCACAGCACCGTCCAACCCAGTTCACGTGCATTTTCCCCCACGATTTCTTCCCACTCAACCAGCCCCTCCATTTATCAACAGTCACACATCCCTTTTTTGGGCCGGATCCCTTCCGACGGCGCCTAACTCTACCTAGCATCACGCCCTACATTTCACGCAGCCCCTTTTGGGGGCTGAACTCCCATATCCTCTCCAACTACCACGCGCTCCACTTAAAATCTATTATTGAAAAGAGAATACATGTATAGAGGCTAGGGAACCTTATAGAAACATCACTAAGCAAACAAATAGCATATAATGCGATCTCTAATCCATATTCCAAAAAATATAATTCCTTAATCAATATTCCAAAAACTACCAAGAGAGCAAAAAAACCCAGGGAAAATAACACTCCCAAATCAACTAGAAATATGTCTTACAAAGCACCAAAGCATCAGAAATATGTCCTCCAAAGCACGAGAAGCTTAAACAATAACAAAGTTAAAGCCCTAGCTTCAAACCCTAGTCCAATCAAAAAATGTTTTGTAGTTGAAACTCCACATTGGAAAACTTCAGCCGAAACTGCCATCATCAAAGCCATTACTGCCACCACACAAAAACCATGCCAAATCCACTCCCTACCAAAGTTGTTTTTGATTCATGCCATTGTGCATGCCGCCGTCAAATAAAAAAGAACCATGCCATCTCGACCAAACAATGAAGAAAACACGCCATTTTCCAAGCCGATGCTTCCTCAACAACCCTCTCTTGGTCACCACCACCATCGTCAATGCCACCGGTGAAGAAAAATAGGAAATGGACTATGTTTTCTCCGTTGACAAAGCAGATCCACGCTGTAGTCCAAGCCACCACTACTATCGAAGAAAATGCCCCCCAACTGTTCGTCGTGGAGAAGGGTGGCTAGGGTGGCGTAGGGACCCTGGCGATCTAGATATTCTACTCTCTCAAAGTTGAAGAGTACATACAAAACCTAGAGCCGAAATGACATGAAAATGTTACATGATCTAATTAATATATAATGTTTTGGTTTCAAAAGTACAACACTTTTGGTTACTCGCATCTACATTGTACAACACTTTTGGTTACTCCCATCTACATTGTATGTATTTAAAGAATAAATGGGTTATTATAAGTATTTTTGGAGAAAAATTAAATCTTTTTACACATGAGTATGAGAGAAAGTGTAAAAGGTGGATGATACATGGAACTTTAATAATTAAGAATAAAATACTAAGTAAATAAGTATATTATAGTGTGAGTTCTAACCTAAATTTTAAGGCCAAAAATATATATATACCAATTAATTAAAACTAAAAAGATTAATGAAACTTAGATAATATATATCTTAACTTTTGATCTACGAAGCCGATCAAATAGCTTGAAGTGCAAACTTAAGAACATAATATAAAATCCCCCTAGACTCTTGGTAGATCCAAAGTTAAAATGAATCTTACAAGAATAAATGAAAACAATATTAATGAAGAGCTCTTGTATATTACAAAAAGAAGTTATGCGAACACACTCTAAATTTTACAAAATATTAGAGAAAATTATTTTCCTTTATTAATATAATTTAATTTAAAAACAATGTTTTTGTAAAATACAATATATTTAATAATATTGTTTGTTATTTTTTTTTATTTCAAAATGGAAATTTATTTGAATAACTAATCAAATATTTATATAGTATTTTGAATGTCTAATCCTCCCAATGTTTAGGGAGTAATTCAAACACTCAAATATTTTAATGTTTATAAAATAATAAGATATTTTAGGACTATAAATTTAGTTTTATATTTACAAGTGAATTTAAACAAATAAACTTAAATATGGTTTAATAATATTAAAAAATATGAAATTTTTTAAATTTTTGATCATGATTTGAATTTACTTTAATGACAAAGATGTTAAATAATTTAAGATTTCATTGCAACAAAACTAATATCAAATAAGATATTATGATAATAAATTTTTCTTTCCCTACTAGGAAAGTTATCCTTAGTCTTTCTTCTTTATTTTGCTCTTGCTATGTAATTGTATCCACACGTGGTTGATTTAAAATACATTCTATGCTATATATCACTTTAATAAGGAAAGTTTTACTAATGTTTTGTTAGTTTTTCTATCTTTATCTAAATTAAAGATAAAAAATTAAAGAAAATAAAAATGGATATCAGAGCAATTTCCCACTCCATAATTTCTCCTTATGGTAGATAAGCACAGTTAAAATGTTTATTTGGCATATCCGTGGTGACAATATGAACATCACAGTAAAATTATTTGATTGCCCTAAACTTATTGGATTCCATTGTATCAATAATCAGAATTATGAACTCCAACATCTTCCTAATATTAAAATCCAGAATCGGCCACAATCATGTCACACACACTCTGATAAACAACCTGCAACTAAATTTGAAAAATAGAACAGTATTAAGAGTAAAAACGATTAAGGGAGAAAGTTTTTCTTAATTTCCAGTTGAACAAAACACATTGCGAATGGAAACGAAAACATGCAACGTTTTAACAATTGAATGAATTCCCCTGCATATTCATCTACTGGAACACAAATAATGAATCTCAAAGTTATAAAGCAAGAGGAAGCCTCAATCCAAACAAAGGGTTTTTCCCAATGTGTAACTTAGGGCATTTCGAATCTACAGACTAGACAGGTACAATGATTTTCCAACCATTCAAATAAGCAAATCTCGTGGTGCATGTGGCCGCATTCCATTGCACGTGCCTCCTCGCTTAATCTGAATGGTTTGTGGAAAATATAGCTTTCGGCATTATTATAATCGCTGATATTTTCTTATGAAATTATTATGCAAGGTAACTACTGGACGATGGCTCTATCTGTTGGTTGTACATTTTTAGATTCACCTGTTCCAACATAAATTGTTCCCTCAGAACACGAAGAAATGCTTCTCTACGTTCCCGTACAACTTGTCTTCTATTGGTAATTATGAGTGGTCGTTCTTCTAATCTGCTGATTCTCCTGTCGTCGTGTTCACTAGATGTTCTCATATGCCAACCCTCTGCACTGCTCCTGCTGCTGCTACTGTTATCATTAGAGAGGAATGAGAAGGGATTTGACCTTCTAACCTAAATTTTAAGGCAAAAAATATATATACACTAGTAAATTAAAACTAAAAATATTAATGAAACTTGGATAATATATATGTTAACTTTGGATCTACCAAGGTGATCAAATAGCTTGAAGTGCAAACTTAAGAACAAAATATTAAATCCCTCTAGAAGCTTCGTAGATGCAAAGTTAAAGGGTATATATTTATGGTTCAGTGTATATTTCTAGTCAAACTGAAATGATTTATGTCATTAATAATTTATGATCCATCCCTCTTATAGGTTTATGAGCCTCGAAGTTTCGAGCAACTCAATCAATTCACTTTTTTCTCCCAATGGATTTTTCTCACTTGGACCCACATCAAAGAGATCTAGAGAAAGCAATGACTCAGTTCAGAAAACACTAACATAATAATATTCTAACACTAAATAATAATATTCTAAGTCAAATCTGCTTTTACGTTTGCATTGTTAAAATTTAAGATAAAAAGGCAATTTAAAATTTATAAAATTATAGAAAGTTTTATTTTATTATTGTAATATTTTTATTTTATTAGTTTTGAAACAAAATTTAAGATCTTTGAGTTGATATGTTGCCCGACACCATAAGAGTGTACTATTACATATTGGCCAAGTAAAAAAACACATGTATGACATTATGAACAAACATCATTACTCAAATTATTTGTGTTCATGTAGATTAGAAACTGTGACTCTTAAACTTTCCAACTTCAATCAAATAAAGAAAGTGGCATTTGGTTTTGGATGGTGCAAAAACATTTGCAAAGACATCTCAAGAAGAATCATTAGACTTATATATATGATCCAAAATTAGAATCTAACCGGCTCACGAATTCTTCTTTATATATTTAATGAGACATCATCATCATAAATCTAATTTTCAAAGTCAATGAACTATATATATACCGGTGAGAAGCACTAATAGCATAAAAGATGCATATGCCTTTCCATTAATATGGTACACAGTGAGGGCATTGGCCATGCCTTCGAATTTTTTCTTTGAATTTTTTTTATTTTAGGCCATCCCATTAACAAATCTAAGTATATCGAAAGACAAAATAGATGAACCTACCCATCGCAAGGATCATATCCACAAATATGGCTCTTCTTTTAATAGGATACAACATTGAATAGAAACAAAAGTAATTCAATCATTAGACGAAGTGTGTTAAGAATTATATAACATTACTTTTAAAAATAAAAATATTTTGAAATGTTAAAATCTATTTGGATAAATATTTATGCTTATTAAAATTAGAATTAAAAAACACTTGACTATAAGTAATATTTTAATAAAAAAATTAGGATAACTAAAATTATTTTTAAATTAAAAAAGAAAAAAATCATATATAATGAGTTGTTGTACCCACAAGATTAAATTGTGACCTTTCATTTACATCTTCTCATCTTTGAACTTGTGATTTTTTATTTACAACTTCTCATCTCATTTTCTCATTACCAATTGCTCTACCTTGATGAGCTGTCATTAACATTATTATTGATTTCATATTGGAAATTTCAATTAATTAAAATTTAATATTATTTTTTATTTAAATTCTACAAGATAAGGACTAAGCTACATGCAATTCTTTTTTATTCTAATATGTTATGTATTGCATATATTTATATGTTCCTTTTAAACAAATTTCTTATACATATTTATTTTCTTACAAACAGGTTGTTACCATCATTCGTCCACATTTATAAAATTAATTGTACATAGTAATACACATATGTGTACAATAAATTTTTGAAAATTATATTTGCATGCATATGTTTATCTATTTGCATCGGTGTAAGTTTTTTTTATAGTTAGTAGTGTTTATATCATTACGGAAACATAAGCTATATTATAATCAATACTTATAATAATATAACTTTGTAGTTTCTCCTTCTTTCCTCCATACAACTTTATAAAATTCCATGTGGATCTAATCTATATAAAAACAAATACATTATAGATAAAAAAAAAAAAAAAAAAAAAAAATTCTTAAAACCCAAAATCAACTCTGTTTGTGATTTATAAAATGATATATGTGATTTATAAAAAGATATATGACACCTTTGAATCACTCTCCAAGTAAATTGATTCTCCTTGTGCTTGTGCTTTATATAGATCCATATGATCCCTTTGAATTACTCTCCTCAAATCGATGTGTTTTATATAGATCCATATAGTCGATTTGAATTACTCACTTCATATTTCCTTACTACTAAATTGACTCGAACATTATTGCTTACAAACAACCATTTTAATGGTATGAAAATGTTTTGTTTTCTTTAGAAAATATTGAACATTCTTTTACTGAAAAGAGAATACATTGTATAGAGCCCTGAGAACCTTATAGAAACATCACTGAGCAAAAAAATAGCATATAATGTCGTCGCAAATCAACATTCCAAAAAATATAATGCTTTCATCAATATTCCAAAAAATACCAAAGCGAGCAAAAAGATCCAGTGAAAAAACAAAAAATGTTTTGTAGTTGAAGCTCCACATTGGAGAACTTCAGGAAATGGTACGGTGCCTAAACTGCCACGGTCAAATCCATGACTGCCACCACACAAAAGCCATTCCAAATCCACTCCCTAGCAAAGTTGTTTCTCGTACGCGCCATTGTGCATGCCGCCGTCAAATAAAAAATAACCATGCCGTCTCTACCAAACAATGAAGAAAACACGCCATTTTCCAAGCCAATGCTTCCTCAACAACCCTATCTTGGTCACCACCACCCTCGTCCATGCCACCGGTGAAGAAAAATGGGAAATGGACTATGTTTTCTCCGCCGACAAAGCAGATCCACGTCGTAGTCCAAGCCACCGCTACTGTCGAAGAAAATACCCCCCAAATGTTCATCGTGGAGAAGGGTGGCTAGGGTGGGGTAGGAACCCTAGCAACCTAGATATTCTACTCTCTGAAAGTTGAAGAGTATACAAAACCTAGAGCCCAAATGACATGAAAATGTTACATGATCTAATTAATATATAATTTTTTGGTTTCAAAAGCACAACACTTTTGGTTACTCGCATCTACATTAACAATGTAGTTAAATAATAAATGGGTATTATAAGTATTTTTTGAGAAACATTAAATCTTTTTACACATAAGTATGAGAGAAAGTGTAAAAGGTAGAGTTGATACATGGCACTTTAATAATTAAGAATAAAATATTAAGTAAATAATTATATTATAGTGTGAGTTCTAACCTAAATTTTAAGGCCAAAAATATATATATACCAATTAATTAAAACTAAAAAAATCTATGAAACTTGAATAATATATATGTTAACTTTTGATCTACCAAGCCGAGCTTGAAGTGCAAACTTAAGAACATAATGTTAAATCCCTCTAGACGCTTGGTAGATCTAAAGTTAAAATGAATCTTAAAAGAATAAATGAAAACAATATTAATGATGTGCTCTTCTATATTACAAAAAGAAGTTACGTGAACACACTCTAAATTTTACAAAATATTAGAGAAAACTATTTTCCTTTATTAGTATAGTTTAATTTAAAAACAATATTTTTGTAAAATACAATATATTTAATAATATTGTTTGTTATTTTTTTAATTTCAAAATGCAATTTTATTTGAATAACTACTCAAATATTTATAGAGTATTTTGAATATCTAATCCTCCCAATGTTTAGGGAGTAATTCAAACACTCAAATATCTTAAATGTTTATAAAATAATAAGATATTTTAGGACTTTAAATTTAGTTTTATATTTTAGGACTTTAAATTTAGTTTTAAATGTTTATAATACGATTTTTTTTTAATTTGTAATCGTCATTTGAATTTCTTTTAATGACAAAGATGTTAAATACTTTAAGATTTCATTGCAACAAAACTAATGTCAAATAAGATATTATGAGAATAAATTCTTCTTTCCTTGTGAAGGCAAGGTATTTCAATTTGTAGAGTTATCCTTAGTCTTTCTTCTTTATTTTGCTCTTGCTCTGTAATTCTATCGACAGTGGTTGATGTAAAAGACATTCTCTACTATATATCATTCTAATCAGGAAAGTTTTACCAAAGTTTTGTTAGGTTTTCTATCTTTATCTAAATTAAAGATAAAAAATTAAGGAAAATAAAAATGGATATCAAAACAATTTCCCACTCCATAACTTCTCCTGATGGTAGATAAGCACAGTTAAAACTTTTATCTAGCATGCCTGTAATGAAAATATGAACATCACAGTAAAATTATTCGATTGCCCTAAAATTTTTGGATCCCATTGTATGAATAATCATAATTATTAACTCTAACATCTTCCTAATATTAAAATCCAGAATAGGCCACAATCACGTCACACACACTCTACTAAACAACCTGCAACTAAATTTGAAAAATAAAACAGTATTAAGAATTAGAACAATTAAGGGAGAAAAAATAATAATTCTGCAGTTTTTTTAAATTTCCAGTTGAACAAATCACATTGCGAATGGAAATGAAAACATGCAACATTTTAACAATTGAATGAATTAAACTTCATATTCATCAACTGGAACACGAATAATGAATCAAAAAGTTATAAAGCAAGAGGAAGCCTCAACCCAAACAATGTGTAACTTACGGCATTTCGAATCTACAGACTAGACAGGTACGATGATTTTCCAACCATTCGAATAAGCAAACCTGGTGGTGCATGTGGCCGAATTCCATTGCACGTGCCTCCTCACTTAATCTGAATGGTTCGTGGCAAATATAGCACTCGACATTATTATCACTACTGATATTTTCTTCTGAAATTATTATGCGAGGTAACCGTTGGACAGCGGCTCTATCTGCTCGTCGTACATTTTGAGATACACCTGTTCCAACATTAAATTGTTCCCTCAGAACACGAAGAAATGCTTCTCTACATTCCCGTACAACTTGTCTTCTATTGGTAATTATGAGCGGTTGTCGTTCTGATCTGTTGATTCTCCCATCGTCGTGTTCACTAGACGTTCTCATATTCCAATCCTCTACACTGATCCTGCTACTAGTATCATTAGAGAGGAATTAGAATGGATTTGACCTTCTAACCTAAATTTTAAGGCCAAAAATATATATATACTAGTTAATTAAAACTAAAAATACTAATGAAACTTGGATAATATATATGTTAACCTTTGATCTACCAAGCCGATCAAATAGCCTAAAGTGTAAACTTAAGAACAAAATATTAAATCCCTCTAGAAGCTTGGTAGATCCAAAGTTAAAGGGTATATATTTATGGTTCAGTGTTTATTTCTAGTAAAACTAAAATGATTTCTATGAGTAATAATTTATGATCCATCCCTCTTATAGGTTTATGAGCCTCGAAGTTTCGAGCAACTCAATGAATTCACTTTTTTCTCCCAATGGATTTTTCTCAATTCGACCCACAGAAAAGAGATCTAGAGAAACCAATGACTCACTCGATAAAACACTAATATAATAATATTCTAACACTAAATAATAATATTCTAAGTCAAATCTGCTTTTACGTTTGGATTGTCAAAATTTAAGATAAAAAGGCAATTTAAAATTTATAAAATTATAGAAAGATTTATTTTATTATTGTAAAAATTTTATTTTATTAAGTTTAAAAAAAAAAATTAAGATCCTTGAGTTGATATGTTGCCTAACACCATAAGAGTGTACTATTACATATTGGACCAATAAAAAAACACATGTATGAACCATTATGAACAAACATCATTACACAAATTATTTGTGTTCATGAAGATTAGATATTGTAACATCCCTCGAATTTAACCCTATTTTTATTATATTGTAAATGTAATTATGATTGTATAGCGGCCCTGGTGAGGAGCTCAGGGCCAAGGCCCCACCAGTGGACTTTGAAACTAGTGTTATGTCCTAAGCATGATTTTAAACTTAAGGGTTTAAAAGCCGTGACACATTTTTTATGAGGACAACTGAATTCACTAAGGGTAGGTAAGATCGTCACCCAAAAAGCCATTATCAAGTGTTTTTCCTAAAATCTAACTAATAATACTAGATAAGCTAACTAGAATATAGATAAGCATAGCTTACTAGTTATTTTGATAAAACTTAGTCTATTTTGTACACTTGATTACAAGTTATTAGTATATTTAAGTTATACTACGGATTAAATCAATTTATACCTAAATATATAGACATATATATGATACAAATATGAATATATATATATATATATATATATTCTCTATAAGGGACACATGATTATTGACTTATAAGACTAGCAAATGAGTAAAGGAACAATAGTCCCTAAAGATTTAATTATTTACTTTCAAAAAATGAAATATATGGTAAACATATATATGAAAATTAAAAAGATTGTGATAATTATTATTATACACATGAATGGATATATAAAATATTTATATAGCCTCCTTAGCTAAATTTAAGAAAGCTTATGTACTTAAACTATTTAGATATTATATATTATATTATGATCATTGTGAAATAGGTATTTGCATAATTGATAAACTTGGTATATTAATAAAGTTAATGTTATTAGACACCTAACTATTACCCTAAAAAGAAAATGATATGGAAAATAATACTTGAATATATACATATATATATATATACATAGATATATATATAAAGGGGTGACCAAAGGAATTACTAAGAGTATTAAACGCAATATCTTTATTCACATATATATGTGTTATAAAGCAAACAAAAACTACATTTAGTTATTATATATGGTTAGACATATTTAGGTAGAAAACTAAACACAAATTTTGGTGTATTTCTTTATATATACATTCAATTGGTTCTTCATAAAATGAATACTTATACAAGTTTTTGAAATATATATCTTGGTATGAAGATTCCTTTCCCTAAAAAAAAAGGCAGACTCTATATAGTGGAGTATTGTTTGTTTTTGAGAAAAACGTTCTTATCAGCTAAACTCCATTTTTGAGCTGAGGGCTTTTAGGAGAGTGCTCCCTTAATAGGAGCACCCACACCTTCCATTGTTTTTAACCAGTTAAAGCAGCATCTCGTTTTCCGCCTTTTACATTGTTACGAGGCCTACGACTTCTACCATCACCGAGCTCCACTCACTTAAACTAGTGTTGTCTATTAGTAGTGTGGCAACTATAGATTGAGCTGTTTTTAAGACTTTAATTTCCACAATCTCCTTTAAAGGTCGGTGCTCACTCAGTTAGGCCCAGTCACCAAACGGATAACTATAATCTTTATAGTACAGTGATATTTCCTCGTGGTGGGGGCAAACTCTCCAAGAAGAGCTAAGTTCATTTAAAGGAGTAAGAACGGGTGTAGGGGGCAGGAGAGAGAAAAGCATGTTAGCAAAAGATTTCCATCTATTATGTAAGTGATCAAACAATGGCGGCAAAAATTACTGTTTTTGATACGCTGCAACCAAGAGGGGGATATGCTAACCGTCGCTATGAGTTCGATGTGGAATGTTCTCTAGGAGAGAAAATTGTAGACACTGCTAATGATCAGAAGAAAATACCAGGATCGCTGACGGTGGGGGAAAGGTGAATATTGAGAAGTTTTGTACTCCGCTTGATAAAATTCGAGGTACAGTACTGATAAGCTTTTTATTAGATTCTGCATTTATCTAGGTCGTTATCATTTAAGATAATGCTAGTTTTTTCCGTGTACGATTAAGTATTATACTCTTCCTACATATGGGTCTCTGCGTGATCCACATTAGTACTCAGATTTAGATATAACCTTGTGAGTGACAGCATAGATTTCCTTGAATTTGTGTATTATAATATATTCCAGATCAAGAAATCTCCGTTTTAGGATTAATACGAATATGGGCGGTGAACCATCTCAGAAAAAAATGCATTTAACCCTTGAGAAAAGTGACACAATCTATATTTATGCAATTTGACTGAATTTATGGTTTAACTATTGCGTTTTTGGTCAAGCATTTACTCTAGTAGATAGTACCGCTGCCATTTTAATACCTTGTTCAAGTTATCGCGGTGTTGTCTTATTCAAACTATCATTACCTTTAATTGTTGACAGAGTTTATCTCTGTGTTTGTGTGAATGCTGGCTTATCCCTTTTATCAGAGTTATCCACTGCATGGTGTAGTGCTTTCACCCTTTGATGTTCCCTGACCTGATCATTTACGATCTCCATTAGAACACTTCCTATTAATTATAGTTTAAAATCTGCATTGAAGAGTGAGCACAAACCATTTCCTTCTATTTTCTTTTTGATTATGAAAAGACTCGATTTCGTTTATTCCTTATCTTCAGGTTTGCCTATTTAAAAGCTCATCGACTGGAAATTAGTTAATTGCACAGTATGAAATTTATACCGATCGTTCCACTTAGGTGTAGTATAAAACTTATATAACGATGTTGATAAAATATGGGCATTAACTTACTTTATATATAAAAGTGTTTAGACCTTAACATCCTAATATGAGCGTAGAAATATTCTTACCTTGTAAAGGATATTTAAATATTTAAAATGGTTGGGTGTTACCTACACTTGTTGCTAAACTGAAATACAAGTTGATATAGGGTATGATATAAGTACTCATTTTAAGATAAGAATATAAGGCTTAGGTTGAGACATTTTAGCATAAAGGAAAAGGTACAAGATCTAGGACATTTCTAGCATAAAAGATGTTATCCTATGATAAGTAATACATAGTCTTTTTCTCTTTGAAATAGAAATTTATTACTAGGGTGAAAAGAATGTTTTGTAAAAAGGAGGAGATAACCTTTTTAAATACTAAATAAAATATTTGACTAAAGATGAATCTACCACGATAGTATTGAGGGTTTGATCCCAATAACTTGGCATTAATATAAATTTGGTTATGTTATATGTCTTAGTAGTTTTAATACTAAGTAATTCAAAATGATAAGATATGAACACTTTATCAATTATATCTTAGAGTGTTTGAAATGCTTTCTAGGATAGGGGTTTGTGGAAAGATTTGAAGCTCTTTTAGTTAAGCAAATCTATTTTAGAGGAAGACAAGTACAAGGATATTAGTGGACTAGCTCTTTTTGTCTAATATTAAATGATGCACACACCTTTGTGGACTAGCCCGTGTATGTGTGAACCACATTATCCTTGGCCTCCTATGTTTGTTTATGGTGTTCCTCAATGTGTCTATATGTATGAGTACTTGTTTTTTTCTTAAAAATGTTTATGATTACTTTGATGTATATGATTCATATAGAAGGTTGGTATTTTATATGATGTATAATGCTAATATGTTTCCCTTATGATTATGTTAATGTTGTTATCATTTAGGTTGATCTCTTGGTACGATTAACTCGTAAGTGATGTACATGCTTCTTAAAAATGAATTAGTATATTGAAGTGCATTTTTATGAGGAATAATTGAATGAATTGTTTAAATGAAGTATGGGGCCTAAATATAGTTGTCTTTGCTCTATTGGTCTATATCCTCACGAAGGAAAAAGATTTAGTAAAAATGAAACTATTGTTATTTTGAAGGTTGTATCTTGTGCACACATGTGAAGAGTTAGTTTATTTGAACAAAAGGAACCATGTGTTGAATTTAGAAGAGTTATGTATGTTAAT
Organism: Larix kaempferi; assembly: GCA_027924585.1. Taxonomy (NCBI): domain Eukaryota; kingdom Viridiplantae; phylum Streptophyta; class Pinopsida; order Pinales; family Pinaceae; genus Larix; species Larix kaempferi. The sequence continues at coordinate 2,289,086 of BSBM01001112.1, read as the reverse complement.
TTTTGTGTTTCCGCAAGAATTAAGAGATGGTTGATAATTCAAGTTAAGAATTGGATTATAGTTGAAAATAAAATCTTATTTGTGCAAATATGACAGGAGATAGTACTTATCCCACATAAAATACATTTAAGGGATCTTTTTCATTGATTATCATGAAGACACTTAAAACAGGAATAAAAGTCGCAAACTTTTTCATTATTTGTAAGCAGTATTTAAAGAAAGTAAACCCATACTTTATATTTCCACATATAAATTATTGGTATTTAGATCACTCACGAAAATTTTAATTTTTGGTGAAATTTGGGTTCATGACAAATGGTATGAGAGCACTAGGTTAAAACACTCGGGCCTATTGGGCTCAACATGGATTGAGAAAAACATGGAAGTTGATAAACTAATCACTCAATTGATTTTCTTTTGGATCCATGGACTGGAATGGAAAAGCAGTAATATTATTCAAGGTACCGCTTCAAGTTTCTCCGAAAGGTGTAAAGATAAGTATATTCTGTATTTCGTACAAAATTTTGAATGGGGTATGTTTTCATATAGAAAGTGGTAACTACTAGAAATGATCTGTAGTTGTGCAAAATTCGATAGAAACATCATTTAAATTCTGCATTTTTTATGTCCAAATTTTATTACCTAAGTACATCATTAAGTTAAAAGTATAGTTTCATTAATAACACTACGAAGAAGTGAAATTGTTCGGTTTAACAAAAGTTACTTGAACACCTTCATTGTCTATGCATAGTTGTTATGACAAGATTCATGTAATGTTTAGAAGATGATCAGATAGAGCAATTGTTGGTAGAAGTTATAATTATTTAGCTACTTTCTTTGAAATAAAAGTTAGTACTCAAACGTCAAAAGTTAGAAGGTGCATCTTTGTATTTAGGATTGAGATAATATGTTTATTTTAAAAAGTGTATAAGGTCATCCTTTTCATAGATCCAATAGAATCAAGTTCATGTTGAATATAGCCTAAAGAAAGATTTATTTATCCCAAGTATTGATAGTTAGAAAGGATGTAACATACTAGGTTACGTGATTAAATATAAAATACATGTATTAATTCATGTGATTAAATGACCGATAGGTTTGAATATTATTCTTGTTTATGAAAATCATCTTTTATATTTCATTACAAAATTTCTTACCCTTGTTAAAGGTATTTATAGCAGCATTTATTAGAAGTTTGACTGAATCTATTTATAATGCAATTGAAATTCAGTTATTTCCTCATAGATAGACTATTGGTAGGAATTATTATATCTTTTAAAGATGGAAATGCATCAACTTAAAAAGGTCTTGTTAATAATAGGAGTTTGATTATCAGGAAAGAAGAATTCTAATATTGTTATGATTGATTGGACACATGATATCGATTTAGTATCCTTTAGTTGAATATTGATAATGCAGAAGAAAAAGTTTGAATTTCTGATCTGTTTATGATTTTTTTTTTTTATATACTCTTGAAAGAATGTTTATTGACCCATTAGGTGGAATGAAATCTAGGGTAGAAGGAAATGGACATGTGGCAGCATCATGATGCAAAACTAGCTATTGGTATGGGACAACTCACTTGAAATGTGGTCATAGTTCCCTAAAAGATGGGACTGGAGCTTGAGGCTCATTTATTCCAAACTCACCACTAAATACCTAGGCAGTCTATATGATAGCCATCAAATTTTGAACTAAGGTTCATCACTTTTCCTGACGAGGAAATTTACCTTGTGGTTTTGCTGCGTTTGCACCCAAGAGATTTGATGAGGGGATATGCTATGTTGTTGATCATGTTGTGAGTCTGCCAAACTCTTATTGAGTTCAGGAGGTTGATTGTGAGTAGAGAAGGGATGTTATTTCAGGAGGTTGATACCGAGTGGAGAAGGTATTTTTGAGTGCCATGCATCTACACAGATTTCCACCCACTTAGTGGTTCAATAAACAGGACTCCTTGGGTGTTTTCCCACCCTAGTTACAGTTGCACGTTCTATATGTTTTTCTTTCTAGTAATATTATCTTTCGGAAATGTTCTCAGTTAATTAATTGTATACAAGGTTATCTATCTTTTCTATAGCTGTTAAAATGTATTGATCTTTTTACGATGTTTATCTTTTGAAAATATGCTATGTTATGAGTTGTATTGTAAGACCGTCATGTTCCTACTGGAAGTATGCAGATGAATTCCTGCTAAGTTACAGAGTAAGACTGATGTGTTCTTACTGAGATAATACTCCTGCCAAGTTTTGGAAAAGGGCTCGCGTTTTTGTATGCAAGTCTCCATGATTGCTGAAATACAAAAGAGCATTTTGTACGCAAGTCTCCATGATTGCTGAAGTACAAAGAGTTTAATGACCAAACAAAGTTCTGTTGAAAGAATTGTTTTATGATATGAACAAATCATAATGAATTGTCTTGTAAATAGACTATCACATGTATTTATGTATGTTGGAATAAGCAAAAATATTAAATATTCCTCAAGGATGAGGAAAAATGATGAACAATTACTGTTTTGAAATTTTGTTTACTCATATTATACTAAAAGAACGTTGGAAGGTCTTGTATGATCAGTGTAATGTGCAGGTTATAACTGAAGAGAGCTGTTAGAAATCGCAAAAATATGAAGACGATCAAAGTAGAAAAATTAAAGCAAGCAAAAGATGGTGAAAGGATGCAAAAGACGAATTGTCGAACACCGAGGACGGTTTTATTCTTAAGGGGAGGAGTGTGTAACTTCCCTCAAATTTAACCCTATTTTTATTATATTGTAAATCTAATTATGATTGTATAGCGACCCTCGTGAGGAGCTCAGGGCCAAGGCCCCACCAGTGGACTTTGAAACTAGTGTTATGTCCTATGTGTGATTTTAATCTTAGGGTTTAAAAGTGGTGACACATTTTTTATGAGGACAACTGAATTCACTAAGGGTAGGTAAGATCGTCACCGAAAAAGCCACATCAAGTGTTTTTCCCAAAATCTAACTAATAATACTAGATAAGCTAACTAAAATCTAGATAAGCATAGCTTACTAATTATGGAAGTATCATTTTCATTTATGAGAATAATGTCAAATATAAAAATATATATATTCTCTATAAGGAACACATGATTATTGACTTATAAGACTAGCAAATGAGTAAAGGAACAATAATCCCTAAAGATTTAATTATTTACTTTCAAAAACTGAAATATATGGTAAACATATATATCAATATTAAAAAGATTATGATAATTATTATTATACACATATGAACGGATATATAAAATATTTATATAGCCTCCTTAGCTAAATTTAAGAAAGCTTATGTACTTAAACTATTTAGATATTATATGTTATATTATGATCATTATCAAATAGGTATTTGCATAATTGATAAACTTGGTATATTAATAAAGTTAATGTTATTAGACACCTAACTATTACCTTAAAAAGAAAATGATATGAAAAATAATACTTGAATATATATATATATATATATATATAAATATAAAGGGGTGACCAAAGGAATTGCTAACAGTATTAAATGCAATATCTTTATTCACATATATATATGTGTTATAAAGCGAACAAAAACTACATTTAGTTATTATATATGGTTAGACATATTTAGGTAGAAAACTAAACCGATTCCTTTCCCTGAAAAAAAGGCAGACTCTATATAGTGGAGTATTGTTTGTTTTTGAGAAAAACGTTCTTATTAGCTAAACTCCATTTTTGAGCTGAGGGCTTTTAGGAGAGTGTTCCCTTAATAGGAGCACCCACACCTTCCATTGTTTTTAACTAGTTAAAGGAGCATCTCGTTTTCCGCCTTTTACCTCGTTACGAGACCTACGACCTCTACCATCACCGAGCTCCACTCACTTAAACTAGTGTTGTTTGTTAGTAGTGTCGCAACTATAGATTGAGCTGTTTTTAAGATGTTAATTTCCACGATCTCCTTTAAAGGTCGGTGCTCACTCAGTTAGGCCCAGTCTTTATAGTATAGTGATATTTCCTGGTGGTGGGGGCGAACTCTCCAAGAAGATCTTAGTTCATTTAAAGGAGTAAGAATGGGTATAGGGGGCAAGAGAGAGAAAAGCGTGTTAGCAAAAGATTTTCATCTATTATGTAGGTGATCAAACAATGGCGGCCAACATTACTGTTTTTGATACGCTGCAACTGAGAGGGGGATATGCTAACCGTCGCTATGAGTTCGATGTGGAATGTTCTCTAGGAGAGAAAATTGTATACATTGCTAATGATCAGAAGAAAATACCAGGATCGCTAACAGAGGGGGAAAGGTGAATATTAAGAAGTTTTGTACTCCACTTGATAAAATTCGAGGTACAGTACTGATAAGCATTTTATTAGATTCTGCATTTATCTAGGTCGTTATGATTTAAGATAATGCTAGTTTTTTCCGTGTACGATTAAGTATTATACTCTGCCTACATATCGGTCTCTGCGTGATCCACATTAGTACTCAGATTTAGATATAACCTTGTGAGTGACAGCCTAGATTTCCTTGAATTTGTGTATTATAATTTATTCCAAATCAAGAAATCTCCCTTTTAGGATTAATACGAATACGGGCGCTGAACCATCTGAGAAAAAAATGCATTTAACCCTTGAGAAAAGTGACAATCTATAGTTATGCCATTTGACTGAATTTATGGTTTAACTATTGCGTTTTTGGTCAAGCTTTTACTCTAGTAGATAGTACTGCTGCCATTTTAATACCGTGTTCAAGTTATCTCTGTGTTGTCTTAATCAAACTATCATTACCTTTAATTGTTGACAGAGTTTATTTCTGTGTTTGTGTGAATCCTGGCTTATCCCTTTTATCAGAGTTATCCACTTCATGGCGTAGTGCTTTCACCCTTTAATATTCCCTGAGATGATCATTTACGATCTCCATTAGAACACTTCCTATTAATTATAGTTTAAAATCTGCCTTGAAGAGTGAGCACAAACCATTTCCTTCTATTTTCTATTTTATTATGAAAACACTCGATTTCGTTTATTCTTATCTTCAGGTTTGCCTATTTAAAAGCTCATCTACTGGAAATTAGTCAATTGCACAGTATGAAATTTATACCGATCATTCCAGTTAGGAGTAGTATAAAACTTATATAACGATGTTGATAAAATATGGGCATTAACTTACTTTATATATAAAATTGTTTAGACCTTAACATCATAATATGAGCATAGAAATATTCCTACCTTGTAAACGATATTTAAATATTTAAAATGCTTGGGTGTTACTTACACTTGTTGTTAAACTGAAATACAAGTTGATATAGGGTGTGATATAAGTACTCATTTTAAGATAAGAATATAAGGCTTAGGTTGAGACATTTTAGCATAAAGGAAAAGGTACAAGATCTAGGACATTTCTAGCATAAAAGATGTTATCCTATGATAAGAATTAATGTCATCATATTTCGTTGAAGGGAAAACTCTTTAGAGTAAGTATCTTAATACATAGTCTTTTTCTCTTTGAAATAGAAATTTATTATTAGGGTGAAAAGAATGTTTTGTAAAAAGGAGGAGATAACCTTTTTAAATACTAAATAAAATATTTGGATAAAGGTGAATCTCTATAGGATAGTATATTGAGAGTTTGATCCCAATACCTTGGCATTAATATAAATTTGGTTATGTTATATGTTTTAGAAGTTTTAATACTAAGTAATTCAAAATGATAAGATATAAACACTTTATCAATTATATCTTAGAGCGTTTGAAATGCTTTCTAGGATAGGGGTTTGTGTAAAGATTTGAAGCTCTTTTAGTTAACCAAATCTATTTTAGAGGAAGACAAGTACAAGGATATTAGTGGAATAATTTATGGATAGGAGATAAGTGACTTAGAAATTGAAAAGAAGTATATTTGATCATCTTATAAATGTTACAAAATGCTTCGATTATATTTTTATGTGACATTCATGTTATAGAATAGAAGGGTTAAGATAATTTTGGCCATAGACCATGATTATAATGAATAGAACTATAATTCCTTATTGCTTTAATAGTAACTCGCCAAAAAGAAAAATATAAGAATATGGCTCTAGTAATTAAGAATATAAGAATTTATGATGGAAACTAGAAATGACTCTAATACTAAAAGGGTGGGTTATATATATATATAAAGTTGATTCATGAAAAGCTCTATGTGATAGAGGCTTAATGGAAAGAGAATGAGCCTTGTTGCAACAACCATGTTGCTCATTGTAATCCTATTACTTTTTGTCTAATAATAAATGATGCACACACCTTTGTGGACTAGCCCGTGTAGGTGTGAACCACGTTATCCTTGGCCTCCTATGTTTGCTTATGGTGTTCCTCAATGTGTCTATATGTATGAGTACTTGTTTGTTTCTTAAAAATGTTTATGATTACTTTGATGTATACGATTCATATAGAAGGTTGGTTTTTTATATGATGTATAATGCTAATATGTTTCCCTTATGATTATGTTAATGTAGTTATCATTTAGGTTGATCTCTTGGTACGATTAACTCGTAAATGATGTACATGCTTCTTAAAAATGAATTAATATATTGAAGTGCATTTTTATGGGGAATAATTGAATGAATTGTTTAAATGAAGTATGGGGCCTAAATATAGTTGTCTTTGCTCTATTGGTCTATATCCTCACGAAGGAAAAGATTTATTAAAAATGAAACTACGGTTATTTTTAAGGTTGTATCTTGTGCACACATGTGAAGAGTTAGTTGATTTGAACAGAAGGAACCATGTGTTGAATTTAGAAGAATTATCTATGTTAATTTTTGGGTTTCCGCAATAATTAAGAGATGGTTGACAATTCAAGTTAAGAATTAGACTACAATTGAAACTAAAATCTTATTTGTGCAAATATGACAGGTGATAGTACTTATCGCACATAAAATACATTTAAGGGATCTTTTTCATTGATTATCATGAAGACACTTATAACAGGAATAAAAGTCACAAAGTTTTTTATTATTTGTAAGCGGTATTTAAGGAAAGTAAACCCATATTTTATATTTCCACATAGAAATTATTGGTTAGATCACTCAGGAAAATTTTAGTTTTTGGTGAAATTTGGGTTCGTGAGAGAGACTATGACTCTTAAACTTTCCAACTTCAATCAAATAAAGCAAGTGGCATTTGGTTTTGGATGGTGCAAAGACATCTCAAGAACAATCATTAGACTTATATATATGATCCAAAAATAGAATCTAAGGGGCTCGCAAATTCTTCTTTATATATTTAATGAGACATCATCATCATAAAACTAATTGTCAAAGTCAATGAACTATATATATATCGGTGAGAATTTCTAATAGCATAAAAGATGCATATGCCTTTCCATTAATATGCTACACAGTGAGGGCATTGGCCATGCCTTCAAATTTTTTCTTCGAATTTTTTTATTTTAGGCTATTCCATTAACAAATCTAAGTATATCGAAAGACAAAATAGATGAACCTGCCCATCGCAAGGATCATATCCACAAATATTTTTCAATAGGTTGCTTGCATAAATAACAAAGTAGTTACTAGAAGCAACATTATAATCTTCATTTGCAAATGGATAATTTGTGATACTAAAGATTCATTATTCCAATAGTGTTATTTCTTCTCATAGTGCTATTTGTTCAATTCTTTTAGCCTAGGTGGCAATGTCGGGGACATTCCCAACTCATGGCTCTTGTTTTAATAGGATACAACATTGGATAGAAATAAAAGTAATTCAATCATTAGATGAAGTGTGTTAAGAATTATATAAGATTACTTTTAAAAATAAAAATATTTTGAAATTTAAAATTTATATCATTATGGAAACATAAGCTATATTAGGAACCGTAGCTACCTAGATATTCTACTCTCTCAAAGTTGAAGAGTATACAAAACCTAGAGCCCAAATGACATGAAAATGTTACATGATCTAATTAATATATAATTTTTTGGTTTCAAAAGTACAACACTTTTGGTTACTAGCACCTACATTAACAATGTAGATGAAGAATAAATGGGTATTATATGTATTTTTTGAGAAAAATTAAAGCTTTTTACACATGAGTATGAGAGAAAGTGTAAAAGGTAGAGTTGATACATGGCACTTTAATAATTAAGAATAAAATATTAAGTAAATAATTATATTATAGTGTGAGTTGTAACCTAAATTTTAAGGCCAAAAATATATATATACCAATTAATTAAAACTAACAAAATTAATGAAACTTGGATAATATATATGTTAACCTTTTATCTACCAAGCCGATCAAATAGTTATAAGTCCAAACTTAAGAACATAATATTAAATCCCTCTAGATGCTTGGTAGATCCAAAGTTTAAATGAATCTTAAAAAAATAAATGAAAACAATATCAATGAAGTGCTCTTCTATATTACAAAAAGAAGTTAAGCGAACACACTCTAAATTTTACAAAATATCAGAGAAAATTATTTTCCTTTATTAGTATAGTTTAATTTTAAAAAGATGTTTTTGTAAAATACAATATATTTAATAATATTGTTTGTTATTTTTTTAATTTCAAAATGCAATTTTATTTGAATAACTACTCAAATATTTATAGAGTATTTTGAATGTCTAATCCTCCCAATGTTTAGGGAGTAATTCAAACACTCAAATATTTTAAATGTTTATAAAATAATAAGATATTTTAGGACTTTAAATTTAGTTTTATATGTACAATTGAATTTACAAAAATAAACTTAAATATAGTTTAATAATATTAAAAAATACGTTTTTTTTTTTAATTTTTAACCATCATTTGAATTTCTTTTAATGACAAAGATGTTAAATACTTTAAGATTTCATTACAACAAAATTAATATCAAATAAGATATTATTATAATAAATTCTTCTTTCCTTTTGAAGGTAAGGTATTTCAATTTTTGGAGTTATCCTTAGTCTTTCTTCTTTATTTTGCTCTTGCTCTATAATTGTATCCACAGTGGTCGATGTAAAAGACATTCTTGCTATATATCATTCTAGTACGGAAAGTTTTACTAAAGTTTGGTTAGGTTTTCATCTTTATCTAAATTAGAGATAAAAAATTAAGGAAAATAAAAATGGGTATCAGAACAATTTCCCACTCCATAACTTCTCCTTATGGTAGATAAAAGCAGTTAAAATGTTTATTTGGCATGCGTGTAATGACAATATGAACATCACAGTAAATTTATTCGATTGCCCTAAAATTATTGGATTCCATTGTATCAATAATCAGAATTATTAACTCTAACATCTTCCTAATATTAAAATCCAGAATAGGCCACAATCACGTCACACACACTTTGCTAAAAAATTGCAACTAAATTTGAAAAATAAAACACTACTAAGAGTTAGAATGATTAGAGGAGAAAAAATAATAATTCTGCACTTTTTTTTTTTAAATTTCGAGTTGAACAAAACACATTGCGAATGGAAACGAAAACATGCAACGTTTTAACAATTGAATGAATTACCCTGCATATTCATCAACGAGAACACGAATAAAGAATCACGAAGTTATAAAGCAAGACGAAGCCTCAACCCAAACAAAGGGTTTTTCCCAATGTGTAACTTAGGGCATTTCGAATCTACAGACTCGACAAGTACGATGATTTTCCAACCATTCGAATAAGCAAATCTGGTGGTGCATGTGGACGCCTTCCATTGCACATGTCTCCTCGCTTAATCTGAATGGTTCGTGGCAAATATAGCACTCGGCATTATTATCACTGCTGATATTTTCTTCTGAAATTATTATGCGAGGTAACTGTTGGACGGCGGCTCTATCTGCTGGTCGTACATTTTGAGATTCCCCTGTTCCAACATTAAATTGTTCCCTCAGAACACGAATAAATGATTCTCTACGTTCCCATACAACTTGTCTTCTATTGGTAATTATGACCGGTCATCGTTCTGATCTGTTGATTCTCCCATCGTCGTGTTCGCTAGACGTTCTCATATTCAAACCCTCTGCACTGCTCCTGCTGCTCTTACCATTAGAGAGGAATGAGAAGGGATTTGACCTTCTAACCTAAATTTTAAGGCCAAAAATATATATATACTAATTAATTAAAACTAAAAATATCAATGAAACTTGGATAATATATATGTTAACCTTGGATCTACCAAGTCGATCAAATAGCTTGAAGTGCAAACTTAAGAAGAAAAGATTAAATCCCTCTAGAATCTTGGTAGATCCAAAGTTAAAGGGTATATATTTATGGTTCAATGTTTATTTCTAGTAAAACTGAAATGATTTATGTCGGTAATAATTTATGATCCATCCCTTAAATTTGATGTTAGAAGTTATAATTAACATGGTAATAGAATGAGGTCATATGAGAATAAGCTATTATAAACGTATTCTTAACATTAAATTGTTAGATATAAAATTAACTATTAGGGATTATAACTAATATGTGTGTGGATGTGGATAAACATAAATCTTACATAGAATCATTTTATATCACCTACTTTAAAGGTATTTGAATTATATAGTGAAATGCATGGCCTTCTAATAAGTTACATTTTTACAATTGAAGTCATAATTATTGTTATACATTTTATACTTGAAAGGATATGGATTAGGTAGTGAAATGTAGTTGCTATCCTTTTCGTTAAATAAAATCATATATATAGAGAGAGAGAGACCTATAGACACATATATATGAAAGAAAATTTTAATGTATTAAGGGACAACCACACACCTACAAGTTAGTTAAAAGATCCATAACTTGAAGTATAAGGTGTAGGTCTATATGGCGACAACAATTGAGTAGTTATATAGATAACGAAGGAACAACCAACATAGCAAGGAGTAAAAATAAGGAAACGGCAAACAAACTCTTAGTACCAAAGAGACTTTAAATAACTAGGAAGAGAACATCAAACATAGTTATTAGCAATTGAATTTAATTTATGTCCATACATATGTTACGACATTACGGAGACTCTTAACAAAAAAAAAAATTAGGGTGAATTTGAGGGACATTACACATAATTAATTGGGGTGCTACAACATAAAACACTTTTTGGGGTTACAATGTAAAATCCATCGTCTCCTCTCAAATACAAGGAAAAAATATAGTTTTTTATATTTGAAAAAAACATCAAACTTAATGTTGAAATAAATGGATATACATGTACCAATGCATCGTAATGCATTCAATTTGATTGTTCATGTAGCTAAACCAATGAACTAGAGATATGATAGTGTACTAGTGCATCTAGAGGGATACAACACTGAAGTATACAAAAATATTTGTGAATAATATATATATATGTGTGTGTGTATTAACGAACCCAAGGAATTTAGTGAAACCAACCACACTAGTATGTATTAATATAAGGCACATCATAAATTTCAAGTATTGGAAATGCAGTGTATGATGTCTCACAAACAAATGTAAAAGACACATACCAAGGGGTTGTGAAATCCTTTGTAATAGATTACAAATGGAAAAGAAAATATATCTAAATTAAACTAAAGAAAAACACTCTCAAACATGCATGCAAATAAAGATCAAGAAACTAGCCATTGAGAGAAAGTGGAACGTGTGAAAAAATTAAATTATTATTATCACAAATAATTTAAGTGGTAAAAACACACCATGGTACTATTTGTTGAGAGTAGTGTATGAAGATTTCAACATTTGCATGATTCCGAATGATTAGAAGATAATGACAAAAGTGAACATATTAAGTTGCATCACTTTTCTATTATGTCTCATCATTACATCTAGTACGATGTCCCCCTCATTTCCATGATTGGTTTCACTATTTGTGTTGTCATTTCTTCCTCACACCTCTTTTGAGAGGATTCTCTATATGTGTCTTCTTCGTAAAGTTATGTGAAGTTTTGAAATTCATTGATTCTCTCTATATGTATCATTCTGATATCATTTGTGTATCATTGTGCCCACGGAGAAATGATCATCCTTCCTATTTGTCACTCTACAAAATCCATCAATGTTTCACAACCACACTAGTCTTGCAAAGTTTCATTATGTCGAAGTCCTGTATGTCTTATTGATTGAATTTTTCCAATGTTTTCGCTTATTAATAAATTTTTCAACTTTACCCATTAATGTTGTTGTTGTCACACTTACATACCCCAAGGTGAATAAATAAAATGGAAACACCCTTTAGTTGATTCTATTCACTTCCTCGTTATTAATATCTTGAATAATTTTTTATTTCACTTTTGTTAAAGACCGTCATCCAAAAGGAAAAAATAAATCCCTTTTATTTACTAGAGTTTTCCCTCTTGATTTTTTCGGCCTCCTTATGCTAAATAAAAAAGGGTCCCTAAGTTTTACCTAACATTTCATTAGCTGATCCAGGAGGATCTTATAGATCGATCCATATTGAAGTCTTCAAATGCTGAAGAAAATCACACCATCATGTATCGAGAGAATTTCGACAACATTTGATTCATCTCAAGAGAACATTGTATGTCTAAGATATTAACTTCTGAAGTTTTTCCTAAATAGGTAAAAATGCAAAGAACGGTGCCACGTGGCACACCCATGATGTGACACATGACATGTACAGATAGACAATACAATTATGTGGGCAGCACCATTGACGAACCACATGGCAGATTGCACGTGACATGGCATTGATTGAGTTGGCAGGTTGTAGGTGATGTGGACCTATCAAATTTTTACACGTGGCATTTCAAATGTGCAAGTGGTAGACATGTAGATGAATTGGAGGGTGCCACATGGATGTTCAGTTGGAAATGCTATAGTTTTATTTACTAAAGGGATGGCAGGCCAGTATCGAACCCATGACCTGCTCCACCAAATCCCAACACCTAGCCACTCCACCACTGCTTTATCCTAGTAATGCATATGTTTCGATTCATATGGGTATATAGAAGTCTAAGAAATCATGGTGTTGTATAGAAGACATTCTCATTTTAAAAAACAAAATTTTTGTGGTCATAACCCCCAGCCTGTGGGGGATCCAAACAAACACTTAGAGGGAGAGACACGTACATATTGATGCTCCAAGAAATTACTATTCTAGGAAAATAGTTTTCAAGAGACTTGTTGATTGCTTCTATTTGTTCATATGTTTGGGGATGCTAAGATGTGCTTATTTGCAATTAAATGCCATGTAGTTTAAATAGTTCTTGCCAAAATTTGTGAGTGAATGTGGGATCACTATTTGGCACAATGGAGTTAGGCATGCCATTGAGCTTGAGAATTTGGTCTAGAATAATATTTTGTGCAACCATTGCTTGGGTGAAGGGGTGTCGAAGAGAACAAAAGTGAGTATGTTTGGAAATTCAATCAACTACCACGAGGATTATTTTTTTGTTAATTACTTTTAGAAGACCAAAAATAAAATCCATGGAAATGTTGATCCAAATAAGGACTGGTATTGGCAATGGTTGCAATGCCCCATGAGTCTTAACTGTCTCGCACTTGCTCCTTTGGCAAGTGTCATATTTCGCTACAAAAGTAATGATATCCTCTTTCATGCCTTCCCAAAAGGACTTATTTGGACGTGCATAAGTTTACTAAAAAATTGAATGAACCATGGGAGGAGATGATTGCAAGTATGTCAATATTATATGTCATAAAGTGGAGTTAGGTACCATAAAAGGCAACCTTTATACCACAATTTATCTTGCTACGATGTGTAACCTTATGGAGGGTTGGGATCCTCCTAAAGTCTTTTAATGAGTTAAGATGCACTAGCATTGGTTAGCCATTCATGTCATGCTTCCTTTGACCATCTCAGTATCAAAGAGGATAAGGAAAATAGATATCCTTCTTCCTCATGTTTCCGTGACAATGCATTTGTCACAGCATTCTCTTTCCCCTTTTTGTAAATGATTTTTGTAATCATATCCAAGCATCTTGGTTACCCATTTAAGTTGTTCTAGGGATGATAACCATTGTTCCAAAAAATACTTCAAGTTGTGGTGATTTGTCTTGATCTGAAAGTGATACCCTATGAGATATGACCACCATGTGTCAATTACATGTAGTATGGCCACCATTCCTTTCTGGTAGGAAGACTTGCCGGAATTCCCATCACACCACCACTTACTACTTAATGCTAAGGGTCTTATGTCTTCCATTAAAACTGCGCCCAAACCTTTTTCCAAAGCATCACATTCCATACAAAAGTTTTCGTAAAACCATGCATGACTCAGATCGAGGTGTTGCACATGGCTTGCTGTAAAAGTGAGCATGCTTGTTTTGTTGCTTCATTCCATGCAAAGGCAGATTTTACCATAGTTCTTCACAAACCTTTTATAGTAGCCTGTAAGGCGTAAAAGCCCACTTAATCTTTTCAAAGTTTTAAAATAAGGCCACTTTTGCTTTGCTGTAATTTTCTTGAGATATACTCTCACACCAACTTATTACAATTTGATAATGTCTTATTGAAAATTTAAATTCCAGTGGGAAGAACCAGAAAGTTACTTCTCTCCATCTTCTTAACTCTAACTTATAGTTAATAAACACTAGCCTTACAAAAATGACATATCCCTACACTGAAACTTAATTCCGGGTAAATAAAGAAGAGGTGCACCATTGAAAAAATACCCCATAGGAGGCCGACCATTGAATAAAGAAAATGAATGCAATCTAGTCGGGACCGCAGCGTAAGTTAAAATGCTATTTAAGAAAAAAAAACTAAGCTCAACTTTAGCTCAAATGTGAAAAGCTTTGTGGCTGTGATAGTTTGCGGTCAGGGATTTCAAGGGTTCGTAGATCTTCTCTAGGTTTCAGGCCGAGCAAGCAAAACACGTGAACCGGCGCGTCCATGGCGAAGAAGAGGAAGGTCGAGGCGGAAGAAGTTGAAGATGAAGTACCTGTAACAAAAGAAGAAGAAGATGAAGATAATGAAAACTCAAACTCAAACTCGGATGCCTACGGCAGCAGCGAAGCCGAAGTCGAGGAAGACGAAGAAGACCTGAAGAAGCTGCTAGAAAGGTCCGCAGCTTCTAGAAAGCATTCGAAAACTCGCTGACAAGGATCCCGCGCGTAGAAAAAATTTCGTCCGCTGCCTCGGCTGGGACACAACGTCGGAGTCTTTGAAATCTGTTTTCTCTAAATACGGCGAGTTGGAAGAATGCACGGTGATCATGGACAAGGGCACCGGAAAATCCAAGGGTTACGGCTTCGTGACCTTCAAGCACATGGTAGGTGCGCAGAAAGCCCTGAAGCAGCCGCGCAAGAAAATTGACAACAAGATGACCGCCTGCCAGATGGCGTTCGATGGCCCGGCGCTGGCTCATTCGCCCAGCGAGACTACGGGGCGGAAAATTTACGTCAGCAACGTTCCGCACGATATTCAGACTGAGAAATTGCTCACATTTTTTTCGAAATATGGCGAAGTCGAGGAAGGGCCGGTAGGGTTTGATAAGCAGACTGGAAAGTCCAGAGGCTTTGCGCTTTTTATTTACAAGACTGTTGAAGGTGCCAGGAAGGCTCCGGAGGAACCAAATAAAAATGTATATGGCCATGCCATGAACTGCAAGCGAGCAGCAGAGGGTAACAAACAGAGGCACACGCATACCCCTGTTACTGGCCCTCTGGACCCTAATGACCTTGCGCCGATTCACGGCGCCGGTTCAATTCTCGGATCTGCCGCGGCGGCGCACGGGGTTCTGGCTGCTCCTGGGCTCGGCCAGCCGTTAAATGCTATTTTGGCGGGTCAGAACCAAAACTTTCCTGGGTTGAACCATTGGTATTTGACGTCGGTTAATCCTGCTTTAGCATCATTGTTTAATCCATCTTCGTTGTCGCAAGCGGCCTCATTTTCGCCATCTGTTCAGAGCTCAATTGGATCGGTAGGGTCTTATAGAGTGCCGCCGAGCTTGGGGGGTTACGGGTCTCAGCACGGTGGTGTTGGCGGTGTCGATCCCGATGTTCTTGGAGTTTACGGTTCTCAGGCAGCTGCTCTACAAGGCTTCAACGCATATCATAATTCGCAGCTTCGGCAATCTCCATTCCCTAGAACGTCGCAGTCCGGTGGCGGTTCTTTGGGTGGAATGCCTTCATATATACCACATTAGGTAAGTCATTATCCGGGGAATATGATTTAGCACTTTATAGGAAGCTAAAATGGTAAACATAAATATAAGGATCATTATTATTATTATCTAGTGATTGCTTGCGATGTTGGAATAATACATCATATTTACTGCTGTATAAGTTGTGTGTTATCTCAAGGCTTTCCTTATTATATTACTTAGAAAGTTATTATTATATTACTTACTTTCTAAGTTTACTTTTATAAATCTAACAGACCTTGATATCGGTATGCATGTCCTCAGTTTATTATTTGTTTATTATATTAATTTATGCATGAGTACATGGTGTACCTTGATATCGGTATGCATGTCCTCAGTTTATTATTTGTTTATTATATTAATTTATGCATTAGTACATGGTGTAGATGGATATGGTTCCATAGTGATTAGTTTGTCCCTAACATGTTAACGAGTTCTGTCAAGATCCTAGAACTTAACTAATCAGAGTATAATGCATGAATTGTCTACTCACCTATAAGGT
This sequence comes from Larix kaempferi, assembly GCA_027924585.1. Lineage (NCBI taxonomy): Eukaryota > Viridiplantae > Streptophyta > Pinopsida > Pinales > Pinaceae > Larix > Larix kaempferi. Next base: position 2,272,557 of record BSBM01001112.1, on the reverse strand, counting down.
ATATCTAAGCACTTAAAAAATTAGTGATTAGTTTGTGAGAACATGTTAAAAAAATATAAATTTTGTGGCTAACATACTTGTAATGAATTCTGTCAAGATCCTAAGATTTAACTAATGAGAGTGTAATGCATGAATTAACTAATCAAAATGTAATGCACATGACACTTCCATAGACTTACATTTGCATAGTCACCTATAAGGTATATCTAGTAACCTACAAGATTGACTTGAACATTTCATTGTATTTTGGTCACGTTGGTGATATTTGAACATTTCATTGTTTTTGGTCATGTGAGTGATATTTCAATTTTCACTTTTTATGGATGAAGTTTTGTATATATCTCGTGATACATAGTTCTATTTGTGCACACTTGTTATTTCTTATTTAATTTATTAATCTCAGCTTTTGAAACGATACAATTTTAACTTGTTGAATTTCGATGCTTAGTTTGTTCATTGTTGAACCATTATTTGTATTTTATTTGGAACAGTAATTACATTACATTTTAAATCATTGATAAAACTGATTGGGCCCGAGAGCCATCAAGTTTAAATAGGTTACACAAAATATTGAAAAGCATGAACAGGCTTACAGACCCAAAACACCCGGAATTGCATGCTTCCAACAAAGCTTAAATACATACACAAAGTTCTCTTAACTATGCCCATAGGCCTGAAAATGGCAACCATAACTCCCAAAGACAAACACTGGAGAAAATGCAAGCAACTTAGCGAAGTATTTATAAAAGGGTTTTGGCTAAAACTCCTTGTCTCTCCACAAACACAACCATTAAAACTCTGCCTAGTATCAAAATCCATACACTATAGGTACCACACATATCATGGTAGAGGTATTCCAGAGAGCCCAGGTATTACCAGGAGCGGTCGCATCTCGAAGTCTCCACCCTCTCCAACACTCCAGTTTCCAACTTGAAGTTGCCCAGTAACTACAACGATGGACCCTGGAACCAAAGGGAAACATAGATGGAGTTAGTTAAATGTTGCACATCCAACTATGACATCAATAGAAAATGTAAATCTAAACCATGAACAAACCAAGCTTACCTTCACGTTTTCGTAGCCTTCCCACGTTGCTTCCATCTACAAAGAGTATGCATAGGCCAGGAGCCACGCTCTGTTCATGTGCATACCCCTTCCATCAAACAAAATTCACAGGGAGGTATTCACCCTCTTCAAAACACCTAAAAAACACAAACAATAGAGAAATGCCAAAGATAGGCTAATTTGAATTTTAGCAAACTGCCAAAATGGAATTCAACCACGAATCCTTCACATGGATTGCATTAAACATGCTTCTACCTCCACCATCGTTTTTATTTTTACCCACTCGCCTATAGTGGAGTTTCCCCTTGTTATCAGTTTAAGTGCTTATGGTCAAGGTTTAGGGTTTAGGCATAGTATTAAGCCTTAACCTTTCCTTGCTAGGTAGTCCCCCTCTTTGTTTTTGAAGTGTTATCTTAGGTCCTCCCTTAGGCAAATGCACAAATTTTTTACATATGCATTAGCTTAGGAGAAAGCTAAGTAAAGCCTAAGGCCATGAAACCCTTCTTACCAGCAGGGAATTGCAGGCATAGTTAAATTCACAAGTTATAACACAATCATCATAATGCATAAGCACAATCATAATGTTGAAGAACGACAGAAGATCAGAACACACATAAATACGGTAAGAAACATATGATATTGTAGCATAAGTAGTAATGGCAATAATTGATATAGATGAAGCTAGTTTATGCTAGACCAACATTATGCAAACAATTAACGGAAACATTATAGTAAGTTTACAGGTTTCATATTAATTCTAGTATTTCAATATAATGTTGAGGATGTTCTCAAGTAAATCCTAGGTCATTCCTATCAATAGACCCAGCATAATGTTTTCTTTAAATTCAGGATTTGAGGTTCATTACAATAGCAAAAGCTTGTTTACAAACTGTATTAATATATACTTCTACATCATGGATCAATATACTTATTAGAGGGAGAGATGGAAACACGTACATCTTAGAGGGGGGAGACACATACATATTGATTCCCCTAGAAATTCTTCTCTTTATCCCTGTAGATTTTGACTCATTTCTTTAGTTCTTTCTTATGCAGTTGGACGCAATTGAGTTTGATACAGTTATTCCGGCAAAGTTTGATTAAATTCTTCTCTACCTTCCGACAGAGTTTTTCTCGCTTTGCTTATCTCATTGTTAGTGGTTGCAGTAAGCATTGAAGTAATAGACATAGCTGCATCTGATATTGTTCTTGATATGTTGTTGCGATTTGAACTTCTAATCCTACTATTGCTATTCCTACTGCTATCCATTTCCACAATTCAAAAATTCAAATATGATCGTTTAAAAGATAAAGAAAAGCTATTGATCGAGAAAAACCCTTCATATAAAAAAACCAAGAACAAGAGCACAAAAAAAAATTTATACTACTAAAACAAATATCTTTGAATGTCATTCGATATTCCACATCAATATCGAAAATGAAAACTTAAACCGAATCAAACAGCATGGCTTCGTAGTTATCATGTCCTGAAACGACGTGGAACAACCAAGAAGCCGTGCTATGCATGTCCAATGTGTTTTCTTTTTTACCTATACTTTTTTATTCAATATTTTCATAATAATTGTAAATTTACTTTTACAATTCAAAATTAAAATTAGATATGGTTTAGCCTACACTTTAGTTGTTTAATATTTGGGCAGTACTTCATCTCAGTGAGTTGTCACTTAGGATGAACTTGCCTCTTTAATGAAAGATTTCCCACTTAGTTAGGTGGCTAACTTAAGGGTTGACATGCAAGTGTCAACACTCACGTGTCATCTTTTAGTTTAACATAAGGGTCGTCATGCAATAACACTTAGTTAATTAGATCTTCTCTTTAATTGAAGTGTCATCTTTTAGTTTAACTAAAGTGTAAATACTAAATAGTTAACTAGTTTCTTTTATTTAACACTTACTTAACTGAAATCATGTTGATTGATTTACTTGAAGTGACCAGTGTGAGTTCTTTAGTTAACTTAGACATATCATTAACTCATGCTTTAACTAAAGCATTAATACTAAACTGAAGCTTTAATATTTTGAGTTCTCTTTAATTAGCTGAAGTGTCTGCATGGAAAATTTGGAATTTTATTGATCTGTATGCTTTATCTTTGATTTCTTTATCTCTTACTACATGGTCAATATGTGCTAAGATTAATTATCCATCACATTGCATTATACTAAGAAGAATTATTGGATGCTACGATCATATTATATTATTCTCGACCAAATGATCATACGCTAAAGTAATTCACTTTAGAGGTCATCAATCTCTAAAGGAGACTTAACAACAATCTGGTGATCATGGTTAATAATATATCGCACAACATTAAATGGTTTTAACAAGTAAAGCATGACCTTTATACAGAAGGTTCACCTCTATATGGGAGGTCCATCTCATGGATACCTTTATATGAAAGGTTCACCTCTATACGGGAGGTCCATCTCGTGGACACCTTTATACTGAAGTTTCACATGATAATCATGACTTCATAAACACAATTTTGGAGCCTTGTCCAACAAGACTTTACAACATCATTACATTGATTAATTACCTCTATACAAGAGGAATAACCTTTACATGAAAGGAAATCAAAGTGCTCACCTCTATATGTGAGGATCAATGTCTCTTGATGTTGTATATTAACACTCCCTCTCAACTAGGGAGGCATTCTCTACCATTCCAAGCTTGTCTCAGAAGTACTTGAACTTCGTAACTGGCAGATTCTTTGTCAACACATCTGCAATATGCTCACCAATAGCAATGTACTGAATTTTCGCCGTACCTTTCTGGACCATGTCTCGGATGAAGTGATACTTAAGTTCAATGTGCTTCGACTTGTCATCAAACACTAGGTTTTCGGAAATCTTGATGCGACTCTGATTATCACACCTAATAACTGTAGGCTCAAGCTTATTAATATCGAAAAGTTTATTGATATTGAAGGTGCTTATTTTTAAATATGGATTCTTTGAGATCATATATAAGATATTGATTGTCTTGTATAACATATGAAGGTTTCAACATGTTTCTTATTAGTTGCTAATTGAGCATTGTTATGTACCACTGACTAAGTTTTGCAAACTAATTGGATCTTTTGTTGGGTTCTTGCTTGTGTTAGTTTTTTGTACTTGTATCTTGCTTACTGTTGTTATGAGGGATGGTTTTGAATGCTCGATGTGTTGTCGACCTTATTTTTTTGGTTAATGTGAATTTTTTGATTATATGTATAAATTGTGAAATTGGATTGTTTCTTGGGGATTATTTTTTCTTGACCTGAACACAATGATAAGTTCAATGTGGCCAAAATATTCCTTTTGTTTATGCTTATTTTTACTGTAAACTATATTTTTTATATTGAAATTCGATTTGTATTGCCACTTTGTTTTAGTTCTAATGAATTTGTAAGTTTAAAACAATATTTAGATTAACAAACAATCTAAAATGATTAGGATTTGGATAAGACGGACAAGCTTTTATGGTGGATAGAAAAAGCTTGTTTACGAATCGTATTAATATCTACTTCTACATCATGGATCAGTATACATATTAGAGGGAGAGATGGAAACACATACATCTTAGAAGGAGAGAAACGTACATATTGATGCTCCCAGAAATTATTAGTCTAGGAAAATATGTCCATGGGTGCACTCCTTTTATTGATTAGACTAATTGAGGGGTGCATATTGGTTGCGTGATTCATGCATAGTGTGATGGAATTATTCTCTTTCTCCTTGCAAAATTTGACTCATTTATTTTGTTCTTTCCTATGCAATTGGACGCAACCGAGTTTGTCACATTTCTTCCGGCAAAGTTCGATTAAATTGTTCTCTACCTTCCGACAGAGTTTTTCTGCCTTTTCTTATCGCATTGTCACTAGCCGCAGCAAGCGTTGAAGTAGTAGACATAGTGACATCTAATATTGTTCTCTATATGCTATTACTATTTGAACTTCTAATCCTACTGTTGCTACTCTTACTGTTATGCATTTCCACAATTCAAAAATTCAAATATGACCATTTAAAATGTAAATAAACCTATTGATTGAGAGAAAACCTTGATCTAAAAAAACCTAGAACTGGAGCAGGAAACAAAATTTATACTATAAAAAAAATATTGTTGAACGTCATTCGATATTCCACATCAATATCGAAAATGAAAACTTAAACTAAATCAAAGATCATGGCTTCGTAGTTATAGTTTCCTAAAAGAATGTGGAACAACCAAGAAGTGGTGCTATCCATGTCTAATGTCTTTTATTTTCTACCTATACTTGTTTATTCAATATTTTCATAATAATTGTAAATTTATTTTTACAATTCAAAATTAAAATTATATATGCTTTATCCTATAGTTGAGTTGATTTTAATATTTGGGGAAATTAGTTTACTTAGGATCCACCTATAGGGTTGTCATGAGTTGATTTTGCATGGTTAACAAAGGACATTTTGACTACGAGCTAAGATCTCACTTACTAGATCATCAATTCAAATTTGTTGGTGTTGGTGTTTTCTAATGCTGAGAGCTTGTAATGCCCCAGATGTTGACTAGCCATGTTTGTTAGTGAGACATATTGCACTTTATTTTCTTATTATCTGTTAGACTCGAAACATAAGAGATGACCAAAATTATTGGTGAATATACATAGCCAATAGAGCGATAAATGAGATGTGTGCCCAACACAACAATAACAAGCACGAACAATACCTGCACAAAGAAAAGCGCAAATCCCTACCCGGTCACCTCTCCTTACATGTTTTGTTTTTAGTTTGATGCTTGGTAAAGTTTTGGGTTCAAAGAGATCATAGAGACCTTCGGTCCGTTGTATCCACGGTTGTATCATTCAAAGATTTGGATAGTTTATTTGGGAGTTGATTGTTTAGGTTAAATATGACATCGTATTGTTTCGATAGGGATGTTTAAAGTGGTTGGGTGTGAGTTAAAGAGACTGAAGTGAGGTTTTTGTTGGGTTCTCTTCGGGGAGACAATGTTTAATATTAGTTAGAAGGCCATAGAGATTTGTTAGAATTCTATGTGAAGAAGGTGTTGTGCCTCGATGACGAGGGAAGCACAATTAAGATCCAAGGTTTGAAGAGGAAGAGGAAGGTGTCCGTCCATTTCATCTCTATGATGAAAGCTAAGCAGTTCCTAATACATGGATGTCAGTTGTTGGTAGTGGAGCCAGTGGGTGATAGTAAAGTACCTTCCTTGAATTCTTACACAGTACTTTATGAGTTCAAATATGCCTTTCCAAGGAATTTCTAGGATTACTTCTAGAAATAGAGCTTGATTTCACAAATAAACTAAAACATGGTGCTGAGCCAATCTCAAAGAACCCTTATAGAATGAAAATCCCAGAGCTTCGTAAGTAAAAAATCCAGTTAAAAGAGATACTAGACTTTGGACTAATTAGAACTAGTATCTCACCTTGTGGAGCACTCATGATGTTCCTAAAGAAGAAGGATGGATCTCTACGCATGTGCATAGATTACATCGATTTGAACAATGCCACAGTGAAGAACACGTATCCAATACCAAGAACCGATGACCTCTTTGATTAGATGAAAGTTGCGTCAGTCTTCTCTAAGATTGATTTGATATTGGGGTATCACCAATTGAGTATCTGTAATGCCCGCCTCGGTACCTTAACTGTTTAGAATAATGAGGTACTAGTTTTGAAATGAACCGGCTAAGTGAAACACGAAACATTTGAATTTACTTTGAAAATGCTTGGACGACAGTTATAGAAACTATTACTTTAGTTAATAAATGAATGCTCAACTGATTGATATAGAATGACTAAATGTTAGATATGCTCGACTGATTGAGATAGAATGAATGAATGTTGGATATGCTCAACTGATTGAGATAGAATGACTAAATGTTAGATATGCTCAACTGACTGAGATATTATGATGGATGATGAAATATTTTATAATGCAACGCTACTAATGTGAGCTTGAGTGTGTGTGTGTGCAGTGGCAGGTAAGATGATTTACCGACTGACCCACATTGGAATTATAGGGGTCCTAAGAACGGGAAGAACACATAGGGGTACGATGACTGACTGTCAACCCTGGATTAGCAATCCACACATGGGTGAAGCCATTTCAGCTCACCCGGGGAAGCGTATTCCGTACAGGCAAGGACATAATTATTTGGTCGCATATGATGAGTTGAGGGGCACGGAATAAGGATAGCCTTATCTCTCAACATCCCTTAGTCTCCAAGGAGCATAGTTGAGAGACACGGTAACAGTTCACGGTCGCTACGCAGTACTCCCCATAAGAAGGAAGAAATGAAACTCTCAAAAGGGCCCGCCGAAGAGGTACTTAGACAAGAACGAGAGGAAGAAAATTAATCAATGGTATAAATGAAAATTTCACATAAGATTTAAAAAAAAATACTTTATTTCATTTTTGTTGTATTTTATTAATTTGAATAATTCTATTCAAGATTCTATTTTTAATTGATTTCATTAATTTGACTTATTCATTTTAATTCATTTTATTAATTTGAAAAAGAATTGAAGAGATTGATTTTATTCAATATTAAATTTGATTAGTTATGCTGATTGAGAAAGATTAATAATAAGAGAATTATTTTTTATTCAAAGATTCTAATTTTATGGATTTTTATTATTTTAAATCATTCCATTAAAGATTCCATTTAAATGACTTCATTATTTTGAGAAAGAATTGAAATAGGTCATTAATAAAAGAATTGTTTTTATTTTATTGTTATTCAAGCTTTTACTTCAATTAATTTTATTATTCATTTAAATTATTTTATAAAGAGAAAATTTAAAATAGATTATACTTTTAGTAAAAGGAATCATCTTTTAATTCAATCTTAATATTAGGAAAAGAAAGAAAAGTAGAAAGCAATAAGTCTAACTAAAATATTGTTATGTAAACTAAATGAGAACCAAAAGAGAAGTAAAACTCTTCTACAGCTAACTCCCACTGATCTAGGGATTTAGGTGCACATTAAAGACATTAAGAAGACACATGTATTTGAGAATATTGGAAATTAAAATATTAAATTAAATTAAATATGTGCATGGATAGACACATGGCACACAGGATTTTGCTATATAATGAGGGAGGAGAAGGAGAGAAGGACATCTCTTGCTCCCTAATGCTGGATGGTTATCATAATCTCGGATTATGTTATGATCCTTGGAGTTGGGATTAGCCGAAACGGGGATTGAGAGATCCTTTCGGCAGGCTAAAGTGTGTGTTCTTATGACCCCATTAGCTCAGGGGTTTCGGGTGAAGAAGAATAACCCCGATACAGTAGGTAGGTCAACCAAGGGGTCACTAGGTACTTTGTCAGGAGATTGGATTAGATCGTGCGGAAACCACTTCGAAAACTCCATTGATTCACTGGACCAATCGTCGAAAACAAGTTTGAAGCATTTTTATTTTATTTATTTTGCTAAATATTTTTGAGAATGAATAAATCTGAGTATATAGCTTTCTATATTGACATTCATGTAGTACAATAGATAGAACTAGATCTGTGGCTTCTATATCTTCTTCTAAAAAATCGTACTGGAAGTTTTTTTTTGGGATCTCGAAAAGGGGGTCCCTACAAGATCAAAGAAGGTGACATTCCTTAGACTTCCTTTCGAACTCGATTTTTGCATTACGATTTCGTAGAGGTACCATTTGGTTTGACCAATGATACAGTTGTATTCATGATCCTCATGAATGGAGTTTTCTGAAACTACTTGGACCACTTTGTTCAGGTCATCTTAGATGGCATTCTTATCTATTCTAAGAACAAGAAGGAGCATGAGGAACACTTGCAGTTAGTCTAGACATGCTTAAGAGAACATAAATTATATGGTAAATTGTTGAAATGTTATTTTTTCCAAAAGGAGATTCTCTACTTAGGGCACATCATCTCAGGAGCAGGGATCTTAGTGGACCCATAAAAGGTGAAAGCCATCAAGGATTAGCGAATTCTGAAGAATGCACATCAAGTGCATAGCTTGATGGGATTAGCAAGGTAATAACAAAGATTCGTGGAAGGGTTTTCCAAGATTTTAAAACCCATTACCACCTTGCAATGCAAGGGAATCTTATATGAGTGGACCAGTTTTCTTGACATCACTTTTGTTCAGGTACACGGGGTACTCCCAAAAGACTGAACACCTAGAGAGACCACTTCACGCAAACAGATCACAAATCGATACACTGATGTTTTGACATGGTTTAAATCCTCGAGAGGGAAACACTCCACGGACCCGGCCAAATAGCTTCTACGGAGCAATTTATTATGCAAAGAAAGAAAGTTACAAATGAGCTTCTCATAATCGATCAACTTTCCAATGACCCTCCATGCTCTTTAATTAGAGATCATGGACCAGTTGGGTGCTAAGCAACAGATCAAGGGTAGATATGATCTAAGAAAAGTTTAGCCATCGGATCACAACATATCGTGACCGTCGGATTAAATATTTACAAATGCATACTAAAGAAACACACTTTACCTAACAGATATATTACACAAGTTGATTTTAACTAACTCCTAAGCCTCTAAATATCCTAACAACTTTTTTTGAATTGAAGAGATCACTAACAAGTGCCCCCATCCTGTGTGCGCCAGTTATGGATAAGGACTTCATGGTGTGCATAGATGCTTCTTATTAGGAATTGGAAGTAATAGCTTATGCATCTCGTAAGCTAAAACCTCATGAGGAGAAGTATGGAACACATAATCTAGAATTGGAAGCAGTAATATTGGCTCTAAAATTATGGAGGCACTACTTGGTTGGCAGAAGCTTCACACTTAAAATAGATCATTAAAGTTTACAATATATTTTTACATAAAGGTATCTGAATGCCAAGCAATGGCGTTGGAGTGAGTACGACTTGGGATCTCATACATAAAAGGGAGCGTGTTGTAACATCCCGAAAATTCATAAAGATTTAAAATTTTTCAATGTAGCATTAAATGTTATACTTTGTTGTGCGGAATTATATTAAATGCTTCTATGTCGACATGCTGAAATAAATGTTTGTAACGATCATACAGATGTTTTTTTTGCGACTAGTTAAGAAATAAAATTAACTTTACATTAAGGTGATATTGGATGTTTTCTTGTCTCAGCTGTACTTTTTAGATTACTTATGTCAATGCTCATTCAATTGTTAATGTTTATAAATGCTAACTGTTGTTCTTCTTTTGATGATGAAGGGTTCCTATTGGTACCCCCGAGGCTTACTTAGCATTTATGCTAAAGCATTTCAATCTTGATGTCACAAAACATAGGTAAGGGTGATAAATTCAAGTTGTCCTACAGTAACGTTTTGCATTCCGTAATGTATTATAAAATTATAGAAAGGATTAAATTCCCTTCAACAAGTCAGGTATCATAGTGAACTTCATGTAAACGTCATCCTGGTTGGTTTTAATTTAATTATAGTTTGAAGATCTACCTTTGTAATTGATTGTAAAAAGAGAAGTACCTTCTTATGAAAACCAGTTTAAGGAAGCTAGCTGTGTAGTTCATAACTTATGTCTTAACTACTTCCATGCAGATGTAACCCTATTTAATCAACGTAATATCTAGGTTATTTGTTCAATTTTAAAGGATCAAGGAAAACATCAACTTACTATATGTAACAACTCTTCTATACTATTTGTATAGTGATATAATTATTTATATCATGGGTCCCTTTATTATGTACAATGAAGTAGTATAATGTGCCTTTGTGAGACATAGGCTAAATGCAAATACCATGCATTCCTATAATATGTGAACTACATGCGAATTACCATGCGATTTCTTGTAATATATAAACTATATACAATTGCTGTGCATTTCATATAGTATGAACTATATGCAGCTTCCATATAATTCCTATAGTGTGTAAACTGTATGCATTTCCCATGCAATTCCTATACCATGTAAACTATATGCAATTCCTATATGCGTAAAGATTATGCATTGGTCCAACATATGAAATGATATGATAATGTGAGCATCATTGTGAAAGTTTTAAACATATGCTCAATACTTAGTTGATTCAACAGCAAAGTTATAACTATTACTTACATTAATATATATATTGTGACAGGTTTGTAACCATAACCTTCATGCCAACGTATAATAAGGACATGGTATTTAATGGTGTGGTGGTTATGTGCTGACAGGCATTCGTATCTGGTTTTTTTAGCATTAAACACTCCTATCTACTACCTTGGTGGAATGTCTTGGTGGCTTCTATCGTGGTGTTTATCATGTGAAAACATCGTGAGAATACAGTCAACATGTCAAGTCGTACATGGTTTAACCTGGAGGCCTTCTGAACTAGATTCCATGGTGGTAATGGTCATTAATGTGGTCTTAAATGTAGTGGTTGCTAGGAATTTCGATGTGCTGTGATGGAAGGCTACCCACTGTTGATCTTGTGATGCTCTTGGGTTTTGGGAATAAACCTTAGTCTCCCACTATGCATTGTCAAATGTGTTTCTTTGGAATTCATTTGCGTTAGTGAGAGACTCGGTGGAGAGGCCGAACGGCCTGCGAAATATTATGGTTTGTTAGCAAGTCGTGGAAGCACCGCTTCTAGGTTTCGATCCCATGACTTATTACTTAGAAGCCTTCCAAGATGGGATCTCAGGGCCGAGTCGTTCCTATGTTGTTTTGCTGGTGAATGGTAAGGGTTTGGTTTCCTCGTCAGTTGTAGGTGTGAGCGTTAAGAACATGGTACCATCACCAAAGGTAAATCCTAGTGTGTTTTCATACATCTTAAGTAAGTTTTAAACTACTGATTTACATTCTATCGGATTCTAAAATCTATGTTGTTTGAATGTCAGGTAACTCTCGGTATTGTCTTGCAAAGATGACGATCGGTTCAGGATGATGGCTCAGGCATACTAGTAAGCCTCGGCGATACCTCATGGGCCCTTTATGGTACTTCGAACTGAGTTCTTGACAAAGTGCCAATTCGTAAAGGTTGTCCCAAACTTCTGTTATGATGTTTAGGGTTTTAATCACTCGGTGGTTGTAGAATCTCTTGAGCCAAATGGCATAGTGTAAAGTACAGGGAGGAGAAATCCTCGACCTGTTACTTCTTGTTTTCTCATAGCAATTGCAACTCGGTGCTAATAAATATGTTTAAAAATGCGTTATGTGTAAACGTCAAACAATGTTTTGGTTCCACTATGTACATATTTGAAATTCAAAGGTTGTGTTAAAATGTTAATAGATACAAGGTTTTGCAATAAAATATGTCCCTTCATATTTTTCAGCTTTGAAAAGGTTTTATAATTGTTTGTGGTAAATGCTATGCTTTGGAACGTTGATAAAATACTATTGTTCTGATTTTAAAATGATGTAAGCTTTGTTTGAAAACCCTGTTGAAGAGATTTGGTAACACGAAAAGGGTTGATTGTCTTTTGATTATGAAATGGTTTCGAAGCAAAGATAAATACTATCTTGTTCTTCTTCTGTGATAAGGGTTTTAGACTCATACAATCCGAGTTTTTAGAAATTGTAATAACTTTCGGTTGTGAAAATATAATTAAGTTGTAGGGTTAGTTGTGAGCTTAAAGGGCTCTATTTCTGTAACACCCGAGAAAATTCATAAAAATTTAAAACTTTTTCTACGTGATAATATTGCTTATTTAGTGTATGCGGAAATGGAAAAGATACATGAGATGTTATTTGCTATTTTAAAATACCATACTTGTTTATTGGATGCGACTAAAAGAAGTTAGCTTAAATCTTGATGTTATCCAAATCTAGATATGCTGCTACAAAATCTACTGTTGTTGTTTATGAATGAAGAAACAACGTTTGATAAATGTTCTTTTGTTTGATTGATGAAGGGGTCCTTTGGACGTCCCGAGGCTTACTTAGCATTCGTGCTAAAGCATGTAAATTTCCTAATGTGACAGATTACAGGTAAGGGTTTTAACTGCAACAAGTGACCACCTATTTTCAGTAAACATCTAATGATTAAAACTGAAAAGAACAACTCTGATCATTCTAGCGGTGAGAGAACTGGATTCAAACTTCAGGTCATTCAAGTTTGTTTTTAACTATTAGAACAGTTCTATTTATACAGACAGTACATATTTAATCAAGAGTTATGAGAAGGTCGTTTTCAGTTATAACCTCGTTTGTATTCAATTGTCTATTTCTTTGGTTTATTTAAATGCTCTCACTTATGATGTAAATGACGATATTATCAAAACTCAATGTAGATGTACATATCTTAAATGATATGTGCAATGTGTGCCCTATGTGATTCTAAGTGGTACTATGCATTTATGTGATATTAGGTTCTTAATATGATACAATGCAATGAGGAATATATACAATATAGTGATACTATGCAAGAATGCTATATCAAACAAACTTTATTTTGATACTTTGTGAACTTACGATACTATATGATTTGGGTTATCATATTTTGTGAAACCATACTATAAACAAATTCTATGAAAAGGTATTGATGTGCAAGTAATAAGAGAAATATGCAACTATCGTTATACTACGTTATTAGCATTGTAATCTTCCTGAATTACGATACAATCTACCCAACAATGTTTATTTTGATAAATTTAAATGACTTGGTGATAATGTATATAAGGTTGGCGGATGATTATTATTCTACCTATAGTATTAAATGCATGGGTCATCATGGTAGTGGGATTCCACAGAGGATTGTACTAACGGTTCAATCACACGTCCAATGGTGTTTTAAGTCCATTCTTAAGTTGAAGTGTTAACTACTGGTTCAGTGGTTGACTAGCTGGCTCCACAGTGGCTCGAACATGGCAATGGTAATGATTGTAGTGCTTAATGTGGTAGATAGTGTTGTTGCAGTCGAGACTCTGGTGCAATCTCCATAAGATCCCAGCATTTAATCCATTTCTATGTGGTGAGGTGAGTGCTAAACTGGCACTTACGTGTCTAGCCCTTAAGTTATCACAGTGGCTATGTTTTATGATGTGTCACCAAGCTGTAAGCTCTAACTTGGTGGTATGGCATCTGTTCGATCTGTGTAATAAATGAAGTCATTTCTTGGTCTTCGGTTATAGTAACTCCTTGGTACCATCGTGGTTTAGCTCGCTTGATCCTAAACGTTGATCTCGATCTCGGTAGATTGCTTATGCAAAACCCTAGCTAAGCTTGTCTTAGCATCATTTTCTCTTTTGTGCATTCATTTGGTGGTTAGTGTCTGGAGGTGAAGGCCGACAGGCCGCTGGTTTACAGGGCTCAACCCTGGGCAGTTGTGGATGGCACTGTGTGTCCAACTCTGTAAAAATTGTTGTGGAATAACTGTATAAGTGTTCGAGCATTGTTGATATAGTAGTGTTGAAGCCCTGTAGTTTCTAATTGGAGACTGGTAAAGTTTAAGGGTGGGGTTTGAGTCCATAAGGGTTGTAGTTTGAAGGTATGTCAACTCCACTACGCGGGTCGAAGATTTGGGAGCCAAAAGCATTCCAATCTACTGTGAAATGCAAGGTAAGTTCTATCTGGTTTGTAGTTCTAAAAATACTTCTTCGTTTGGTCAAAAATCAATGGTATTGAGCAAAAATCATGGCTTTTGAAGCTCCACATTGGAGAAATTTAGGCAATGGTACTGAGCCTAAACTGCCACGGTCAAAGCCATTACTACCACCACACAAAAGCCATGCCAAATCCACTCCGTAGCAAAGTTTTTTCTGGTCCGCGCCATTGTGCATGCCGCCGCCAAATAAAAAAGAACCATGCCGTCTCTACCAAAAAAAGAAGAAAACGCACCATTTTCCAAGCCGATGCTTCTTCAACAACCCTCTCTTGGTCGCCACCACCATCGTCCATGCCACCAGTGAAGAAAAATGGCAAATGGACTATGTTTTCTCCGCCGACAAAGTAGATCCACACCGTAGTCCAAGCCACCGCTATTGTCGAAGAAAATGCCCCCCACCTGTTCGTCGAGGAGAAGGGTGGCTAGAGTGGGGTAGGAACCCTAGCCACCTAGATATTCTACTCTCTCAAAGTTGAAGAGTATACAAAACCTAGAGCCCAAATGACATGAAAATGTTACATGATCTAATTAATCTATAATTTTTTGGTTTCAAAAGTACAACACTTTTGGTTACTCGCATCTACATTAGCAATGTAGTTAAAGAATAAATGGGTATTATTAGTATTTTTTGAGAAAAATTAAAGCTTTTTACACATGAGTATGAGAGAAAGTGTAAAAGGTAGAGTTGATACATGGCACTTTAATATTTAAGAATAAAATACTAACTAAATAATTATATTATAGTGTGAGTTCTAACCTAAATTTTAAGGCCAAAAATATATAATTACCAATTAATTAAAACCAAAAAAATTAATGAAACTTGGATAATATATATGTTAACTTTTGATCTACCAAGCGGATCAAATAGCTTGAAGTGCAAACTTAAGAACATAATATTAAATCCCTCTAGATGCTTGGTAGATCCAAAGTTAAAATGAATCTTAAAATAATAAATGAAAACAATATTAATGAAGTGCTCTTCTATATTACAAAAACAAGTTACGCGGACACACTCTAAATTTTACAAAATATTAGATAAAACTATTTTCCTTTATTAGTATAGTTTAATTTAAAAACAATGTTTTTTAACATAATATATATTTAATAATATTTTTGTAATTTTTTTAATTTCAAAATGCAATTTTATTTGAATAACTACTCAAATATTTATAGAGTATTTTGAATGTCTAATCCTCCCAATGTTTAGGGAGTAATTCAAACAATCAATGATTATTTTAAATTATTTTAAAGAATACGATTTTTTTTCAATTTTTAATCACCATTTGAATTTATTTTAATGACAAAGATGTTAAATACTTTAAGATTTCATTGCAACAAAACTAATATCAAATAGGATATTATGATAATAAATTCTTCTTTCCTTGTGAAGGCAAGGTATTTCAATTTGTGGAGTTATGCTTAGTCTTTCTTCTTTATTTTTCTCTTGCTCTGTAATTGTATCCATAGTGGTTGATGTAAAAGACATTCTCTGTTATATATCATTATAATAAGGAAAGTTTTACTAAAGTTTTGTTAGGTTTTCTATCTTTATCTAAATTAAAGATAAAAAATTAAGGAAAATAAAAATGGGTATCAGAACAATTTTCCACTCCATAACTTCTCCTTATGACGTTTATTTGGCATGCATGTAATGAAAATATGAACATCACAGTAAAATTATTCGATTGCCCTAAAATTATTGGATTCCATTGTCTCAATAATCAGAATTATTAACTCTAACATCTTCCTAATATTAAAATCCAGAATAGGCCACAATTATGTCACACACACACTGGTAAACAACCTGCAACTAAATTTGAAAAATAAAACAATATTAAGAGTTAGAACGATTAAGGGAGAAAAAATAATAATTCTGCAGTTTTTTTAAACTTCCAGTTGAACAAAACACATTGCGAATGGAAACGAAAACATGCAACGTTTTAACAATTGAAAGAATTACCGTGCATATTCATCAACTAGAACACGAATAATGAATCACGAAGTTATAAAGCAAGAGGAAGCCTCAACCCAAACAAAGGGTTTTGCCCAATGTGTAACTAAGGGCATTTCGAATCTACAGACTGGACAGGTACGATGATTTTCCAACCATTCAAATAAGCAAATCTGGTGGTGCATGTGGCTGCATTGCATTGCACATGCCTCCTCGCTTAATCTGAATGGTTCGTGGCAAATATAGCACTCGACATTATTATCACTGCTGATATTTTCTTCTAAAATTATTATGCGACGTAACTGCTGGACGACAGTTCTATCTGTTGGTCGTACATTTTTAGATTCATCTGTTCCAACATTAAATTGTTCCCTCAGAACACGAAGAAATGCTTCTCTACGTTCCCGTACAACTTGTTTTCTATTGGTAATTATAAGTGCTTGTCGTTCTGATCTGTTGATTCTCTTGTTGTCCTATTCACTAGATGTTCTCATATTCCAACACTATGCACTGCTCCTGCTACTATTATCATTAGAGAGGAATGAGAAGGGATTTGACCTTCTAACCTAAATTTTAAGGCCAATATATATATATACTAATTAATTAAACCAAAAATATTAATGAAACTTGGTAATAATTTATGATCCATCCCTGTTATAGGTTTATGAGCCTCGAAGTTTCGATCAACTCAATGAATTCACTTTTTTCTCCGAATGGATTTTTCTTAATTGGACCCACAGCAAAGAGATCTAGAGAAACCAATGACTCACTTCAGAAAACACTAATATAATAATATTCTAACACTAAATAATAATATTCTAAGTCAAATCTGCTTTTGCGTTTGCATTGTCAAAATTTAAGATAAAAAGGCAATTTAAAATTTATAAATTATAGAAAGTTTTATTTTATTATTGCAGTATTTTTATTTTATTAAGTTTTTAAACAAAATTTAAGATCCTTGAGTTGATATGTTGCCCGACACCATAAGAGTGTACTATTACATATTGGCCAAGTAAAAAAACACATGTATGAACCATTATGAGCAAACATCATTACTCAAATTATTTGTCTTCATGTAGGTTAGAGACTATGACTCTTAAAGTTTCCAACTTCAATCAAATATAGCAAGTGGCATTTGGTTTTGGAAGGTGAAAAAACATTTGCAAAGACATCTCAAGAAGAATCATTAGACTTATATATATGATCCAAAAATACAATCTAAGGGGCTCGCGAATTCTTCTTTATATATTTAATGAGAGATCATCATCATAAATCTAATTGTCAAAGTCAATGAACTATATATATACCGGTGAGAAGCACTAATAGCATAAAAGATGCATATGCCTTTCCATTAATATGCTACACAATGAGGGCATTGGCCATGCCTTCGAATTTTTTCTTTGAATTTTTTATTTTAGGCCATCTCATTAACAAATCTAAGTATATCGAAAGACAAAATAGATAAACCTGCCCATCTCAAGGATCATATCCACAAATATTTTTTCATCAAGGTGCTTGCATAAATAACAAAGTAGTTACTAGAAGCAACATTATAATCTTCATTTGCAAATGGATAATTTGTGATACTAAAGAATCATTATACCAATAGTGTTATTACTTCTGATAGTGCTATTTGTTCAATTCTTTTAGCCTAGGTGGCAATGTTGGGGACATTCCCACCTCGTGGCTCTTGTTTTAATACGATACAACATTGGATAGAAAGAAAAGTAATTCAATCATTAGATGAAGTGTGTTAAGAATTATATAAGATTACTTTTTAAAATAAAAATATTTTGAGATGTTAAAATTTATTTGGATAAATATTTATGCTTATTAAAATTAGAATTAAAAAAAACTTGACTATAAGTAATATTTTAATAAAAAAATTAGGATAACTAAAATTATTTTTAAATTAAAAAAGAAAAAAATCATATACAGTGAGTTGTTGTACCCACGGGATTAAATTGTGACCTTTCATTTACATCTTCTCATCTTTGAACTTGTGATTTTTTATTTACAACTTCTCATCTCATTTTCTCATTACCAATTGCTCTACCTTGATGAGCGCTCATTAACATTATTATTAATTTCATATTGTAAATTTCAACTAATTAAAATTGAATATCATTTTTTATTTAAATTCTGCAAGACAAGGACTAAGCTGCATGCAATTCTTGTTTATTTCCAATATGTTATGTATTGCATATATTTATATGTTCCCTTTAAACAAATTTCTTATGCATATTTATTTTCTTACAAACAGGTTATTACCATCATTCTTCCACATTTATAAAATTAATTGTACATAGTAATACACATATATGTACAATACATTTTTGAAAATTATATTTGCATGCATATGTTTATAAATTTGCTTCGGTGTAATATTTTTCTATAGTTAGTAGTGTTTATATCATTATGGAAACATAAGCTATATTATAATCAATATATATAATCATATAACTTTATAGTTTCTCCTTCTTTCCTCCATACAACTTTATAAAATTCCATGTGGATCTAATCTATATAAAAACACATACATTATAGATAAAAAAAATAAAATCATAAAATCCAAAATCAACTCTCTTTGTGATGTATAAAAAGATATGTAACACCTTTGAATCACTCTCCAAGTAAATTGATGCTCCTTTTGCTTGTGCTTGTGCTTTATATAGATCCATATGATCCCTTTGAATTACTCTCTTCAAATCGATGTGTTTTATATAGATCATTATAGTCGATTTGAATTACTCACTTCATATTTCCTTACGACTAAATTGGTTCGAACATTATTGTTTATAAATCACCATTCTAATGATATGAAAATGTTTTGTTTTCTTTAGAAAATATTGAACATTCTATTACTGAAAGAGAATACATTCTATAGAGCCTTGAGAGCCTTACATAAACATCACTGTGGATCTAATCTATATAAAAACAAATACATTATAGATAAAAAACAAAAACAAAAATTCTTAAAATCCAAAATCAACTCTCTTTGTGATTTATAAAAATATATATGACACCTTTGAATCACTCTCCAAGTAAATCGATTCTCCTTGTGCTTGTGCTTTATATAGATCCATATGATCCCTTTGAATTACTCTCTTCAAATCGGTCTGTTTTATATAGATCCATATGGTCCATTTCAATTACTCACTTCATATTTCCTTGTGACTAAATTTACTCGAACATTATTGTTTATAAATAACCATTCTAATGATATGAAAAGGTTTTGTTTTCTTTAGAAAATATTGAACATTCTATTACTGAAAAGAGAATACATTCTATAGAGCCTTGAGAGCCTTACATAAACATCACTGTGGAAAAAAATAGCATATCATGTCGTCTCTAATCCATATTCCAAAAAAAATCATGCTTTAATCAATATTCCAAAAAATACCAAAGAGAGCAAAAAGACCCATCGAAAATAACACTCCCAAAGAAACAAAAAATATGTCCTACAAAGCACCATAAGCCTAAACTCTAGCAAAGTTAAAGCCCTAGCTTCAAACCCTAGTCCCAACAAAAAATGTTTTGTAGTTGAGGCTCCACATTGGAGAACTTGAGGCAATGGTACTGATCCTAAACATCCACCATCAAAGCCATTACTGCCACCACACAAAAGCCATGCCAAATCCACTCCCTAGCAAAGTTGTTTTTGATCCGCGCCATTGTGCATGCTGCCGTTAGACAAAAAAGAACCATGTAGTCTTTACCAAACAAAGAAGAAAACGCGCCATTTTCCAAGCCGATGCTTCCTATACAACCCTCTCTTGGTCACCACCACCATCGTCCATGCCATTGGTGAAGAAAAATGGGAAAAGGACTATGTTTTCTCCGCCGACAAAGCCGAACCACGCCGCAGTCCAAGCCACCACTAGTGTTGAAGAAAATGCCCCCCAACTATTCATCGAGGAGGAGGGTGGCTAGGGTGGTGTAGGAACCCTAGCCACCTAGATATTCTACTCTCTCAAAGTTGAATAGTATACAAAACGTAGAGCCCAAATGACATGAAAATGTTACATGATCTAATTAATATATAATTTATTGGTTTCAAAAGTACAACACTTTTCGTTACTCGCATATACATTAACAATGTAGTTAAAGAATAAATGGCTATTATAAGTATTTTTTTAGAAAAATTAAAGCTTTTTACACATTAGTATGAGAGAAAATTTAAAAGGTAGAGTTTATACATGGCACTTTAATAATTAAGAATAAAATATTAAGTAAATAATTATATTATAGTGTGAGTTCTAACCTAAATTTTAAGGCCAAAAATATATATATACCAATTAATTAAAACTAAAAAAATTAATGAAACTTGGATAATATATATGTTAACTTTGGATCTACCAAGCCGATCAAATAGCTTGAAGTGCAAACTTAACAACATAATATTAAATCCCTCTAGAAGCTTGGTAGATCAAAAGTTAAAATGAATCTTAAAAGAATAAATGAAAACAATATTAATGAAGTGCTCTTCTATATAACAAAAAGAAGTTATGTGAACACACTCTAAATTTTACAAAATATTGGAGAAAACTATTTTCCTTTATTAGTATAGTTTAATTTAAAAACAATGTTTTTGTAAAATTCAATATATTTAATAAAATTGTTTGTTATTTTTATTTATTTCAAAATGCAATTTTATTTGAATAACTAATCAAAAATTTATAGAGTATTTTGAATATCCAATCCCCCAATGTTTAGGGAGTAATTCAAACACTCAAATATTTTAATGTTTATAAAATAATAAGATATTTTAGGACTTTAAATTTAGTTTTATATTTACAATGGAATTTAAAAAAATAAACTTACATATGGTTAAACATATTAAAAAATACGAAATTTTTAAAATTTTTAATCATCACTTGAATTTATTTTAATGATAAAGATGTTAAATACTTTAATATTTCAATGCAACAAAACTAATATCAAATAAGATATTATGATAATAAATTCTTCTTTCCTTGTGAAGGCAAGGTATTTCTATTTGTAAAGTTATGTTTAGTCTTTCTTTTTTATTTTGTTCTTGCTCTGTAATTGTATTGTATCCACAGGTGGTTGATGTAAAAGACATTCTTTCCTATATATCACTCTCTAAAAAGGAAAGTTTTACTAAAGTTTCGTTAGATTTTCTATATTGATCTAAATTAAAGATAAAAAATCAAGAAAAATAAAAATGAGCATGCGATTTCCCAATCCATAACTTCTCCTTATCGTAGATAAGCACAGTTAAAATGTTTATTTAACATGTCTGTAGTGACAATATGAACATCACAGTAAAATTATTCGATTGCCCTAAAATTATTTGATTTCATTGTATTAATAATCAAAATTATTAACTCTAACATTTTCCTAATACTAAAATCCAGAATCCGCCACAATCAGGTCACACACACTCTCATATAAAACCTGCAACTAAATTTGAAAAATAAAACAGTATTAAGAGTTAGAATGATTAAGGAAGAAAAAATAATAATTCTGCAATTTTTTTAAATTTCCAGTTAAACAAAACACATTGCGAAACGAAAACATGCAACGTTTTAACAATTGAGTGAATTCCTCGTCATATTCATCTACTGGAACACGAATAATGAATCACGATGTTATAAAGGAAGAGGAAGCCTCAACCCAAACAAAGCGTTTTGCCCAATGTGTAACTTAGGGCATTTCGAATCTACAGACTGGACAGGTACGATGATTTTCCAACCATTCGAATAAGCACATCTGGTGGTGCAGGTGGCCGCATTCCATTGCACGTGGCTCCTCGCTTAATCTGAATGGTTCGTGGCAAATATAGCACTCGGCATTATTATCACTGCTGATATTTTCTTCTGAAATTATTATGCGAGGTAACTGCTGGACGGCGGCTCTATCTGCTGGTCGTACATTTTGAGATTCACCTGTTCCGACATTAAATTGTTCCCTCAGAACACGAAGAAATGCTTCTCTACGTTCCCGTACAACTTGTCTTCTATTGGTAATTATGAGTGGTCGTCCGATTCTGCCGATTCTCCCGTCGTCCTGTTCACTAGACGTTCTCATATGCCAACCCTCTGCGCTCCTCCTCCTGCTGCTACTGTTATCATTAGAGAGGAATGAGAAGGGATTTGACCTTCTCAAGATTCTGCCATCTGATGAGGAGGAGGGATTTGACCCTCTGATCCTATCATTGTTGTGATTTGAAGTAATTATTAGTGGTTGTCGTTGTGCTTCGCTGAGGGGGATGCGGTCATCGTTGGGATTTGACCCACTGATCCTAATATCCACATTCCTACTCATGTCACCATTACGATCATTTCTGGGCGACATGGAGGAGGGACTCAAGTTACCACGATCACTCCTACTAGTTCGTGCCCCACCTACTTCTTCTCCTTGTCCTCGGCTTTCTCCTTCCATTTTCGCAATTGAAAACTAAAAAATTAATACGTATTGCGTATTTCTCCTGTATGATCGCCTATCGCCCACGACACACTTAAGCGTGTTTACTTATTTATTTTAAGTTTGAATCATATCGTAAGATGAAACTTTGATGAAATTAATGGGGAGCCACTCTCATACCACCATCCACAGTTTCCTGTTAATGTCGGCTCTACTCGACCTAATGAGGGACTTCCCTAATTGCCGAAAATTTGAATATGAAATGCAACTTGAAATAAAGAGCATAGAAAAAAACTGGAGGGGAAAACAAAGGTTCATCCAAGATTAACTTATCTATCAAGTTGATCTCATCATAAAATAATACGATATCACAATGAGAGCAAATTTCCTTAAGATGTATGAGATAATAAAATATGATTGAAGAGAGTATGGGTTTGGACAATTCTTAAAACATTTCATAATGAAAGGATTTATTATTTTTGTGGATATATATGTGTATGTGTGTGTACCTCAACTAACAACTCAAATAGAAACTTGGTCCACAAGTGTGAAAAGCTATCTTGAAAACATTACTCCAAGGCCCACATAGATAAACATTTAAGATGGATCTAAGTTGGTTTTAATTTGTTTATATTATGAGTCCACATGGAATTTTAATTTTTTTTGTTTGGTTTAAATTTTTTGTTTTATGAGCATTACATTTATTTTTGTTAACATTAAAGAACATTAAATTACATTATGTGACAACATCTCCTACTATACACCATCTCACTACTCTAGTGATATAGCCATCTCAAAATAAAATTCTAACACTCTTTGACTATAAAATATTGTACTCCTTCCAACTTCCCCACACAAAATAAGGAAAGAATTCACTTTTTATGATCCATCCCTCTTATAGGTTTATCAGCCTCCAAGTTTCGAGCAACTCAATCAATTCACTTTTTTTCTCCCAGTGGATTTTTCTCAATTGGACCCACAACAAAGAGATCTAGAGAAAGCAATGACTCACTTCAGAAAACACTAATATAATAATATTCTAACACTAAATAATAATATTCTAAGTCAAATCTGCTTTTATGTTTGCATTGTCAAAATTTAAAATAAAAAGGCAATTTAAAATTTATAAAATTATAGAAAGTTTTATTTTATTATTGCAATATTTTTATTTTATTAAGTTTTTAAACAAAATTTAAGATCCTTGAGTTGATATGTTTCCCCACACCATAAGAGTGTACTATTACATATTGGCCAAGTAAAAAAACACATGTATGAACCATTATGAACAAACATCATTACTCAAATTATTTGTGTTCATGTAGATTAGAGACTATGACTCTTAAACTTTCCAACTTCAATCAAATATAGCAAGTGGCATTTGGTTTTGGATGGTGCAAAAACATCTGCAAAGACATCTCAAGAAGAATCATTAGACTTATATATATGATCCAAAAATAGAATCTAAGGGGCCCGCGAATTCTTCTTTATATATTTAATGAGACATCATCATCATAAATCTAATTGTCCAAGTCAATCAACTATATATATACCGGTGAGAAGCACTAATAGCATAAAAGCTGCATATGCCTTTCCATTAATATGCTACACAGTGAGGGCATTGGCCATGCCTTCGAATTTTTTCTTTGAATTTTTTTTATTTTAGGCCATCCCATTAACAAATCTAAGTATATCCAAAGACAAAATAGATGAACCTGCCCATCGCAAGGATCATATCCACAAATATTTTTTCATGAGGGCTCTTGCATAAACAACAAAGTAGTTACTAGAAGCAATATTATCATCTTCATTTGCAAATGGATAATTAGTGATACTAAAGAATCATTATTCCAATAGTGTTATTTCTTCTGATAGTGCTATTTGTTCAATTCTTTTAGCCTAGGTGGCAATGTCGGGAACATTCCCACGTCGTGGCTCTTGTTTTAATAGGATACAACATTGGATAGAAATAAAAGTAATTCAATCATTAGATGAAGTGTGTTAAGCATTATATAAGATTTCTTTTAAAAATAAAAATATTTTTAAATGTTAAAATTTATTTGGATAAATATTTATGCTTATTAAAATTAGAATTAAAAAAAACTTGACTATAAATAATATTTTAATAAAAAAATTAGGATAACTAAAATTATTTTTAAATTAAAAAAGAAAAAAATCATATATAATGAGTTGTTGTACCCACGGGATTAAATTGTGACCTTTCATTTACATCTTCACATCTTTGAACTTGTGACTTTTTATTTACAACTTGTCATCTCATTTATTCATTTCCAATTGCTCTACCGTGATGAGCTCTCATTAATATTATTATTGATTTCATATTGTAAATTTCAATTAATTAAAATTTAATATCATTTTTTATTTATATTCTACAAGACAAGGACTAAGCTACATGCAATTCTTGTTTATTTCTAATATGATATGTATTGCATATATTTATAAGTTCCCTTTAAACAAATTTCTTATACATATTTATTTTCTTACAAGCATGTTATTACTATCATTCTTCCACATTTATAAAATTAGATGTATAGTAATACACATATTTGTACAATACATTTTTGAAAATTATATTTGCATGCATATGTTTATCAATTTGGTTCGGTGTAAGATTTTTCTATAGTTAGTAGTGTTTATATCATTATGGAGACATAAGCTATATTATAATCAATACTTATAATCATATAACTTTGTAGTTTCTTCTTCTTTCCTCAGTACAACTTTATAAAATTCCATGTGGATCTAATCTATATAAAAACAAATACATTATAGATAAAAAAACAAAAACAAAAATTCTTAAAATCCAAAATCAACTCTCTTTGTGATTTATAAAAAGATATATGACACCTTTGAATCACTCTCCAAGTAAATCGATTCTCCTTGTGCTTGTGCTTTATATAGATCCATATGATCCCTTTGAATTACTCTCTTCAAATAGGTCTGTTTTATATAGATCCATATGGTCCATTTGAATTACTCACTTCATATTTCCTTATGACTAAATTTACTCGAACATTATTGTTTGTAAATAACCATTCTAATGATATGAAAAGGTTTTGTTTTCTTTAGAAAATATTGAACATTCTATTACTAAAAAGAGAATACATTGTATAGAGCCTTGAGAACCTTACAGAAACATCACTGAGAAAAAAAAAGGATATAATGCCTTCTCTAATCAATATTCCAAAAAATATAATGCTTTAATCAGTATTCCAAAAAATACCAAAGAGAGCAGAAAGACCCAGTGAAAATAACACTCCCAAAGAAACAAAAAATATGTCCTACGAAGCACCAAAGCATGAGAAATATGTCCTACAAAGCACCATAAGCTTAAACTATAGCAAAGGTAAAGCCCTAGCTTCAAACCCTAGTCCCAACAAAAAATGTTTTGTAGTTGAAGCTCCACATTGGAGAATTTCAGGCAATGGTACTGAGCCTAAACTGCCCTAGTCAAAGCCATTACTGCCACCACACAAAATCCATGCCAAATCCACTCCTATCAAAGCTATTTTTGATCCCCGCCATTGTGCATGCTGCCGTCAAATGAAAAGGAACCATGTTGTATCTACCAAACAAAGAAGAAAATGCGCCATTTTCTAAGTAGATGCTTCCTCAACAACCTTCTCTTGGTCACCACCACCATCGTCTATGCCACCAGTGAAGAAAAATGGTAAATGGACTATGTTTTCTCCACTGACAAAGCAGATCCACGCCGCAGTCCAAGCCACAGCTACTCTCGAAGAAAATGCACCCCAACTGTTCATCAAGGAGAAGGGTGGCTAGGGTGGGGTAGGAACCCTAGCCACCTGGATATTGTACTCTCTCAAAGTTGAAGAGTATACAACACCTAGAGCCCAAATGACATGAAAATGTTACATGATCTAATTAATATATAATTTTTTGGTTTCAAAAGTACAACACTTTTGGTTACTCGCATCTACATTAACAATGTAGTTAAAGAATAAATGGGTATTATAAGTATTTTGTGAGAAAAATTAAAGCTTTTACACATGAGTATGAGAGAAAGTGTAAAAGGTAGAATTGATAGATGGTAGTTTAATAATTAAGAATAAAATATTAAGTAAATAATTATATTATAGTGTGAGTTCTAACCTAAATTTTAAGGCCAAAAATATATATATACCAATTAATTAAAACTAAAAAAATTAATGAAACTTGGATAATATATATGTTAACTTTGGATCTACCAAGCTGATCAAATAGCTTGAAGTGCAAACTTAAGAACATAATATTAAATCCCTCTAGAAGCTTGGTAGATTCAAAGTTAAAATGAATCTTAAAAGAATAAATGAAAACAATATTAATGAAGTGCTCTTCTATATTACAAAAAGAAGTTATGTGAACACACTCTAAATTTTACAAAATATTGGAGAAAACTATTTTCCTTTATTAGTATAGTTTAATTTAAAAACAATGTTGTTATAAAATACAATATATTTAATAATATTGTTTGTTATTTTTTATTTATTTCAAAATGCAATTTTATTTGAATAACTAATCAAATATTTATAGAGTATTTTGAAGGTCTAATCCCCCCAATCTTTAGGGAGTAATTCAAACACTCAAATATTTTAATGTTTATAAAATAATAAGATATTTTAGGACTTTAAATTTAGGTTTATATTTACAATTGAATTTAAAAAAAATAAACTTAAATATGGTTAAATAAATTAAAAAATAAGACATTTTAAAAAAATTTCATCGTCATTTGAATTTTATGTTTTGTCTTTCTTTCTTATTTTGCTCTTGCTCTATAATTGTATCCACACGTGGTTGATGTAAAAGAAATTTTCTGCTATATATCACTCTAATAAGGAAAGTTTTACTAAAGTTTTGTTAGGTTTTCTATCTTTGTCTAAATTAAAGATAAAAAATTAAGAAAAATAAAAATGGGCATCAGAGCAATTTCCCACTCCATAACTTCTCTTTATGGTAGATAAGCACAGTCAATTTGGCATGTCTGTAGTGACAATATGAACATCACAGTAAAATTATCCATTGCCTTAAAATTATTGGATTCCATCTTCCTAATATTAAAATCCAGAATCGGCCACAATCACGTCACAGACACTGATAAACAACCTGCAACTAAATTTGAAAAATAGAACAGTATTGAGAATTAGAACGATTAAGGGAGAAAATATAATAATTCTGCAGTTTTTTTAAATTTCCAGTTGAACAAAACACATTGCGAATGGAAACGAAAACATGCAACGTTTTAACAATTGAATGAATTCCCCCGCATATTCATCTTCTCGAACATGAATAATGAATCACTAAGTTATAAAGCAAGAGGAAGCCTCAACCGAAACAAAGGGTTTTTTCCATTGTGTAACTTAGGGCATTTCGAATCTACAGACTGGACAGGTACGATGATTTTCCAACCATTCGAATAAGCAAATCTGATGGTGCATGTGGCCGCATTCCATTGCACGTGCCTCCTCGCTTAATCTGAATGGTTCGTGGAAAATATAGCACTCGGCATTATTATCACTGCTGATATTTTCTTCTGAAATTATTATTATGCGAGGTAACTGCTGGATGGCGGCTATATCTGTTAGTCGTACATTTTGAGATTCACCTGTTGCAACATTAAATTGTTCCCTTAGAACATGAAGAAATTCTTCTCTACGTTCCTATACAACTTGTCTTCTTATGGTAATTATGAGCGGTCGTCGTTCTGATCTGCCGATTCTCCCATCGTCCTATTCACTATACGTTCTCATATTCCAACCCTCTGCACTGCTCCTACTGCTGCTACTGTTATCATTAGAGAGGAAGGAGAAGGGATTTGACCTTCTCAAGATTCTGCCATCTGATGAGGAGGAGGGATTTGACCCTCTGATCCTACCATCATTGTGATTTGAAGTAATTATTAGTGGTTCTCGTTGTGCTCCGCTGAGGGGATGAGGTCGTCGTTGGGATTTGACCCTCTGATCCTAATATCCACATTCCTACTCCTACAATTTCGTGCCCCACCTACTTCTTCTCCTTGTCCTCGGCTTTCTCCTTCCATTTTCGCAATTGAAAACTATTAAATTAATGAGTATTTCTCCTGTGTGATCGCCGATCGCCCACGACTCACTTAAGCCTGTTTACTTATTTATTTTCAGTTTTGAATCATATCGTAAGATGAAACTTTGATGAAATTAATAGGGAGCCACTCTCATACAACCATCCACAGTCTCGTGTTAATGTCGGCTCTACTCGACCTAATGAGGGACTTCCCTAATCGCCGAAAATTTGAATATGAAATGCAACTTGAAATAAAGAGCATAGAAAAAAACTGGAGGGGAAAACAAAAGTTCATCCAAGATTAACCTATCTATCATGTTGATCTCATCATAAAATAATAAGATATCACAATGAGAGCAAATTTCCTTAAGATGTATGAGATAATATAATATGATTGAAGAGAGTATGGGTTTGGACAATTCTTAAAACATTTCAGAATGAAAGGATTTATTATTTTTGTGGATATATATGTGTATGTGTGTACCTCAACTAATAACTCAAATAGAAACTTGGTCCACAAGTGTGAAAAGCTCTCTTCAAAACATTACTCCAAGGCCCACATAGACAAACATTTAAGATGAATCTAAGGTGGTTTTAATTTGTTTATATTATGAGTCCACATGGAATTTTAATTTTTTTTGTTTGGTTTAAATTTTTTGTTTTATGAGCATTACATTTATTTTTGTTAAGATTAAACAACATTAAATTACTATGTGACAACATCTCCTACTATACACCATCTCACTACTCTAGTGATATAACCATCTCAAAATAAAATTCTAACACTCTTTGACTATAAAATATTGTACTCCTTCCAACTTCCCCACACAAAATAAGGAAAGAATTTTCCTTCCCTTATCGAGAGTTCCGTCATACAATCTGACCCTTACAGCGCTTCCCAACATGTGGAATAAAAGTCCAAGTGGTTGTCTCCCTTCGAAGCAATGCATGTAGATTCAACAATGGCTTCTCAAGCATCTCATCAGAAACGAAACTCAACGTGTAAAGGTTCCTATTTTTCCCTTCCTCTATGCTGGTCTACAACCATCCTCTTCACTCTAACACATACAAATTCAATTTTGTAGTGCGTATTTCTAGTTATTTTTCACAATTTCATCAGTGACAATGGATTCCACAACTTGAAGCTACATAGAGCTTCCCCATTCCATCCCCATTCATAACTATGCAACATACCAAAAATCACATATATTTTATTTTATTTTTAAACTAAAAACATCATCTTTTTATAACGAGGTAAGATACAATTCCTAACTTATGATCAACTTTTGTTGAACAGGTCGCCGAAGCTATTTGGGTAACCATCTACCAACAGGTATTAATGTTTAAATCTTGTATAAATACATATATTTAAATCTCTTATACTTATATCTTCTTACCGAGCTAACAACTACACAATGTCCCAGAGTCTTGCATACCATACGCATCGGACGAAAATGGACATGCAATACAAGACCTAAGGTCTCACTACATCCCTAGGAACAAAGCTTATCAATGTGACAAGCTTGGGGGAAGAGGCTTGACCCAAAGGTCGAAGGCCAACCGAAAATCTAAAATAATTGGATTAAAAGAACACGACCAACTTGCTTGGGAGAACTACAAGAGGCTATGATCCCCTTTGCAATACATTTGCGTTGGAACTAAGACTCTTATTTAATGTTGGTACCATCAACCACCAAATCCCCGCTTGTCAAAGAAGGTAGCCGAGTCGAGGGTATGTGGCAGTCCAATCTTGCATTAAATACTAGTTCTACCAAAAAGGAAAGTAATAAGGTTTCGGCCGTTGATCTTTTCACATTGATATTGGCCAAGAGTTACGGCGGTGCTCAATCCCAGAGAGTTGATCCACCATTGATACAATTTATGGGCCACAAAGAAGCTAGCCTTATTTGCAACCCTTAGTGGACTTGGTTAACAATGTAATAAACTTAGTTTAGCATGTTAATTGTATTAGGGAATAGTTATGTAAATAAGCTAGGTCCTTTGCTTATAAAAGGAAGCTGCCGACTAATACAAACCTGGGCTAGTTTGAGAGAAGGTAAACTTTCTTGTTTTGTTAAATCTTCGGTTTTCTGCTTAAAGAGTTTACCTTCTCTATGCGTTCAAGCCCCATCTTCACGCTTGGGTTCTGTAGACCTCCAACTCAGTCTGCCCATTTTCTTCATACTCCAATCTCGCTGCTTCCCCCTTTGGTCACGCCTAGCTCACATTGCTCTTCTCCTTCACTCTAGCGTAGCACCGTCCAACCCAGTTCACGTGCATTTTCCCCCACGATTTCTGCCCACTCAACCTACCCCTCCATTTATCAACAGTCACGCATCCCTTTTTTGGGCTGGCTCCCTTCCAACGGCGCCTAACTCTACCCAGCATCACGCCCTACATTTCAGGCAGCCCCTTTTGGGGGATGAACTCGCATATCCTCTCCAACTACCACGCGCTCCACTTAAAATCTATTATTGAAAAGATAATACATTGTATAGAGCCTCCAGAACCTTATGGAAACATCACTGCTAAAAAAAATAGCATATAATGCCGTCTCTAATCCATATTCCAAAAAATATAATGCCTTAATCCATATTCCAAAAACTACCAAAGAGAGCAAAAAAACCCAGTGAAAAGAACACTCCCAAATCAACTAGAAATATGTCTTACAAAGCACCAAAGCATCAGCAATATGTCCTACAAAGCACCCAAACCTTAAACTATAACAAAGTTAAAGCCCTAGCTTCAAACCCTAGTCCGAGCAAAAAATGTTTTCTAGTTGAAACTCCACCTTGGAGAACTTCAGGAAATGGTAGTGAGCCTAAACTGCCACCATCAAAGCCATTACTTCCACCACACAAAAACCATGCCAAATCCACTCCCTAGCAAAGTTGTTTCTGATCCGCGCCATTGTGCATGCCGCCATCAAATAAAAAAGAACCATGCCATCTCTACCAAACAAAGAAGAAAAAGAAAACGTGCCATTTTCCAAGCCGATGCTTCCTCAGCAACCCTCTCTTGGTCACCACCAGCATAGTCCATGCCACCAGTGAAGAAAAATGGGAAATGGACTATGTTTTCTCCGTCGGCAAAGCATATCCACGCTGCAGTCCAAGCCACCGCTACTGTCGAAGAAAATGCCCCCCAACTGTTCATCGAGGAGAAGGGTGGCTAGGGTGGGGTAGGAACCCTAGCCACCTAGATATTCTACTCTCTGAAAGTTGAAGAGTACATACAAAACCTAGAGCCCAAATGACATGAAAATGTTACATGATCTAATTAATATATATTGTTTTGGTTTCAAAAGTACAACATTTTTGGTTACTCGCATCTACATTGTACAACACTTTTGGTTACTCCCATCTACATTGTATGTAGTTAAAGAATAAATGGGTTATTATAAGTATTTTTCGAGAAAAATTAAAGCTTTTTACACATGAGTATGAGAGAAAGTGTAAAAGGTGGAGTTGATACATGGCACTTTAATAATTAAGAATAAAATATTAAGTAAATAATTATATTATAGTGTGAGTTCTAACCTAAATTTTAAGGCCAAATATATATATATATATATACCAATTAATTAAAACTAAAAAGATTAATGAAACTTAGATAATATATATGTTAACTTTTGATCTACCAAGCCGATCAAATAGCTTGAAGTGCAAACTTAAGCACATAATATTAAATCGCTCTAGACTCTTGGTAGATCCAAAGTTAAAATGAATCTTAAAAGAATAAATGAAAACAATATTAATGAAGTGCTCTTCTATATTACAAAAAGAAGTTATGCGAACACACTCTAAATTTTACAAAATATTAGAGAAAATTATTTTCCTTTATTAATATAATTTAATTTAAAAACAATGTTTTTGTAAAATACAATATATTTAATAATATTGTTTGTTATTTTTTTTTATTTCAGAATGCAATTTTATTTGAATAAGTACTCAAATATTTATAGAGTATTTTGAATGTCTAATCCTCCCAATGTTTAGGGAGTAATTCAAACACTCAAATATTTTAATGTTTATAAAATAATAAGATATTTTAGGACTCTAAATTTAGTTTTATATTTACAAGTGAATTTAAACAAACAAACTTAAATATGGTTTAATAATATTAAAAAATACGAAATTTTTAAAAAATTTAATCATGATTTGAATTTCTTTTAATGACAAAGATGTTAAATACTTTAAGATTTCATTGCAACAAAACTAATAAAATAAGATATTATGATAATAATTTTTTCTTGCCCTATTAGGAGAGTTATCCTTAGTCTTTCTTCTTTATTTTGCTCTTGCTTTGTAATTATATCCACATGTGGTTGATTTAAAAGACATTCTATGCTATATATCACTTTAATAAGGAAAGTTTTACTAAAGTTTTGTTAGGTTTTCTATCTTTATCTGAATTAAAGATAAAAAATTAAAGAAAATAAAAATGGATATGAGAGCAATTTCCCCCTCCATAATTTCTCCTTATGGTAGATAAGCACAGTTAAAATGTTTATTTGGCATGTCTGTAGTGAAAATATGAACATCACAGTAAAATTATTCGATTGCCCTAAAATTATTGGATTCCATTGTATCAATAATCAGAATTATTAACTCTAACATCTTCCTAATATTAAAATCCAGAATCAGCCACAATCATGTCACACACACTCTGATAAACAACCTGCAACTAAATTTGAAAAATAGAATAGTATTAAGAGTTAGAACGATTAAGGGAGGAAGTTTTTTTTAATTTCCACTTCAACAAAACACATTGCGAATGGAAACGAAAACATGCAACGTTTTAACAATTGAATGAATTCCCCTGGATATTCATCTACTGGAACACAAATAATGAATCACTAAGTTATAAAGCAAGAGGAAGCCTCAACCCAAACAAAGAGTTTTTCCCAATGTGTAACTTAGGGCATTTCGAGTCTAGAGATTGGAGAGGTACGATGATTTTCCAACCATTCGAATAAGCAAATCTGGTGGTGCATGTGGCTGCATTCCATTGCACATGCCTCCTCGCTTAATCTGAATGGTTCATGGAAAATATGGCACTCGACATTATTATCATCGCTGATATTTTCTTCTGAAATTATTATGCAAGGTAACTGCTGTACGATGGCTCTCTCTGCTGGTTGTACATTTTGAGATTCACTTGTTCCAACATTAAATTGTTCCCTCGGATCACGAAGAAATGCTTCTCTATGTTCCCGTACAACTTGTCTTCTATTCATAATTATGAGTGGTCGTCGTTCGGATCTGTTGATTCTCCCGTCGTCCTGTTCACTAGACGTTCTCATATTCCAACCCTCTGCACTGCTCCTGCTACTGCTACTGTTATCATTAGAGAGGAATGAGAAGGGATTTGACCTTCTAACGTAAATTTTAAGGCCAAAAATATATATACACTAGTTAATTAAAACTAAAAATATTAATGAAGCTTGGATAATATATATGTTAACTTTGGATCTACCAAGGCGATCAAATAGCTTGAAGTGCAAAATTAAGAACAAAATATTAAATCCCTCTAGAAGCTTGGTAGATCCAAAGTTATAGGGTATATACTTATGGTTCAGTGTATATTTCTAGTAAAACTGAAATTATTTTTGTCGTTAATAATTTATGATCCATCCCTCTTATAGGTTTATGAGCCTCGAAGTTTCGAGCAACTCAATGAATTCACTTTTTTCTCCCAATGGATTTTTCTCAATTGGACCCACAACAAAGAGATCTAGAGAAAGAAATGACTCACTTCATAAAACACTAATATAATAATATTCTAACACTAAATAATAATATTCTAAGTCAAATTTGCTTTTACGTTTGCATTGTCAAAATTTAAGATAAAAAGGCAATTTAAAATTTATAAAATTATAGAAAGTTTTATTTTATTATTGTAATATTTTTATTTTATTCGTTTTTAAACAAAATTTAAGATCCTTGAGTTGATATGTTGCCCGACACCATAAGAGTGTACTATTACATATTGGCCAAGTAAAAAAACACATGTATGAACCATTATGAACAAACATCATTACTCAAATTATTTGTGTTCATCTAGATTAGAAATTGTGACTCTTAAACTTTCCAACTTCAATCAAATAAAGCAAGTGGCATTTGGTTTTGGATGGTGCAAGAGCATTTGCAAAGACATCTCAAGAAGAATCATTAGACTTATATATATGATCCAAAAATAGAATCTAAGGGGCTCGCGAATTCGTGTTTATATATTTAATGAGACATCATCATCATAAATCTAATTTTCAAAGTCAATGAACTATATATATACCGGTAAGAAGCACTAATAGCATAAAAGATGCATATGCCTTTCCATTAATATGCTACACACTGAGTGCATTGGCCATGCCTTCGAATTTTTTCTTTGAATTTTTTATTTTAGGCCATCCCATTAACAAATCTAAGTATATTGAAAGACAAAATAGATGAACCTGCCCATCTCAAGGATCATATCCACAAATATGGCTCTTGTTTTAATAGGATACAACATTGAATAGAAACAAAAGTAATTCAATCATTAGATGAAGTGTGTTAAGAATTATATAACATTACTTTTAAAAATAAAAATATTTTCAAATGTTAAAATTTATTTGGATAAATATTTATGCTTATTAAAATTAGAATTAAAAAACACTTGACTATAAGTAATATTTTAATAAAAAGATTAGGATAACTAAAATTATTTTTAAATTAAAAAAGAAAAAAATCATATATAATGAGTTGTTGTACCCACAAGATTAAATTGTGACCTTTCATTTACATCTTCTCATCTTTGAACTTGTGATTTTTTATTTACAACTTCTCATCTCATTTTCTCATTACCAATTGCTCTACCTTGATGAGCTCTCATTAACATTATTATTGATTTCATATTGTAAATTTCAATTAATTAAAAATTAATATTATTTTTTATTTAAATTCTACAAGATAAGGACTAAGCTACATGCAACTCTTGTTTATTTCTAATATGTTATGTATTGCATATATTTATATGTTCCTTTTAAACAAATTTCTTATACATATTTATTTTTTTACAAACAGGTTGTTACCATCATTCTTCCACATTTATAAAATTAATTGTACATAGTAATACACGTATGTGTACAATACATTTTTGAAAATTATATTTACATGCATATGTTTATCTATTTGCTTCGGTGTAAGATTTTTTTATAGTTAGTAGTGTTTATATCATTACGGAAACATAAGCTATATTATAATCAAAACTTATAATAATATAACCTTGTAGTTTCTCCTTCTTTCCTCCATACAACTTTATAAAATTCCATGTGGATCTAATCTATATAAAAACACATACATTATAGGTAAAAAAAAATAAAAAATCTTAAAACCCAAAATCAACTCTCTTTGTGATTTAAAAAAAGATATATGTGATTTATAAAAAGATATATGACACCTTTGAATCACTCTCCAAGTAAATTGATTCTCCTTGTGCTTTTGCTTTATATAGATCCATATGATCCCTTTGAATTACTCTCTTCAAATAGGTGTGTTTTATATAGATCCATATGGTCAATTTCAATTACTCACTTCATATTTCATTACTACTAAATTGACTCGAACATTATTGCTTATAAATAACCATTTTAATGATATGAAAATGTTTTGTTTTCTTTAGAAAATATTGAACATTCTATTACTGAAAAGAGAATACAATGTATAGAGCCCTGAGAATCTTATAGAAACATCACTGAGCAAAAAAATAGCATATAATGCCGTCTCAAATCAACATTCCAAAAAATATAATGCTTTAATCAATATTCCAAAAAATACCAAAATGAGCAAAAAGATCCAGTGAAAAAACAAAAAATGTTTTGTAGTTGAAGCTCCACATTGGAGAACTCTAGGAAATGCTTTAACAAACTATTTCCTTCTATTTTCTTTTTGATTATGAAAAGACTCAATTTCGTTTATTCCTTATCTTCAAGTTTTCCTATTTAAAATGTCATCGACTAGAAATTAGTTAATTGCATAGTATGAAATTTATACCGATCATTCGAGTTAGGTGTAGTATAAAACTTATATAACGATGTTGATAAAATATGGGCATTAACTTACTTTATATATAAAATTGTTTAGACCTTAACATCATAATATGAGCTTAGAAATATTCCTACTTTGTAAATGATATTTAAATATTTAAAATGGTTGGGTGTTACCTACACTTGTTGCTAAACTGAAATAAAAGGTAACATAGGGTATGATATAAGTACTCATTTTAAGATAAGAATATAAGTCTTAGGTTGAGACATTTTAGCATAAAGGAAAATGTACAAGATCTAGGACATTTCTACCATAAAAGATGTTATCCTATGATAAGAATTAATGTCACCATATTTTGTTGAAGGGAAAACCCCTTAGAGTAAGTATCTTAATACATAGTCTTTTCCTCTTTGAAATAGAAATTTATTACTAGGGTGAAAGGAATGTTTTGTAAAAAGAAGGAGATAACTTTTTTAAATACTAAATAAAATATTTGTATAAAGGTGAATCTACCATGATAGTATATTCAGGGTTTGATCCCAATACCTTGACATTAATATAAATTTGGTTATGTTATATGTCTTAGAAGTTTTAATACTAAGTAATTCAAAATGATAAGATACAAACACTTTATCAATTATATCTTAGAGTGTTTGAAATGCTTTCTAGGATAGGGGTTTGTGGAAAGATTTGAAGCTCTTTTAGTTAAGCAAATCTATTTTAGAGGAAGACAAGTACAAGGATATTAGTGGAATAATTTATGGATAGGAGATAACTGACTTAGAAATTGAAAAGAACTATATTGGATCATGCTATAAATGTTACAAAATGCTTCGATTATATTTTTATGTGACATTCAAGTTATAGAATAGAAGGGTTAAGGTAATTTTGGTCATCAACCATGATTATAATGCATATAACTATCATTCCTTATTGTTTTAATAGTAACTTGCCGGAAAGAAAAATATAAGAATATGGCTTTAGTAACTAAGAATATAAGAATTTATGATGAAACTAGAAAGGACTCTAATACTAAAAAGGTGGGTTATATATATATAAAGTTGATTCATGAAAAGCTCTATGTGATAGAGGCTTAATGGAAAGAGAGTGAGCCTTGTTGCAGCAACCATGTTGCTCATTGTAATCCTATTACTTTTTGTCTAATAATAAATGATGCACACACCTTTGTCGACTAGCTCGTGTATGTGTGAACCACGTTATCCTTGGCCTCCTATGTTTGCTTATGGTGTTCCTCAATGTGTCTATATGTATGAGTACTTGTTTGTTTCTTAAAAATGTTTATGATTACTTTGATGTATACGATTCACATAGAAGGTTGGTTTTTTATATGATGTTTAATGCTAATATGTTTCCCTTATGATTATGTTAATGTTGTTATCATTTAGGTTGATCTCTTGGTACGATTAACTGGTAAATGATGTACATGCTTCTTAAAAATGAATTAATGTATTGAAGTGCATTTTTATGACGAATAATTGAATGAATTGTTTAAATGAAGTATGGAGCCTAAATATAGTTGTCTTTGCTCTATTGGTCTATATCCTCAGGAGGGGAAAAGATTTAGTAAAAATGAAACTATTGTTATTTTGAAGGTTGTATCTTGTGCACACATGTGAAGAGTTACTTGATTTGAAGAGAAGGAACCATGTGTTGAATTTAGAAGAGTTATGTATGTTAATTTTTGGCTTTCCGCAAGAATTAAGAGATGGTTGACATTTCAAGTTAAGAATTGGATTACAGTTGAAAATAAAATCTTATTTGTGCAAATATGTCAGGAGATAGTACTTATCGCACATAAAATACATTTAAGGGATCTTTTTCATTGATTATCATGAAGACACTTATAACAGGAATAAAAGTTGCAAATTTTTTTATTATTTGTAAGCAGTATTTAAAGAAAGTAAACCCATACTTTATATTTCCACATAGAAATTATTGGTATTTAGACCACTCAGGAAAATTTAAATTTTTGGTGAAATTTGGGTTCGTGACAAATGGTATGAGAGCACTAGGTTAAAACACTCGGGCCTATTGGGATCAACATGGATTGAGAAAAACATGGAAGTTGATAAACTAATCACTCAATTGCTTTTCTTTTCGATGCATGGACTGGAACTAACGAGGAGTAATATTATTCAAGGTACCGCTTCAAGTTTCTCTGAAAGGTGTAAAGATAAGTATATTCTATATTTCTTACAAAATTTTGAATGGGGTATGTTTTCATATAGAAAGTGGTAACTAGTTGAAATGATCTGTAGTTGTGCAAAATTCGATAGAAACATCATTTAAATTCTGCATTTTTTATGTCCAAATTTTATTACCTATGTACATCATTAAGTTAAAAGTATTGTTTCATTAATAACACTACGAAGAAGTGAAATTGTTCGGTTTAACAAAATTTACTTGAACACCTTCATTGTCTATGCATAGTTGTGATGACAATATTCATGTAATGTTTGGAAGATGATCAGATAGAGCAATTGTTGGTGAAAGTTATAATTATTTAGCTACTTTCTTTGAAATAAAAGTTAGTACTCAAACGTCAAAAGTTAGAAGGCGCATCTTTGTATTTAGGATTGAGATAATATGTTTATTTTAAAAAGTGTATAAGGTCATTCTTTTCATAGATCCAATAGAATGAAGTTCATGTAGAATATAGCCTAAAGAAAGATTTATTTATCCCAAGTATTGATAGTTAGAAAGGATGTAACATACTAGGTTACATGATTAAATATAAAATACATGTATTAATTCATGTGATTAAATGACCGATAGGTTTGAATATTATTCTTGTTTATGAAAATCATCATTTATATTTCATTACAAAATTTCTTACCCTTATTAAAGGTATTTATAGCAGTATTTCTTAGAAGTTTGACTGAATCTATTTATAATGCAATTGAAATTCAGTTATTTCCTCATAGATAGACTATTGGTAGGAATTATTATATCTTTTAAAGATGGAAATGCATCAAGTTAAAAGGGTCTTGTTAATAATAGGAGTTTGATTATCAGAAAAGAAGAATTATAATCTTGTTATGATTGATTGGAAACATGATATTGAGTTAGTATCCTTTAGTTGAATATTGATAATGCAGAAGAAAAAGTTTGAATTTCTGATCTGTTTATGATTTTTTTTTTATATACTGTTGAAAGAATTTTTATTGACCCACTAGGTGGAATGGAATCTAGGGTAGAAGGAAATGGACATGTGGCAACATCATAATGCAAAACTAGCTATTGCTATGGGACAACTCACTTGAAATGTGGTCATAGTTCCCTAAAAGATGGGACTGGAGCTTGAGGCTCATTTATTCCAAACTGATAACTAAAGACCTAGGCAGTCTATATGATAGCCATCAAATTTTGAACTAAGGTTCATCACTTTTCCTGACGACGAAATTTACCTTGGGGTTTTGCTGTGTTTGCACCCAAGAGATTCGATGAGGGGATATGCTATGTTGTTGATCATGTTGTGAGTCTGCCAAACTCTTATTGAGTTCAGGAGGTTGACGCTGAGTGGAGAAGGCATTTTATTTCATGAGGTTGATACCGAGTGGAGAAGGTATTTTTGAGTGCCTTGCTTCTACACAGATTTCCACCCACTTAGTGGTTCAATAAACAGGCCTCCTTGGGTGTTTTCCCACCCTACTTACAGTTGTAGGTTCTATATGTTTTTCTTTCTAGTAATATTATCTTTCTGAAATGTTCTAAGTTAATTAATTGTATACAAGGTTATCTATCTTTTCTATAGTTGTTAAAATGTATTGATCTCTTTACGATGTTTATCTTTTTGAAAATATGCTATGTTATGAGTTGTATTGTAAGACCGTCATGTTCCTACTGGAAGTATGCAGATGCATTCCTGCTAAGTTACAGAGTAAGACTGATGTGTTCTTACTGAGATAATCCTCCTGCCAAGTTTTGGAAAAGGGCTCGTGTTTTTGTATGCAAGTCTTCATGATTGCTGAAATACAAAAGAGCATTTTGTACGCAAGTCTCCATGATTGCTGAAGTACAAAGAGTTTAATGACCAAATAAAGTTCTATTGAAAGAATTGTTTTATGATATAAACAAATGATAATGAATTGTCTTGTAAATAGACTATCATATGTATTTATGTATGTTGGAATAAGCAAAAATATTAAATATTCCTCAAGGATGAGGAAGAATGATGAACAATTACTATTTTGAAATTTTGTTTACTCATATTATTCTAAAAAAACGTTGGAAGGTCTTGTATGATCAGTGTAATGTGCGCAGGTTATAACTGAAGAGAGCTGTGAGAAATCACAAAAATATGAAGATGATCAAAGTAGAAAAATTAAAGCAAGAAAAAGATGGTGAAAGGATGCAAAAGACAAACTATCGAACACCGAGGACGGGGTTATTCTTAAGGGGTGGAGTGTATAACATCCCTCGAATTTAACCCTATTGTTATTATATTGTAAATGTAATTATGATTGTATAGCGGCCCTGGTGAGCAACTGAGGGCCAATGCCCCACCAATGGACTTTGAAACTAGTGTTATGTCCTAAGTGTGATTTTAATATTAGGGGTTTAAAAGCGGTGACACATTTTTTACGAGGATAACTGAATTCTCTAAGGGTAGGTAAGATAGTCACCGAAAAAGCCACTATCAAGTGTTTTTCCTAAAAGCTAACTAATAATACTAGATAAGCTAACTAAAATCTAGATAAGCATAGCTTACTAGTTATTTTGATAAAACTTAGTCTATTTTGTACACTCGATTACAAGTTATTAGTATATTTAAGTTATACTATGGATTAAATCAATTTATACCTAAATATATAGACATATATATGATAATACATATATATACATATATAATTATGGAAGTATCATTTTCATTTATGAGAAATATGTCAAATATAAATATATATATATATATATATATATATATATTTTCTATAAGGGACACATGATTATTGACTTATAAGATTAGCAAAGACTAGCAAATGATTAAAAGAACAATAATCCCTAAAGATTTAATTATTTAGTTTCAAAAAATGAAATATATGGTAAACATATATATGAAAATTAAAAAGATTGTGATAATTATTATTATACACATATAAATGGATATATAAAATATTTATATAGCCTCCTTAGCTAAATTTAAGAAAGTTTATGTACTTAAACTATTTAGATATTATATATTATATTATGATCATTATCAAATAGGTATTTACATAATTGATAAACTTGATATATTAATAAAGTTAATGTTATTAGACACTTAACTATTACCCTAAAAAGAAAATGATATGAAAAATAATACTTGAATATATATATATATAAAGGGGTAACCAAAGGAATTACTAAGAGTATTAAACGCAATATCTTTATTGACATATATATATATATATTATATAAAGCAAACAAAAACTACATTTAGTTATTATATATGGTTAGACATATTTAGGTAGAAAACTAAACACAAATTTTTGTGTATTTCTTTATATATACATTAAAATAGTTCTTCATAAAATGAATACTTACACAAGTATTTGAAATATATAGTGGAGTATTGTTTGTTTTTGAGAAAAATGTTCTTATCAGATAAACTCCATTTTTGAGGTGAGGGCTTTTAGGAGAGTGTTCCCTTAATAGGAGCACCCACACCTTCCATTGTTTTTAAACAGTTAAAGGAGCATCTCGTTTTCCGCCTTTTACCTCCTTACCAGACCTACGACCTCTACCATCACCGAGCTCCACTCACTTAAACTAGTGTTGTTTGTTTGGAGTTTGGCAACTATAGATTGAGCTATTTTTATAGTACAGTGATATCTCCTCAGTTAGGCCTAGTCACCAAACGGATAGCTGTAATCTTTATAGTACAGTGATATCTCCTCGTGGTGGGGGTGAACTCTCCAAAAAGAGCTAAGTTCATTTAAAGGAGTAAGAACGGGTGTAGGGGGCGGGAGAGAGAAAAGCGTGTTAGCAAAAGATTTTCATCTATTCTTTAGGTGATCAAACAATGGCGGCCAACATTACTGTTTTTGATACGCTGCAACCGAGAGGGGGATATGCTAGCCGTCGCTATGAGTTCGATGTGGAATGTTCTCTAGGAGAGAATATTGTATACATTGCTAATGATCAGAAGAAAATACCAGGATCGCTGACAGAGGGGGAAAGGTGAATATTGAGAAGTTTTGTACTCCGCTTGATAAAATTCGAGGTACAGTACTGATAAGCATTTTATTAGATTCTGCATTTATCTAGGTCGTT
Source organism: Larix kaempferi (assembly GCA_027924585.1). Lineage (NCBI taxonomy): Eukaryota > Viridiplantae > Streptophyta > Pinopsida > Pinales > Pinaceae > Larix > Larix kaempferi. The sequence continues at coordinate 2,229,258 of BSBM01001112.1, read as the reverse complement.
ATCATTTAAGACAATGCTAGGTTTTTCCGTGTATGATTAAGTATTATACTCTGCCTACATATGGGTCTCTGCGTGATCCACATTAGTACTCAGATTTAGATATAACCTTGTGAGTGACGGCGTAGATTTCCTTGAATTTGTGTATTATAATTTATTCCAGATCAAGAAATCTCCGTTATAGGATTAATACGAATACCGGCGCTGAACCATCTCAGAAAAAAAAATGCATTTAACCCTTGAGAAAAGTGACACAATCTATATTTATGCCATTTGACTGAATTTATGGTTTAACTATTGCGTTTTTGGTCAAGCTTTTACTCTAGTAGATAGAATCGCTGCCATTTTAATACCGTGCTCAAGTTATCTCCGTGTTGTCTTATTCAACCTATCATTACCTTTAATTGTTGACACAGTTTATCTCTGTGTTTGTGTGAATGTTGGCTTATCCCTTTGATCAGAGTTATCCACTGCATGGCGTAGTGCTTTCACCCTTTAATATTCCCTGAGATGATCATTTACGATCTCCATTAGAACACTGCCTATTAATTATAGTTTAAAACCTGCGTTGAAGAGTGAGCACAAACCATTTCCTTCTATTTTCTTTTTGATTATGAAAAGACTCGATTTCGTTTATTCCTTATCTTCAGGTTTGCCTATTTAAAAGCTCATCTACTGGAAATTAGTTAATTGCACAGTATGAAATTTATACCGATGGTTCCAGTTAGGTTTAGTATAAGGCTTATATAACGATGTTGATAAAATATGGGAATTAACTTACTTTATATATAAAATTGTTTAGACCTTAACATCATAATATGAGTGTAGAAATATTCCTACCTTGTAAAAGATATTTAAATATTTAAAATGGTTGGGTGTTACCTACACTTGTCGCTAAACTGAAATACAAGTTGATATAGGGTATGATATAAGTACTCATTTTAAGATAAGAATATAAGGCTTAGGTTGATACATTTTAGCATAAAGGAAAAGGTACAAGATCTAGGACATTTCTAGCATAAAAGATGTTATCCTATGATAAGAATTAATGTCACCATATTTCGTTGAAGAGAAAACTTCTTAGAGTAAGTATCTTAATACATAGTCTTTTTCTCTTTGAAATAGAAATTTATTACTATGGTGAAAAGAATGTTTTGTAAAAAGGAGGGGGTAACCTTTTTAAATACTAAATAAAATATTTGGATAAAGGTGAATCTACAGGATAGTATATTGAGGGTTCTATCCCAATACCATAGCATTAATATAAATTTGGTTATGTTATATGTCTTAGAAGTTTTAATACTAAGTAATTCAAAATGATAAGATATAAACACTTTATCAATTATATCTTAGAGTGTTTGAAATGCTTTCTAGGATAGGGGTTTGTGGAAAGATTTGAAGCTCTTTTAGTTAAGCAAATCTATTTTAGAGGAAGACAAGTACAAGGATATTAGTGGAATAATTTATGGATAGGAGATAAGTGACTTAGAAATTGAAAAGAAGTATATTGGATCATGTTATAAATGTTACAAAATGCTTTGATTATATTTTTATGCGACATTCAAGTTATAGAATAGAAGGGTTAAGGTAATTTTGGTTATAGACCATGATTATAATGAATAGAACTATCATTCCTTAGTGTTTTAATAGTAACTTGCCAGAAAGAAAAATATAAGAATATGGCTCTAGTAATTAAGAATATAAGAATTTATGACGAAACTAGAAAGGACTGTAATACTAAAAAGGTGGGTTATATATATATAAAGTCGATTCATGAAAAGCTCTATGTGATAGAGGCCTAATGGAAAGAGAATGACCCTTGTTGCAGCAGCCATGTTGCTCATTGTAATCCTATTACTTTTTGTCTAATAATAAATGATGTACACACCTTTGTGGACTAGCCCATGTATGTGTGAACCACGTTATCCTTGGCCTCCTATATTTGCTTATGATGTTCCTCAATGTGTCTATATGTATGAATACTTGTTTGTTTCTTAAAAATGTTTATGATTACTTTGATGTATACGATTCATATAGAAGGTTGGTTTTTTATATTTTGTATAATGCTAATATGTTTCCCTTATGATTATGTTAATGTTGTTATCATTTAGGTTGATCTCTTGGTACGATTATCTGGTAAATGATGTACATGCTTCTTAAAAATGAATTAATATAGTGAAGTGCATTTTTATGACAAATAATTGAATGAATTGTTTAAATGAAGTATGGGGCCTAAATATAGTTGTCTTTGCTTTATTAGTCTATATCCTCATGAAGGAAAAAGATTTAGTAAAAATGAAACTATTGTTATTTTGAAGGTTGTATCTTGTGCACACATGTGAAGAGTTAGTTGATTTGAACAGAAGGAACCCTGTATTGAATTTAGAAGAGTTATGTATGTTAATTTTTGGGTTTCTGCAAGAAGTAAGAGATGGTTGACAATTCAAGTTAAGAATTGGATTACAGTTGAAAATAAAATCTTATTTGTGCAAATATGACAGGTGATAGTACTTATCGCACATAAAATACATTTAAGGGATCTTTTTCATTGATTATCATGAAGACACTTATAACAGGAATAAAAGTCGCAAAGTTTTTTATTATTTGTAAGCAGTATTTAAAGAAAGTAAACCCATACTTTATATTTCCACATACAAATTGTTGGTATTTAGATCACTCACGAAAATTTTAATTTTTGGTGAAATTTGGGTTTGTGACAGAGACTATGACTTTTAAACTTTCCAACTTCAATTAAATAAAGCGAGTGGCATCTGGTTTTGGATGGTGCAAAAACATTTGTAAAGACATCTCAGGAACAATCATTAGACTTATATATATGATCCAAAAATAGAATCTAAGGGGCTCGCGAATTCTTCTTTATATCTTTAATGAGACATCATCATCATAAATCTAATTCTCAAAGTCAGTGAGCTATATATATACCGATGAGAAGCACTAATAGCATAAAAGATGCATATGCCTTTCCATTAATATGCTAGACAGTGAGGGCATTGGCCATGCCTTCGAATTTTTTCTTTGAATTTTTTTATTTTAGGTCATCCCATTAACAAATCTAAGTATATCGGAAGACAAAATAGATAAACGTGCCCATCGCAAGGATCATATCCACAAATATTTTTTCATCAGGTTGCTTGCATAAATAATAAAGTAGTTACTAGAAGCAACATTATTATCTTCATTTGGAAATGGATAATTTGTGATACTAAAGAATCATTATTCCAATAGTGTTATTTCTTCTCATAGTGCTATTTGTTCAATTCTTTTAGCCTAGGTGACAATGTCGGGGACATTCCCACCTCGTGCCTCTTGTTTTAATAGGATACAACATTGGATAGAAATAAAAGTAATTCAATCATTAGATGAAGTGTGTTAAGAATTATATAAGATTAGTTTTAAAAAGAAAAATATTTTGAAATTTAAAATTTATATCATTATGGAAACATAAGCTATATTAGGAACCGTAGCCACCTAGATATTCTACTCTCTCAAAGTTGAAGAGTATACAAAACCTAGAGCCCAAATGACATGAAAATGTTACATGATCTAATTAATATATAATTTTTTGGTTTCAAAAGTACAACACTTTTGGTTACTCGCATCTACATTAACAATGTAGTTAAATAATAAATGGGTATTATAAGTATTTTTTGAGAAAAATTAAAGCTTTTTACGCATGAGTATGAGAGAAAGTGTAAAAGGTAGAGTCGATACATGGCACTTTAATTATTTAGAATAAAATATTAAGTAAATAATTATATTATAGTGTGAGTTGTAACCTAAATTTTAAGGCAAAAAATATATATATACCGATTAGTTAAAACTAAAAAAATTAATGAAACTTGGATAATATATATGTTAACATTTGATCTACCAAGCCGATCAAATAGTTTGAAGTCCAAACTTAAGAACACAATATTAAATCCCTCTAGATGCTTGGTAGATCCAAAGTTAAAATGAATCTTAAAAGAATAAATGAAAACAATATTAATGAAGTGCTCTTCTATATTACAAAAAGAAGTTACGCGAACACACTCTAAATTTTACAAAATATCAGAGAAAACTATTTTACTTTATTAGCATAGTTCAATTTGAAAACAATGTTTTTGTAAAATACAATATATTTAATAATATTGTTTGTTGTTTTTTAATTTCAAAATGCAATTTTATTTGAATAACTACTCAAATATTTATAGAGTATTTTGAATGTCTAATCCTTGCAATGTTTAGGGAGTAATTCAAACACTCAAATATTTTAAATGTTTATAAAATAATAAGATATTTTAGGACTTTAAATTTAGTTTTATATTTACAATTGAATTTACAAAAATAAACTTAAATATAGTTTAATAATATTAAAAAATACTATTTTTTTTTAATTTTTAATCATCATTTTAATTTCTTTTAATGACAAAGATGTTAAATACTTTAAGATTTCATTGCAACAAAATTAATATCAAATAAGATATTATGATAATAAATTCTTCTTTCCTTGGGAAGGTAAGGTATTTCAATTTGTGGAGTTATCCTTAGTCTTTTTTCTTTATTTTTCTCTTGCTCTATAATTGTATCCACATTGGTTGATGTAAAAGACATTCTTGCTATATATCATTCTAATAAGGAAAGTTTTACTAAAGTTTTGTTAGGTTTTCATCTTTATCTAAATTAGAGATAAAAAATTAAGGAAAATAAAAATGGGTATGAGAACAATTTCCCACTCCATAACTTCTCTTTATGGTAGATAAGCACAGTTAAAATGTTTATTTGGCATGCGTGTAATGACAATATCAACATCACAATAAAATTATTCGATTTCCCTAAAATTATTGGATTCCATTGTATCGATAATCAGAATTATAAACTCTAACATCTTCCTAATATTAAAATCTAGAATAGGCCACAATCACGTCACACACACTCTGCTAAAAAACCTGCAACTAAATTTGAAAAATAAAACAATACCAAGAGGTTGAATGATTAGGGGACAAAAAATAATAATTCTGCACTTTCTTTTTAAATTTCCAGTTGAACAAAACACATTGCAAATGGGAACGAAAACATGCAACGTTTTAACAATTGAATGAATTCCCCTACATATTCATCAACTAGAACATGAATAATGAATCACGAAGTTATAAAGCAAGAGGAAGCCTCAACCCAAACAAACAGTTTTTCCCAATGTGTAACTTAGGGCATTTTGAATCTACAGACTCGACAGGTACGATGATTTTCCAACATTCGAATAACCAAATCTGATGGTGCATGTGGCCGCATTCCATTGCACTTGCCTCCTCACTTAATCTGAATGGTTCGTGGAAAATATAGCACTCGGCATTATTATCACTGCTGATATTTTCTTCTGAAATTATTATGCGAGGTAACTGCTGGACGGCGGCTCTATCTATTGGTCGTACATTTTGAGATTCCCCTGTTCCAAAATTAAATTGTTACCTCAGAAACATGAAGAAATGCTTCTCTACGTTCCCGTACAACTTGTTTTCTATTGGTAATTATGAGCAGTCGTCGTTCTGATTTGTTGATTCTCCCATCGTCCTGTTCACTATACGTTCTCATATTCCAACCCTCTGCATTGCTCCTGCTACTGTTATCATTAGAGAGGAATGAGAAGGGATTTGACCTTATAACCTAAATTTTAAGGCCAAAAATATATATATACTAATTAATTAAAACTAAAAATATAATGAAACTTGGATAATATATATGGATCTACCAAGCCGATCAAATAGCTTGAAGTGCAAACTTAAGAACAAAATATTAAATCCCTCTAGAAGCTTGGTAGATCCAAAGTTAAAGGGTATATATTTATGGTTCAGTGTTTATTTCTAGTCAAATTGAAATGATTTCTGTCGGTAATAATTTATGATCCATCCCTTAAATTTGATGTTAGAAGTTATAATTAACATGGTAATAGAATGAGGTCATATGAGAATAAGCTATTATAAACGTATTCTTAACATGAAATTGTTAGATAGGAAATTAACTATTAGGGATTATAACTAATATGTGTGTGGATGTGGATAAAGATAAATCTTACATAGATCATTTTATATCACCTACTTTAAAGGTATTTGAATTATATAGTGAGATGCATGGCCTTCTAATAAGTTACATTTTTACAATTGAAGTCATAATTATTGTTATACATTTTATACTTGAAAGGATATGGATTAGGTAGTGAAATGTAGTTGCTATCCTTTTCATTAAATAAAATCATATATATAGAGAGAGAGAGACTTATAGACACATATATATGAAAGAAAATCTTAATGCATTAAGGGACAACCACACACCTACAAGTTAGTTAAAAGATCCATAACTTGAATTATGAGGTGTAGGTCTATATGGTGACAACAATTGAGTAATTATATAGACAACGAAGGAACAACCAACATAGCAAGGAGTAAAAATAAGGAAATTCCAAACAAACTCTTAGTACCAAAGAGACTTTAAATAACTAGGAAAAGAACATCAAACATAGTTGTTAGCGATTGAAGTTAATTTATGTCCATACATAAGTTACGATGTTACAGAGACTCTTAAGAAAAAAAAAATGAGGGTGAATTTGAGGGACATTACACATAATTAATTGGGGTCTTACAACATAAAACACTTTTTGGGGTTACAATGTAAAATCCATCGTCTCCTCTCAAATACAAGGAAAAATATATAGTTTTTTATATTTGAAAAAAACATAAAACTTAATGTTGAAATAAATTGATATACATGTACCAATGCATCGTAATGCATTCAATTTGATTGTTCATGTAGCCAAACCAATGAACTAGAGATATGATAGTGTACCAGTGCATCTAGAGGGATACAACACCGAAGTATACAAAAATATTTGAGAATAATATGTGTGTGTGTGTGTGTGTGTGTGTGTGTGTGTGTATTAACGAACCCAAGGAATTTAGTGAAACCAACCACACTAGTATGTATTAATATAAGGCACATCATAAATTTCAAGTATTGGAAATGCAGTGTATGATTTCTCACAAACAAGTGTAAAAGACACATACCAAGGGGTTGTGAAATCCTTTGTAATAGATTACAAATGGAAAATAAAATATATCTAAATTAAACTAAAGAAAAACACTCTCAAACATGCATGCAAATAAACATCAAGAAACTAGCCATTGAGAGAAAGTGGAACATGTGAAAAAATTAAATTATTATTATCACAGATAATTTAAGTGGTAAAAACACACCATGGTACTGTTTGTTGACAGTAGTGTATGATGATTGCAACATTTGCATGATTCCGAATGATTAGAAGATAATGACAAAAGTGAACATATTAAGTTGCATCACTTTTCTATTATGTCTCATCATTACGTCTAGTATGATGTCCCCCTCATTTCCATGATTGGTTTCACTATTTGTGTTGTCATTTCTTCCTCACACCTCTTTCGAGAGGATTCTCTATATGTGTCTTCTTCGTAAAGTTATGTGAAGTTTTGAAATTCATTGATTCTCTCTATATGAATCATTCTGATATCATTTGTGTATCATTGTGCCCAGGGAGAAATGATCATCATTCCTATTTGTCACTCTACAAAATCCATCAATGTTTAACAACCACACTAGTCTTGCAAAGTTTCATTATGTCGAAGTCCTGTATGTCTTATCAATTGAATTTTTCCAATGTTTTCGTTTATTAATAAATTTGTCAACTTTACCCATTAATGTTGTCATCTTCACACTTACATACCCCAAGGTGAATAAATAAAATGGAAACACCCTTTAGTTGTTTCTATTCACTTCCTTGTTATTAATATCTTGAATAATTTTTATTTCACTTTTGTTAAACACCGTCATCCCAAAGGAAAAAAAAATCCCTTTTATTTACTAGAGTTTTCCTTCTTAATTTTTTGGGCCTCCTTATGCTAAATAAAAAAGGGTCCCTAAGTTTTTCCTCACATTTCATTAGCTGATCCAGGAGGATCTTATAGATCGATCCATATTGAAATCTTCAAATGCTGAAGAGAATCACACCATCATGTACAGCTTGTCAAGAGAATTTTGACAACATTCGATTCATCTCAAAAGAACATTATATGTCTAAGATATTAACTTCTGAATTTTTTCCTAAATAGGTAAAAATGCAAAAAACAGTGCCACGTGGCACACCCATGATGTGACACATGACATGTACAGATAGACAATACAATTATGTGGGCAGCACCATGACGAGCCACATGGCAGATTGCAGGTGACATGGCATTGATTGAGTTGGCAGGTTGTAGGTGATGTGGACCTATCAAATTTTGACATGTGGCATTTCAAATGTGCAAGTGGTAGACATGTAGATGAATTGGAGGGTGCCACATGGATGTTCAGTTGGCAACGCTATAGTTTTATTTACTAAAAGGATGGCAGGCCAGTATCGAACCCGCGACCTGCTCCACCAAATCCCAACACCTAGCCACTCCACAAGCTCTTTATCCTAGTAATGCATATGTTTCAATGCATATGGGTATATAGAAGTCTAAGAAAACATGGTGTTGTGTAGAAGACATTCTCATTTTAAAAAACAAAAGTTTTGTGGTCATAAGCCCCAGCCTGTCGGGGATCCAAACCAACACTTAGAGGGAGAGACAAGTACATATTGATGCTCCAAGAAATTTCTATTCGAGGAAAATAGGTGTCAAGAAACTTGTTGATTGCTTCTATTTGTTCATATGTTTGGGGATGCTAAGATGTGCTTATTTGCAATTAAATGCCATGTAACTTAAATAGTTCTTGCCAAAATTTGCGAGTGAATGTGGGATCACTATTTGACACAATCGAGTTAGGCATGCCATTGAGCTTGAGAATTTGGTCTAGAATAATATTTTGCGCAACCATTGCTTGGGTGAAGGGGTGTCGAAGAGAACAAAAGTGAGTATGTTTGGAAATTCAATCAACTACCACGAGGATTATTTATTTGTTACTTACTTTTAGAAGACCAAAAATAAAATCCATGGAAATGTTGATCCAAATAATGACTCGTATTGGCAATGGTTGCAATGCCCCATGAGTCTTAACTCTCTCGCACTTGCTCCTTTGGCAAGTGTCATATTTTGCTACAAAAGTAAGGATATCCTCTTTCATGCCTTCCCAAAAGAACTTATTTGGACGTGCATAAGTTTACTGAAAAATTGAATGAACCATGGGAGGAGATGATTGCAAGTATGTCAATATTATATGTCATAAAGTGGAGTTAGGTACCATAAAAGGAAACCTTTATACCACAATTTATCTTGCTACGAAGTGTAACCTTATGGAGGGTTGGGATACTCCTAAAGTCTTTTAATGAGTTAAGATGCAGTAGCATTGGTTAACCATTCATGTCATGCTTCCTTTGACCATCTAGGTATCAAAGAGGATAAGGAAAATATCCTCCTTCCTCATGTTTCCGTGACAATGCATTTGTCACAGCATTCTCTTTCCCCTTTTTGTAAATGATTTTTGTAATCATTTCCAAGCATCTTTGTGACCCATTTAAGTTGTTCTAGGGATGATAACCATTGTTCCAAAAGATACTTCAAGTTGTGGAGATTTGTCTTGATCTGAAAGTGCCACCCTATGAGATATGACCACCATGTGTCAATTACATGTATGGCTACCATTCCTTTCTCATAGGAAGACTTGCCGGAATTCCCATCACACCACCACTTACTACTTAATGCTAAGGGTCTTATGTCTTGCATTAAAACTGCACCCAAACCTTTTTCCAAAGCATCACATTCCATACAAAAGTTTTCGTAAAACCATGCATGTTTGAGATCGAGGTGTTGCACATGGCTTGCTTTAAAAGTGAGCATGCTTGTTTTTGTTGCTTCATTCCATGCAAAGGCAGATTTTAGGATAGTTCTTCACAAACTTTTTATAGTAGCCTGTAAGGCCTAAAAACCCACTTATTCTCTTCAAAGTTTTAAAATAAGGCCACTTTTGCTTTGCTGTAATTTTCTTGAGATATACTCTCACACCAACTTATTACAGTTTGATAATGTGTTATTGAAAATTTAAATTCCAGTGGAAAGAACCAGAAAGTTACATCTCTCCATCTTCTTAACTCTAACTTATAGTTAATAAGCACTAGCCTTACAAAAATGACATATCCCTACTCTGAAACTTAATTCCCGGTAAATAAAGAAGAGGTGCACCATTGAAAAAATACCCCGTAGGAGGCCGACCATTGAATAAAGAAAATGAATGCCATCTAGTCGGGACCGCAGCGTAAGTTAAAATGCTATTTAAGAAAAAAAAAACTAAGCTCAACTTTAGCTCAAATGTGAAAAGCTTTGTGGCTGTGATAGTTCTCGGTCAGGGATTTCAAGGGTTCGTAGATCTTCTCTAGGTTTCAGGCCGAGCAAGCAAAACACCTGAACGGGCGCGGCCATGGCGAAGAAGAGGAAGGTCGAGGTGGAAGAAGAAGTTGAAGATGAAGCACCTGTAACAAAAGAAGAAGAAGATGAAGATAATGAAAACTCAAACTCAAACTCGGAAGCCTACGGCAACAGCGAAGCCGAAGTCGAGGAAGACGAAGAAGACCTGAAGAAGCTGCTGGAGCCCTTCAGCAAAGGACAGTTGATGAACATCATCGCCGAGAATGGCAAGAAAGGTCCGCAGCTTCTAGAAAGCATTCGAAAACTCGCTGACAAGGATCCCGTGCGCAGAAAAATTTTCGTCCGCGGCCTCGGCTGGGACACAACGTCCGAGTCTTTGAAGTCTGTTTTCTCTAAATACGGCGAGTTGGAAGAATGCACGGTGATCATGGACAAGGGCACCGGAAAATCCAAGGGTTACGGCTTCGTGACCTTCAAGCACATGGTAGGTGCGCAGAAAGCGCTGAAGGAGCCGCGCAAGAAAATTGACAACAAGATGACCGCCTGCCAGATGGCGTCCGATGGCCCGGCGCCGGCTCATTCGCCCAGCGAGACTACGGGGCGGAAAATTTACGTCAGCAACGTTCCGCACGATATTCAGGCTGAGAAATTGCTCACATTTTTTTCGAAATATGGCGAAGTCGAGGAAGGGCCGCTAGGGTTTGATAAGGAGACTGGGAAGTCCAGAGGCTTTGCGCTTTTTATTTACAAGACTGTTGAAGGTGCCAGGAAGGCTCTGGAGGAACCAAATAAAAATGTATATGGCCATGCCATGAACTGCAAGCGAGCAGCAGAGGGTAACAAACAGAGGAACACGCAGACCCCTGTTACTGGCCCTCTGGACCCTAATGACCTTGCGCTGATTCATGGCGCCGGTTCAATTCTCGGATCAGCCGCGGCGGCGCACGGGGTTCTTGCTGCTCCTGGGCTTAGCCAGTCGTTTAATGCTATTTTGGCGGGTCAGAACCAAAACCTTCCTGGGTTGAACCATTCGTATTTGACGTCGGTTAATCCTGCTTTGGCGTCATTGTTTAATCCATCTTCGTTGTCCCAAGCGGCTGCATTTTCGCCATCTGTTCAGAGCTCACTTGGATCGGTAGGGTCGTATGGAGTGCCGCCGAGCTCGGGCGGTTACGGGTCTCAGCACGGTGGTGGTGGCGGTGTCAATCCCGATGTTCATGGGGTTTACGGTTCTCAGGCATCTGCTCTACAAGGCTTCAAAGCATATCATAATTCGCAGCTCCGGCAATCTCCATTCCCTAGAACGTCGCAGTCCGGTGGCGGTTCTTTGGGTGGAATGCCTTCATATTTACCACATTAGGTAAGTTATTATCCGGGGAATATGTTTTAGCACTTTATAGGAAGCTAAAATGGTAAACATAAATATAAGGATCATTATTATTATTATCTAGTGATTGCTTGCGATGTTGGAATAATACATCATATTTACTGCTATATAAGTTGTGTGTTATCTCAAGGCTTTCCTTATTATATTACTTAGAAAGTTATTATTATATTACTTACTTTCTAAGTTTACTTTTATAAATCTAACAGACCTTGATATCGGTATGCATGTCCTCAGTTTATTATTTGTTTATTATATTAATTTATGCATGAGTACATGGTGTACGTTGATATCGGTATGCATGTCCTCAGTTTATTATTTGTTTATTATATTAATTTATGCATGAGTACATGGTGTATTTGTTTATTATATTAATTTATGCAGGAGTACATGGTGTAGATGGATATGGTTCCATAGTGATTAGTTTGTCCCTAACATGTTAACGAGTTCTGTCAAGATCCTAGAACCTAGCTAATCGGAGTATAATGCATGAATTGTCTACTCACCTATAAGGTATATCTAAGCACTTAAAAAATTAGTGATTAGTTTGTTTTGATGAATTCTGTCAAGATCCTAAGATTTAACTAATGAGAGTGTAATGCATGAATTAACTAATCAGAATGTAATGCACATGATACTTCCATAGACTTACTTTTGCATAGTCACCTATAAGGTATATCTAGTAACCTACAAGATTGACTTGAACATTTCATTGTATTTTGGTCATGTTAGTGGTATTTGAACATTTCATTGTTTTTGGTCATGTGAGTGATATTTGAATTTTCACTTTTTATAGATGAAGTTTTGTATATATCTAGTGATACCTAGTTCTATTTGTGCACACTTGTTATTTCTGATTTAATTTATTAATCTCAGCTTTTGAAAGGATACAATTTTATCTTGCTGAATTTCGATGCTTAGTTTGTTCATTGTTGAACCATTATTTGTATTTTATTTGGATAATGGTAAAACTTTGTTTTGCTTGAGTCGATTTAATATATCCTTTTGAATCTACACATTATATGTTTTTCTTATTAATTCTTTCCTTGTTATTTTGGCACAAATTGCTTATATTTTTACATTGAATATTGGACAATCTTCATCTTTTGTTGTTATTTTTTGTTTAACAAACTCTTGACTTTTTAAAGTTGCTAATGGTGAGATTCATTGATATTTGAAGGTGTTCTCAATCTTCATCTTCGTTTACTATGTGTAGCAAGAGTCATGACCCTTTTTAATAGGGCTTTTTAATATGGCTTCTTTGAGATCATATTTAAGATATTGATTATCTTGTTTAACATATGAAGTTTTCAACATGTTTCTTATTAAATGTCAATTGAGCATTGTTATGTACCATTGACTAAGTTTTGCAAACTAATTGGATCTTTTCTTGGGTTCTTGCTTGTTAGTTTTTTGTACTTGTATCTTGCTTATTGTTATAGTAACCAGGGTTTAAAAGACTTTACATACAGTTCAACGCTAGTAAATAGATCCCTTATAAACCGTAACACGAGTTAAATAATACATATAGCAGACATATTACATAGGGTTCGTCCATACATCAAATAAATATAGAACAAAGCCACATAAACACCTAAGTGAAGTCGTGGTAGATTTATAGAGGCTTCACGATTTCTACAGAAAGTTAAAATGTCAACTAATTATACATCACACATGGTAAGAATACGCATTTCCATAATATCCTAATGCCATCATCAATGCTACCTTCAACGATTTGATAAACTATAGCTTCCACCGTACAGAATTAGGGCATACTTTCTAGGAGTTAATAAACTTAGAATTAAGAGAATTAGACATACACGAAAGACAAAGGCATTTTACATAGAATTCCCATTTCCATTATGGGAAATGCAAGCATGGGGTTAATAGATTAATAGCTAATTCATGTAATAAAATACACAAACCATAATTGTAGGATAGAAAACAAAGACAATGCACTAAATAATTCATAGTAAATGCAACAGTAAGCCCTAGGACAAATGAATGCAATTTCCATAGACATAGATAGAAATTATGGAACAGTAATTACATTACATTTTAAATCATTGATAAAACTAATTGGGCCCGAGAGCCATCAAGTTTAAAGAGGTTACACAAAATATTGAAATGCCTGAACAGGCTTACAGACCCAAAACACCCGGAATTGCATGCTTCCAGCAAAGCTTAAATACATACACAAAGTTCTCTTAACTATGCCCATAGGCCTGAAAATGGCAATCATAACTCCCAAAGACAAAAACTGGAGAAAATGCAAGCAACTCAGCGAAGTATTTATAAAAGGGGTTTGGCTAAAACTCCTTGTCTCTCCACAAACACAACCATTAAAACTCTGCCTAGTATCAAAATCCATACACTATAGGTACCACACATATCATGGTAGAGGTATTCCAAAGAACCTAGGTATTACCAGGAGCGATCACATCTCAAAGTCTCCACCCTCTCCAACACTCCAGTTTCCAACTTGAAGTCGCCTAGTAACTACCACGATGGACCCTGGAACCAAACGGAAATATAGATGGAGCTAGTTAAATGTTGCACAGCCAACTACAACATCAATAGAAAATGTAAATCTAAACCATGAACAAACCAAGCTTACCTTCATGTTTTCGTAGCCTTCGCACATTGCTTCCATCTACAAAGAGTATGCGTAGGCCAAGAGCCACGCTTTGTTCATGTGCATACCCCTTCCATCAAACAAAATTCACAGGGAGGTATTCACCCTCTTCCAAACACCTCAAAAACACAAACAATAGAGAAATGCCAAAGATAGGCTAATTCGAGTTTTAGCAAATTGCCAGCATGGAATTCAACCACGAGTCCTTCACATGGCTTGCATTAAACACACTGCTACCTTCACCATTGTTTTTATTTTTACCCACTCCCCTATAGTGGAGTTTCCCCTTGTTGTCAGTTTAAGTGCTTATGGTCAAGGTTTAGGGTTTAGGCATATTATTAAGCCTTAACCTTTCCTTGCTAGGTAGTCCCCCTCTGTTTTTGAAGTGTTATCTTAGGTCCTCCCTTAGGAACATGCACAAATTTTTTACATATGCATTAGCTTAGGAGAAATCTAAGTAAGGCCTAAGGCCATGAAACCCTTCTTACCAGCAGGGAATTGCAGACATAGTTAAATTCACAAGTAATAACACAATCATCATAATGCATAAGCACAATCATAGTGTTGAAGAACGACACAAGATTGGAACACACATAAATACGGTAAGAAACATACGATATTGTAGAATAAGTAGTAATGGCATTAATTGATATAGATGAAGCTAGTTTATGCTAGACCAACATTATGCAAACAATTAACGGAAATATTATAGTAAGTTTACAGGTTTCATATTAATTCTAGTATTTCAATATAATGTTGAGGATGTTCTCAAGTAAATCCTAGGTGTTTCCTATCAAAAGACCCAGCATAATGTTTTCTTTAAGTTCAGTATTTGAGGGACATTACAATAGCAAAAGCTTGTTTACAAACTGTATTAATATATACTTCTACATCATGGATCAATATACATATTAGAGGGAGAGATGGAAACACGTACATCTTAGAGGGGGACACACATACATATTGATGCCCCTAGAAATTCTTCTCTTTATCCCTGTAGATTTTGACTCATTTCTTTGGTTCTTTCCTGTGTAGTTGGACACAATTGAGTTTGATACAGTTATTCCGGCAAAGTTTGATTAAATTCTTCTCTACCTTCCGACAGAGTTTTTCTCACTTTGCTTATCTCATTGTCAGTGGTCGTAGTAAGCATTGAAGTAATAGAGATAGCTGCATCTGATATTGTTCTTGATATGTTGTTGTGATTTGAACTTCTAATCCTACTATTGCTATTCCTACTGCTATCCATTTCCACAATTCAAAAATTCAAATATGATCGTTTAAAAGGTAAAGAAAACCTATTGATCGAGAAACACCCTTCATATAAAAAAACCTAGAACCGGAGCATAAAACAAAATTTATACTACTAAAACAAATATCTTTGAATGTCATTCAATATTCCATATCAATATCGAAAATGAAAACTTAAACCGAATCATGGAGAGGATTGTGATGTTAAACCGGCATCTAGCCCCCATATCCATTCATTAAACTTTTTGATACAAAGACATGTATATGTGCATGCAATGGAAACACAACGGAAGTTAAGTAAATCCTGTTTATATCTAACATACATTCAAGATTTCTGTGACAGCCAAATAAAGACCTTTGCAGAATTATAAAAGATCATATGGAAATGCATAAACTTGTAAAAACACAGCCGAAGTAAATTCATTTAACCCATCCACACACATTCATAATATTCATCAAATGGTAATTGCAATTTAACACAAGAAAATACTTATCTTATACGAAAGTATTCCCACGCAACTGGCTATGCAACTGCAATGTTCCACCCAACCGTAGGCCAGTGTGCTCCTCAATCTCTAAGCACCACTGCCACCCCCGAGCTGGGCATGATCTCTACAAGGAACCAAGGAACAACAGACTCACACATAGCCAAGCATACACCAAGATGAGCCAAGCCAATCTGCAATTGGGTTTATTAGGCTGCTAGGACATGGAAAGGAAGAATTGCTAAGCTAGTGAGCTCAACCACAGAGCTATGGGTACCCCTCCCAGATCTATTCAGCTTGGCACTCACAATGCCTACACACCCAACACCAGGAAGTATTCTCTTCACTGCCACACAGTCCCTCAAGCCATACCTTCCTTTCTAGTGCTCTCAGGGTGTGCATAGAAAAGTAGCCAGCCCTCTTGATCTTCTTGAGAGGTTACTCCCCACACTAGGTTTATCAAGCTAATTCTGTCCACTACCACTCCAGTTTCTTGCTTACAGGTTCAAATCAAACAAAGATGCTCATAATAGCAAAACTACACTAGCTGAGCATGAGAAAAACGTTTCAACAGTGGAATGCATGAGGTGGGGTTTCCTGAGCTTCAGAAAAACGTGGGTAGACTCAAAACGAATTGGCAACTAGGAAAATTCGACTAGGAGAGCAACCCATTCCAGAAAAACGCCCCAAGGGAAAAAACAACTTCTCCCTCGGTCCAAAATCGCGTCCCCCCCCTTCCCCAGCTACTGCAAAATACCAAAGCGAGTTCCTGGGCTTGGAAAAACGCAGGGTTATGGTGAAAAACGTGAGGATAACTTTGAGTGAGCTCAGTCTGTGTGAGAGGAAGGACGTAGTGGATGAGGAATTTCCTTAGGAAGCATTTCGTGAGGGTTTTCTTGCCCAGCCAGCCAAAAATATGATTTTCAGGTTGATGGCTTGCCCATGCACAAAAATCTGGCTGCCATACTTCTCCAATCCCAAGACAATAACTGCCCCAACCAATCTTTGGAAGAATTAAATGATTGGGTGCATGAGACAAAATTGGTAGTTGGTGGTTTATGGGATTTTCCCCATTGACACATGGATTGATGCCATTGGCTCAAGGGTTTGAATAATTCCCCCCCCTATTCCTTGTAGAATCATGCCCCATCTCTTTGTTGCATTGCATAGCTAGTTGTGGGTATTTTTCATTAAAATCCGTATTTACATGATGTCTCATTTACATTGTGCCCATCTAGCACAAGAGTCATAAGCATCTATTTTAATTGCTGTTACATAAACGCTAAATCAATGGTGGGGCCTTGACCTTGAGCTCCTCACCATGATTAAGTATCAATATTTACATCATTTAAGATTTAATGTGAAGGGGGTCGAAATGGGGACGTGACAAAGGTTCACCTCTATACGGGAGGTCCATCTCATGGACACCTTTATACTGAAGGTTCACATGATAATCATGACTTGATAAACACAATTTTGGAGCCATGTCCAACAAGACTTTACAACATCATTACATTGATTAATTACCTCTATACAAGAGGAATAACCTTTACATGAAAGGAAATCAAAGTGCTCACCTCTATATGTGAGGATCAATGTCTCTTGATGTTGTATATTTAACACTCCCTCTCAGCTAGGGAGGCATTCTCTGCCATACCAAGCTTGTCTCAGAAGTACTTGAACTTCGTAACTGGAAGATTCTTTGTCAACACATCTGCAATATGCTCATCAATAGCAATGTACTGAATTTTCATGGTACCTTTCTGAACTATGTCTCGGATGAAGTGATACTTAAGTTCAATGTGCTTCGACTTGTCATCAAACACTAGGTTTTCGGAAATCTTGATGCGACTCTGATTATCACACCTAATAACTGTAGGCTCAAGCTTATTAATATTGAAAAGTTTATTGATATTGAAGGTGCTTATTTTTAAATATGGATTCTTTGAGATCATATATAAGATATTGATTGTCTACATATGAAGGTTGCAACATGTTTCTTATTGGATGTTAATTGAGCATTTTTATGTACCACTGACTAATTTTTGCAAACTAATTGGATCTTTTGTTGGGTTCTTGCTTGTGTTAGTTTTTTGTACTTGTATCTTGCTTACTGTTGTAATGAGGGATGGTTTTGAATGCTCGATGTGTTGTCGACCTTAGTTTTTTTCGTTAATGTGAATTTTTTTATTATATATATAAATTGTTAAATTGGATTGTTTCTTGAGGATTATTTTTTCTTGACTTGAACACAATGATAAGTTCAATGTGGCCAAAATATTCCTTTTGTTTATGCTTATTTTGACTGTAAACTATATATTTTTATATTGAAATTCGATTTGTATTGCAACTTTGTTTTAGTTCTAATGAATTTGTAAGTTTAAAAAAATATGTAGATTAACAAACAATCTAAATTGATTAGTATTTGGATAAGACGGACAAGCTTTTATGGTGGATAGAAAAAGCTTGTTTACGAATCGTATTAATATCTACTTCTACATCATGGATCAATATACATATTAGAGGGAGAGATGGAAACACATACATCTTAGAGGGAGAGAAACACACATATTGATGCTCCTAGAAATTATTAGTCTAGGAAAATATGTCCATGGGTGCACTCCTTTTATTGATTAGACTAATTGAGGGGTGCATATTGGTTTCGTGATTCGTGCATAGTGTGATGGAATTGTTCTCTTTCTCCTTGCAGAATTTGACTCATTTATTTTGTTCTTTCCTACGCAATTGGATGCAACCGAGTTTGTCACAGTTCTTCCAGCAAAGTTTGATTAAATTCTTCTCTACCTTCCGACAGAGTTTTTCTCCCTTTTCTTATCACATTGTCACTAGCCGCAGTAAGCGTTGAAGTAGTAGACATAGTGGCATCTGATATTGTTCTCTATATGCTATTACTATTTGAACTTCTAATCCTATTGTTGCTACTCTTACTATTATCCATTTCCACAATTCAGAAATTGAAATATGACTGTTTAAAAGGTAAATAAAACCTATTGATTGAGAGAAAACCTTGATCTAGAAAAACCTAGAACTGGAGCAGAAAACAAAATTTATACTATTAAAAAAAATATTGTTGAACGTCATTCGATATTCCACATCAATATCGAAAATGAAAACTTAAACTGAATCAAAGATCATGGCTTCGTAGTTATAATTTCCTAAAACAATGCGGAACAACCAAGAAGCGGTGCTATGCATGTCCAATGTCTTTTATTTTCTACCTACTTGTTTATTCAATATTTTCATAATAATTGTAAATTTATTTTTACAATTCAAAATTAAAATTATATATGCTTTATCCTACATTTGAGTTGATTTTAATATTTGGGGAACTTAGTTTACTTAGGATCCACCTACAGGGTTGTCATGAGTCGATTTTGAATGGTTAACAAAGGACATTTTGACTACTAGCTAAGATCTCACTTACTAGATGATCAATTCAAATTTGTTGGTGTTGGTGTTTTCTAATGCTGAGAGCTTGTAATGCCCCATATGTTGACTAGCCATGTTTATTAGTGACACATATTGCACTTTATTTTCTTATTATCTGTTGGACTCGAAACATAAGATATGACCAAAAATTATTGGTGAATATACAGAACCAATAGAGGGATCAATCAGATGTGTGCCCAACACAACAATAAAAAGCACGAACAATACCTGCACAAAGAGAAGCGCAAGTCCCTACCCGGTCACCTCTCCTAACATGTTTTGTTTTTGGTTTGATGCTTGGTAAAGTTTTGGTTCCAAAGAGATCATAGAGACCTTCGGTCCGTTGTATCCACGGTTGTATCATTCAAAGATTTGGATAGTTTATTTGGGAGTTGATTGTTTAAGTTAAATATGAAATCGTATTTTTTTGATAGGGATGTTTAAAGTGGTTGGGTGTGAGTTAAAGAGACTGAAGTGAGGTTTTTGTTGCGTTCTCTTCGGGGAGACAATGTTTAATATTAGTTAGAAGGACATAGTGATTTCTTAGACTTCTATGTGAAGAAGGTGGTGTGCCTCGATGACGAGGGAAGGACAATTAAGATCCAAGGTTTGAAGAGGAAGGTGTCCGTCCATTTCATCTCTATGATGAAAGCTAAGCAGTGCCTAATACATGTATGTCAGTTGTTAGTAGTGGAGCCAGCGGGTGATAGTAAAGTACCTTCCTTGAATTCTTACACAGTACTTTATGAGTTCAAATATACCTTTGTAATACCCCTCCTTTTAAAAATAATAATAATAATAATAAATATAATACAAAGGGTAACTATGTAATTATACATAGTACATTTTCTAAAAGAATATGGTTAAACAAATATGTGAATATATATAAAGGTATATATATATATGATGTGAGGACATGTTTGCTAGTGGTATTAACCAAGTAGTGGTGATCGAAATAAATTAATAAATATTTGAATTATGCCACCCAAGCAAGTGCGCATCCTTTTGGTAAAAGTTGAGGAGATTAAAAGCGTAACAAAAAAATGAGAATGGAGAATCCTTTTTCCCGAAATTAGTTGGAGAGTGTCTCCTAGAAGAAGCGTAGTTGCCATTTGGCATCACACTGAAAAACACCTGTCATTGCATAGAAGCCAGTTGTCAAGTAGGATTATGAGGAAGCGTTTTGGTTTTGGCGGTTCATTCAAGAGACAATCGAACTGGCTGTATTTTAAAAGGAAATCCCGGAAGGGGGAAAGGAGGAGAAGGTGGAGGCAGAACTTCGGTGGAAGAGGAAGCTGGGGTTGTACAGACCTAGATGGGAAAGGAGGTGTGGAGTCTGGGTCGCACAGTATACAGATCGTGCTCAGGCTTTATGGGAGATTGTGGCTGGAAGCAATTGTGCGTAAATGGGTGTAATGTGATCATTGTGCCTGGTAAGCGAACTCAACAAATAACTCTGTATTTTCATTACAGTATTCAATGTTGATGCTCAGATCGATTTGTATTTTTAGTACATTGTACAGTTGTTATAGTCAGATCGGTTTCCGTCTTAAGTTGAGTGTGGAGGTCGACTCTGTCTTTAAATTACCCTACGCAATCTTTATTCTATTATTAAAAAACTCTGAATTTGGAAATTGAGGATTCAATTCCAACAGCCAAAATGTCTTGATCCATTAAGATCCATTAAGATGATACCCTGTGCATCCCCATTCAAGATCACGAGCAGTTACCATTTAAAGGATCCCAAATCTGAATACAAAATCCTTGAAGATGATACTCTGTGCGCTCGTCCAAGTTTAATGAAGAGTTTTGTTAGATACCATCTTGAAATTCTTGGCGTCTTGTGTTTAAAAACTGAGATCGATTTCATATTTAATCAAGTTTGATTTGGTGGTAGATCTAAACCTCTGTGTCTCCATATTTGAACCAAGATGCCGATTGGGATCATTGTTTTTATTTAAGATTTGTGGTTTTGCAATCCAATCTGGAGTTTCCAGATTTCGTCTTCTGAGATCAACCAAATTTGGTTTATTTGAACTCTGTTATTAATCTTACTTTTAACATCCCAGATCTTAAAGACGTTATTCTCAGATCGAAAACTCTGTCATTTTAATTGTTAATCTCAGATCTTAAATTGGGAAGACGTTATTCTCAGTTCAAAACTCTGTCAATTTAAATGATAATCCCAGATTTTAAAGGCGTCATTCTCAGATCGGAAATTCTGTCAATTTAAAGGATAATCCTAGATCTTAAATTGTGAAGGCGTTATCGAAACTCTGTCAATTTAAAGGATAATCCTAGATCTTAAATTGTGAATGCGTTATTCTCAGATCGGAAACTCTGTCAATTTAAATGATAATCCTAGATCTTAAATTGTGAATGCGTTATTCTCAGATCGGAAACTTTGTCATTTCGTGTGTTTATAAAATCGACTTATAAAGGCACTTCCATCGGAATATCTTCATATACTGCAATACATTATAAGTTTCGGAAGGAGGTTGGCTGTGATTGTTTTATTAAAACTGATATAGATTCATTCCTGGCGGTATTTTTTAAAACTGACACTTTCGTCTTAACCCTAGATTTGCCTCTGGCATTTACCAGCTTTATTAAGTTGAAGTGCATAACATCAATGTAAACCCTCTCATACTGATATCAGTGGGGATACTATTTCATAAACGTTTGATTTTGCATGACCTTTCTTTCTTCACTAAATTCTCTTTGGAGGCGTGATAAATATAATGTTAAGATTGATTTATAGATTATATATTTATAATTGGTTTTCCACTGATTTGTATTTTTTCCAATGAGCATAAGACATACGGAATTAGAATAATTTTCACACGGTTATAATTTGAGAATTATTCAAGGTTTACTTATGGTGAAATATGTATAAACGTTAAGTACTCTGTTTTATTTATTACCGAGAAGGAACTTCAATGTATGCCTTCGCTAGAGTGTAAAGTCTTATCCAATTAAATGCATGAAAGAATAATGTTTAATATGTATAAACACGCTTGATGTTATAGGTTTATATTTTGACTTAGACATACTCATAAATAAAGCATGTTTATATTTTGGTAATGGTAAGACCATAGGGTAAGAACCCTTAGATTACTATTGCGTCAACAAAAAGGTTCCTCTCGAATTTTAGTGCTTGGTGAAATAATTAGTAAAAATATGTGTGGAGTTCTTACTTCCCTCTGGACGACTGAAGCGAAAGAGTTTATTTCTACTTGTTCGGATCTAGAAGAGGTTCTTAGTTTAATTGTTGAAAAGCTCTATGTATTAGAGGCTTGAAGAAATGAGAAGGAATCTCATTGTAGCAACCAGGTTGCTAGTTGTAAACCCTTTGCGGCTAAATAATAAAAGAATGCACACACCTTTTGTGGACTAGCCCGTGTACGGGTGAACCACGTTATTTTTGTCTCCTATGTTTACTATGGCGTCTCTCAAATGTGTCGTATGTATGAATATTTGTTTCCGCCCTTATAATGTTTTTATTTTACTTGATGTATACGATTCATATACAACGTTGGTTGTTGATAAAATGTTTCGCTTATGATTATAATGTTTTTATTTTACTTGATGTACACGATTCATATACAAGGTTGGTTGTTGAGAAAAGGTTTCGCTTATGATTATGATGGTGCTAATACTAGGGTTTTATCGAAAGAAGTATTTGTTTCTAAAGAGGCATATTAAGACATCATGAAGTTTCTTGTGTTCCCGCAAGATTTAAGAATTGGTTGACTTATCAAGTTTAGAATTTATTTAGTTGAAATTAAAACGTATATATCTTTTCCTTGATGAGTATAACGACATTTGTAAACAGTAATGAGTTGTCGCAAGGTTTTAATTTATTTTGTAAAGTAGTATTTAAAGAAATCAAACCCACACTTTATGGTTCCGCGTATATTAAGTGGCATTTTAGGTACTTAGAAAAGTTATAAATTGTTATGAAATTTGGGGTTCGTGACATATGGTATCAGAGCATTAGGTTACAACACTAGGGCCTAATGAGCTCAATATGCGATAAGTGAGTATGAAGGTTTAAGTTTACTAATCAATGGTTTTCGTTTCATTTTGGATGCATGGATTGTATCGGAGGAGGGGAAGATGAATCTCCGAGCTCGACTTCAAGCGTCTCCCACCAAAGCACAGGTTGCAAACACTCGGGCTTAGTTGGGCCCAGCTAAAGAAATAATATAAGCTGGTCAAGGGAACTCCATCTAGAAGACGCAAACAAAGGAATTATGTTCTAAAGAATCAGCAGGAGGTAATCGACAAGATGTCTTTAAAATCGCAAGTAAGTATACTCCACTTGTTGAAGCATTCTAAAGGAAAAGCATTGTCGATGAGTGAACAGTTTGTATGTTTAATTTCGTATCTAAATGATCCTGTATTGATAAATACTAGAGGATGAATATCTCCTCATGCAATTCCATTGAATGACCAGAAAGTATTTTTGAAAATGATTATACTAATTGGACTATGTTCCTAGTTTTATATTAGTGATTTTGTTAATATTTTCATGTATATTGATCATAACGATAGTAACATAGGAGCCTTGAATGTTCATAAGTTTATGAGGGCTGTATAAGCATAATTACGATCATTCACCCTATGAAAGATGTATACTCCTACCCGGTCGATTGATGCCACGAGTAAGGTTTTAATACTTATATGAGTCAAGTTATAGACATTCATCATAAGTACTTGATTGCTTTAATTGTGTATTACGAGGATTAGAAAGTTGAATATGGAATGAGTAAGGTGCAATTAGGTCATTATATGAAAGACTATAAATTGCCATGAATTACTTGGTTATTGATTTCTTGCACTTATGCTGAAATGATTGTATTAATTATGTACGTAAGATTGTGGGATTGAGATAATCCTTATTATATTAGAAAAATGCATAATGGTACTAAGGAGTAACTCCTGAAATTTTCCTTATTGGCTAAATGTTATTGAGAAAAAGTGTAGAAGATGTTGTACATTATATTGAATGTTACATGCGATGGTTTCGATATAGAATATTAGTTTTGTGTTCTTACTTATTTGTTATATGGGACATGTGACATGGTAGAGAAGAATGATTAGTTGAACTAATAAATATATAATAGATCTTCAAGGTTAATGTAAGTAATGTTACATAAAATATATACATATATATATATACTATCCAAACCATAGAAGGTTAGAAGAGTTGTAAAACTTTTATGCATGATTAACAAAGGGTCATCCTCAAGGTAAAAGATTGAAAGAATAGGATTTAACTTCATTGGGTTAAATGGACATTCTACTGTGTGAAATTTTCTATGACTAGGAAATTGCCATCCTTGTGAATGATTTTCATAACCTTCGACTTAACTCTACTTCCACAAAACGAGCATTCTTCGTCATTATAACCTTATCTGAAGATCTCAAGGGACAAAAGAGAATATTTGTTAAGAATCCCCTTGTCTCTTTGCGGTATAGGATTGTATAGAATATTATGTGTGACATGGGAACACGCTGGTAGCCTTGCTTGTAAGTACAAAAGGATGATGGTTATAATTACTCAAGAAGAATAAATGTGTATTCTAAGTAGTTAAAAGGATGCGTATGATGAAATGTTATGATTTCATCTTTATATATATTCTATTTTCAGGGATCCTTACTAGGAATGTTAGGATACTGGGAGTGGTTGACACAAGGATTATACCTTTATGTGATCAAAGATTTATGTTATATGCATGGATACCTTGATAATCTGTTTCGTTTTGATATATAGATTTTATGATATGGACGGGATTACTAATGTATATTAATGCAAGTTAAAGGTACACCTTGGCATATGAGGGCCATACAATAGAAGATATGCAGTCTCCCCCATAAAGGTATGTGATTATCCTTAGAAAAATATATGCAAGTATATATGTAGACGAATTATTGTTACTCACATGATGTTGGCATATGCAAGAAAAATGGGTACTTAATACAGTGAAAGAAAATGATTGAGGTGAAGTGATCGTAATGCCCATAATAAAGAAGAATGTAGTCCTATTAATTGAGTTGGTTATACTTAGTATGGAAATAATGTTTATTTTAAATAACCACATGTGGAGATTGTAGTATGAAGGATGACTTTCTTATTTTTATATATAGAAGAAAAACCTCCTTACAATATTTGGTTATGTTATTATGACAGATGGTCAAAAACTCGTGGAAGAGCGTAATATATTGTGCAGGTATATGTCGCCTTGTCAACAAGACCTCGACGCAAGTTATAAATGTTGGGTGGTTAAATTATATTATTTCACTGATGACACTATAAGTAGAAATCACAACTTGAGTCCATACATATCTAGCTTATCACTCATGAGCATTTGAGTAAAACTCGAATGATTTTATTTTATTATTAGTAGGAGTCGATAAGGAATAGACAAGTGAAAGACGCGTCAGTGCTATTAAATTCCTATAAATAAATGTTGCATAGTGGTTATGAACTAACAATGCAGGATTTCGCTATGAATATAACAAATCAAAATGGAAGTGAGTATTCACGCGGATAAATAGCTGAGTTAATCGCTCAAGGGTAAGTGAGGATTCACTTAATGCATCTTATTTATTGGTCATATTTCGAGACACTTATAACCATGAATTAACATTGGATTATGTTGTTTAGTTACTAACATTTTCAGGATGTTATCATAATTACGATCAATGTGATAAACAAAAAGGAACGTGGCTTATAAGTCCATTGGTGAAGCTGAGCAGAACAAAATCGCTCAAGAGTAAGTGACTACCTTTTATTATAGCATGGATTACAGTATGGCACAAAACCTGATTTGGTGATGGATGTGGGCTACATATCATGAATGATAAGCAAATAAGTGGAACTACTTACCGTTATTACAAGACATATTGTAATTTACAAAAATTGTAAGAATTAATAAATGATTGGTTATCGAAATAAATTCCGGGACTCAAGCAAGAAGGCTTGAGGGGAATTGTGTAAAGAGTGTCGTAATGGCATTTGAAATACTCCCAAAAATCAGGGATTGAACAGCCACTAGGATTCTCGGAGAATCGGCTGGCTGTAAGACCTAGGCAAGCTATAAGAAAATGTATACGTGGGAGGCAGGACGCTGCTTAGTATGCATGAAAGATATGTTTGCTGCGTGAGCACTAAGGTGTTAGGCAAAACATGAATGAAATGTTTGCTGCGTGAGCACTAAGGTGTTAGGCAAAACATGAGAGAAAGTATTGCTGCGTGAGCACTGCGGTGTTAGGCAAGAAATCTGTAAATTAATTGTTGTGTGAGCACTGAGGTGTTAGGCAAGAATTTCGAAGGGATTGTTGTGTGAGCACTCGGGTGTAAAACTAGAATTTCCGGGATCGAGTGAATGGGTGGTTGTGAATAAGTTCATAATCTACATTCCTGGATCACTGGAATTATGTGTGCTTAGGATAATAAAAGCACAAACAATAACTAAATATATTCCATAAACTGCAAATGTTGTGATACAATAACTAACTTAGTATTTATGAATATGAGTTTGATTATGAAGTTGATAATAGTTTTACGGTTTCATTGAATTCCGGTTTTATAGTAAAAATGCAGAGGCGATTGAGAGGGACTTGAAAAGGAGTCATGAAACTGCAAAGGAGAACAAACAGAAATGACAAAATAGGCAAAAGTTAACCACAGAAGAGAGGACAAATTGTTAAAAAGAATGAACACCGAGGACGGTGTTATTTTTAAGGGGAGGAGGATGTAATACCCCTCCTTTTAAAAATAATAATAATAATAATAAATATAATACAAAGGGTAACTATGTAATTATACATAGTACATTTTCTAAAAGAATATGGTTAAACAAATATGTGAATATATATAAAGGTATATATATATATGATGTGAGGACATGTTTGCTAGTGGTATTAACCAAGTAGTGGTGATCGAAATAAATTAATACATATTTGAATTATGCCACCCAAGCAAGTGCGCATCCTTTTGGTAAAAGTTGAGGAGATTAAAAGCGTAACAAAAAAATGAGAATGGAGAATCCTTTTTCCCGAAATTAGTTGGAGAGTGTCTCCTAGAAGAAGCGTAGTTGCCATTTGGCATCACACTGAAAACCACCTGTCATTGCATAGAAGCCAGTTGTCAAGTAGGATTATGAGGAAGCGTTTTGGTTTTGGCGGTTCATTCAAGAGACAATCGAACTGGCTGTATTTTAAAAGGAAATCCCGGAAGGGGGAAAGGAGGAGAAGGTGGAGGCAGAACTTCGGTGGAAGAGGAAGCTGGGGTTGTACAGACCTAGATGGGAAAGGAGGTGTGGAGTCTGGGTCGCACAGTATACAGATCGTGCTCAGGCTTTATGGGAGATTGTGGCTGGAAGCAATTGTGCGTAAATGGGTGTACTGTGATCATTGTGCCTAGTAAGCGAACTCAACAAATAACTCTGTATTTTCATTACAGTATTCAATGTTGATGCTCAGATCGATTTGTATTTTTAGTACATTGCACAGTTGTTATAGTCAGATTGGTTTCCGTCTTAAGTTGAGTGTGGAGGTCGACTCTGTCTTTAAATTACCCTACGCAATCTTTATTCTATTATTAAAAAACTCTGAATTTGGAAATTGAGGATTCAATTCCAACAGCCAAAATGTCTTGATCCATTAAGATCCATTAAGATGATACCCTGTGCATCCCCATTCAAGATCACGAGTAGTTACCATTTAAAGGATCCCAAATCTGAATACAAAATCCTTGAAGATGATACTCTGTGCGCTCGTCCAAGTTTAATGAAGAGTTTTGTTAGATACCATATTGAAATTCTTGGCGTCTTGTGTTTAAAAACTGAGATTGATTTCATATTTAATCAAGTTTGATTTGGTGGTAGATCTAAACCTCTGTGTCTCCATATTTGAACCAAGATGCCGATTGGGATCATTGTTTTTATTTAAGATTTGTGGTTTTGCAATCCAATCTGGAGTTTCCAGATTTCGTCTTCTGAGATCAACCAAATTTGGTTTATTTGAACTCTGTTATTAATCTTACTTTTAACATCCCAGATCTTAAAGACGTTATTCTCAGATCGAAAACTCTGTCATTTTAATTGTTAATCTCAGATCTTAAATTGGGAAGACGTTATTCTCAGTTCAAAACTCTGTCAATTTAAATGATAATCCCAGATTTTAAAGGCGTCATTCTCAGATCGGAAATTCTGTCAATTTAAAGGATAATCCTAGATCTTAAATTGTGAAGGCGTTATCGAAACTCTGTCAATTTAAAGGATAATCCTAGATCTTAAATTGTGAATGCGTTATTCTCAGATCGGAAACTCTGTCAATTTAAATGATAATCCTAGATCTTAAATTGTGAATGCGTTATTCTCAGATCGGAAACTCTGTCATTTCGTGTGTTTATAAAATCGACTTATAAAGG
Organism: Larix kaempferi; assembly: GCA_027924585.1. NCBI lineage: Eukaryota > Viridiplantae > Streptophyta > Pinopsida > Pinales > Pinaceae > Larix > Larix kaempferi. The sequence continues at coordinate 2,200,244 of BSBM01001112.1, read as the reverse complement.
CACTTCCATCGGAATATCTTCATATACTGCAATACATTATAAGTTTCGGAAGGAGGTTGGCTGTGATTGTTTTATTAAAACTGATATAGATTCATTCCTGGCGGTATTTTTTAAAACTGACACTTTCGTCTTAACCCTAGATTTGCCTCTGGCATTTACCAGCTTTATTAAGTTGAAGTGCATAACATCAATGTAAACCCTCTCATACTGATATCAGTGGGGATACTATTTCATAAACGTTTGATTTTGCATGACCTTTCTTTCTTCACTAAATTCTCTTTGGAGGCGTGATAAATATAAAGTTAAGATTGATTTATAGATTATATATTTATAATTGGTTTTCCACTGATTTGTATTTTTTCCAATGAGCATAAGACATACGGAATTAGAATAATTTTCACACGGTTATAATTTGAGAATTATTCAAGGTTTACTTATGGTGAAATATGTATAAACGTTAAGTACTCTGTTTTATTTATTACCGAGAAGGAACTTCAATGTATGCCTTCGCTAGAGTGTAAAGTCTTATCCAATTAAATGCATGAAAGAATAATGTTTAATATGTATAAACACGCTTGATGTTATAGGTTTATATTTTGACTTAGACATACTCATAAATAAAGCATGTTTATATTTTGGTAATGGTAAGACCATAGGGTAAGAACCCTTAGATTACTATTGCGTCAACAAAAAGGTTCCTCTCGAATTTTAGTGCTTGGTGAAATAATTAGTAAAAATATGTGTGGAGTTCTTACTTCCCTCTGGACGACTGAAGCGAAAGAGTTTATTTCTACTTGTTCGGATCTAGAAGAGGTTCTTAGTTTAATTGTTGAAAAGCTCTATGTATTAGAGGCTTGAAGAAATGAGAAGGAATCTCATTGTAGCAACCAGGTTGCTAGTTGTAAACCCTTTGCGGCTAAATAATAAAAGAATGCACACACCTTTTGTGGACTAGCCCGTGTACGGGTGAACCACGTTATTTTTGTCTCCTATGTTTACTATGGCATCTCTCAAATGTGTCGTATGTATGAATATTTGTTTCCGCCCTTATAATGTTTTTATTTTACTTGATGTATACGATTCATATACAACGTTGGTTGTTGATAAAATGTTTCGCTTATGATTATAATGTTTTTATTTTACTTGATGTACACGATTCATATACAAGGTTGGTTGTTGAGAAAAGGTTTCGCTTATGATTATGATGGTGCTAATACTAGGGTTTTATCGAAAGAAGTATTTGTTTCTAAAGAGGCATATTAAGACATCATGAAGTTTCTTGTGTTCCCGCAAGATTTAAGAATTGGTTGACTTATCAAGTTTAGAATTTATTTAGTTGAAATTAAAACGTATATATCTTTTCCTTGATGAGTATAACGACATTTGTAAACAGTAATGAGTTGTCGCAAGGTTTTAATTTATTTTGTAAAGTAGTATTTAAAGAAATCAAACCCACACTTTATGGTTCCGCGTATATTAAGTGGCATTTTAGGTACTTAGAAAAGTTATAAATTGTTATGAAATTTGGGGTTCGTGACAACCTTTCCAAGGAATTTCCAGGATAACTTCTAGAAATAGAGCTTGATTTCACAAATAAACTAAAACATGGTGCTGAGCCAATCTCAAAGAACCCTTATAGAATGAAAATCCCAGAGTTTCGTAAGTAAAAAATACAGTTAAAAGATATACTAAACTTTGGACTAATTAGAACTAGTATCTCACCTTGTGGAGCACCCATGATATTCGTGAAGAAGAAGGATGGATCTCTACGACTGTGCATAGATTACATCGATTTCAACAATGCCACAGTGAAGAACACGTATCCAATACCAAGAACCGATGGCCTCTTTGATCAGATGAAAGTTGCATCAGTCTTCTCTAAGATTGATTTGCAATCGGGGTATCACCAATTGAGGCTCTCAATGCCCGCCTCAGTACCTTAACTGTTTAGAATAATGAGGTACTAGTTTTGAAATGAACCGACTAAGTGAAACACAAAACATTTGAATTTGCTTTGAAAATGCTTGGAGGACAGTTATAGAAACTATTACTTTAGTTAATAAATGAATGCTCAACTGATTGAGATAGAATGACTAAGTGTTAGATATGCTCGACTGATTGAGATAGAATGAATGAATGTTGGATATGCTCGACTGATTGAGATAGAATGACTAAATGTTAGATATGCTTGACTGATTGAGATAGAATGACTAAATGTTAGATATGCTCGACTGACTGAGATATTATGATGGATGATGAAATATTTCATAATGCAGCGCTACTAATGTGCGTTTGAGTGTGTGTGTGTGCAGTGGCAGGTAAGATGATTTACCGAGTGACCCACAATGGAATTATAGGGGTCGTAAGAACGAAAAGAACACATAGGGGTACGACGACTGACTGTCGACCCTGGATTAGCAATCCACACACGGGTGAAGCCATTTATGCTCACCCGGGGAAGCGTATTCCGTACGGGCAAGGACATAATGATTTGGTCATGTATGATGAGTTGAGGGGCACGCAATAAGGATAGCCTTATCTCTCGACATCCCTTAGTCTCCAAGGAGCGTAGTTGAGAGATCGCGGTAACGGTCCCCGGTCGCTACGCAGTACTCCCCATAAGAAGGAAGAAATGAAACTGTTAGAGGGGCCCACCGAAGAGGTACCTAGACAAGAATGAGAGGAAGAGAATTAATCAATGGTATAAATGAAAATTTCACATAATATTTAAAAATAATAATTTATTTCATTTTTGTTCTATTTTATTAATTTGAATAATTCTATTCAAGATTCTATTTTTAACTGATTTCATTAATTTGAATTATTCATTTTAATTGATTTTATTAATTTGAAAAAGAATTGAAGAGATTGATTTTATTGAATATTAAATTTGATTAATTATGCTCATTGAAAAAGATTAATAATAAGAGAATTATTTTTTATTCAAAGATTCTAATTTTATGGATTTTTATTATTTTAAATCATTCCATTAAAGATTCCATTTAAATGACTTCATTATTTTGAGAAAGAAATGAAATAGGTCATTAATAAAAGAATTGTTTTTATTTTATTGTTATTCAAGATTTTACTTTAATTAATTTTATTATTCATTTAAATTATTTTATAAAGAGAAAATTTAAAATAGATTATACTTTTAGTAAAAGGAATCATCTTTTAATTCAATCTTAATATTAGGAAAAGAAAGAAAAGTAGAAAGCAATAAGTCTAACTAAAATATTGTTATGTAAACTAAATGAGAACCAAAAGAGAAGTAGAACTCTTCTACACCTAACTCCCACAGATCTAGGGATTTAGGTGCACATTAAAGACATTAAGAAGACACATGTATTTGAGAATATTGGAAATTAAAATATTAAATTAAATTAAATATGTGCGTCGATAGACACATGGCACACATGCTTTTGCTATATAATGAGGGAGAAGAAGGAGAGAATGACATCTCTTGCTCCCTAATGCTGGATGGTTGTCATAATCTCGGATTATGTTATGATCCTTGGAGTTGGGCTTAGCCGGAACGGGGATTGGGAGATCCTTTCGGGGGGCTAAATTGTGTGTTCTTATGACCCCATTAGCTCGGGGGTTCCGGGTGAAGAAGAATAACGCCGATACGATAGGGAGGTCAACCAAGGGGTCACTCGGTACTTCGTCAGGAGATTGGATTAGATCGTGTAGAAACCACTTCGAGGACTCCATCGATTCGCTGAACCAATCGTCGAAAACAGGTTTGAAGCATTTTTATTTTATTTATTTTGCTAAATCTTTTTCAGAATGAATAAATCTGAGTATATAGTTTTCTATATTGACATTCGTGTACTACAATAGATAGAACTAGATCTGTGGCTTTTATATCTTCTTCTAAAAAATCGTACTGGAAGTTTTTTTTGGGACCTCTAAAAGGGGGTCCCTACATTTGCTATCAGAGCCAGTCGAGCCTTGAGGGCACGAGACTCATATTATACAAGGGCTATCATTATCTTTTTCAAATGGGATCGGATCGAAAGCTGAATCAGCCGCGACTACAAGGTTCACTCATCTCGAACTCGATAAGCGAATCAGGTTCAATGACTTTCAATATTGTTTTCAGTATATGGGATTGATATTCTAGTTTCATTTTTAAAGAGAAGAAAGGGTAGTGACTTGGGGATCGATCCAATGACTGTGTGATTTTAGTGTATTTTCTTAACTCTGTTTTCAAAATAAAATTTACATATTCTGACTTCTGTAAATGCATTAATGCAATCGAACTCTGTATGTTCAATTCTTTTTGAGAAATTATTTTTGCATGCATAAAAGGATGAAACCACTACTTACTACAACACAGATAGATTCCTTAGACCTCAAATTGTACTCCTTCAGGATCGTCGATGGGCACCAAAGCCTCTGTCTAGCATCTACTTCTAAAGATTCAAATCACATTTTATTTTTCTTTTAACCTTTGTCTGCATTTGTGGAGACCTACAAAAACTTCCGATCGTGTGAATTGGGACAAATCCTTTACATTGATCCAGACTGCCAAAGCTCTATGCATTATCTTTTAAACAACTCTGTATATTGTTATTTTAAATATTCTATGTTTTATTTCTGAATTAGAAAGGCGTATGCAGATCTATTATTTGGATGACTTATCATTTATTTTGAATTCCTTGTGTTCTACCTTCAACATGGAAGGGCGTTTTCCAGAACTTATGAATCGATTCACAATTTACATTTTAAGGATCCCTGCGTATCCACTTGGTTGGGTGTTTTTGGAAATTGTGAAGCAATTGGTATTTTCTTTTGACCCTAAAACTCTATACAGATATGGTTTCAACCAAGTAAGCTTGTGCTCTATTTTCTTTATGTGAGAATCGAATTCATTTGAGCACTGGAAGAGGGGAATCGTATCCAACAAAGGACCCTACCCCTGTTCTAAACAAACTCTTCAATTAATGTGTGATAAATTTATGCTTTCAATTCTGGTCGATTCACTACCTCCGTTTAATCTCGAATCTCTGCCAAATTATGATACTAATCTCTGTGTGAGTGTGAATCCTTGTTAATCTTTGAGAACTAAGACTCGATCCCTATGCTAAAAGCTTATACTATTTAGATCTTGATTCTCTGCTATCGTATGAAGCTGATCCTATGCGGATGTGAAGCCTGGTATGAGTTTTAGACTGAAACCTGATTTCAGAGTCTATTTCTTGGGCATATCTAGAATGAATTGTAGGTAACTTAAAAATAGTGTGGATCTACTTCCTCCATGTTTCCAGAGCTCATTTTATCATGCCGATTCGGTAAAACTGTTCGAACTCGGTATATTACTTATCAATGTTTCAAGAAATTATTTCATCAACAATTGATTTGGGTTCAGAAATATTCAACCCTTATCCACCTACTACTCTGTGCGAATCCAATACCCAGCATTTCGAATCTCGGACTCCTGCCTTCTTCTATTTAGTTATTTTTATTGTGAAGTTGGATTGCGTCCCCAGATATCACTCTTCTATTCAAATTGTGGATCTCTACATAAAAAGAGGTTATTCATCCCTGTGCTCCATTTCAATTGGCGGTCCAGATTTAGTGCTATGATCTTAATTTCCCAAAATTTTAGAAAGAATCTCTGTGCTTCTTTTCAACGACGATCCCAGATTTGTATCACGATTTAAATTTCTGAAATGTTGAAAACCCTCTGTGCGGACATGAATGTTGACGACCTCTTTAAAGAAAATCTCAGTTGGTGTAATTAAAATTTCAAATCGGTTTTCTCTTTCAATCCTCTGTGTGTCAATTAGAAACTGTTGAACCCTTAAAGTCCTCTGTGTTCCCATTTAATGGCATCTTTCAGATCGAGATTGTCTTTAGGTTATCGTTGGCCAATCAGAATGTGTACTGTTACATACACGCTTACTACACTTCTTATTAATCCAAGTCACCGTAGAAGAGGGATTTGGAGCCTCCGCCGACTCTATCGATGGAGTACCATATTGACAGAGATCTTTTAACTGGCAGCTATTTATTACAGGGATCGGGACATCCTTTCCCTTTTGTTTGCATTTGTTGTTTGTTGAAAACGTATTTCATATTGGTGGGTTAATTTCCAGGCTAGAATCAGGTCTCATTTGGTATGTTATTCGCCAGTTGGAATCATAATGGTTTGAGATGATGAGTTTTTGGAATCATTCTCCCAGGGTAGTCACCTTTGTTATTGTTGGTTTATATATGTAAAGATGAATATACATATGTTGGTGGTGCGTTATTGTTTTCGAAGGGCCAAGTTCTTGTAAATCTTACAACTATTTTATTTTCCCGGCCTCGGAAATGTGTTTTGCTTTGTGAAGATGCCAATGTTATCGCACTACTTCATCCGTGGGTCCCTTGAAAGTTAAGGACGGTGTAGTTTCGAGCAGTTCAATCCCTGAGTAGGATCCCTGGAGGATCTGGGTTTTCCTTACATCAGGTGTGGCTTACATATTTATGGAAGATCTTAAGTAAAGCCTGAAAATTGTTTGTAGAGAGTGTAAATATATGTGTTGCTCTATAATTTGTAGATCTCAAGGGAACGCAAGTATATAAACAGCCTGTAGAGTTTCTTGCTATATTATAATGTTGTTTCCAGGGAGACATATGATTTTTTCTGTTTATTATTATACAGTGAATCTTTTTCCTCCATTTCCAATTTACTACTTAGAAATAAGTCTCACTAGTGGGGAATTTCAATGTGGTAGTGGTGAATGTGTAAATACTAGGTCTGTCACTTGTAAGTCTTGTGACCAAACATTGAAATCTTTGTGTGAGAACAGATTCATTTGGGATAGTTATTTATTACCCTATAAACATTTGCTAAATAGGATATATGACAGTTGATTTCTTAGTTCGACTTCTAGTATCCAGTTTTGTTGATGTTCAGCTTATAGGATAGACACAGGATAATATCTCACCAAATCAACCTTCTACCAATTAGTAGAATCCACCACTCGATATAAGATTCGATATGATTGTTGAAAACCAGATGGATATGGATACGAAATGTTCCAACGTGTCAATGATTTACATGCTAATAGTTTCATCATATCCGCCGATACCTTATGTTTTTAAAGAGTCTCATAAATGTGTTAATGCTTATGTTTTAAGAGACTTGTACATGTGTCAATTGATTGTTATTTGATATGTAGCTTGTTCTCATGATACAAATCTCTTTTGCTGAGTTAATTTAATCATATTATGAATAAATAATTGAGGACGTCTCAAAAATAATTAATTGAGAATGTTTGTGCTTGCATCTTACTTATTTTATTAATGGGCCTTGACTTTATTATATATCATTACGAGTTAAATCATACGAGTAAGACGAGTTAGCGAGTAAAAGCATTCCATTCTAATATGTTTCGAGAGGCTCTAAATTGAATTTATGCTTTCTTTTAAGACACTTTGGGTAACTAGCCGCAGTCAATAAGGAGAAGAGATCAAATCAAAAGGCATAACTAGATGCCAGATATGAACAAGATAAAAATGTAATACATCCTCACCCAACGCCGTTTAAATTGCTGTCTAAATTGTATGTAGGATTATTAAATATATATATTATTGCTTAGATTGACTTAATCATGTTGAAAAGGAAATAAGTATAAGTTGTGGTTGTATAAAAGTCATGTACAGGTAATTATCATGAAGGTGAACTCATACAATGACCCTTGAATTAGATTGAGGAAATACATATTAAGTTAATATATGGTTCATTAATATGTATCTATAATGAATTTATATAATATACCTTGAGATAGAATAAACGTCGTACTTGGATAGTTGGTTTATCATTTATTAAATATTTAGTTTCGATGAATTTATGTAATGACCTTTTTGAGAATGTACATAACCATTAAAGAGATAGATATTGTCCCTTAAAATAGGATAATACATTAAATAAGATGAAGTTTGAATTTTGTGTATTGAATATATAACCTTAGTAAGTTCATATAATGTCCCTTTGAAAAAAGAGGGGTACATATGCATCTCTTAATGAGTTGGATCTTGTAAATTGAAATGGAATAAATCTATCCTTAGCTAATGTTTTTAATTTAAGTAATATAGATTAACTTAATGTAATATGACATTGAATTAGATAAAGTTTATATATTGCCCATGTTTATGGATAGACATGCTAGGAAAGTTTAAAGAAAGAAAGTTTATATATTGCCCATGTTTATGAATAAATATGCTAGGGAAGCTTAAAGTAAGAAGGTTTACATTTAGTCCATGTTAATGAATAGGCATGTTATGAAGGTTTAACTACTAGTTAACCAAAGGGGAAGGGATTGCAATTGAGATATTTAAATTCTTAGTTTTCTTCCAATTATAAAAGTTATATGAGATTGCAATTGGGTTATTCAATTCTTAGTTTTATTATAACATGCTATACATTAGGTTTTGAAAGGAAAATTAGTTATGCCTGAAGAAGTATAATTGTGGGAAATAGTTATAGATATGTGAAATGAAATATTTGTACATAATGTTTCCAAAGGATTAGGATTATAATATAATTGTTGAAATAACCTGATTTCATTTAAAAGAATTGACATGACTGATATTGGATGGCAAATCCTACGAGTCGTAAAAGTAATGTATTACCCGTGAAAGGTATAGTGTCGAGTTACTCAAATTATAATTAGAAGGGTTTGGATTTACAAATTAGATTGTTAATATTGTTTATGCTTTATGTCAAATAAAGGGTTAGATACCTTGACGAAAATACGACTAGACCATGATAGAACTCAATGAGGTTGGGAAAAACACACATTGTACGACTTGAAGAGTTCGTTGAAGTAATACTGTGACAATAGAAAGGATGAAATGAGGTAAGGATGTGATGAGCTCATTAACCTGGACATGATGATATTGATGAAAGGACTAAGAGATCAATTTTAAAATGTTCATCTGATATGCTAAGTTATGACACTTTCGTATTAGTTAAGAATCAATTTTATTGAAAAGTATGGAATCATAAATACTCCTATGGGAATATTGAATGACTCTTACACTTTTGAATTAAATGGATTATGTTCATATAAAATGTAAAACCTGGTTATTGTGGATGTATTTCATGATAAATGACAAGTAATGACCATATATGAATTTAAAGAGAGAATTTATACTTACGTTGAATCATAGGATCTTGAGTAAGGAAGAGAAGAAAGCCTTACATAAGTTTGTTTATAAAATTTGAGATTATACTTTTTAAATGGCCCTCCAGTATTTAATTGTACCTTGGATTTTGAAAAGAGAGAGGTTGTATGTAAGATTAATATTGCATAATAGAATTTGGAAGGGTTAACTCTTATTTTGAAATTCAGATACTGTTTAAAATATATGATAGTTATACGTAACTATAGAAAATGAAAAAATTGAGATTGAATATTTTATCCCATATGTTGAAATGTGTCAGTGCTTTAAGGATTTTCGTAAATGATGTACTTAATAGTTTTTGTTGAATGGAAGGAATTTGTCGTAGACGATTTCAATCCCAGTTACAATTAGCGATGTCAAGGGAAATTGCCGTGGGGATTGAAACACTACAAAAGGTATGATTTAGTTATATTAACAATTATGCGGTTTATACTTATATGATGGTAGAAAAGAAGAAATGAAATTTTATTATCAATTGTGGATATATTGAAGAAATGAATGTGAAAAGGAAGTGAAAACTCACCGTGGGAGCACATGAGACTTAACTTCGGGATGAATTTTTAATAAGAAGGGGTGTATGTAATGCCCGCCTCAGTACCTTAACTATTTAGAATAATGAGGTACTATTTTTGAAATGAACCGGCTAAGTGAAACACGAAACATTTGAATTTACTTTGAAAATGCTTGAATGACAGTTATAGAAACTATTACTTTACTTTAAAAATGAATGCTCAACTCATTGAGATAGAATGACTAAATGTTATATATGCTCGACTAATTGAGATAGAATGAATGAATGTTGGATATGCTCGACTGAATGAGATAGAATGCCTAAATCTTAGATATGCTCGACTAATTGAGATAGAATGACTAAATGTTAGATATGCTCAACTGACTGAGATATTATGATGGATGATGAAATATTTCATAATGCAGCGCTACTAATGTGTGCTTGAGTGTGTGTGTGTGGAGTGGTAGGTAAGATGATTTACCGACTGACCCACAATGGAATTATAAGGGTTGTAAGAATGGAAAAAACACATAGGGGTACGATGACTGACTATCGACACTGAATTAGCAATCCATGCATGGGTGAAGCTATTTCAGCTCAGTCGGGGAAGCGTATGCCGTAGGAGCAAGGCCTTAATGATTTGTTCACATACGATAAGTTGAGGGGTGCGCAATAAGGAGAGCCTTATCCCTCAGCATCCCTTAGTCTCCAAGGAGCGTAGGTGAGAGATCGCGGTAACATTCCCGGTTGCTATGCAATATTCCCCATAAGAAGGAAGAAATGAAACTGTCATAAGGGCCAGCCGAAGAGGTACCTAGACAAGAACGAGAGGAAGAAAATTAATCAATGGTATAAATGAAAATTTCACATAAGATTTAAAAAAAATACTTTATTTCATTTTTGTTCTATTTTATTAATTTGAATAACTCTATTCAAGATTCTATTTTTAATTGATTTCATTAATTTTAATTATTCATTTTAATTGATTTTATTAACTTGAAAAGGAATTGAAGAGATTGATTTTATTCAATATTAAATTTGATTAATTATCCTGATTGAAAAAGATTAATAATAAGAGAATTATTTTTTATTCAAAGATTCTAATTTTATGGATTTTTATTATTTTAAATCATTCCATTAAAGATTCCATTTAAATGACTTCATTATTTTGAGAAATAATTGAAATAGGTCATTAATAAAAGAATTGTTTTTATTTTATTATTATTCAAAATTTTACTTTAATTAATTTTATTATTCATTTAAATTATTTTGTAAAAAGGAAATTTAAAATAGATTATACTTTGAGTAAAAGGAATCATCTTTTAATTCAATCTTAATATTAGGAAAAGAAATAAAAGTAGAAAGCAATAAGTCTAACTAAAATATTGTTAAGTAAACTAAATGAGAACCAAAAGAGAAGTAGAACTCTTCTACGCCTAACTCCCACTGCTCTAGGGATTTAGGTGCACATTAAAGACATTAAGAAGACACGTGTATTTGAGAACATTGGAAATTAAAATATTAAATTAAATTAAATATGTGCATGGACAAACACATGGCACACAGGATTTTTCTATATAATGAAGGAGGAGAAGGAGAGAAGGACATCTCTTGCTCCATAATGCTAGATGGTTATCATAATCTCGGATTATGTTATGATCCTTGGAGTTGGGATTAGACAGAACGGGGATTGGGAGATCCTTTCGGGAGGCTAGATTGTGTATTCTTATGACCCCATTAGATAGGGGCTTCGAGGTGAAGAAGAATAACCCCGATATGGTAGGGAGGTCAACCGAGGGGTCACTCGGTACTTCGTCAGGAGACTGGATTGGATCGTGTGGAAACCACTTCGAGGACTCCATCGATTCGCTGGACCAACCGTCGAAAACAGGTTTGAAGCATTTTTATTTTATTTATTTTGCTAAATATTTTTGAGAATGAATAAATTTGAGTATATAGTTTTATATATTCACATTCATGTACTACAATAGATAGAACTAGATCTGTGGCTTCTATATCTTCTTCTGAAAAATCGTACTGGATTTTTTTTTTGGGACCCCGAAAAGGGGTTCCCTACAAGATAAAAGAAGGTGACATTCCTTAGACTTCCTTTCGAACTCAATTTTTGCATTACAATTTCGTAGAGGTTCCATTTTGTTTGACCAATGATACAGTTGTATTCATGATCCTCATGAATGGAGTTTTCTGAAACTACTTGGACCACTTTGTTCAGGTCTTCTTAGATGGTATTCTTATCTATTCTAAGAACAAGAAGGAGCATGAGGAACACTTGCTGTTTTTTCTAGACATGCTTAAGAGAACATAAATTATATGGTAATATGTTGAAATGTTATTTTTTCCAAAAGGAGATTCACTACTTAGGGCACATCATCTCAGGAGCAGGGATCTCAGTGGGCCCATAAAAGGTGAAGGCCATCAAGGATTAGCCAATTTTGAATAATGTGCATGAAGTGCATAGCTTGATGGGATTAGCAGGGCAATAACAAAGATTCGTGGAAGGGTTTTCCAAGATTTTAAAACCCATTACCACCTTGCAGCGCAAGGGAATCTAATATCAGTGAACCAGTTTTTTTGACATCACTTTTGTTTGGGTACATAGGGTACTCCCAAAAGACCGAACACCTAGAGCAACCACTTCACACAAACAGATCACAGATCGATATAATGATGTCTTGACATGGTTTAATGTAGGACCCCTCCTTTAGGGTCCCCTTGAACTGAACCTGAAACTTTAACAAATTCATACAAACAAATTAGCCATCATAGTTATTGGAAAAATAAAATAAAAAGCGTGAATAACTTAACAAAAATTAGCAAAACCTTAACCTGTCAACCCGATCCAGTTGGTCCATTGTCGCCTTCTTCTTCCGTAGGATCCCTCCAGCAAAGCTCGTTTAACCATTGGTGAAGCAATCGTTAGCTTCGCCACCCAACCATAGGCTCATGCTTTCAGTCGCATGGCCTCCCCCGAGCTTTGGGTCATAAAGTTCACACACAATTCTCAAAAAACCTAGCTTGGGTTTCCCCCCCACCAAGATTTCCAGCCAAACCCTCAATAGCAGCAAGTCATGAGGTAACTCAATATTACGATAGTCATCCAGGGTATGGGTCCTTTACCCATCCCCAAAGTCTCCCTTTTAAAGGAAAATCCCCTACGACACATGTCGCTTCATGCATAAATAATTATTTAATTAGTTCTTTAATGAAAAACAACTCACCCATCCAAGTGTCAGTTCCTTTAGGAGATGCACCAACATCCCTAAGTTTGCTCATATTTGTCCCCTAGATATTTCACTTAACTCCTAGATTTGTGGTGTAGTTGGAGTTGACTAGGTGTCCATGCCTAGGATTCCATTTTGCTCCTAAATAAATATTTTTAATATTTTTAAGTAATTAGGAATATCCTTTCATGTGCAATGCCTAAATAACACTTAATATTATTTAAATGCCAAAGTAATCATTTATGTGCAAATGCCTAAATAACACTTAATATTATTTAAATGCCAAAGTAATCATTTATGTGCAAATGCCTTAAGTACTCAAATGCATTTCTAAGTAAAGTTCTAGGTGCAAAATTATACGTTTCAACACAGTTAAGTTTAGCAATCAACTTTTACTAGGGACCCGGTGCCGCGCCGTTGGGCCTTTTTGTTCCTTAATTTAATTTCCCTGACATAGAACCACTCCGTTGAGTCCATTCATTCATATTTTCCATTCCTCGGCAAGGCACCACATCATTGGGTCCTTGCATTCACTCTTTCCGTTCTCGGCAGGGTACCGCACCGTCGGGCCCTTCTGCCGTCATCCTTCCATTTTGACTTGCGAGAACTTCATGTAGGGATTTCAGGAGCCATTACCTTCCATCCTCCATCTACACGCTATTAGGGACTAATGGCGTTGAGGAGTGACTCCGTTCTCACTGCGCCCCCCCCCCAACTCGTACGTGACCAGCTCCGTCATGGCCCACCTCGTACGTCCTCATGCTTTTCTCTTGAGAAAGCGGATCAGTGCTTATCTGCACAAGCGTGGTATTACGTCGGAAGTCGATATCGTCGTCACTCTCCCTGTGTGTAATTTACTCGTACTCTACGACCCTTCATATTCCTTTATGTGTCCGTGGGTGAACCGTTTCACCTGTCGCTACACACATTTCTCACAAACGTAAATTAGTAGCATTGTCCTCAATAATCACAATTTGGTTTATAAATCCGTTGCTTCATTAAGCATGTATAATTTACTTAATCATTACTCATTCGTCTAATCACTTAATCAATTGCACAGCTAGTTGTTAAGCATCATTCGTATGTACAGTTTTCATATCCAAGTTAATTGTAATCATAAATATACTCAAAGTAAAATTAGAGGGTTATTTTACTAATGTTTCAAATAGTAGGGTGACCCAACAGGTGCCCTCAATGTCTACAGTAGTCTAGGGGCACTACATATACCCCTACTTATTTAGAACTTCCTCCCGAAGTTCAGAATAAATGCGGAAAGCTATGACGCATCTCAGTTGCATCCTCCCAAGTCATGGAGATAGGACTTTAACTGTCCTAATGTACTTTGACTTGATCAATCAAGGTTAAGAATTAAGCAAGAAATAATCAATAAATTATCCCACTCCATATATATAATTTAATTCGTTAATTTATTTATCAATTATTGTCATCATTCACATCTTCAGGTTTTCCTCAATCATTTAAGACATAACAAGGCTCAAGAGACCACTATATCGAAGTTGTTCAGCCGAGTCACTTGACAAGTGCCCTTAAGGTCCACAGTCATTCTAGGAGCATTACATACACCCCCTCTTAAATAGAACTTCATCCCGAAGTTAATTTTTGTTCTTTCACTTTTGACGCTAGGCTTTATCTTAATATCTATTATCATCTGCATGTCATTCTTATTCTATTTTTCTTCGACAATCATGGCTATAAGCACAAGTGGTTCAAGTGATTAGTTCCTATATCATCTAGTATGGTTATAATACACCCTCAAGGGCTTAATCATGACTTCGCCTAATGTCAATTATTTGATAATACATTCCATAATTGTCAATCCCAACTAGATTTCCCTACACCTCCTAAGCATCTACGAAGGTATACAATGTCCAAATTATCTACAATCTGTAATGCGTCAATAGCCACCCAATAGTTTATCAAATCATCATTCTGCATAACAAATCCAAGCAAGGTTTCAAATCTATTTGGTTATCCTCCCTCCAAGACGAGAAGATGAACATCATGAAGTATTTAGTCAAATATAGATAGTTAAGACATAATTACGGGTTTAACAAATCAAGTGAGATTCTCAAATAGTCCAAAAACCAAATTCCATAAGACTACTTCCAAAACTCTTAAATCTTTTTAATAGTGTTGGTTATCAATATGATAGGATTCCAGGCATCGAAACTTAGTGACTTAGTCGAACATATTAATCCTTGATTCCTATTCCCTTCATCTGTAACATCATATCCATGTCAATGAGCTTATCATGAATTTTCCTCCTTTCGTCATTTTTGTTGTCATAGATCCTCTTCAATAGTTTTTTTTTTTTCCAAGTCATATTATGTGTGTAATCTTAATGAGTCTTATTCCAAGGACTAGTCGTCCCTTTGTTTAGCTTTCACCATGTCATGTGGTTAGCATCATTGCATTCAACTAGTTGTGTTGATCATCTCCATGCTTCATTTTACTAAAATTGCCTTCATTTGGACCTTTCGATGGACTTTCCCAATTCATAATTCTTTATTTACCATCATCATGGTCACGTCTAGTTTTTACTTTTACATTCTCTTTAACAACATCGTCATGCCGCACAATTAATTTTTTTGGGATCGGCGCCTCATGTTAGTAATATAGCAACCCTTTCAACTTTTCCATGATTCTTTCAAAAGTAAGGCCCATCATAAAGATGCAAATATATATTTTATACGACTGTGGTATGTTGAATCGGTACCCCTATTTCGACGACAGTATAATTACATTACCTTTCCAATATCCATGTTTTCTGACTCCTCTTCTAAAAGCCCCGAGGTTTCATGATTATATCCAACCATAGTCTATAATTTCAATAATGATAATTCCCATTTATAGATTACCAATATAATTTCCCATGATACTAACTACTTCATAACCCTTCTTTTATAATCATGATAATTATAATGTGAGTAAATTCCAAACCAAGTATATGAAATTTTGTCATTACAAAATATAAATTTTTAAATATTGTTTACCCCCAATCTTGCAAATTATGAGCATTTCAATTCTAATTATCATTCACAACAGAACTTGGGAATCTTTGATAGAGTGTATGCTTCAATTTCTTTCCATACAAACAAAGGAAGTGACTTTTCATATTTATAAAGACAATAAACTACATTTCTTTATAATAAGAAATAAGAATATTTAGCTTTCAAATTTCTTTCCATCCAACATGATAATCCTTTTTTAATACATTTCAATAACAATGTCATGACATAAATTTAAGTTACAAATATCCATTTTCAATTCACCATATTTATAATAATTAAAACTATTTCTTAAATATGTTTCCCATTCTAAACATTAACCACCAATTAAAATTATACTCCAACACTATTTTCCTATTTCAACATAAATAATCAATGATAAACTCAACACTATTTCACCTTTTTCAACCATATATATAAACAATTAATTCTATTTTGAATTCTAATCAATATATTCAAGCATTTGTTCACCGTTTCAAACATTTTATAAATATGTGATTCTATTTTGACTTATAACTCAAGTATCGTTTCACCATTTCAACATACATATAAAAGTAAAAATAAAATGATCCTATTTTGAATTCCAATTAGTATGTTACCAGTTAAATTTATTGTCCAAATATTATACTGTTATTTCAACACATATAACAATTGAACTAACAATTCCACATGGGTTTATATACACACACCATGAACTAATAAATTAAAGTGGGCATATCTAACCATTCGATTTCGAAATGGCTAAGTCAAAGCTCGTACACATATTCGACTTAATATATATCGGCACACCCCTAATCATTTCAACAACTCATCATTTATTTAATTTCAAAAGAAAAGTCTGTGGCTAATTATCTATCAAATCTTCATATATAACATCTACATTATTTCTTTTATCTTTCTTCCAACACTTGTGCATACGATTCTTATATAAAATATATTTAAGTCAACAGTCATATTATAAAAAGTTCATACGCAACTCTAGGATAATTATCTTCTAGATATTCAAGTCTTTGCTGAAGTTTGACAATAACTACTTAATCCAACAGTAATCAATAATACGTATGTATGTCCTTTAAGCCAAAAGTTTGACAACATTCTCTAGATTTACAATTGAAATTTATAAGTCCTACCCATGCATTCTTTTGTCTTCCTTCCAATATTTGGTACATAAAGTTCTTAAATATATATATATATTCCAGGAAACAACCCTATTTAATACAAATGTTCATACATAATCGTCGACATGTAACAATTAGATTTAAAAAAAGAAATAATAAGAACTAAACTAATTTAACCATTATTTTTAATACGCGTACATAACTTTTAAGCCACAATCGACTACATACTCTAGTTTTACAATTGAGAGTTTATGCACAACTTATATGTATATAGATTTTACAGATATAACATATGTATGCAAGGTACCGTAGGCCGTAATGCTCTCAAGATCGCTAGTTGAATTTTGCAAGAAACCAGATAGTGGATGCGATTTTGCCAAGCTTGCTAATGAACCGATCTCTGCCTTGTTCCTATTTTGTTTATATATGTATAGATCTCTATTCTGGTTCACCTTTATTAAACTTATGTCTTACTCTGTGTCTAACCCTGGATAGGAAAGAAGCTTCGTCGATCTGTATGTATTGATCCATTTCGAGGCTTACCCCAGCCGGCCAAACGCTGCTCTATCAACCTCGTATCGCAATCTTATTGATGTACCCGAGTCTTGGGAGTCGTGAATGACTGTCCAGAACCTGAAAACTACCTCTGTTAGACATTTGAAGCTTCTGTATGCTGACCAAATAAATTATGTGTAGACGTGTCTAGAAAATGGCAATATTGTCCTTGTTAATCTACACCAATTCGAATAGCAACTCGTAGAGTGAAATTCAGACCCTGCGTAGAAACCGTGCATTGAAATCTTCACCTGAGCTTATCTTCCACCTTACACTAAGTTGAGCCTTTTTCTGCTCTTATTTAGGATGAATAACTTAAAATTCGGTTTTAGTTCGTAACTCACAGACTTACGATAAGCCAACAAGAAATTCACGAGTGCAGTGAGTGGTGCCCTTCATTAACAGCTCGGCGAACCAGCAATGGGTTGTTCCTGCCACGATATTATTATTTGGCTGATCTGTGACAAGTGTATTACTCTTGCAGCTGTAACATTAATGAACCTCGTTTGTTGGCCTATGCTGAGTCCTTATTCGAATAATGTTCTCTAGCCTACCTGGAGAACGGTGTTAGGTTGGCACTGACCAACGTAAGTGGATCAGGAGTTAAAACTGAAATCCAACATGTCTCTGTTGTAAGTTGTAACCATTCCAATCTCAGGATATCCGTTGAAACCAACCATAAATCTAGAAGAATTTAACACACCTATGTAATCGGCGTTGGTTGGGCGTGTGGAGTTAGTGGACCAGCAAACGCGCAGCTATAGCGAAAGCCCGCTCTGATCGACGATAATCCCATCATCATCATATAGAGTTCGGGGTATACCAAATTGCAGGGAGCTAGGGCTTTCACCGTTCTGAACGTTTAAGAATTTAAAAATCATAATAATTCAATAACCAAGCGCAAAGTTTGGCTTATCCAGGTTGTAACTCAATCTACAATTTAGAAAACATAACGCAATCAAATCAATTCGACTACCACATTTTAAGGGAGCTAAGTCTTCGTGCTTCGATCTTCACGCTCTCACCATCACCCTATCACTGTATGTATGGTTGTGAAGACACGTGGTTAATAAACTTAAATCACTGCATAACCCAATTGCAATTTCCATCACCGTGTCCATAGTTAAACTTCATGCTACCGCAATTGAGGGATGGGTAGTTAGTAAGTGCGTAAGCTTAAGGGTAAATAATAAATACAAAGAACCGTTTCAGAAGTAAAGTAAGCATCAAAGTTGAGGTTAAAATGGAAATGAGATGTGCATTGGCACTTTAACTAAACAGAGTGTCAAATTAAACTTTTGTCAGAGATAACAACACCATGAGATGCCAGAGGTCAGACGCTTCCCTTTTCTGCCCTGTATACCATATTAATACTGTAAACACAGGTTCGTTGGAGGTAAACATGATCATACTAAAGCTTTACCCGTAGTTTAGTTCCACCCAATGCGCTGTCATGAGACTGAAATAGTCATCAATTCGACGGTACCAAAAGATACAGAGGAAATCAGGAATTGTTCCGAAATCAAATTTTTTCAAAAATTAAAAAAAAAATATTCGTTAACAGGACAGAGCTTCATGATACTGAATACAGCAATCACGCCTACACAGGTATAGCGTGGGGCAGAGCCATGAGGTTTCGGAAAGGTCGGAGATTAAGGTTAGGATACAAAGGGTCTGTTTTCTAGGGTCAAAAATGACTAATGAGCAGAACATAGTAAAAGAGTATGACATAGAGTTTCATTTGAAAAAAAAGGTCGGGTTTCAGGTATAAATTTGAATAAAAACAAAGACGAAAATAGTGCACATCAAGAATCGCCTGTGATATTCCTTGTTTATTACCTATTATGTTAAAGATGAAAATATTGCTGTACACTTGATAAAGTTCCTAACTAAAAATAAGTTTAGCTTAGTGATTAAGAATACTAGTGTATTCGACTTAATTACTAGAGGTTATCCTTGGTTTTACATAAACCTAGTGGGTATTTAGGCGTAATTCGTGGTGGTACATATATAATATGGTTGTTTAATATAATGATCGGTGTCATCTTGGGCGGTCGTAGGCACTTAATAATTATTTAAATTCCTAAACGATATAAGTGTTACCTTAAGTCCTAAGCAAAGTAACCACTCGTCTTAAGATTAAGTGAACCCCTACGACCTATGTTTTAGGGTAAAGTTGTTTTCTTGTTAGATGACCCTAACCGAAATAAGGGGATTAACCTAAACACTATCATTATGAATACCTATAGGAATGAAAGGAAGAAGTTAGGGTTCCTTCCTTATTAAGATATCTCATGGAGAGATTAATATGAGTTAAATACACAAATAAGCAATCTTGCTTATACATATCAATTGTAATAATAATGCACCACATTCTTTTAAATTAAGTTATTGACATGTTGTGATACTACTTGGAAGGGGACTTAAAAAGAAAAACATAATACGATGGATAATGGCAAGGATTCTTTTAGAGATCACCACACTATGATCGCATGGCTTTAGGTCGTATGATCCTCATAATAAATGTAGTGGAGTGGGATAAACCGAAAACTATCTCTTCTCTTAAAAAAATTGTGCCGAGCCAGCTAGGGATTGAGTGTAACTTATGGGGACGAACACTCCCAAAATTTTCGTAGGAATGTGTCGCCAAAATAGAGCACTCCAAGCCCTAATGTTGCCACTTGGTTACCTTGCATGGATACTTCGCATTGTAAACATCGCCACGGAAGCAGAAATGTTTACGATTGCTGATCATTAGAGTTAAAACACTAAAAAAGTTGGAGGGAATGGAGCTAAGCCGTGTCCATTCCAAACTCTGAAAACAAAAGAGATTTCCGTGTTATAAACTACTGTATTATGAAGTTTAGGGGGGATCGCTGAGACGTGATGGATCCCTGCGAAACACACTTGATCAATTCTTTCGATGGAGTGGTTTTGTGCCTCGGTCTGGAGGAGCTCAAATCTGGAGTTTAAGGATTCATCCATTGCCATATTGTATACTCTCCCACAGAGTCACAGATCCATCCATGGCCATTGGGTTTATACTCTGCTACAGATCTATGTTGCCTTGGTGCTAATGCCGATCTGTGCAGAGGAATAAGGATAGACCGAGTGATTCTTTGGACTTAGTCTGCGATTGACGTATGGGAGATTCGGTCTCGACAAGGGGGAAAACACATTGAGATGAAAAGAGGATTTCCTTGCTGGGAAAAGAAAGGAAAGGACTCGGCGCGCATTGAAAAATAACCGTTGTTGGTTTTGGAAGAAGAGGGGCGTGAGGGCATGAGGCTGGAATCAGAACATTAGAGATCCTGTACAAGTAAGCAAGCTCTATGGTAGAATCAAAGTGACCTAGCGATGGGGTTTGATCCTTGTGGGAGGAACGAGTAAGTTCTGCAAACGAGGTAAGTATTTCTGCAATATGAATTAGTGGTCGAACTCTGCAACCCCCACAGAAATTGATATTTTGGTATGTATATACAGATTGTTTTCTATCTAGGATATCGTAAACCTTGCTAGCGATAACAGTTTATGTCGTGTCCTGATCTAAATGTTTCTAGTATAGATCCATTGATCTACCTATTGCAAAAGCTATGCCTACGACCCCAAACTTATTACCTTGACTGTCTTTTATTTTAAATGCAGAATCTAGGAGATCTCTCTTTCAAGAGGTTCCACCCCAAACTTTATTACATTGACAGTATTTCATTTCGAAAATGGTAGTGATTTCTGCATTAACTGATAGAGCTCATCAGAAAACGATCCCTGCATTCTTTTATTGATAGAAGTTAATATCTAAACTCTATATAGTGCATGCGATGTGATCCCTGCATCTTTTTATTGATAGAAGTTAATATCTAAACTCTATATAGTGCATGCGATGTGATGCCTGCATTCTTTTATTGATAGAAGTTAATATCTAAACTCTATATAGTCCATGCAATGTGATCCCTGCATCTTTTTATTGATAGAAGTTAATATCTAAACTCTATATAGTACATGTGATGTGATCCCTGAATCTTTTTATTGATAGAAGTTAATATCTAAACTCTATATAGTGCATGCGATGTGATCTCTGCATTCTTCTGTTGATGGAAGTTAGTATCTAAAAACTCTGTATAGTATGATATACTTTGTATTTATGGTGCGATCTCAACCGAGTTAGCTCTAGTTGGATCGCTGTAATAATTTATATATACTCTGTACTCCTCTTGCTTATTTGATATAAGATAGGCTCCTCCCATCTGCATTATAAGCCATACAAATTCTGCATTATTTGATATAGTTATGCTTCAATTACAGTGTCTATACAATCTTATCATACCATATGCTAAAAAATAACGAGTGATCTCGTTTGGTGTGAAAGAATTTATTGAACCTTTGTTATAATGTAGGATAAAATTTATATATAATGGTTTAGAGATTTAACTCTATTATCTGTACTTATCTTTGGTCAAATAGGCCTTTATAGTTAGCATATGTGTAACGTTATGGCTAGTTGTTAAATTATTGTACCCTTCATTAGATTTCTTGTTAAGTAAAAGTTCCTTTTATGAGTGGATCATTCTATGAATAAATGTTGTATCCTAAATAGATAAACATGTGTAAGTAAGAATGGAAGTGAAACCCGTAAGTACAAGATATGAGTAAGTAAGGGAACTTCTAATTGAAAGTGGTCATAGGATGACCCTTATCTAGAAGGAAATCTAGTTTGTTTGAGTTCAGATAATCGATTCCGGTATGAATAAATTAGTATGAGATTATTAGTGAGGTTGTTTATATGTTATCTTGACACTTATCTAGTCAGTGGT
The DNA here is from genome assembly GCA_027924585.1 of Larix kaempferi. Classification (NCBI taxonomy): domain Eukaryota; kingdom Viridiplantae; phylum Streptophyta; class Pinopsida; order Pinales; family Pinaceae; genus Larix; species Larix kaempferi. The sequence continues at coordinate 2,177,795 of BSBM01001112.1, read as the reverse complement.
ATAAACCTTAGGGATGGATTTACAGGTCTAGGAAGTGTCGTCATAAATTGGAAGAGATTGTAGTTCATTACATTATCGTATATCTATTTGAAATGGTTAGGGACAATCAACTATAGTATGGTAATACTATGCTAGTTGTACCGCCGGAGATCTTTGTTGTGTTTTCTTGGAGAGCGGGATGAGAAAGTGGAAAGTAAAGATGACAACAAGTGTGTTGTACTTTGTAATCCTTATTGGGATATTTTAATAAATGATACGATAATAGTTCTGGTGGACGTAGCCCAAAGAGTCGGGTGAACCATGTATATTGGTGTTGATGTCTCTATCTTTTATGCATCTTGTATCATCTTTTATGCATTTTGTATTTTGTTTCATGTGTCTGGTATTATGATGCTGATGGCCTTGTTGTTATATAGATGGATAATGGTACTTTATCAAAATGGTTCTTGGTGAAAAGATTATTCCTTGTTACATGTTGTTCGTGGATATGAAGGTAATTATTGTTTTAAATTCAGGAAGATTCAAATTATTATAAGAGTTCCATACAGGTGTTATGAACAAATACATTTGAGGTATCCTTGGTTTTGGATTGGTTATTGAATAATCCAAGAAATCTGTTAATGTCCGAAATAAAGTACAATGGTATTATTTTTTTGTATATAGAATTGTTCCAAGTAAGATAATGAAGTCCATAGACATGTTTATAATGTTAGTGTAATTTCGATGTGGAAATTATATTAGATTTATCTTTAAAAACTTTTGGAACCTACTCATTTTACTGGCCTTAATCATAGGTATGTTACATATGGTATCAGAGCTGAGGTTTCAGCACTCGGGCCTATAGGGGCTCAAAATAAGGTAAATAAATATGAGGGTTTCGAAAACTAACAAACAGATTGTGTTTTGGATGCATGGGACGAATGGACGAGAGTATACTATCCAGATTAATCGTCGAGTTCTCCAAGAGGAAACTAAGGGGGATATGGAAATATCGTGACGAAGCAAGTTATTGTGAAATTCCAACCAAAACTCGTCTGATTAAACTGTAAGTATATGAGTTCCACTTTCATCTCTAGTCTAGTATGTTGTACTTTATTTACATACTGAAATTTGAAAGTTATTAGATTGAATGATATTGACCATCCACTATCATGTATAAGGATCATCTGCATTATGAAAGACAAAATGTATCATTAAAGGTTAAAGGGATTAACTTTAATGGTTTACTTAGAACTCCTAACGATGGATGTGTTCGATGCCTAGAAAATGCCCTACTTACTACATAGATAGACATCTGTAAAATAAAACTCGTCGATGATCCGACACCCAAGAAGAATATTATACAAATTAGAAATTATTAGAATATTGACTACATAGATATGGAAGGGTGGAAATGACTAAAGGAGTTGGTAAGTTTCCCTCAACTTTGAGTAGAAAAGTTATTTAGTATATATAATTTATGACGATATTATCTTGTTTTGATAACTACAATACATCTTCTTTCTGAAGGGATGATGCTCCTCTTAGATAAAACCAAAGAATAAGAAGTTTAGATAAGTAAATTCATAACTAGTATATGGAGATGTGTGGTTCTCTTATGAAATAAACTGTATCACCTTGATAGGAAATGATGTAAAAAGTTATATCCTTGCTTGTGCGAAATATAATTATTGGAATTTGTTGATTACAAATCTTAGAAGTTTAAACGTGTTTGGTTGATTGAATGTCAAATGGAGCAAGAATGTAGGCTAAACATTTACTACCTTGAGAAGGAAGTTAGCATGTTCTTCACCTAAGTGTACTTCCACAGATGAACAGTCTTGGTTACTATATTTTTATTTATTTATTTATCTGGATTTGCCAATGAGAAAAATTGTCAAGAGTCTCCTTGAAAAATCAATTTCACTTTAGAAGATGAAGGTATAGGATAAGTGATTACGGTACTGAATGTGATACATTAGAGCATTCTTATACCCTTGCTTGTTAGTTCAACAAAAGGACAAAAGGGTTATGAACACTTAAAAAGTATGCATATTGTAGTGCCCCTAGACTTGTGTAGACATTGAGGGTACCTGCTGAGTGACCCGGCTGATTGAAACATTAATTAAATAACCTTTTGACCTTATTTTTTTGAGTATGTGTATCTTAACTGTTGAGGTAAATGAATAATTGCATATGTTAAACGATTAGCTATGACTATGGAAAATTATGTTGATGGATAATGCTTAACGACTAGCTATATGGTGATTATGTATTTGGCGACGAAATGTATATTTGATAAGATGAATGAGCAGTTTGAATAAATCATAAATGTTTAACAATGCTAGAGTTAGAAACCAGATGATGATTGTTGAGAACAGTGCTACTAATAATTTGTTGCGAGAAGTGTGTGTAGAAACAAGTGAGACGGTTCACCAACGGACACACAAAGGAACATGGAGGGTCGTAGAGTACGGGTAAATCACACACAGGGGAAGTGACAACGATGTCAACTTCCGACAAGAATACCACGCATGAGAAGATAAGCATTGATCCGCTTGCTCAAGAGGAATGCGTGAGGACGTACGAGGTGGGCCACGACGGAGCTGGTCACGTACGAGTTGAGGGGTGCGCAGTGAGAACGGACTCACTCCTCAGCGCCATTAGTCCCTAGATAGCATGTAGACGGAGGATGGATGGTAACGATTCCTAAAATCCCTACAAGAGTTCCCGCAAGTCAAAACGGAAAGATGGTGGCAGAAGGGCCCAACGATGCGGTACCCTGTCAAGAACGGAAAGAATGGACGCAAGGACCCAACGAGGTGGTACCATGCCAAGGAATGGAAACCATGGATGATTGGACCTAACGGAGTGGTGCCATGTCAGGGGATTAAAAAGATTAAGGAACCAGGAGCCCAACGACGTGGCACCGTGATCCTAGTGAGTTTGATTGTTAAATTAAACTGCATAAAAACTTAGGAGAATAACTCTAGATTATTACTTAGCAAATGCATAACAATAGCTTACACATTTGCACATGAATAGTTATTTTGTTGAGCATTTAAATTAATAGAAATTATTATTTAGGAGCAAAATAGATTAGACACCTAGTCAACTAAAAACTAGGAGTTGATTAAAATATGTGGGGGACAAACTAGAGCAAACTTAGGGATGTAGGTGCACTTCCCAGAGAAACTGACACTTGGATGGGTGAGTGTTTTAATTAAATAAATAATTAAAAATATTTAATTATGCATGAAGCGACATGTGTCGCAGGAGATTTCCCTTTATAAGGAAGGCTTAAGGAATGGGTAAGGGCCCCATAATTTGGACGATTGTCGTAATTTTTGAATACCTCAAAGACTTGCTGCTATCTAAGGGTTTGGCTTAGAAATCCTGGTGGGAAGGGAAGCCCAAGCTGAATTTCTGAACTACTTGTGTGAGCTCTACGACCCAAAGCTCGGGGGAGGCCATGCGACTGAAAGCATGAGCCTATGGTTGGGTGGCGAAGCTAACGGTTGCTTCGCCAATGGTTAAACGAGCTTTGCTGGAGGGATCCTACGGAAGACAAAGGCGACGATGGACCAACCGGATCGGGTTGACAGGTTAAAGTTTTGCTTATTTTTGTTAAGTTATTCACGCTTTTCATTTTATTTTTCCAATAACTATGATGGCTAATTTGTTTGTATGAAGTTTTTAAAGTTTCAGGTTCAGTTCAAGGGGACCCTAAAGGAGGGGTTCTACATTTGGTATCAGAGCCGGTCGAGCCTTGAGGGCACTGGACTCATATTTCTATCAAGGGTTGTCAGTACCTTTGTCAAGTAAGGAGTGATCCAGATCGACGGTGTCTCAACATATTCATCTCTAAGTAGCTAGTCGACGGAAACAGGTTCAATTCTTTAATTATGTTATCTTGTAAGTTCGTGTGGTATAATATGTGAACAGGTGTGCATAAATCTAATTGCTGAAATCAATTGACTGAGAAAACAAAAAAATATACAGATCTTTAGTTTCAATTTTTATTTAGACGAATAAGTATTTAGACGAATATAGAAAGTACCTTCCCCTGGTTTTATTTATAAAGTCTTGTAAAATATGTTAGTAGAGACTTTCAGATATCCATAATGAATTAAAACTTTGCATTGTTCTTTTAATCCAAATTCTATTGTAAATTTGTGGTAGTGAAGACTGCTCCTTTCTTTAACGGGAGTAGATCTCGACTAGATTTCTGTGATTTGTTTAAATAAATTAAAACCTGTGCAATCCCACTGATTCCCTAAAGGATCCAGACCTTGAACAGAGTCAATATTCGTTTGTCACTCTCTGTCAAGACTCAGATTGAGCCGAGATATTCAGCGTTATACCTCTGAGGTAATGCCTTCTTGATCTCTGTCATTTGACCGCTATAAACTCTGTGTTGCCTTAAATTTTGAAATCAATTCGCATCCCAGATCTTGATGGGAAATGAATCCCGGTTGTAAGATGTTAATCCTCTGTTGTTTTAAATTTAAAAAACAAATCACATTCTATATCTTGATCTTGGTGGTAATATTTTAACCCTCTGTTGTTTAAAACTTCGAACGGATTCACATTCCAGATTTTGATGAGAAATGAGTCTTGGTTGTAAGATTTTAAACTCTCTGTTGCTTTAATTTTCGAAATCAAGTTGCACTCCAAATCCTTGATGAAAAATTGAATCTTGATTGTATAGATCTTGAAACGCTATTTGCGCATTCACAAATCTCTGTCATAGGTTAATAAAATATATCCGTATTAAATATTTCCTTGAATCTCTGTCATAGGCTAACAAACCCGATCATATCAGATGGTTTCTTGAAACTCTGTCGTAAGTTAATAAACGAGTTTCGTATTAATTACTTTCTTGAATCTCTGAAAAAATTTCCTTAAAATCATTGGTTTAACCGCCATGCACAAGATCCTATAGATCCTCAACACCAAACTTTGTGCAAAAGTTTCTATTTACTAGAAAAACACCCTAAAACGCCCAGTTCAAAACGAGATCTAGTAATTGGGCCACTAATCTTGTTCCAGATCTTGTGATTGTGATTTAATTTGCATCGAATCGTTACTGCACTGTATTTTTCTTTCTTTCTGCAAACCAAAGTTTTCATACCTAGCAGCTTTCTTCAACCATCCTCTCAGAACATGAATGTATTAAAAGTATAATTAGTATTTTATTCTGTTTGAAGTTTCTTTTTCTAAGGGGCTTCTACCTCTAAGACTTTAGACGAGGATAATAATCTTTTAGTGTTATTAAGTCATGTATATTATGATATCGGCAACAATGAAGGCTCATTTATTTCATGTTTCCTGTTTTTTTTTAAGACCGAAATGTGCGATGAGAAATTGCTCTGTTTCGGATCTCATAGTTTGTCTCCCAACTCTGCTAACGCTCCAAAACTTGGAAAAAAAAACAAAAAAACAAACAAACAGTCTTTTCCTATCTACATGTAACTAGGGCGGATTGCCCAAAGGATTTTTATATTATTTAATCTGGAGACCCTTTTTTTTTTTCCCTTTTTCTTGTTTTGGGGGAAAATTCACCTCTTGGAAGTAGTGGTTTAGGTTTTACGATGGAGGATCTCGGTCGATAGACTTGCGGAGAATTTCTGCTGATTGAGCTTTTCGAATTCGTGGTTTGATTTTCAGCTTTTGAAATCCGTGGTTTGATTTCCTTGCATGTTCATTTTAAGGAATGAAAATACTAGATCTAGCTTGAAAGTGTAGATCTATGTGCTGTTGAAATCGTGTTTCATTTAATTCTCTGTCTTCTTGGATTGTAGATCTGAGGGTTACATTGAAATGCAGTAAAAAGTAGGTTGTCTTATTGAAATCAGGTTCCAGCGTATTACGCATGCCTGTTCTGCCATCTTGGATTGTGGATCTTTGGGTTTATACTGAAAATCGCAATGATCTTTTTGTAAGTTAGTTACTGGTAGAAAATCACCGTGTTAATTATTTGATGGTTTGAAAACACCGTGACCTACATAGATATTCATATGCCAGAATGAAAATCGCAGGGATGCTGCTTAGATGTTGTTGCTGGTAGGAAATCAAAGTGTTTTTCTTAAATGCTGTTTGCTGGAGGAAATCAAAGTGTTTTTCTTAAATGTTGTTTGCTGGAGGAAATCACAATGTTTTTCTTAAATGTTGTTTGCTGGTAGAAAATGGCCCTGTTATTTATTCACTGGTTTGAATGCACTGTGACCTGCATGCTGTGAAAGGAGAACTTATTTGCTGAACCCAAATAAAAAATTTTCTGTGCTAGATTGTATTGTTATCATATTTTAAAACGTTGCATCGTAATCAGGGCAGGGACGCCTTATGGAAGCGTGGGCCTTGAAGAGTTTATATAATCTATGTTGTTATATGTGGAAAAAAAATAAATTTGAAGGCGTTAGATAGTTAGAGGGGTCGGCTAAGGATCAGTTAACTATTTTATTGTTACCCATATAGAGATAAGAGAGTATTAATGCCTTGCGATTATACAGTGCGTTCTGGAAATTTACAGTCTTAGATTTGGTTTTAGAGGGCTTTAGACTTCTGTTCATAATTCCTGGAAATGGGTGTTCAAACCTTTTGTTTAAATTGAAATTCTAGATCTGATTTGTGTTCAATCTAAAGCTTACTTTATAAATTACGCGATCTATGCCTGTACCTTTCGTATTTCTGTAAACCTTTTATTCTACCGCGGGCTAATATATGATGGATTAACAAAACAAACATTACATAACATGTTTGCTTTCGTATCATAGCCAAATAAATCTTGTAAGCGTTATTCCATTTCGATGGGATCCATTGTTTAAATATCTGAAAATGCATATATATATATATGATTCTTGCCTTTAAAAAAAAAGTATGTATTGTATGTATTTGTAGTCACACATATATATTCACGGCCAAATAAAACTTGCAACTATTATTCCATTTCAATGGGATCCATTGTCTAAATACCTGGGAATGTATATATATATATGTTCTGAGCGAATAAGAGATTGAAAAATGAAGACTTTTTAGAAAATTGAATGTCATAATTATATTGATCAATTAGAACAAGAAAATAAAATATCCCTTATTGAGTAGTAAGATTGTTGTAGTCGTCGAATAGATTATAAATTAAGCCTGTGTTATTTAAAGTGAACTGCTTGATCTATGAGTTAATAGAGTTGAAATTCCCTAACTTATATCTACCTATCACTATGTTAAGTTAGAGTTCGTGCAATGGGATGAAATGTATGCGTTGATGTTTCAATGTGTTGATTTTGTCAAAATAGAATATATATATATATATATATATATATATATATATATATATATAAAGAATTAAAAGTATATATGTAATTTTTAATGGTAGGTAAATATAGTGATATAGTTTTGAATATCTGTGATATTAGGGTATATATATATATATATATAAATAAATTTGTATCATAATGCTGAATCTTAGTTAAAAGCAATGCATGATGTGTGAGATAAAGTGCACATATAAAATGTGACATTAGTGAATAGAACGATTTATGAAATACAATAAAAAATGTTATTATATATACGCATGGGTTACATACAAGAAGTATATATATGTATATATTTCTTGTTAGTTAGGTTGGAAGTTATGGTTTAGTTGTATTAGAAGTTACATGTTATGTTATGTATGTAAAAAAAAAAAAAAAAAAAAAAAAACAAGGACCAAGAATATGGCTTAATAAATGGGTTAATGTTTATATATATATATGGATTGAGTTATGAGAATAGTTTTATGGTTCGTAAGTCTTAAGGAATTATAATATATTTCTATTCACAAAATACTTGACTTATAATATATGGATATTAAGGTATTTTATATAGTACTATTATTATGGTTTATTAGTTTATGTATTAAATATGCTTGCTTGAAGACTATGTATTGGTGGAGTGAAGGTGTAATCCATTAAATTATAATTTGTAGAAATTAATTGTATCTTATGTAATGCCCCTAGAATGACTGTGGACCTTAAGGGAACCTTTCGAGTGACCCGACTGAACAACTTCGATATAATGGTCTCTTGAGCCTTCTTATGCCTTAAATGATTGAGGACAACCTGGAGATGTAAATGATGACAATAATTGATAAATGAATTAAGGAATTAAATTCTATGTGTGGAAAGGGATAATGGATTGATTACATCTTGATTAATGATTAGCCCTGATTGATCAAGTCAAAGTGCAGTAGGACAATTACAGTCCTAGCTCTGCGACTTGGGAGGTCGCAACTGAGATGCATCGTAGCTTTCCATTTTTTTATTCTGAACTTCGGGACGAAGTTCTAATTAAGTAGGGGTGTATGTAGTGCCCCTAGACTTGTGTAGACATTGAGGGTACCTGCTGAGTGACCCGGCTGATTGAAACATTAATTAAATAACCTTTTGACCTTATTTTTTTGAGTATGTGTATCTTAACTGTTGAGGTAAATGAATAATTGCATATGTTAAACGATTAGCTATGACTATGGAAAATTATGTTGATGGATAATGCTTAACGACTAGCTGTATGGTGATTATGTATTTGGAGACGAAATGTATATTTGATAAGATGAATGAGCAGTTTGAATAAATCATAAATGTTTAACAATGCTAGAGTTAGAAACCAGATGATGATTGTTGAGAACAGTGCTAGTAATAATTTATTGCGAGAAGTGTGTGTAGAAACAAGTGAGACGGTTCACCAACGGACACACAAAGGAACATGGAGGGTCGTAGAGTACGGGTAAATCACACACAGGGGAAGTGACAACGATGTCAACTTTCGACAAGAATACCACGCATGAGCAGATAAGCATTGATCCGCTTGCTCAAGAGGAATGCGTGAGGACGTACGAGGTGGGCCACGACGGAGCTGGTCACGTACGAGTTGAGGGGCGCGCAGTGAGAACGGACTCACTCCTCAGCGCCATTAGTCCCTAGATAGCATGTAGACGGAGGATGGATGGTAACGATTCCTAAAATCCCTACAAGAGTTCCCGCAAGTCAAAACGGAAAGATGGTGGCAGAAGGGCCCAACGATGCGGTACCCTGTCAAGAACGGAAAGAATGGACGCAAGGACCCAACGAGGTGGTACCATGCCAAGGAATGGAAACCATGGATGATTGGACCTAACGGAGTGGTGCCATGTCAGGGGATTAAAAAAATTAAGGAACCAGGAGCCCAACGACGTGGCACCGTGATCCTAGTGAGTTTGATTGTTAAATTAAACTGCATAAAAACTTAGGAGAATAACTCTAGATTATTACTTAGCAAATGCATAACAATAGCTTACACATTTGCACATGAATAGTTATTTTGTTGAGCATTTAAATTAATAGAAATTATTATTTAGGAGCAAAATAGATTAGACACCTAGTCAACTAAAAATTAGGAGTTGATTAAAATATGTGGGGGACAAACTAGAGCAAACTTAGGGATGTAGGTGCACTTCCCAGAGAAACTGACACTTGGATGGGTGAGTGTTTTAATTAAATAAATAATTAAAAATATTTAATTATGCATGAAGCGACATGTGTCGCAGGAGATTTCCCTTTATAAGGAAGGCTTAAGGAATGGGTAAGGGCCCCATAATTTGGACGATTGTCGTAATTTTCGAATACCTCAAAGACTTGTTGCTATCTAAGGGTTTGGCTTAGAAATCCTGGTGGGAAGGGAAGCCCAAGCTGAATTTCTGAACTACTTGTGTGAGCTCTACTACCCAAAGCTCGGGGGAGGCCATGCGACTGAAAGCAGGAGCCTATGGTTGGGTGGCGAAGCTAACGGTTGCTTTGCCAATGGTTAAACGAGCTTTGCTGGAGGGATCCTACGGAAGACGAAGGCGACGATGGACCAACCGGATCGGGTTGACAGGTTAAAGTTTTGCTTATTTTTGTTAAGTTATTCACGCTTTTCCTTTTATTTTTCCAATAACTATGATGGCTAATTTGTTTGTATGAAGTTTTTAAAGTTTCAGGTTCAGTTCAAGGGGACCCTAAAGGAGGGGTTCTACACATATGTAGTTAATAGGGTGCATATGATGAAAATGCATGTTTCCTTTTTACAACTTCTTATTCCAGTAATCCTTAAGATAGATGTTGGGAACGATGAGTGATGGTTATAGAAGTTATACTTTTATTTGTTCGAGATTTATGATGACTTGCTAACCATGTACAATTATAGGTTTGGTCAAAATGATTTTTGTTAAGGGATAAATTATGGTTGTTCACGTAATGATCATATAGATGCAAATCAAGTGTTGTCAAAGAGTATGTTTGTGGTTCGAAAAGGGAATTGGAAATATACAACCAATATGAAATGGTGATGCATGTTAGTAGGACGCTATAAGTGTCCGACATCCTTATGTTTCTGAAAGGAATGATTGTTTTATAATGATTATGAGTTAAGAAAACCACTGATGACATGTAATTTCCATCGTAGATCAGAAGCAATCTTTAAAATAGTAATAAATGTATAAGATTTTATGAAACAAGTAAAAATGATGTTTAGGCACATGTTACATATATAGTTGTTCTTATGACTTAATTATATTTATACGACTAACATTCTGAATGTGTTGTCAAACAAGTTTTTCCTACACATCACTGCCCTACAACTAGCAACAGGTAAATGTGGGATATCCAGATTCATATTTAGTGCAATAAAAATATGGGAGGATACCAGTAAATTGGTTCGTCGACATATGAGGATCCTATGATAAGGAGACATGCGGTCGGCCTTATAAATGAACATGGTTATCCTTATAAGGTATGCAAGTATGTTTTTGACATTTGATTTCCTATATGATGTTAGTGTATACAGAGGAGTGTTGTATAACTAAAATAGGGATTGTGTGGAAATGGTAAAATCTAACATTTATAGTATCCATGAATCATACTAGGAAGGATGTATATTGTGTTCAAAGCATTATGTAACCTATAAGCTAGCTTATGTGTAGTAGGAAAGGATATCTCATATGATCACGTATAAATATTGTGGTAAGAAAGATGATTTTCGATTTTCGGAAGAGATCTTCTTACAATAATTCGATTCTTTTATTAAGGTGATACTAACAAGTGAAATTGGGCAGATGGTCGAATTTATGTGGAGCTTGTGAAAAGGTAAGAGCATAAATGTTATGCATGGTAAAATAAGGAGTGAGGAATTAAGATTCACATCACAATTGTTACTTATTCTTTTAAAAATGTTGATAATTATTGTTGAAACAAAGCACCCTACCCAGATTGGTCAGAGTAATCACATGGGTACAGAATGTAATATGACGAAATAAATTGATTAAATTGAAAGAGATTTTTCTAGACTCAAGCAAGGCGGCTTGGGAAAAGAATAAATTCCGGGACTCAAGCGAGAAGGCTTGAGGGGAATTGTGTAAAGAGTGTTGTAATGGCATTGAAATACTCCCTAAAATCAGGGATTGAACAACCACTAGGATTCTCGGAGAATCGGCTGGCTGTAAGACCTAGGGAAGCTATAAGAAAATGTATATGTGGGAGGCAGGACGCTGCTTAGTATGCATGAAAGAAATGTTTGCTGCGTGAGCACTAAGGTGTTAGGCAAGACATGAAAGAAATGTTTGCTGCGTGAGCACTAAGGTGTTAGGCAAAACATGAACGAAATGTTTGCTGTGTGAGCACTAAGGTGTTAGGAAAAACATGAGAGAAATGTTTGCTGCGTGAACACTAAGGTGTTAGGCAAGGCATGAGAGAAAGGATTGCTGCGTGAGCACTAAGGTGTTAGGAAAGAATTTCCTTGATCAAGTGAATGCTGGTTGTTGATTTTGTCAACAGTATACAATCATGGAGCACTAGATTTATTCCATATATTGCAAGTGATATGTGCAATAAAGAACTCATGATTTATGTTTCTGAGTTTGATTATGAAGTTGATGACAAGTTGTTACTAAACATTGTTTCTTTTGAATTCCAGTTTTGTGGTACAAATGATTGCTCCAAGAGAAGAGTGAATACCGAGGACGGTGTTATTTTAAAGGGGATGAGGATGTGATATTCCTTGTTTATGACCTATTATGTTAAAGATGAAAATATTGCTGTACACTTGATAAAGTTCCTAACTAAAAATAAGTTTAGCTTAGTGATTAAGAATACTAGTGTATTCGACTTAATTACTAGAGGTTATCCTTGGTTTTACATAAACCGAGTGGGTATTTAGGCGTAATTCGTGGTGGTACATATATAATATGGTTGTTTAATATAATGATCGGTGTCATCTTGGGCGGTCGTAGGCACTTAATAATTATTTAAATTCCTAAACGATATAAGTGTTACCTTAAGTCCTAAGCAAATTAACCACTCGTCTTAAGATTAAGTGAACCCCTACGACCTATGTTTTAGGGTAAAGTTGTTTTCTTGTTAGATGACCCTAACCGAAATAAGGGGATTAACCTAAACACTATCATTATGAATACCTATAGGAATGAAAGGAAGAAGTTAGGGTTCCTTCCTTATTAAGATATCTCATGGAGAGATTAATATGAGTTAAATACACAAATAAGCAATCTTGCTTATACATATCAATTGTAATAATAATGCACCACATTCTTTTAAATTAAGTTATTGGCATGTTGTGATACTACTTGGAAGGGGACTTAAAAAGAAAAACATAATACGATGGATAATGGAAAGGATTCTTTTAGATATCACCACACTATGATCGCGTGGCTTTAGGTCGCATGATCCTCATAATAAATGTAGTGGAGTGGGATAAACCGAAAACTATCTCTTCTCTTAAAAAAATTGTGCCAAGCCAGCTGGGGATTGAGTGTAACTTATGGGGACGAACACTCCCAAAATTTTCGTAGGAATGTGTCACCAAAATAGAGCACTCCAAGCCCTAATGTTGCCACTTGGTTACCTTGCATGGATACTTCGCATTGTAAACATCGCCACGGAAGCAGAAATTTTTACGATTGCTGATCGTTAGAGTTAAAACACTAAAAAAGTTGGAGGGAATGGAGCTAAGCCGTGTCCATTCCAAACTCTGAAAACAAAAGAGATTTCCATGTTATAAACTATTGTATTATGAAGTTTAGGGGGGATCGCTAAGACGTGATGGATCCCTGTGAAACACACTTGATCGATTCTTTCGACGGAGTGGTTTTGTGCCTCGGTCTGGAGGAGCTCAAATATGGAGTTTAAGGATTCATCCATTGCCATATTGTATACTCTCCCACAGAGTCACAGATCCATCCATGGCCATTGGGTTTATACTCTGCTACAGATCTATGTTGCCTTGGTGCTAATCCGCGATTTGGTTGGAGAGGAGAATGTCGATCTGTACAGAGGAATAAGGATAGACCGAGTGATTCTTTGGACTTAGTCTACGATTGACGTATGGGAGATTCGGTCTCGACAAGGGGGAAAACACATTAAGATGAAAAGAGGATTTCCTTGCTGGGAAAAGAAAGGAAAGGACTCAGCGTGCATTGAAAAATAGCCGTTGTTGGTGTTGGAAGAAGAGGGGCGTGAGGGCATGAGGCTGGAATCAGAACATTAGAGATCCTGTACAAGTAAGAAAGCTCTACGGTAGAATCAAAGTGACCTAGTGATGGGGTTTGATCCTTGTGGGAGGAACGAGTAAGTTCTGCAAACGAGGTAAGTATTTCTGCAATATGAATTAGTGGTCGAAGTATGCAACCCCCACATAAATTGATATTTTGGTATGTATATACAGATTGTTTTCTATCTAGGATATCATAAATCTTGCTAGCGATAACAGTTTATGTCGTGTCCTGATCTAAATGTTTCCAGTATAGATCCATTGATCTACCTATTGCAAAAGCTATGCCTACGACCCCAAACTTATTACCTTGACTGTCTTTTATTTTAAATGGAGAATCTAGCAGATCTCTCTTTCAAGAGGTTCCACCCCAAACTTTATTACATTGACAGTATTTCATTTCGAAAATGGTAGTGATTTCTGCATTAACTGATAGAGCTCATCAGAAAACGATCCCCGCATTCTTTTATTGATAGAAGTTAATATCTAAACTCTATATAGTGCATGCGATGTCATCCCTGCATCTTTTTATTGATAGAAGTTAATATCTAAACTCTATATAGTGCATGCGATGTGATCCCTGCATTCTTTTATTGATAGAAGTTAATATCTAAACTCTATATAGTGCATGCGATGTGATCCCTGCATCTTTTTATTGATAGAAGTTAATATCTAAACTCTATATAGTGCATGCGATGTGATCCCTGAATCTTTTTATTGATAGAAGTTAATATCTAAACTCTATATAGTGCATGCGATGTGATCTCTGCATTCTTCTGTTGATGGAAGTTAGTATCTAAAAACTCTGTATAGTATGATATACTTTGTATTGATGGTGCGATCTCAACCGAGTTAGCTCTAGTTGGATCGCTATAATAATTTATATATACTCTGTACTCCTCTTGCTTATTTGCTATAATATAGGCTCCTCCCATCTGCGTTATAAGCCATACAAATTCTGCATTATTTGATATAGTTATGCTTCAATTACAGTGTCTATACAATCTTATCATACCATATGCTAAAAAATAACGAGTGATCTCGTTTGGTGTGAAAGAATTTATTGAACCTTTGTTATAATGTAGGATAAAATTTATATATAATGGGTTAGAGTTTTAACTCTATTATATGTACTTATCTTTGGTCAAATAGGCCTTTATAGTTAGCATATGTGTAACGTTATGGCTAGTTGTTAAATTATTGTACCCTTCATTAGATTTCTTGTTAAGTAAAAGTTCCTTTTATGAGTGGATCATTCTATGAATAAATGTTGTATCCTAAAAAGATAAACATGTGTAAGTAAGAATGGAAGTGAAACCCGTAAGTACAAGATATGAGTAAGTAAGGGAACTTCTAATTGAAAGTGGTCATAGGATGACCCTTATCTAGAAGGAAATCTAGTTTGTTTGAGTTCAGATAATCAATTACGGTATGAATAAATTAGTATGAGATTATTAGTGAGGTTGTTTATATGTTATCTTGACACTTATCTAGTCGGTGGTATAAACCTTAGGGATGGATTTACAGGTCTAGGAAGTGTCGTCATAAATTGGAAGAGATTGTAGTTCGTTACATTATCGTATATCTATTTGAAATGGTTAGGGACAATCAACTATAGTATGGTAATACTATGCTAGTTGTACCGCCGGAGATCTTTGTTGTGTTTTCTTGGAGAGCGGGATGAGAAAGTGGAAAGTAAAGATGACAACAAGTGTGTTGTACTTTGTAATCCTTATTGGGATATTTTAATAAATGATACGATAATAGTTCTGGTGGACGTAGCCCGAAGAGTCGGGTGAACCATGTATATTGGTGTTGATGTCTCTATCTTTTATGCATCTTATATCATCTTTTATGCATTTTGTATTTTGTTTCATGTGTCTGGTATTATGATGCTGATGGCCTTGTTGTTATATAGATGGATAATGGTACTTTATCAAAATGGTTCTTGGTGAAAAGATTATTCCTTGTTACATGTTGTTCGTGGATATGAAGGTAATTATTGTTTTAAATTCAGGAAGATTCAAATTATTATAAGAGTTCCATACAGGTGTTATGAACAAATACATTTGAGGTATCCTGGGTTTTGGATTGGTTATTGAATAATCCAAGAAATCTGTTAATGTCCGAAATAAAGTACAATGGTATTATTTTTTTGTATATAGAATTGTTCCAAGTAAGATAATGAAGTCCATAGACATGTTTATAATCTTAGTGTAATTTCGATGTGGAAATTATATTAGATTTATCTTTAAAAACTTTTGGAACCTATTCATTTTACTGGCCTTAATCATAGGTATGTTACATATGGTATCAGAGCTGAGGTTTCAGCACTCAGGCCTATAGGGGCTCAAAATAAGGTAAATAAATATGAGGGTTTCAAAAACTAACAAACAGATTGTGTTTTGGATGCATGGGACGAATGGACGAGAGTATACTATCCAGATTAATCGTCGAGTTCTCCAAGAAGAAACTAAGGGGGATATGGAAATATCGTGACGAAGCAAGTTATTGTGGAATTCCAACCAAAACTCGTCTGATTAAACTGTAAGTATATGAGTTCCACTTTCATCTCTAGTCTAGTATGTTGTACTTTATTTACATACTGAAATTTGAAAGTTATTGGATTGAATGATATTGACCATCCACTATCATGTATAAGGATCATCCGCATTATGAAAGACAAAATGTATCATTAAAGGTTAAAGGGATTAACTTTAATGGTTTACTTAGAACTCCTAACGATGGATGTGTTCGATGCCTAGAAAATGCCCTACTTACTACATAGATAGACGTCTATAAAATAAAACTCGTCAATGATCCGACACCCAAGAAGAATATTATACAAATTAGAAATTATTAGAATATTGACCACATAGATATGGAAGGGTGGAAATGACTAAAGGATTTGGTAAGTTTCCCTCAACTTTGAGTAGAAAAGTTATTTAGTATATAGAATTTATGACGATATTATCTTGTTTTGATAACTACAATACATCTTCTTTCTGAAGGGATGATGCTCCTATTAGATAAAACCAAAGAATAAGAAGTTTAGATAAGTAAATTCATAACTAGTATATGGAGATGTGTGGTTCTCTTATGAAATAAACTGTATCACCTTGTTAGGAAATGATGTAAAAAGTTATATCCTTGCTTGTGCGAAATATAATTATTTGAATTTGTTGATTACAAATCTTAGAAGTTTAAACGTGTTCGGTTGATTGAATGTCAAATGGAGCAAGAATGTAGGCTAAACATTTACTACCTTGAGAAGGAAGTTAGCATGTTCTTCACCTAAGTGTACTTCCACAGATGAACAGTCTTGGTTACTATATTTTTATTTATTTATTTATCTGGATTTGCCAATGAGAAAAATTGTCAAGAGTCTCCTTGAAAAATCAATTTCACTTTAGAAGATGAAGGTATAGGATAAGTGATTACGATACTGAATGTGAGACATTAGAGCATTCTTATACCCTTGCTTGTTAGTTCAACAAAAGGACAAAAGGGTTATAAACACTTAAAAAGTATGCATATGTAGTTAATAGGGTGCATATGATGAAAATGCATGTTTCCTTTTGTAATATCCCTCCTTGTATCCCTATTAGAATTGGAAATGTATATTGAACTATGTATGAGGCCCTGGTGAGGAGCTCAAGGCCAAAGCCCCACCAGTGGATCTTGAACGTATCGTTATTTCTGTTCTTAGGTTGTTATAAGTCGTAACTTATAAGGGAACAACTAAATAACGATGAGCAAGTGAATCACTAAGTATTACTTTAAGAACTTCACATGTTGAAGTGATCAGGAAAACACCAATTATAATAAATATATATATAGATCGTTGAGGGTTTCCATTCTGTAAAAGAATATAATCCTCCTTTCTAACAAAGCAAAAGAGTATAAAAACACCCCACATATGAAAACGGATTAGAGAAGTATATTGTTATGTGAAATAATATTTAGAAGGTATACTATATAGCGGAAGGTGAACCATAGAAGAGGTAGGTGATTGTTGAGTCATTTTCATTAACTCCCCACCACCGGAATGGAGTAGTTGTGAAGACGCCATGGAGGTTCTTGATGGTTGCCACCGTTGCACCTTCACCTAACCTGCATTCTGGGACTCCATGTGGCGGGAGTTATTGAGATCTCGGACTCGAGTTATGGAGATAGCCGCACTCGAGTTATGGAGAGGGCAGTTATTGAGATCTCGGACTCGAGTTATGGAGATAGCCGCACTCGAGTTATGGAGAGGGCAGTTATTGAGATCTCGGACTCGAGTTATGGAGATAGCCGCACTCGAGTTATGGAGAGGGCAGTTATGGAGATCTCGGCACTCGAGTTATGGAGATAGCCGCACTCGAGTTATGGAGAATTTGAGGCGTGATATCTTAGGAGAGAGGGATTCGCATTAAAAAAAAAAACGAATCTCCAAATTCTCGGTTTGCGATCTATCTTCTGGGAAATGCTGCGATAAAGGGAATACATAGTAGTAAGTCTAATACTCACCATGGGGAACCGGATGCGTGATATCTTTGGTAGAGAAGAGATTCGTGTTAGGGAAAGTCGATCCCCAGATTTCTGGTGGTGGTCTATCTTCTCTGCAGTTCTGAAATAAAGGGGATGCGCAGTAGAAGTTTAGGGGGATCTGTTCATTAGAGAAGCGTCCTCTGTGATGGGAGTAACTCTGCGACGGGAGCAGATTGGAAATCCATTTCTTCCAGAAGACCCTGCAATGGGAACAGGTTAGTAATGGATAACTTCCAGAAAATTAAGTGATATCTCTGTATCGGTTTGCCTTATGAGGCTTGTTTGTTTTACCTCTGTTCTTGTTTATAGCAAACCAAAGATGCGATATCTCTGTATGGGTCTGCATTATGATGTTTTACCTCTGTTTTTGGTTTATAGTAAACTAGAGATGCGTTGTCTCCGTGTTGATTGGCATTATCAGGTTTTTACCCTCGTTCTTTAGTTGTAGCAATTTAGAGATGTGATATCTCTGTGTTGATTGCCTTATGAGGTTTTTATCTATGCCCTTGTTTATAGTACCGTAGAATTGCGATCTAGGAATAAATTGTAAATCGATATGGAGTTTCATGTCCAGATCCATATACAGTAAGGCCCAAATCGCAGGTCAATTTTAATAAGGCTAATCGTTTATCTTAGTTTAGTTTTGAAATTGTTATATGGGAGCTTAACAGCGCATACGATCGCTGAGGTTTTGCTAATACAATATCTGCAATAGCTTTTGAAAGGAATTTCAATATAGCATACCTTCTCTGAGATCTTTTCTGTTGACAGGATTTATGCATAAACTATAACCCATGCCATATTATACTTACATTGCAATTGGTTACCGATATTAACATCTCTGCAATGGTGTGACCTTTGATTCACTCTCGGCCTATAGCTAATCAATAGGAGTTCTAGTCAAATCCCTGGAAAAATGCATGGTAGGGATGCGACCTCATGTATTTGTTGTTGAAGAGAGTTATCTCTACGCTTTTCTTTACTGAGCAGTAAATGCCTCACAGAGATAGGTGACAGCGATCTCCACTTCGGGTAGTTGGAAGTATTTTTTCTTTTTGTATATATATATATATATAATGTTTTCTTCTGACCTGTATAAGAATGGGTATGTGCTCTTATTGCTAAAGCAGTCCCTAGCTTAATAAACGATTTAGGTTTGTTGACTCAAGGTTAATAATGTCGAGACCATTTAAATACTTCTTATATGAGAGTGATCCCATTAAATATACAATCATTATATAAATAGCGATTTCATAGATCGGCTAGAATAAGAGCACCTCCTCTCCGTTTGATGATAGCTTGTTGAATCATAGCCATCTTAGAGATCTCTTAGATGAGAGCGACCTTTTCCTTGTTTGGTAGTAGGGTATTAAAACGTTGATTGAGTTATCAGTTTTATCTATATATATATCGATCTCTACAGCAAGATCCTTGTGGTGTTGATTGAAAACATCGAATATGAGATGTGGAAGTCCGCTATACTATCGGGATTAGACTAATGTTCAGAATCTTAAGCTTTCCTTTATAAATTCTTGTACTGTTATATAAGCATGCTGCCAAAGAGTTGGCCCTAACCTTATTGAGTTTTCTTTATGTATTTAGTGTGGTCATATGGTTCGGCTGCCACGAAGTTGGCTTTATTCCCGTGGAATTGTTCATACCTTATACTACCACACTTTGGGTTGTCATGGAATGTTGGTGAAAGGATCTACAGGATACTATCATGCTTGGAATAGACCTTTGTAGTCTTATTATTGATAGTACTTTTGTCTTCAAGAAATTGGTATCTATGAGATGCATGGAGAATGTGGAAATCTGCAATAGCAGATTTGTAAGTTGTAACCTTTCACTTTGACCATTAAGAGAAAATATGACCTTTCGTGGACGTAGCCCCAAAAGTGGGTGAACCACCTGAAAAATGTTATCTGTGGAATGTATCTGAATGTGTGTATCTTCTATCCTCTTATGTGTTAAAATGATTAGGAATTGTGATAGCTTCGTCAATTGCTTAATCTGATTGAGTATATGAGTAGTGAAGTACAATGTAAGTTAATTTTTCTGAATTGATAATGGATATTGTATTGGGTGAATTCATGTTTACAAATATGTTGAATGAAGTAAATGAATTATTGGGATATGTGTTTGTTAAAACAATTTCTATTTTAGCATATACTGGCCTTAAATACTGGGTATGTTACATAGCTGTAACTTATAATTTTGGTATTTAATTACATTGAAGTTTATACAGCCAGATATTGATGATTAGATACTCTTAGCATAGCTAATAGTTAAGAATGTAAATTCTATATCATTGATACATTTATTCTTCCCAAATTTAAAATCGGAATTGGTAGGAGTTGTTACAATTTCTAGATTCCCCTTATGCACATTTGAATATATTTCTGGTTGTCTAATCGTCGATTGGCTGATGTGAGAACTAATGAAAATAGGTTACTTAAAAGGTTTCTTTTCTTTATGCAATGTTGATTGTAATGGCCAAATTATTTAAAGGATGATGGTTGAAACAAATATAGAATTAGAACGAAGGAATTTTGCAGTTCAGTTTTTTTTCATTTCCAAAATAACACTAACGGATTCATGGAGATGTTACATATGGTATCAGAGCATTAGGTTCCAATACTAGGGCCTAATGAGCTCAACATGCGATAAGTAAGTATGAAGGTTGTTAAGATGACTAATCGATTATTTGTGTTTCATTTGAATGCATGGGATTGCACTGGAAAGGGGAAAATGAATCTCCAAGCTCGACTTCAAGTTTCTCCCGCTAGAGCACAGGTTGCAAACGCTCGGGCTTAGTTGGGATCAGCTGAAGAAATAATATAAGCTGGTCAAGGGAACTCCATCGATAAGACGCAAACAAAGGATTTATGTTCTAAAGAATCAACAGGAGGTAATCGGCAAGATGTCCTTTAAATCGCAAGTAAGTATGCTCCACTTGTTGAAGCATTTTCGATATGTGAGGAGTTTATATGTTTCATTTCGTATTTAAATGATCTTGTATTGATAAATACTAGAGGATGGATATCTCCTCATACAATTCCATTGAATGACAAGAAAGTATTCTTTGAAAATGATGATATTAATTAGACTATGTTCCTATCTTTATCTTAGTGATCTTGTTAATATTTTCATGTATATTGATCATAGCGATAGTAACATAGGAGCCTTGAATGTTCATAAGTTTATGAGGGCGGTATAAGCATAATTAGAATCATTCACCCTATGAAAGAAGTACACTCCTATCCGGTTGATTGATGCCATGAGTAAGGTTTTAGTACTTATATGAGTCAAGTCATAGATATTCATCATAAGTACTTGATCACTTTAATTGTGTATTATGATGATTAGAAAGGTTTTAAGGCTTGGAAATGTGAGTGTACAAATGAAGGCAAGATAGCAGGTATATCGAATTATAAGGGTTGAATGGACAATGGTTAGGTCATTTTAAAATATGTAGGTATAGGTTAAAGGGTTGAAGCACTTAGAAAAGTTGATATAGTATGTAAATTATGAAATGAGTAAGGTACAATTAGGTCATTATATGAAGGACTATAAATTTGTCATGGATTACTTGGTTATTGATTTCTCGCATTTAGGCTGAAATGATTGTATTAATTATATACCTGAGATTGTAGGATGGAGATAATCCTTATTATATTAGAAAAATGCATAAATGGTACTAAGGAGTAACTCCTGAAATTCGCCTTATTGGCTAAATGTTATTTAGAGAAGGTGTAGAAGATGTTTGTACATTATATTGAATGTTACATGCGATGGTTTCGATATAGAATATTAGTTTTATGTTCTTACTTAATTGTTATGTGACATGGTAGCGAAGAATGATTAGTTGAATTTATAAATATATAATAGACCTTCAAGGTTAATGTAAGTAATGTTACATATATATATATATATATATATATATATATATATACTATCCAAACCATAGATGGTTAGAAGAGTTGTAAAACTTTTATGAATGCTCAACAAAGGGTCATCCTCAAGGTAAAAGATTGAAAGGATAGAAATTAACTTCATTTGGTTTAAATGGACATCCTATTGTGTGAAATTTTCTATGACTAGAAAATTGCCATCCTTGTGAATGATTTTCATGACCTTTGACTTAACTCTACTTCCACAGACGAGTATCCTTCGTCATTATAAACTTATCTGAAGATTTCAAGGGATAAAAGAGAATAAGTGTTAAGAGTCCCCTTGTCTCTTTGCCGTATAAGATTGTTAGAATAATGAAGTATACATGTGTATTCTAAGTAGTTAAAAGGATGCATATGATGAAATGTTATGATTTCATTTTTGTATATTCTATTCCAGGGATCCTTACTAGGAATGTTGGGATACTGGGAGTGGCTGACAGAAGGATTATACCCTTATGTGATAAAAGCTTTATGTTATAGGCATGGATACCTTGATAATCTGTTTCGTTTTGATATATAGATTACAGGATATGGAGGGGATTACTAATGTGTATTAATGCAAGTTAAACGTGCACCTTGGCATATGAGGGCCATACAATAAAGCGATATGCAGTCTCCCCCATAAAGATGGTCAAAAACTTGGTTGAACTTGTGGAAGAACGTAATATATTATGCAGGTATATGTCTCCTTGTCAACAAGACCTCGACGCAAGTTATAAATGTTGGGTGGTTAAATTATATTAGTTGATGACACTATAAGTAGGAATCACAACTTGAGTCCATACATATCTAGCTTATCACTCATGAGCATTTGAGTAAAACTCGAATGATTTTATTTTATTTTTATTCTTAGTAGGAGTCGATAAGGAATAGACAAGTGAAAGACATGTCAGTGCTATTAAAATTCCTATAAATAAATGTTGTATAGTGGTTATGAACTAACAATGCAGGATTCCACTCTGAATATAACAAATCAAAATGGAAGTGAGGATTCACTTAATGCATCTTATTTTCTGGTCATATTTCGAGACACTTATAACCATGGATTAACATTGGATTATGTTGTTTAGTTACTAACCTTTTCAGGATGTTATCATAATTACGACCAATGTGATAAACAAAAAGGAACGTGGCTTATAAGTCCATTGGTGAAGCTGAGCAGAACAAAATCGCTCAAGAGTAAGTGATTACCTTTTATTATAGCATGGATTACAGTATGGCACAAAACCTGATTTGGTGATGGATGTGTGCTACATATCATGAATGATAAGCAAATAAATGAAACTACTTACCGTTATTACAAGGCATATTGTAATTTACAAAAATTGTAAGAATTAATAAATGATTGGTTATCGAAATAAACTCCGGGACTCAAGCGAGAAGGCTTGAGGGGAATTGTGTAAAGAGTGTCGTAATGGCATTTGAAATACTCCCTAAAATCAGGGATTGAACAGCCACTAGGATTCTCGGAGAATCGGCTGGCTGTAAGACCTAGGCAAGCTATAAGAAAATGTATATGTGGGAGGCAGGACGCTGCTTAGTATGCATGAAAGAAATGTTTGCTGCGTGAGCACTAAGGTGTTAGGCAAGACATAAAAGAAATGTTTGCTGTGTGAGCACTAAGGTGTTAGGCAAAATATGAAAGAAATGTTTGCTGCGTGAGCACTAAGGTGTTAGGCAAGACATAAAAGAAATGGTTGCTGTGTGAGCACTAAGGTGTTAGGCAAGGCATGAGAGAAAGGATTGCTATGTGAGCACTAAGGTGTTAGGCAAGAATTTCCTAGATCAAGTGAATACTGTTTGTTGATTTTGTCAAACAGTATACAATCATGGAGCGCTAGATCTATTCTAAATATTGCAAGTGATATGTGCAATAAAGAATTCATGATTTATGTTTCTGAGTTTGATTATGAAGTTGATAATAAAGTTTTATTATTATTTTTTCATTTTCCTTGAAACCGTCGTTGTAATCGAAAACTCAGGTGTGATCCATACGACTTGCGAGAAATTCTTGAAAGGCCAGAAAGGGTAAAAATAGAGATGACGAAGCAAGCGAACTACTAAAAAGTATGAACACCGAGGACGGTGTTATTTTTAAAGGGGAGGAGGATGTAATATCCCTCCTTGTATCCCTATTAGAATTGGAAATGTATATTGAACTATGTATGAGGCCCTGGTGAGGAGCTCAAGGCCAAAGCCCCACCAGTGGATCTTGAACGTATCGTTATTTCTGTTCTTAGGTTGTTATAAGTCGTAACTTATAAGGGAACAACTAAATAACGATGAGCAAGTGAATCACTAAGTATTACTTTAAGAACTTCACATGTTGAAGTGATCAGGAAAACACCAATTATAATAAATATATATATAGATCGTTGAGGGTTTCCATTCTGTAAAAGAATATAATCCTCCTTTCTAACAAAGCAAAAGAGTATAAAAACACCCCACATATGAAAGCGGATTAGAGAAGTATATTGTTATGTGAAATAATATTTAGAAGGTATACTATATAGCGGAAGGCGAACCATAGAAGAGGTAGGTGATTGTTGAGTCATTTTCATTAACTCCCCACCACCGGAATGGAGTAGTTGTGAAGACACCATGGAGGTTCTTGATGGTTGCCACCGTTGCACCTTCACCTAACCTGCATTCTGGGACTCCATGTGGCGGGAGTTATTGAGATCTCAGACTCGAGTTATGGAGATAGCCTCACTCGAGTTATGGAGAGGGCATTTATTGAGATCTCGGACTCGAGTTATGGAGATAGCCGCACTCGAGTTATGGAGAGGGCAGTTATTGAGATCTCGGACTCGAGTTATGGAGATAGCCGCACTCGAGTTATGGAGAGGGCAGTTATGGAGATCTCGGCACTCGATTTATGGAGATAGCCGCACTCGAGTTATGGAGAATTTGAGGCGTGATATCTTAGGAGAGAGGGATTCGCATTAAAAAAAAAAACGAATCTCCAAATTCTCGGTTTGCGATCTATCTTCTGGGAAATGCTGCGATAAAGGGAATACATAGTAGTAAGTCTAATACTCACCATGGGGAACCGGATGCGTGATATCTTTGGTAGAGAAGAGATTCGTGTTAGGGAAAGTCGATCCCCAGATTTCTGGTGGTGGTCTATCTTCTCTGCAGTTCTGAAATAAAGGGGATGCACAGTAGAAGTTTAGGGGGATCTGTTCATTAGAGAAGCGTCCTCTGTGATGGGAGTAACTCTGCGACGGGAGCAGATTGGAAATCCATTTCTTCCAGAAGACCCTGCAATGGGAACAGGTTAGTAATGGATAACTTCCAGAAAATTAAGTGATATCTCTGTATCGGTTTGCCTTATGAGGCTTGTTTGTTTTACCTCTGTTCTTGTTTATAGCAAACCAAAGATGCGATATCTCTGTATGGGTCTGCATTATGATGTTTTACCTCTGTTTTTGGTTTATAGTAAACTAGAGATGCGTTGTCTCCGTGTTGATTGGCATTATCAGGTTTTTACCCTCGTTCTTTAGTTGTAGCAATTTAGAGATGTGATATCTCTGTGTTGATTGCCTTATGAGGTTTTTATCTATGCCGTTGTTTATAGTACCGTAGAATTGCGATCTAGGAATAAAGTGTAAATCGATATGGAGTTTCATGTCCAGATCCATATACAGTAAGGCCCAAATCGCAGGTCAATTTTAATAAGGCTAATCGTTTATCTTAGTTTAGTTTTGAAATTGTTAAATGGGAGTTTAACAGCGCATACGATCGCTGAGGTTTTGCTAATACAATATCTGCAATAGCTTTTGAAAGGAATTTCAATATAGCATACGTTCTCTGAGATCTTTTCTGTTGACAGGATTTATGCATAAACTATAACCCATGCCATATTATACTTACATTGCAATTGGTTACCGATATTAACATCTCTGCAATGGTGTGACCTTTGATTCACTCTCGGCCTATAGCTAATCGATAGGAGTTCTAGTCAAATCCCTGGAAAAATGCATGGTAGGGATGCGACCTCATGTATTTGTTGTTGAAGAGAGTTATCTCTACGCTTTTCTTTACTGAGCAATAAATGCCTGACAGAGATAGGTGACAGCGATCTCCACTTCGGGTAGTTGGAAGTATTTTTTCTTTTTGTATATATATATATATATAATGTTTTCTTCTGACCTGTATAAGAATGGGTATGTGCTCTTATTGCTAAAGCAGTCCCTAGCTTAATAAACGATTTAGGTTTGTTGACTCAAGGTTAATAATGTCGAGACCATTTAAATACTTCTTATATGAGAGTGATCCCATTAAATATACAATCATTATATAAATAGCGATTTCATAGATCGGCTAGAATAAGAGCACCTCCTCTCCGTTTGATGATAGCTTGTTGAATCATAGCCATCTTAGAGATCTCTTAGATGAGAGCGACCTTTTCCTTGTTTGGTAGTAGGGTATTAAAACGTTGATTGAGTTATCAGTTTTATCTATATATATATCGATCTCTACAGCGAGATCCTTGTGGTGTTGATTGAAAACATCGAATATGAGATGTGGAAGTCCGCTATACTATCGGGATTAGACTAATGTTCAGAATCTTAAGCTTTCCTTTATAAATTCTTGTACTGTTATATAAGCATGCTGCCAAAGAGTTGGCCCTAACCTTATTGAGTTTTCTTTATGTATTTAGTGTGGTCATATGGTTCGGCTGCCACGAAGTTGGCTTTATTCCCGTGGAATTGTTCATACCTTATACTACCACACTTTGGGTTGTCATGGAATGTTGGTGAAAGGATCTACAGGATACTATCATGCTTGGAATAGACCTTTGTAGTCTTATTATTGATAGTACTTTTTTCTTCAAGAAATTGGTATCTATGAGATGCATGGAGAATGTGGAAATCTGCAATAGCAGATTTGTAAGTTGTAACCTTTCACTTTGACCATTAAGAGAAAATATGACCTTTCGTGGACGTAGCCCCAAAAGTGGGTGAACCACCTGAAAAATGTTATCTGTGGAATGTATCTGAATGTGTGTATCTTCTATCCTCTTATGTGTTAAAATGATTAGGAATTGTGATAGCTTCGTCAATTGCTTAATCTGATTGAGTATATGAGTAGTGAAGTACAATGTAAGTTAATTTTTCTGAATTGATAATGGATATTGTATTGGGTGAATTCATGTTTACAAATATGTTGAATGAAGTAAATGAATTATTGGGATATGTGTTTGTTAAAACAATTTCTATTTTAGCATATACTGGCCTTAAATACTGGGTATGTTACATAGCTGTAACTTATAATTTTGGTATTTAATTACATTGAAGTTTATACAGCCAGATATTGATGATTAGATACTCTTAGCATAGCTAATAGTTAAGAATGTAAATTCTATATCATTGATACATTTATTCTTCCCAAATTTAACATCGGAATTGGTAGGAGTTGTTACAATTTCTAGATTCCCCTTATGCACATTTGAATATATTTCTGGTTGTCTAATCGTCGATTGGCTGATGTGAGAACTAATGAAAATAGGTTACTTAAAAGGTTTCTTTTCTTTATGCAATGTTGATTGTAATGGCCAAATTATTGAAAGGATGACGGTTGAAACAAATATAGAATTAGAACGAAGGAATTTTGCAGTTCAGTTTTTTTTCATTTCCAAAATAACACTAACGGATTCATGGAGATGTTACACCTTTTTACAACTTCTTATTCCATAATCCTTAAGATAGATGTTGGGAATGATGAGTGATGGTTATAGAAGTTATACTTTTATTTGTTCGAGATTGATGATGACTTGCTAACCATGTACAATTATAGGTTTGGTGAAAATGATTTTTGTTAAGGGATAAATTATGGTTGTTCACGTAATGATCATATAGATGCAAATCAAGTGTTGTCAAAGAGTATGTTTGTGGTTCGAAAAGGGTATTGGAAATATACAACCAATATGAAATGGTGATGCATGTTAGTAGGACGCTATAAGTGTCTGGCATCCTTATGTTTCCGAAAGGAATGATTGTTTTATAATGATTATGAGTTAAGAAAACCACTGATGACATGTAATTTCCATCGTAGATCAGAAGCAATCTTTAAAATAGTAATAAATGTATAAGATTTTATGAAACAAGTAAAAATGATGTTTAGGCACATGTTACATATATAGTTGTTCTTATGACTTAATTATATTTATACGACTAACATTCTGAATGTGTTGTCAAACAAGTTTTTCCTACACATCGCTGCCCTACAACTAGCAACAGGTAAATGTGGGATATCCAGATTCATATTTAGTGCAATACAAATATGGGAGGATACCAGTAAATTGGTTCCTCGACATATGAGGATCCTATGATAAGGAGACATGCGGTCGGCCTTATAAATGAACATGGTTATCCTTATAAGGTATGCAAGTATGTTTTGACATTTGGTTATTTCCTATATGATGTTAGTGTATACAGAGGAGTGTTGTATAACTAAAATAGGGATTGTGTGGAAATGGTAAAATCTAACATTTATAGTATCCATGAATCATACTAGGAAGGATGTATATTGTGTTCAAAGCATTATGTAACCTATAAGCTAGCTTATGTGTAGTAGGAAAGGATATCTCATATGATCACGTATAAATATTGTGGTAAGAAAGATGATTTTCGATTTTCGGAAGAGATCTTCTTACAATAATTCGATTCTTTTATTAAGGTGATACTAACAAGTGAAATTGGGTAGATGGTCGAATTTATGTGGAGCTTGTGAAAAGGTAAGAGCATAAATGTTATGCATGGTAAAATAAGGAGTGAGGAATTAAGATTCACATCACAATTGTTACTTATTCTTTTAAAAATGTTGATAATTATTGTTGAAACAAAGCACCCGACCCAGATTGGTCAGAGTAATCACATGGGTACAGAATGTAATATGATGAAATAAATTGATTAAATTGAAAGAGATTTATCTAGACTCAAGCAAGGCGGCTTGGGAAAAGAATAAATTCCGGGACTCAAGCGAGAAGGCTTGAGGGGAATTGTGTAAAGAGTGTTGTAATGGCATTGAAATACTCCCTAAAATCAGGGATTGAACAGCCACTAGGATTCTCGAAGAATTGGCTGGCTGTAAGATCTAAGAAAGCTATAAGAAAATGTATATGTGGGAGGCAGGACGCTGCTTAGTATGCATGAAAGAAATGTTTGCTGCGTGAGCACTAAGGTGTTAGGCAAGACATGAAAGAAATGTTTGCTGTGTGAGCACTAAGGTGTTAGGCAAAACATGAACGAAATGTTTGCTGCGTGAGCACTAAGGTGTTAGGCAAAACATGAGAGAAATGTTTGCTGTGTGAACACTAAGGTGTTAGGCAAGGCATGAGAGAAAGGATTGCTGTGTGAGCACTAAGGTGTTAGGAAAGAATTTCCTGGATCAAGTGAATGCTGGTTGTTGATTTTTTCAACAGTATACAATCATGGAGCACTAGATTTATTGCATATATTGCAAGTGATATGTGCAATAAAGAACTAATGATTTATGTTTCTGAGTTTGATTATGAAGTTGATGACAAGTTGTTACTAAACATTGTTTCTTTTGAATTCCAGTTTTGTGGTACAAATGATTGCTCCAAGAGAAGAGTGAACACCGAGGACGGTGTTATTTTAAAGGGGATGAGGATGTGATATTCCTTGTTTATGACCTATTATGTTAAAGATGAAAATATTGCTGTACACTTGATAAAGTTCCTAACTAAAAATAAGTTTAGCTTAGTGATTAAGAATACTAGTGTATTCGACTTAATTACTAGAGGTTATCCTTGGTTTGACATAAACCGAGTGGGTATTTAGGCGTAATTCGTGGTGGTACATATATAATATGGTTGTTTAATATAATGATCGGTGTCATCTTGGGCGGTCGTAGGCACTTAATAATTATTTAAATTCCTAAACGATATAAGTGTTACCTTAAGTCCTAAGCAAAGTAACCACTCGTCTTATGATTAAGTGAACCCCTACGACCTATGTTTTAGGGTAAAGTTGTTTTCTTGTTAGATGACCCTAACCAAAATAAGGGGATTAACCTAAACACTATCATTATGAATACCTATAGGAATGAAAGGAAGAAGTTGGGGTTCCTTCCTTATTAAGATATCTCATGGAGAGATTAATATGAGTTAAATACACAAATAAGCAATCTTGCTTATACATATCAATTGTAATAATAATGCACCACATTCTTTTAAATTAAGTTATTGACATGTTGTGATACTACTTGGAAGGGGACTTAAAAAGAAAAACATAATACGATGGATAATGGCAAGGATTCTTTTAGAGATCACCACACTATGATCGCGTGGCTTTAGGTCGCATGATCCTCATAATAAATGTAGTGGAGTGGGATAAACCGAAAACTATCTCTTCTCTTAAAAAAATTGTGTCGAGCCAGCTGGGGATTGAGTGTAACTTATGGGGACGAACACTACCAAAATTTTCGTAGGAATGTGTCGCCAAAATAGAGCACTCCAAGCCCTAATGTTGCCACTTGGTTACCTTCAATGGATACTTGGCATTGTAAACATCGCCACGGAAGCAGAAATTTTTACGATTGCTGATCATTAGAGTTAAAACACTAAAAAAGTTGGAGGGAATGGAGCTAATCTGTGTCCATTCCAAACTATGAAAACAAAAGAGATTTCCGTGTTATAAACTACTGTATTATGAAGTTTAGGGGGGATCGCTGAGACGTGATGGATCCCTGCGAAACACACTTGATCGATTCTTTCGACGGAGTGGTTTTGTGCCTCGGTCTGGAGGAGCTCAAATCTGGATTTTAAGGATTCATCCATTGCCATATTGTATACTCTCCCACAGAGTCATGGATCCATGCATGGCCATTGGGTTTATACTCTGCTACAGATCTATGTTGCCTTGGCGCTAATCCGCGATTTGGTTGGAGAGGAGAATGCCGATCTGTGCAGAGGAATAAGGATAGACCGAGTGATTCTTTGGACTTAGTCTGCGATTGATGTATGGGAGATTCGGTCTCGACAAGGGGGAAAACACATTGAGATGAAAAGAGGATTTTCTTGCTGGGAAAAGAAAGGAAAGGACTCGGCGTGCATTGAAAAATAGTCGTTGTTGGTTTTGGAAGAAGAGGGGCATGAGGGCATGAGGCTGGAATCAGAACATTAGAGATCCTATACAAGTAAGCAAGCTCTACGGTAGAATCAAAGTGACCTAGCGATGGGGTTTGATCCTTGTGGGAGGAACGAGTAAGTTCTGAAACGAGGTAAGTATTTCTGCAATATGAATTAGTGGTTGAACTCTGCAACCCCCACAGAAATTGATATTTTGGTATGTATATACAGATTGTTTTCTATCTAGGATATCGTAAACCTTGCTAGCGATAACAGTTTATGTCGTGTCCTGATCTAAATGTTTCTAGTATAGATCCATTGATCTACCTATTGCAAAAGCTATGCCTACGACCCCAAACTTATTACCTTGACTGTCTTTTATTTTAAATGCAGAATCTAGGAGATCTCTCTTTCAAGAGGTTCCACCCCAAACTTTATTACATTGACAGTATTTCATTTCGAAAATGGTAGTGATTTCTGCATTAACTGATAGAGCTCATCAGAAAACGATCCCTGCATTCTTTTATTGATAGAAGTTAATATCTAAACTCTATATAGTGCATGCGATGTGATCCCTGCATTCTTTTATTGATAGAAGTTAATATCTAAACTCTATATAGTGCATGCGATGTGATCCCTGCATCTTTTTATTGATAGAAGTTAATATCTAAACTCTATATAGTGCATGCGATGTGATCCGTGCATCTTTTTATTGATAGAAGTTAATATCTAAACTCTATATAGTGCATGCGATGTGATCTCTGCATTCTTCTGTTGGTGGAAGTTAGTATCTAAAAACTCTGTATAGTATGATATACTTTGTATTGATGGTGCGATCTCAACCGAGTTAGATCTAGTTGGATGGCTGTAATAATTTATATATACTCTGTACTCCTCTTGCTTATTTGATATAAGATAGGCTCCTCCCATCTGCATTATAAGCCATACAAATTCTGCATTATTTGATATAGTTATGCTTCAATTACAGTGTCTATACAATCTTATCATACCATATGCTAAAAAATAACGAGTGATCTCGTTTGGTGTGAAAGAATTTATTGAACCTTTGTTATAATGTAGGATAAAATTTATATATAATGGTTTAGAGTTTTAACTCTATTATCTGTACTTATCTTTGGTCAAATAGGCCTTTATAGTTAGCATATGTGTAACGTTATGGTTAGTTGTTAAATTATTATACCCTTCATTAGATTTCTTGTTAAGTAAAAGTTCCTTTTATGAGTGGATCATTCTATGAATAAATGTTGTATCCTAAATAGATAAACATGTGTAAGTAAGAATGGAAGTGAAACCCGTAAGTACAAGATATGAGTAAGTAAGGGAACTTCTAATTGAAAGTGGTCATAGGATTACCCTTATCTAGAAGGAAATCTAGTTTGTTTGAGTTCAGATAATCAATTACGGTATGAATAAATTAGTATGAGATTATTAGTGAGGTTGTTTATATGTTATCTTGACACTTATCTAGTCGGTGATATAAACCTTAGGGATGGATTTACAGGTCTAGGAAGTGTCGTCATAAATTGGAAGAGATTGTAGTTCGTTACATTATCGTATATCTATTTGAAATGGTTAGGGACAATCAACTATAGTATGGTAATACTATGCTAGTTGTACCGCCGGAGATCTTTGTTGTGTTTTATTGGAGAGCGGGATGAGAAAGTGGAAAGTAAAGATGACAACAAGTGTGTTGTACTTTGTAATCCTTATTGGGATATTTTAATAAATGATACGATAATAGTTCTGGTGGACGTAGCCCGAAGAGTCGGGTGAACCATGTATATTGGTGTTGATGTTTCTATCTTTTATGCATCTTATATCATCTTTTATGCATTTTGTATTTTGTTTCATGTGTCTGGTATTATGATGCTGATGGCCTTGTTGTTATATAGATGGATAATGGTACTTTATCAAAATGGTTCTTGGTGAAAAGATTATTCCTTGTTACATGTTGTTCGTGGATATGAAGGTAATTATTGTTTTAAATTCAGGAAGATTCAAATTATTATAAGAGTTCCATACAGGTGTTATGAACAAATACATTTGAGGTATCCTTGGTTTTGGATTGGTTATTGAATAATCCAAGAAATCTGTTAATGTCCGAAATAAAGTACAATGGTATTATTTTTTTGTATATAGAATTGTTCCAAGTAAGATAATGAAGTCCATAGACATGTTTATAATGTTAGTGTAATTTCGATGTGGAAATTATATTAGATTTATCTTTAAAAACTTTTGGAACCTACTCATTTTACTGGCCTTAATCATAGGTATGTTACATCGCCTTAAAGCGCAGGGATCTGTTCGATCTGGTAGATGGAAAAAGAAAACTTATCTCAGTAGTTAAATAACAATTGTAAAGGTCGAATCCAGCAGGGCATAATCCTTATTGCAAATGAAAATATGACCAGTAATGAAGGTTGACCCGATCTGGGCATTGCCTCTTAATACAGTAAATACAAGACAGTGATGGAAGATCGAATTCGATCTGAACCTGGACATTTTATTACTGTAAACAAATAATAAACATGCGGATCAATTGTAAAAAAAAAATCACAGGTGTATAAAACACAGGAGTCTGAGATTGAAATTCGATCTTCCTTTCACAAACTGGATACAGAAATTAAGTCATGGTACGGTTAGTTGTATACAACAAAAAGTTTGAAAATTGTTCGCAGAGTAAAAACGCTACAAACGATAGATTCATTGGAGAAATGCAGAGATCTATTGTAAAGATTTATAACAATAATCTCAGAGTAAAAACAGAGTTTAAAATTATTTTAGGAAAAACAACTATACCATCGAAAGAATGCAGAGATCTATTGTGAACTTTATAACAATAATCTCATTCCAAAAACAGAGTTTTAAACTTCTTTCAAGAAAACAACTATATCGTACAAAGATTACATAGATCTATATATATATATAAAACTATGCCATACAGAACATGCAAAAATCTTATGCTATACACATTTCTAAATTGTTCTTAGTGCAGAAAATAAATATGAAATATACCAATAAAAATATACTAGTAAATAAGAACCTGTAGTGATGGTAGCTTTGATCGGAAAGTGAAGTTCCTTGTTTGTTGCTACTCCAAATCCCCCGTTCCCTCAAGGCTCGACCGGATCTGATACCAAATGTAGGACCCCTCCTTTAGGGTCCCCTTGAACTGAACCTGAAACTTTAACAACTTCATACAAACAAATTAGCCGTCATAGTTATTGGAAAAATAAAATAAAAAGCGTGAATAACTTAACAAAAATAAGCAAAACCTTAACCTGTCAACCCGATCTAGTTGGTCCATTGTCGCCTTCTTCTTCCGTAGGATCTCTCCAACAAAGCTCGTTTAACCATTGGCGAAGCAACCGTTAGCTTCGCCACCCAACCATAGGATAATGCTTTCAGTCGCATGGCCTCCCCCGAGCTTTGGGTCGTAAAGTTCACACACAATTCTCAAAAAACCTAGCTTGGGTTTCTCCACCACCAAGATTTCCAGCCAAACCCTCAATAGCAACAAATCATGAGGTAACTCAATATTACGATAGTCATCCAGGGTCTGGGTCCTTTACCCATCCCCAAAGTCTCCCTTTTAAAGGAAAATCCCCTGCGACACATGTCCCTTCATGCATAAATAATTATTTAATTAATTCTTTAATGAAAAACAACTCACCCATCCAAGTGTCAGTTCCTTTAGGAGATGCACCAACATCCCTAAGTTTGCTCATATTTGTCCCCTAGATATTTCACTTAACTCCTAGATTTGTGGTGTAGGTGGAGTTGACTAGGTGTCCATGCCTAGGATTCCATTTTGCTCCTAAATAAATATTTTTAATATTTTTAAGTAATTAGGAATATCCTCTCATGTGCAATGCCTAAATAACACTTAATATTATTTAAATGCCAAAGTAATCATTTATGTGCAAATGCCTAAAGTACTCAAATGCATTTCTAAGTAAAGTTCTAGGTGCAAAATTATACGTTTCAACACAGTTAAGTTTAGCAATCAACTTTTACTAGGGACCCGGTGCCGCGCCATTGGGCCTCCTTTCTGTTCTCGGCAGGGTACCGCACTGTCGGGCCCTTCTGCCGTCATCCTTCCATTTTGACTTGCGGGAACTTCATGTAGGGATTTCAGGGGCCGTTACCTTCCATCCTCCGTCTACATGCTATTAAGGACTAATGGCATTGAGGAGTGAGTCCGTTCTTACTGCACGCCCCCCAACTCGTACGTGACCAGCTCCGTCGTGGCCCAACTTGTACGCCCTCACGCTTTCCTCTTGAGCAAGCGGATCAATGCTTATCTACTCAAGCGTGGTATTCCGTCGGAAGTGAACATCGTCGTCGCTCTCCCTATGCGTGATTTACTCGTACTCTACGACCCTTCATATTCCTTTGTGTGTCCATCGGTGAACCGTTTCACCTGTCGCTACACACATTTCTTACAAACGTAAATTAGTAGCATTGTCCTCAATAATCACAATTTGGTTTATAAATCCGTTGCTTCATTAAGCATCTATAATTTACTTAATCATTACTCATTCATCTAATCACATAATCAATTGCACAGCTAGTCGTTAAGCATCATTTGTATGTACAGTTTTCATATCCAAGTTAATCGCAATCATAAATATACTCAAAGTAAAGTTATAGGGTTATTTTACTAATGTTTCAAATAGTAGGGTGACCCAACAGGTTCCCTCAATGTCTACAGTAGTCTAGGGGCACTACATTTAAACCCTCGAGAGGGAAACACTCCACAGACCCGGCCAAATAGCTTCTACGGAGCAATTTATTATGCAAAGAAAGAAAGTTACAAATGAGCTTCTCATAATCGATCAACTTTCCAATGACCCTCCGTTCTCTTTAAATAGAGATCATGGACCAATCGAGTGTTAAGTAAAAGATCAAGGGTAGGTATGATCTAAGAGAAGTTTATCAATCGGATCACAACATATCGTGACAGTCGGATTAAATATTTACAAATGCATACTAATACATACTAAAGAAACACACTTTACCTGACAGATATATTACACAAGTTGATCTTAACTAACTTCTAAGTGTCTAAATATCCTAACAACTTTTTCTGAATTGAAGAGATCACTAACAAGTGCCCCCATCCTGTGTGCACCAGTTATGGATAAGGACTTCATGGTGTGCATAGATGCTTCTCATTAGGGATTGGTAGTTGTTCTAATGCAGGAAGGTGGAGTAATAGCTTATGCATCTCGTAAGCTAAAACCTCATGAGGAAAATTATGGAACACATAATCTAGATTTGGAAGTGGTAATATTGGCTCTAAAATTATGGAGGCACTACTTGGTTGGCAGAAGCTTCACACTTAAAATAGATCATTAGAGTTTACAATATATTTTTGCACAAAGGGATCTGAATGCCAAGCAGTGGCGTTGGAGTGAGTACGACTTGGGATCTCATACATAAAAGGGAGGAGAATGTTGTAACATCCCGAAAATTCATAAAGATTTAAAATTTTTCAATGTAGCATTAAATGCTGTACTTTGTTATGCGGAATTATAGTAAATGCTTCTATGTCGACATGCTGAAATAAATGTTTGTAACGATCATACATATGTATTTTTTTGCGACTTGTTAAGAAATAAAATTAACTTTAGATTAAGGTGCTATTGGATGTTTTCTTGTCTCAGCTGTACTTTTTAGATTACTTATGTCAATGCTCATTCAATTCTTAATGTTTATAAATGCTAACTATTGTTCTTCTTTTGATGATGAAGGGGTCCTATTGGTACCCCAAGGCTTACTTAGAATTTATGCTAAAGCATTTGAATCTTGATGTCGCGGAACATAGGTAAGGGCGATAAATTCAAGTTGTCCTACAATAATGTTCTGCATTCCGTAATGTATTATAAAATTATAGAAAGGATTAAATTCCCTTCATCAAGTCAGGTATCATAGTGAACTTCATGTAAACGTCATTCTGGTTGGTTTTAATTTAATTATAGTTTGAAGATCTACCTTTGTAATTGATTGTAAAAAGAGAATTACCTTCTTATGAAAACCTTCTTATGAAAACCAGTTTAAGGAAGCTAGCTGTGTAGTTCATAAGTTATGTCTTAACTACTTCCATGCAGATGTCACCCTATTTAATCAACGTAATATCTAGGATATTTGTCCAATTTTAAAGGATCAAGGAAAACATCAACTTACTATATGTAACAACTCTTCTATTCTATTTGTATAGTGATATAATTATTTATATCGTGGGTCCCTTTAATATGTACAATGAAGTAGTATAATGTGCCTTTGTGAGACATAGGCTAAATGCAAATACCATGCATTCCTATAATATGTGAACTACATGCGAATTACCATGCGATTTCTTGTAATATATAAACTATATACAATTGTTGTGCATTTCCTATAGTATGAACTATATGCAACTTCCATATAATTCCTATAGTGTGTAAACTATATGCATTTCGCATGCAATCCTATAGCATGTAAAATATATGCAATTCCTATATGCGTAAAGATTATGCATTGGTCCAACATATGAAACGATATGATAATGCGAGCATCATTGTGAAAGTTTTAAACATATGCTCAATACTTAGTTGATTCAACACACAAGTTGTAACTATTAATTACATTAATATATATATTGTGACAGGTTTGTAACCATAACCTTCATGCCAACGTATAATAAGGAGATGGTATTTAATGGTGTGGTGGTTATGTGCTGACAGGCATTCATATCTGGTTTTTTTAGCATTAAACACTCCTATCTACTACCTTGGTGGAATGTATCGGTGGCTGCTATCGTGGTGTTTATCACGTGAAAACATCATGAGAATACAGTCAACATGTCAAGCCGTACATGGTTTAACCTGGAGGTCTTTTGAACTGGATTCCACGGTGGGAATGGTCATTAATGTAGTCTTAAATGTAGTGGCTGCTAGGAATTTCGATGTGCTGTGATGGAAGGCTACGCACCATTGATCTTGTGATGCTCTTGGGTTTTGGGGCTAAACCCTTGTCTCCCACTATGCATTGTCTAATGTCTTTCTTTGGAATTCATTTGCATTAGTGAGAGGCTCAGTGGAGAGGCCGAACGACCTGCAAAATATTAGGGTTTGTTAGCAAGTCTTGGAAGCACCTCTTCCAGATTTCGATCCCATGACTTATTACTTAGAAGCCTTCCATGATGGGATCTCAGGGCCAAGTCGTTCCTTTGTTGTTTTGCTGGTGAATGGTAAGGGTTTGGTGTCCTCGTCGGTTGCAAGTGTGAGCGTTAAGAACATGGTACCACCACCGAAAGTAAATCCTAGTGTGTTTTCATACATATTAAGTAAGTTTTAAACTACTAATTTACAATCTATCGGATTCTAAAATCCCTGTTGTTTGAATGTCAAGTAACTCTTGGTATTGTCTTGCAAAGATGACGATCGGTTCAGGATGACGGCTCAGGCATACTAGTAAGCCTCGATGATACCTCTTGGGCCTTTTATGGTACTTTGAACTGAGTTCTTGGCAAAGTGCCAGTTCGTAAAGGTTGTCCCAAACTTCTCTTATGATTTTTAGGGTTTTAATCACTTGGTGGTTGTAGAATCTCTTGAGCCAAATGGCATAGTGTAAAGTACAGGGAGGAGAAATCCTCGACCTGTTACTTCTTGTTTTCTCATAGCAATTGCAACTTGGTGATAATAAATATGTTTAAAATTGCATTCTGTGTAAACATCAAACAATGTTTTGGTTCCACTATGTACATATTTGAAATTCAAAGGTTGTGTTAAAATGTTAATAGATACAGGGTTTTACAATAAAATATGTGCCTTCATATTTTTTAGCTTTGAAAAGGTTTCATAATTGTTTGTGGTAAATGCTATGCTATGGAACGTTGATAAAACACTATTGTTCTGATTTTAAAAGGATGTAAGCTTTGTTTGCAAACCCTGTTGAAGAGATTTGGTAACATGAAAAGGGTTGATTGTCTTTTGATTATGAAATAATTTTGAAGAAAAGATAAATACTATCTTGTTCTTCTTCTGTGATAAGGGTTTTAGACTCATACAATCCAAGTTTTGAGAAATTCTAATAACTTTTGGTTGTGAAAATTTAATTAAGTTGTAGGGTTAGTTGTGAGCTTAAAGGGCTCTATTTTTGTAACACTCCAGAAAATTCATAAAAATTTAAAACTTTTTCTACATGATAATATTGCTTATTTAGTGTATGCGGAAATGGAAAAGATACATGAGATGTTATTTGTTGTTTTAAAATACCATACTTGTTTATTGGATGAGACTAAAAGAAGTTAGCTTAAGTCTTGATGTTATCCAAATCTAGATATGCTGCTACAAAATCTACTGTTGTTGTTTATGAATGAAGAAACATCGTTTGATAAATGTTCTTTTGTTTGATTGATGAAGGGGTCCTTTGGACGCCCCGAGCCTTACTTAGCATTCGTGCTAAAGCATGTAAATTTTGTAATGTGACAGATTACAAGAAAGGGTTTTAACTGCAACAAGTGACCACCTATTTTCAGTAAACATCTAATGATTAAAACTGAAAAGAACAGCTCTGATCATTCTATCGGTGAGAGAACTGGATTCAAACTTCAGGTCGTTCAAGTTTGTTTTTAACTATTAGAACATGTCTATTTATACAGATAGTACAGATTTAATCAAGAGCTATGAGAAGGTCGTTATCAGTTGTAACCTCGTTTGTATTCAATTGTCTATTTCTTTGGTTCATTTAAATGCTCTCACTTATGATGTAAGTGACGATAATATTAAAACTCAATGTAGATGTACATATCCTAAATGATATGTGCGTTGTGTGCCCTATGTGATTCTAAGTGGCACTATGCATTTATGTGATATTAGGTTCTTAATATGATACAATGCAATTAGGAATATATACAATATAGTGATACTATGCAAGAATGCTATATCAAACAAACTTTATTTGATACTTTGTGAACTTACGATACTATATGATTTGGGTTATCATATTATGTGAAACCATACTATAAACAAATTCTATGCAAATGTATTAATGTGCAAGTAATAAGAGAAATATGCAACTATCGTTATACTACGTTATTAGCATTGTAATCTTCATGAATTA
Source organism: Larix kaempferi (assembly GCA_027924585.1). Taxonomy (NCBI): domain Eukaryota; kingdom Viridiplantae; phylum Streptophyta; class Pinopsida; order Pinales; family Pinaceae; genus Larix; species Larix kaempferi. The sequence continues at coordinate 2,137,544 of BSBM01001112.1, read as the reverse complement.
CGATACAATCTACCCAACAATGTTTATTTTGATCAATTTAAATGACTTGGTGATAATGTATACAGGTTGGTGGATGATTAATATTCTACCTATAGTATTAAATGCATGGGCCGTCGTGGTAGTGGGATTCCACAGAGGATTGTACTAATGGTTCAATCACGTGTCCAATGGTGTTTTAAGTCCATTCTTAAGCTGAAGTGTTAACTGCTGGTTCAGTGGTTGATTAGCTGGCTCCACAGTGGCTCAAACATGGCAATGGTAATGATTGTAGTGATTAATGTGGTAGATAGTGTTGTTGCAGTCAAGACTCTGCTGCAATATCCGTAAGATCTCAGCATTTAATCTGTTTCTACGTGGTGAGGTGAGTGCTAAATTGGAACTTACGTGTCTAGCCCTTAAGTGATCACAGTGGTCATGTTTTATGATGTGTCACCGAGCTGTAAGCTCTGACTTGGTGATATGGCATCTGTTCGAACTGTGTAATAAATGAAGTCATTTCTTGGTCTTCGGTTATAGTAACTCCTTGGTACCACCGTGGTTTAGCTAGCTTGATCCTGAACGTTGATCTCGATCTCGGTAGATGGGATATGAAAAACCCTAGCTAAGCTTGTCTTAGCATTATTTTTTCTTTTGTGCATTCATTTGATGATTACTGGCTCAAGGTGAAGGCCGACAGGCCGCTGGTTTACAGGGCTCGACCCTGGGCAGTTGTGGATGGAATTGTGCAGCCAACTCTGTAAAAATTATTGTGGAAGAACTGTATAAGTGTTCGAGCATTGCTGATACAGTAGTGTTGAAGCTCTGTAGTTTTTAATCGGAGACTGGTAAATTGTAAGGTTGGCGTTTGACTCCATAAGGGTTGTAGTGTGAAGGTATGTCAACTCCACTATGTGGGTCGAAGATTTGGAAGCCAGAAGCATTCCAATCTACTGTGAAATAAAAGGTAAGTTCTATCTGGTTTGTAGTTCTAAAATACTTCTTCGTTTGGTCAAAAATCAAATTATTTGTTCCTAACTCCTCGCAAACCCTTGTGGTAGGTAATAAAATCGTTCAAAATCAAAGTGCTGGGTTTGACGATAATGGAGTTGGTTGGCAACAAATAGAAAAGCGAAAACAACGGTAATCCCGGTGGAAACCTTCGTAGGATCTCCAAGCAGTGATCGTGGCAACAGTTGTATCGTCAAAACTGGAATTCGTAGTGGAAAAACTTAGGTTGTTTTCTTAGTTATAGAGTCAATGGAACAATTTGTATTTGTATAGGGTTTTGAGTTTTGTTTTTGAAAACTTGGCAGCGTTTATTTGTTTTTTTAAACGGGGTTTCAGACTCTATGGAGAATATAGTAAAATGTCTGTCGCAAAACTATGTGCTATGACTATTATGTATTTGTTGTGTTGGGGCTTGGCCCGTGAATGAAACCTGTCACTCGTTATTTTGAGAAATAGATCTAGTTCGTAATTTAACAGTCTCTATAATGAATGTAGTGTTTGTGGAGTCTAAGGTTTTAAGCATACCTGTACTATGTTAATAAAATAAATAAATGACAGAAAGATTATTCATCTATCTTGAATTATGTTTATAGAATTGCATTTGTGTGTTTACGATTATATGTGCATGCAAAAGAAAATATTGAATCTGATATAAAATGAAATACTTAATCTGTCTATGTTAATAAAATAAAGAAACAACAGAGAGATTATTCATCTATCTTGAATTATGTTTACAGAATTGCATTTGTGTGTTTACGATTATATGTGCATGCAAAAGAAAATATTGAACCCTAGCTTTATGATAAGGAACTTTGTTTGCTTATCGGCACTGTGCATGCAATAACAAAATATCTGAAGTAACAATAGACTTTTAAAAGTATTAAAATGTAAAGTTTTAAAACCCTAAGTTGATAATATGTTGTTTATTATTTTTCTATCTGTCCTATATGCAAAATAATGAGAATAACAACAACTATAGCTATTCTGTGAAAATATACATTTAAAAAAAACATGATTGTACAAAACAAAAATGATTTCCTTGTTTAAAATAAAATTGTTATTACATCTATGGATTAGATTTACTTTTTTGTTGATGATAAGAATGGGGTAAGAATAGTACGGTGAGTAAAGAAATAAAAAAAAACAATTTAACATTAATAATTAATGTACAGAGCATTTATAAAGAATTTATACTTTCATCACCATGGCATTTTGCCTATCAGCTCTTATCTACTTAATTTGTTTATGTACTGGAGTACAATGCTATCTATTCTTGCATGGGGAAAAATACAGAAACTATTTTATTCAATCGAGTCAATTTATACATAATTGATAATTTACACAGGAATCGAAATAACTTATGAAATAAACAATGAAAGTTATATAATCAGTAGTACTGTAAAATACAAAAATAACTAGATAACAGAACTTAAAAATAAAACATATAAGATATTAGAACCTGTAACTGATAATAGGGCCGACAAACACCCAAGGAGGCCTGTTCCTCTCAACCTGCTTCAGATGAAGCAGCTCAGCTGCTGACTTCTAATGAGCCACCGAGCCTGATTACTGATCCAATAAGTGGGTGGAAAACTGTGTAGAAGCAAGGCACTCAAAATACCTTCTCCACTCATTATCAACCTCCTATAAAAATGCCTTCTCCACTCACCAACAAACCCTTGAACTCACTAAGAGTTTTGGAAGACTCACGACATGATCAACCCTAGCCTATCCCCTCATCAGATCTCTTGAGTGCAAACAACAAAACCTCAAGATAATTTTCCTCGTCAGGAAAAGTGATGAACCTCAGTTCATAATATGATGGTTAATATATAGACTGCCTAGGTCTTTTAGTGGTTAGTTTGGAATAAATGAGCCTCAAGCTCCAGTCCCATCTTTCAAGGCACTAAGACTACATTTTAAGGGAGTTGTCCCATACCAATAGCTAGTTAGTTGCATCATGATATTGCCACTTGTCCATTGCCTTCTACTCCAAATTCCATTCTACCTAGTGGATCAGTAACCACTCTTTCAACAGTCCCCTTAGGTGTTTGTCTCCTATTTTGTTTATTTAATAATAAAATATTGTGCAAATTACAGTCATCCTTGGACACTTGTCCAAATTATAAAAACTTTACAATAAAAGTTAATACAAAGTTCTCAGCATAAAAAGTTTTCAACAATTAGGGTACGTGACAATTTCGAACTAAATGTTGCTATCAGTTTCATCTCCCTACTGTATTGTCAATCAAACCTAAACCTTTGATTACTGTTGATATTGAAATGGGTTAAAATGTTGAGAGCCGAGAGGCTTGGGCCTTTGAAATGATATTTCGATTCAATGTTGTTTTAAATAAAGAATGCTATTGATGTAATCATGACTATTGTTATTTTTTTTAGAGCTGGGTTATTATCCCAAGCTGGTTTTGTAAAAGAACTGCTATTTATAAAGTTGAAATACTAATAGTCCTTTCATTAATATGTTTCATGTGTTACGAACACCACTGTATAGGATGTGATTACATAAAAGAATATAAATGTGGGGCATGATGCCTTAGCTGAAACTCTGTTTAATGAAACCTATGTTTTAAAAAGGGTTTTTGGTTTCTAGTGTGGATATAATGTAAATCTAGAGGTGATGATGATAAAAGGTTTATCAGTTCTGTTCACCCTATTTGTTTTGTTCGATGTTTTCAAATGAGAAAGTTGGTAACTGTTTTGATTATAATACAGAATGAAATAAAGGTCTTATTAGAAGGTTTGAATATTATAAATGTTTGAAAAGAACAGATGGAAAATAAATAGTGTTTACCTATTGTATGGAAATAGTTAACCTGAAATAAAACCCTAGGTTTTGTACAGAATTGAAAAGTGTTTTACTTCTATTGCCATAACATATTATAATGTTTATATACAATAAATGTTTATTATGTTTTCTAAAACTAGACATAAGATAATTTAAATAGCAGAATATAACAGATAAGGGAAATGATAGTAAAGATATATCAACATTAAATATTTTCAATCACTGCATATCATTTATCTGTTCTAATTTTCCTTCCCTACAGTAGATTACAGTACATACAGTACGTGGAAAAATACAGGGAAAACATTTGTTCAATCATTTCATGTACTTAATCATCATTCTACAAAATCATAACCAAATTAGGATCAATCAACTACTTTTGCTTGATGATAAATACGAGTTTTTATCTAACAACTACTAACTCTTCAGTTACAGAAAATAAATTAACTATTTAGAAGCTGAAATAACAAGTAGAACTTGTAACTGTAGATAGGGTGGACAAACACCCAAGGAGGCGTGTTCCTCCCAACCTTTTCTAGAAGAAGCAGCCAAACTACTTGCCTCGTTTGGACCCCCGAGCCTGTTTACTGAACCACTATGTAGAAGACTCTGTGTAGAAGCAAGGCACTCGAATTGTATAACCAGCAATCAATGGAGACTTGCCAAAAAACTCAATCTCTACACTCAACAGTACAAGCTCTGCATTCAACAGTAAAAACTCTGCACTCGGCAGTAACAAGGAAGACGTACACCATGATAAAAAACCTAGACTTCCACTCATCGAATCTCTTGTGTGCATATAGAAGAACCACAAGGTAAATTTCCTCGTCAAGAAAAGTGTTGAACCTCAGCCCAAATTTGATGGCTCTTAAAAAGATGCCTAGGTCTTTTTGGTGGTCAGTTTTCAATAAATGAACCTCAAGCTCTTGTCCCATCTTTCAGGGCACTATGACCTCAACTCAATGGAGTTTTCCCATACCAACAGCTAGTTAGTTTCCTCATGATGCTGCCACTTGTTCATTGCCTTCTACCCCAGATTCCATTCCACCTAGTGGGTTAGAAAACACTCTTTTAACAGCTCTCCTTGGGTGATTGTCTCCTATTTTATTTATTTAAATAATAATATTGTGCAATTACAGTCATCCTTGGACACTTGTCCAAATATAAAACTTTACAATAAAAGTTAAGATAATGTCTTCTTCAAACATAAAAGGTTTTCAGCAAAGGGGTATGTTACAAATGTAGTGAAAGATGCTCTAATCCGAAGGCTAGGACTTTTCTCCCTAATTCATTTGAAGGTTGACTTGAAGGTAAGAGTACTATGCCAGCTTTTGGGGGATAGTTGGTATCTAAAGGTAACCTCAGCTATTCAAAGTGGGAAGAAACCGGAATCGAAGTATGATGGGTACCATACTGAGGAAGATGGATTGTTGTGGTATTAAGGGAGGATGTATGTTCCTAAGGAAGTTGATATCAAGGAAACACTCCTTAGAGAGGCCCATAGAGAAAATTATTGTGCGTACCCAGGGGTGAAGAAGATGAATGCTGACATGAAGAAGATATTCGTGTGGCCAAGTATGAAAGCTGATGTAGTGGATTTTGTTTCGAAGTTCCTCGAGTGTGAACATGTTAAGGCAGATCATTGTCACCTGGTCGATCTATGATGTGACTGATGTGGAAAGGGTGTTCATAAATGAGATTGTATGTCTTCATGGAGTTCCTAAGAATATAATCTCTGATAGAGACCCTAAGTTTACTTCAAGGATCTGGACTAGCATGCAGTCAACATTAGGGATAGAGTTGAACCTTAGATTGGCTTATTACCTTGTCATACACCAAGGAACCTAAATGATTATTGTTTTAGAAGACCTTATGTTATTATTTGATTTGACATTATTGACCAAGTGAGGTAAAGACATTTGTAAATGAATTATTATTTTTAATTATTAAATAGCCGATGGAATCAAAACTGAAATAGTTGCTGAAGAGTGTTTCCTCACCCACAAGTATAAATGACAAGTATCAAGAGGAAACCCATTAAGGCAAGAAAACCTAGTAAAGGCGCAAATGATGCATGAGGCATCCTCCATAAAATTCATGCCGTGACTCTTGCTGGAGTAGTTACGATCAAGTGGCTCATAAATGAACTAAGTCGTAGGAAAATGTTATAAAGCATTTATTTCATCCACTGAGTAGGAAGCTTATGATGAAGGGGATAATAAGTTGAGTATTGAGTTCATCCAATGAGCAGGAGGCTTATGATGAAATAATATTGTGACCTAGCTTATGCAGGAGGAACTCTCTGACTATTATTTGTCCTTGTGGTTCAGTAAACACGCTCGGTGGTTTCAGAACAAGTAGTTTCGCTATTCTGGAATTTTGGGTGGGAGGAACGACAACCTTCAATTTTGATTTTCCTCGGCTGGTTTGTAATATCCCCCTCTCTATCCCTATCAGATTTATAAATGAGTATCGTAAAACTATGTATGAGGCCTGCTGAGGAGCTCAAGGCCAAGGCCCCACCAGTGGACCTTGAAAGTATCATCATGATATTTTTCAAAGTTTTAAAATGGTATTATAAAACTATGGGACTAAACTAAGGATGATCACCTAGTAACATGAAGTTTAGGTGATATCTTAATGTAAATATTAACTATTATGATAACCATAATTAGTACTAAGAGGGTGCCAGAAACTTAACCTAAGAACATCGAAAGAAAAGAAAGGAAGCTAAGGGGGCTATGTTACAACCACCTTTGAAAATAAGAAAAGGGTATGGAATAAAATATCTGTAAATATCCATGTACCTTCCTAAGATATAGAACCTTTTAACTAAGGTTTTCCACCGAGGAAACCCCGGTGAATGGGGTGGGTAAGATAGTGAAGCTTAGTTAGGATTGAATTTCCTATTCATTGATCCTTATCTTGGAAAAAGCAAATCGAGGAGGTTTCTCCCATATGTTTATCCTTTTACTTCTCCAGTTATCTAACATTGTGATCATCGACCACTTACACGAAGGAGTTATGTCTTGGGACAACAGCCCATAAAAATAGGGGATTTCAATAAGTGCCGACTTGGGTCACTCCTGGTTATGTGTTCATTATGGAAGAGCTTGTGGAGATATTTAAGCAAAGTTGCCTCTCTAATGGAACACAAAAACTTAAACAAAGTTGACACTTGTTTCCCTTAATGCAAGGTAGATTGTTTGGATCCGTTTTTGTCACTTGGGCGGTGGGAATTCCAGGGGCATAAGAAGGGGGATTTTTGGCTAAGGCAGGGGAGGAGGGGATAGCTGCGGAGCGTGATACCAGATTTAATTTATGTATCATGGTACCTATGCATGAGGAAGGGGAATCTTCTGTTTCGCCGGATGAGAAACTCATGTCACAGGCACGAAAACCGTGAAGAGGTGTATTTAATGGACGATCCAAAAGATGCAGCACTGATTCCTCTGAAAAATGAGGGCCGAGATACCTCGGAGGGACTTTGTTCGATCCTTGTCACTGTATTGATGGGTTGAAGCTTCGTCATTTTATGGATCTGCTCTGGATCTCCGTCGGCAGTCCAAAGGGGTCTCTTCTAATTTTATTTTATGTGTGTGTTAACACCCCGACCTATGCATAATCGATTTTGATGTTAGATTATACTAATTACTTATAGATAATTGCTGAACCTGAAGTTGTTAGACTTCTGGCATTCGCCACTGCTATCTGTTGGTTTTTAATTATGTTCCCATTCTTCGATCCGCCCCAGTGGGATCTCCCTTCTACATCTATGCTTCCATAGAGATCCGCAATTATCCCCGTTTGGATTACTCCTAATTTGTCTTTTATGTATTATTCCATACTTGGAGATACCTCTATCTCATGTTGTAGGTGAATGCGTAGATCTCTGTCTCTTGATAGATCGGAATCGCATTTACTGGATCCAAGATCTCTGTTTCTTGATAGATCAGAATCGCGTTTGCTGGATCCAAGATTGGAACCGCGTTTGCTGGATCCAAGATCTCTGTTTCTTGATATATCGGAATCGCGTTTGCTCGATCTAAGATCTCTGTTTCTTGATAGATCGGAATCGCGTTTGCTGGATCCAAGGTTAGTTTCTCCTTGTATGTTGTTATATATCTCTGTTCCCAGATCAAAGATATCGATCTCTGGCTTCTTATATGGATGGGTTTTCCATTCTTATTATTATTAAATATTAATAGATTGTGTTCTACGGTATCGACATGAATGCGTAGATCTCTGTTTCTTGATAGATCAGAATCGCGTTTGCTGCATCCAAGGTTAGTTTCTCCTTGTATGTTGTTATATATCTCTGTTCCCAGATCAAAGATATCGATCTCTGGATTCTTATATGGATGGGTTTTCCATTCTTATTATTATTAAATATTAATAGATTGTGTTCTACAGTATCGACATGAATGAGTAGATGTCTGTTTCTTGATAGATCGGAATCGCGTTTGTTGGATCCAAGGTTAGTTTCTCCTTGTATGTTGTTATATATCTCTGTTCCCAGACCAAAGATATCGATCTCTGTCTTCTTATATGGATGTGTTTTCCATTCTTATTATTATTAAATATTAATAGATTGTGTTCTACGGTATCGACATTTGCTTATTAAATCTTCATGATCTCTGTAATTGTTTTCAAGATCTTTTTCCTGTATTTTGTTCTATTGCTGAAAACAATTGTATTGCAAATGTTATACTTAGATGAGAACGAGAACAATGATATTGTAGTTCTGTAATTGCTTCATCAGCTCTAGCTTTGTTTTAGGATCTATATATTATGTTTTGGCTCTATTGTTGAATGAGGATCGTGTTTCTAATGTTTATGTTTAGTTGAGGAATGAGGAGAGTGACAGGTAGATCTTTGTCTGCAATGGGTATTATATCACCGGTGGAACCACAGAGTATATCTATGTCTCGACTCAGAATTGTTAGCATCTGTGGGTGTGTTTTTATTTATTTATTTTAAAAACTGTAATTTAGTAATTCTTGTATTGGTTATCATACTCGTGGTTGGAGCACAGGTTGAACTCTGTCTCGGCTTAGTAATGCTAGCATCTTGGCATATTGCCACAGCTTGACTTATCCTGGATGATTATGATATCGGTTTAGTTATAGCGACCTCTTGGAGATTTTTAGATCTTTGACTATAGTCAAATGTTATACCTATAGATAGATCTAATGTTATTAGTTGTAATTGATATTTCTGTCATCTTTTAGGGGTTAGCTTTGAAGGGAGCAATGCTCGTTACTCAGAAAAAATCCTGAAGGTGGAAAGCCATTGGGTTGTAAATATAAACCCTACTTGGATGCATGAATAAGATGCAACATTCTGGTGGACGTAGCCCACGGTTTGGGTGAACCACATGTATATGTGGTCTCTGACTTATGTGTGATGGTGACTTATGTGTGATTGTGATCTTATGTATGATTGTGGTAGTCGTGTATAAATGGTGCTTTTTCAAGTAAATCTTTGGTTATACATGTTGCTTATATGACTTATGTGTGATTGTGATGGTTGTAGTATAAAGGTTTGGTTGTCAAGTTAATCCTTGGTTATGCATGATGTGCATAGGATGATTATATAAACGCATTCAAAAGTTTTGTCAAGTATGAAAGTTCACCATAAATGGATAACAAGCTCACGAAGAGGTCCAACGAAAAGATAGTAAGAATTAAATTATCAGCAGTTGTTTAAATGGTTACTGTTTTAAATTTTGTGAAAGCAATTGTTATCATAGTACAAAATATGGATAAATACCCTTGCATAGATAATCAAGGTTTATAGGAATGTCAATTGTAGGAATGAAGATTTAATGCACGATGGCTATTCCATAATGAATCGTCTTCTAACAATGCTGTGATGGCAGAATTTTGTCCTCATTACAAAAGGGTTTTATTCTTAGAGTGTTAATGGATAAAAGTTTTAAATTTTACCAAATTTACTAACTCGTTTTATTTGTAGATGTCACAAATGGTATCAGAGCACAGGTTGCAAACAGTCGGGCTTATTGGGCTCAATAAGGGAAAACAGAAACAAGTTTGTCGAGCTAGGAAAGGAACTCCATTCTATAAGACGCAAACATAAAACTTCATTTCCAAGGATCGGCAAGAGGTAAGCAACATGACTTTTTGGAAATTGCAAGTAAGTATGTTCCATTTCGCTGGAGCATTATAATGGCTTAGTAGTGTCTATTTGTGAATATACATCGCATACGTCTCTTGATGTAATTGAATGATCTTCTATTGATAAATACTAAACGATGAATATCTCGTCATACTCTACAATGTATTTCATACTCTATAAGGTCAAAAATTTACTTTAAAAGTTAGACTATGGGAGTTAATTCCTTATGAAATGGGTACTTGTAAGTAGAGTAAAAGCACGTATTGGAAGTTATCCTAGCTATTTCAAAGTGAAATTTATAGGCTAAGGAAGTCTCCTAATTTGGTTGACCTTAGATAACTAAGTAAACTTGATTGACCAATTGTCTAGATTTCCCAATATGAAATTTAGATGGGAAATGTAATCAACTTAGATCTGTTAAAAGATCCATTAAGTTCAGATCAAAAGTAAGTCTATATGTTAAAAGGTCCATTAAAGATTTCATAGTTTGGGTCAGTCTTGGGTTTTGAACTACGTAAGAAACGATCAAGTTCCGTTTGCATATGAGTTATCTTAAATAAGAAAGTTTATAAATTTATAATGCTGTTGACCTTAGTAGAAAAATATGTAAAGGTGCATGCTGCAGGAGGAGCCATTGTGAATTTAATATTTCTAGTTATGAGGGAAGCATAATTATGTGATGTTAAGATGTTTTTTCTTTTTTTTTTAGGTATCAACTATAAGTGAGTTACATATGCTAAATTAATATTCTATAAGAAGTATAGTTTGGCTAGACTAAGATGTCTGGTTTCTTTTAAACAAAGAAATTAACTTTAATTGGTGTGAAGTTTTCTATGACTAGGAAATTGTGAGATTACAAAGGAGAAAAATTGTTAATAGTCTCCTTGCTAATCAATTTCATTCAAATATGTAATTGTATAGGATAAGTAATTATAATACGATTTTTGTGACATTGAAGCATGCTCGTACCCTTACATATAAGTGTAACAAAAGGAAAATGGTTATAATTACTTAAAAAAAAAAAAGTATACATGTGAATATTAATTAGTTAATACATATGATGAAAATGCATGAGTACCTTTTATATATACCTTGTATTTTAGTAATTTCTACTAAGATAGACGTGGGAAACAATGAGTAATAGTTATACTTTTATTTGTTCAATATTTATGACGACTTGCTATCCATGTACAATTATATGTTTTCTCAAGTTGATTATTTTGTTAAGGGATAGATTATTGGAAACCTAGAACCAACATGAAATAAATACAAGTTAGTAGGATGCTGTAATCTTCTGACGTCCTTATGTTGCCACAAGGAATGACTGTTTTTATTTATTATGTGTTAAGGAAAACATTGATGACATAGAATTTGCAGGGCAGATCGGAAGTGATCTTTGAGATAGTAATCGAGGTATAAGCTTTTATGAAACAAGTAAATATGATGTTTGAACATATGTTATATGTATGATTGTTCTTATGATTTAGTTACCTTTATACGACTAACACTTTGAATGTTGTGGTCCAGCAAATGGTATTTTCCCACACATCACTGCCTGACACTCATCAACGGGTAAATGTGGGATATATATCGATTCACGTATAATACTAATGCGTGATGATACAAGTAAACTTGAACCTCGACAGATGAAGGTGAGCTATGCAATCGCCTTTACAAAGGTACATGGTTATCTGTATAAGGTATGTGAGTTTGTTTTAGACAATTGGTTTTCTCTATATGATGTTAGGGTATACAAAAAGGGTTGTATAACTAAAATAGGAATTGTGTTGAAATGGTGAAAGCTAACATTCGAGGTTTAATGATCATAATGTCCATGGATCATCATAGAAAGAATGTTATATCGTGTTCAAGGAATTATGTAATCTTATAAGCTAGTTATGTGTAGTAGGAAATGACATCTTAGATGATCACATATGGATATTTTATTAAGAAAGATGATTTTTCTGTTTAAGGAAGGGATCTTCTTACAATATTTGATTTTGTATATAAAGTGATACTAACAAGTGAAATTTGGCAGATGGTGAAATTTTTGTGAAGCTTGTGAAAATGCAAGAGCATAAATATTATGCATGGTAAAATAAGGGGGTGAGGATTTAAGATCCACATCGCAACTGTTACAGATTCTTTTAAATTTTGATATATTTTTAATCAGGAAACTCGGCCCGAATTGGTAAGAGTAATCGTATGGTTACAAAATGTAATATGACGAAATAATCGATTAATTTGAAAGAGATTTTTCTAGACTCAAGCAAGGCGGCTTGAGGGAAAATAAACTCCAGGACTTAAGTGAGAAGGCTTGAGGGGAATTATGTAAGAGTGCGTTAAGGGCACTGAAACACTCCCTAGAAATCAGGGAGTTGATAGCTGCCAGGATTCTCGAATGAATCAGCAGGCTGTAAAGACCTAGGCAAACTATAATAAAATGCATATGCGGGAGGCAGGACGCTGCTTAGTATGCCTGGGAGATAGTATTGCTATGTGAGCACTGTGGTGTTAGGCAAGAAATCTCCGAAAGTATTGCTGTGTGAGCACTGTGGTGTTAGGCAAGAAATCTCCGAAAGGATTGCTGTGTGAGCACTGTGGTGTTAGGAAAGAAATCTACGAAAGGATTGCTGTGTGAGCACTGTGGTGTTAGGCAAGAAATCTCCGAAAGGATTGCTGCGTGAGCACTGTGGTGTTAGGAAAGAAAACCCCGAAAGGATTGGTGCGTGAGCATTGGGGTGTTAGGAAAGGATTTCCTAGATCAAATGATTGATGTATTGATTAAATTAAACATTATACAATTCTTAGAGCACTGGATTTAGTGTGTTTGTGATAATAAAAGAACCAAAAAAAAAAAGGAACTAAAGATATTCCATGAATTGCAAATGATATGCTACAATAAATGACTCATTATTTAGGCTTCTTGTTTTGATTATGAACACCGAGGACGGTGTTATTTTTAAGGGGAGGAGGATGTAATATCCCCCTCTCTATCCCTATCAGATTTATAAATGAGTATCGTAAAACTATGTATGAGGCCCGGTGAGGAGCTCAAGGCCAAGGCCCCACCAGTGGACCTTGAAAGTATCATCATGATATTTTTCAAAGTTTTAAAATTGTATTATAAAACTATGAGACTAAACTAAGGATGATCACCTAGTAACATGAAGGTTAGGTGATATCTTAATGTAAATATTAACTATTATGATAACCATAATTAGTACTAAGAGGGTGCCAGAAACTTAACCTAAGAACATCGAAAGAAAAGAAAGGAAGCTAAGGGGGCTATGTTACAACTACCTTTGAAAATAAGAAAAGGGTATGGAATAAAATATCTGTAAATATCCATGGACCTTCCTAAGATATAGAACCTTTTAACTAAGGTTTTCCACCGAGGAAACCCCGGTGAATGGGGTGGGTAAGATAGTGAAGCTTAGTTAGGATTGAATTTCCTATTCATTGATCCTTATCTTGGAAAAAACAAATCGAGGAGGCTTCTCCCATATGTTTATCCTTTTACTTCTCCAGTTATCTAACATTGTGATCATCGACCACTTACACGAAGGAGTTTTGTCTTGGGACAACACCCCATAAAAATAGGGGATTTCAATAAGTGCCGAATTGGGTCACTCCTGGTTACGTGTGCTTTATGGAAGAGCTTGTGGAGACATTTAAGCGAATTTGCCTCTCTAATGGAATGCAAAAACTTAAACAAAGCTGACACTTGTTTCCCTTAATGCAAGGTAGATTGTTTGGATCTGTTTTTGTCACTTTGGCGGTAGGAATTCCAGGGGCATAAGAAGGGGGATTTTTGGGTAAGGCAGGGGAGGAGGGGATAACTGTGGAGCTTGATCCCAGATTTAATTTATGTATCGTGGTACCTATGAGTGAGGAAGGGGTATCTTCCGTTTCGCCCGATGAGAAACTCATGTCACATGCACGAAAACCGTGAAGAGGTGTATTTAATGGACGATCCAAAAGATGCAGCGCCGATTCCTCTGAAAGATGAGGGCCGAGATACCTCGGAGGGACTTAGTTCAATCCCTGTCACTGTATTGATGGGTTGAAGCTTCGTCATGTTATGGATCTGCTCTGGATCTGCGTCGGCAGTCCAAAGGGGTCTCTTCTAATTTTATTTTATGTGTGTGTTAACACACCGACCTATGCATATTCGATTTTGATGTTAGATTATACTAATTACTTATAGATAATTGCTGAACCTGAAGTCGTTAGACTTCTGGCATTCGCCACTGCTATCTGTTGGTTTTTAATTATGTTCCCATTCTTCGATCCGCCCCGGTGGGATCTCCCTTCTACATCTATGCTTCCATAGAGATCCGCAATTATCCCCGTTTGGATTACTCCTAATTTTTATTTTATGTATTATTCCATACTTGGAGATACCTCTATCTCATGTTGTAGGTGAATGCGTAGATCTCTGTCTCTTGATAGATCAGAATCGCGTTTGCTGGATCCAAGATCTCTGTTTTTTGATAGATTGGAATCGCGTTTGTTGGATCCAAGATCTCTGTTTCTTGATAGCTCGGAATCGCGTTTGCTGGATCTAAGATCTTTGTTTCTTGATAGATCGGAATCGCGTTTGCTGGATCCAAGGTTAGTTTCTCCTTGTATGTTGTTATATATCTCTTTTCCCAGATCAAAGATATCGATCTCTGGCTTCTTATATGGATGGGTTTTCCATTCTTATTATTATTAAATATTAATAGATTGTGTTCTACGGTATCGACATGAATGCGTAGATCTCTATTTCTTGATAGATCAGAATCGCGTTTGCTGGATCCAAGGTTAGTTTCTCCTTGTATGTTGTTATATATCTCTGTTCCCATATCAAAGATATCGATCTCTGGCTTCTTATATGGATGGGTTTTCCATTCTTATTATTATTAAATATTAATAGATTGTGTTCTATGGTATCGACATGAATGCGTAGATGTCTGTTTCTTGATAGATCGGAATCGCGTTTGTTGGATCCAAGGTTAGTTTCTCCTTGTATGTTGTTATATATCTCTGTTCCCAGACCAAAGATATCGATCTCTATCTTCTTATATGGATGTGTTTTCCATTCTTATTATTATTAAATATTAATAGATTGTGTTCTACGGTATCGACATTTGCTTATTAAATATTCATGATCTCTGTAATTGTTTTCAGGATCTTTTTCCTGTATTTTGTTCTATTGCTGAAAACAATTG
The DNA here is from genome assembly GCA_027924585.1 of Larix kaempferi. Taxonomy (NCBI): domain Eukaryota; kingdom Viridiplantae; phylum Streptophyta; class Pinopsida; order Pinales; family Pinaceae; genus Larix; species Larix kaempferi. The sequence goes on along the minus strand of BSBM01001112.1, from coordinate 2,122,397 downwards.
TATTGCAAATGTTATACTTAGATGAGAACGAGAACAATGATATTGTAGTTCTGTAATTGCTTCATGAGCTCTAGCTTTGTTTTAGGATCTATATATTCTGTTTTGGCTCTATTGTTGAATGAGGATCGTGTTTCTAATGTTTATGTTTAGTTGAGGAATGAGGAGAATGACAGGTAGATCGTTGTCTGCAATGGGTATTATATCACCGGTGGAACCACAGAGTATATCTATGTCTCGACTCGGAATTGTTAGCATCTGTGGATGTGTTTTTATTTATTTATTTTAAAAACTGTAATTTAGTAATTCTTGTATTGGTTATCAGACTCGTGGTTGGAGCAGAGGTTGAACTCTGTCTCGACTTAGTAATGCTAGCATCTTGGCATATTTCCACAGCTTGACTTATCCTGGATGATTATGATATCGGTTTAGTTATAGCGACCTCTTGGAGATTTTTAGATCTTTGACTATAGTCAAATGTTATACCTATAGATAGATCTAATGTTATTAGTTGTAATTGATATTTTTGTCATCTTTTAGGGGTTAGCTTTGAAGGGAGCAATGCTCGTTACTCAGAAAAACTCCTGAAGGTGGAAAGCCATTGGGTTGTAAATATAAACCCTACTTGGATGCATGAATAAGATGCAACATTCTGGTGGACGTAGCCCACGGTTTGGGTGAACCACATGTATATGTGGTCTCTGACTTATGTGTGATGGTGACTTATGTGTGATTGTGATCTTATGTATGATTGTGGTAGTCGTGTATAAATGGTGCTTTGTCAAGTAAATCTTTGGTTATACATGTTGCTTATATGACTTATGTGTGATTGTGATGGTTGTAGTATAAAGGTTTGGTTGTCAAGTTAATCCTTGGTTATGCATGATGTGCATAGGATGATTATATAAACGCATTCAAAAGTTTTGTCAAGTATAAAATTTCACCATAAATGGATAAGAAGCTCACGAAGAGGTCCAACGAAAAGATAGTAAGAATTAAATTATCAGCAGTTGTTTAAATGGTTACTGTTTTAAATTTTGTGAAAGAAATTGTTATCATAGTACAAAATATGGATAAAGACCCTTGCATAGATAATCAAGGTTTATAGGTATGTCAATTGTAGGAATGAAGATTTAATGCACGATGGCTATTCCTATAATGAATCATCTTCTAACAATGCTGTGATGGCGGACTTTTGTCCTCATTACAAAAGGGTTTTATTCTTAGAGTGTTAATGGATGAAAGTTTTAAATTTTACCAAATTTACTAACTCGTTTTATTTGGAGATGTCACATGGTTCAAGCTACATTTATTTATTTATGAAATGTCTGTTTACCGTAAATGATATCTAAATTGTTAAGCATAATGATTACATTACTTAGTTTAGGTTCCATTTACTTTATTTTTGAAGTGTGTGTTTTGTATTAATGATTCCTAAATTCTAAATCGAAATGATTATACTGCTTATATATGTTATCAAATATATTTTACCATTTTTCAATTACTAGTTACTATAAATGATTCCTAAATTGTTAATCGTAAGGGTTATACTGCTTATATATGTTATCAAATATATTTTTCCATTCTCGAATTACTACTTATTGTAAATGATTCTTCAGTCATTATCCATAATGAATAGAGTGTTTAGGCATGCTATTGACTGTTGTTTTGTTGTAATATGCATATTATGTTGGTTCAGGTTTTATTATATGTGTAGTAGCATTTAGTATTTTTAATTATGGATATTGTTTATTTACAAACCGTTGAACTGTATGTTTAAATGATTGAATTCTTAGGTTAAAGAGTTATACTACCACACTTATGTTGAATGTATTACTTTGGTTATTTCAAATTTTTGTCTATAACTCTATTATATATATAAATTTAGGTTTATATAGATATTAATGTAGTTATATATAGAAGAAAATGTTTATATTTTTTTAAAGAGATAAATATATAAGTAGTTATATTCTCAAATAGAAGCATACATTTATAGGACATAGGCGACTACAATAGGCATTTTTTTGTTACATAGGTTTAGTTAGAATATCTTATAACATATGAGAAAGATGAAATTGCACTTTCAAACCCTAGATCTTGATTAATAAACTATAATTATTTACAAGTTCAAACATTTTCTAAGCTCTAGCTTAGGTGTTAAACATTTTCATAATCCGTTGAATCCGCAATTAGAATATAGAATGATTTTTTTTAAACAATCAGAAAATTGGAGTTTCACAACCCATATCCGCAACGTCGAAGTCTAGAATGTGGAGCCGTTAAACAAAAACAATCGGAATTTGGAGTTCCGCAACCCATATCCACAACGTGGAAGTCGAGAATGCGAAACCGTTAAACATAAACAATTGGAATTTGGCATTCCGCAACCCGCATCTACATTGCGGAAGTCGGGAATGCGAAACCACTAAAAATAAACAATTAGAAAATTCGAGTTCCGCAACCCTCATCTGGAACATCAAAGTCAGGAATGCGGAATCACTAAAAATAACCTTTGAAAATTGGGATTGCCACAACCCGAAGCCCGCAATGCGGAAGTTGGAAATGATGAAACCTTAATATTTAATAGTTAAAACTATGGGGATTTGTAATCTGCAGTTCTTGAATATTAACCAAGAAATTATGAATTCGACAATGTGGAAATTACATGTTAGTAATCTAAACTAAACTTCATGCAAGGTTTTGTAGGGCTTAAACCTTCCTCATGCTAAAATATGCTAGGTTAAATACTTAGGTAAAAATGATTATAGTCCTAAGCTAGTATGCTCATAAAATAAGTAAGGATTAGAGCCTATACCCTATCATACAAGTGTAACAAATGTCTTTAGGAATGAGTCCTATACCTTGGATTTCATTCAAAAATAGAACCTTGACTTGATGCTAAAAGAATCCTTAAGAGGGGCTAACTTTGGTTGATATATGACCCCAAGAAGTGAAGATGAACCTTGTTACCATAAAATAACTTTTGTTTAGAGTCCAGTATGTAAATCTAGTAAAGTAATTTGATTCAATAATGTTAGAAGTACAAAAGTATACATGCATTTATCTTATTAAATTTTTTTTTTAATACAGGTATTTTGGGGTGTGTGACTTAATCGTATCAGAGCATGGTTACAACACTTGTCCTAAAGAGATCAACATTGAAGCAAGTACAAACATAAAACTAACATATGTGTTATGGTTGATTATGCTATGTTTAGAAGAGAAGTATAACCTTGATTTTGCAAAAACTATGGAAGATGTTGAAATGTCAGCTCAAGAAGACTCCCATCCTAAAGAACAGGTAAACATTGAACAATAAAACATTAATGATGATAATTTGTGGGTGGATCTAAATGATAACCCATTTGAATTATTACCAAGAGTAAAAGATTTAAAAGAAGAATTAAAAAGTATTAAGAAAGATAATGGACACATTCTTAAAGCACAAGAGGAGTTAAATAACGTTACGTTAACAAAAATATATAATCAGGAAGTAGAAACGAAGAATGTAATGCCCGCCTCGGTACATTGATTGACCGTAGACTTGAGGACACTTTCCAAGTGACCTGACCAAATAAACTTTAGTAATTGGTCCCTTGAATATTTAAAATGATTTAAAATGAATGAATGTTAGATATGCTCGACTGATTGAGATAGAATAAATAAATGTTAGATATGCTTGACTGATTGAGATAGAATGTCTGAATATTAGATATGGTCAAGTGATTGAGATAGAATGATTGAATGTTAGATATGCTCGACTGATAGAGATAGGATGACTGAATGTTAGATATGCTCGACTGATTGAGATAGGATGACTGAATGATAGATATGTTTTACTGATTGAGAGAAAATGATGAATGAATCTATGCCCGCCTCGGTACTTAAACTGATTAGGCTAATGAGGACACTAGTTTTTAAGTGACATGGTTTTATAAAACTTAGATCATGGAAATTGCTTTGAAAATTATCATGTAAAATAGAAATTATTAGATGAATGATTGATGAATGTTCGACTGACTGAGAAATGATGATATATGATGAAAATGATTTATAATGAAAATGATGAATGCTCGACTGGCTGAGAAATGATGATGAATGATGAAAATGATTTACAATGAAAATGATGAATGCTCGATTCACTGAGAAATGATGATGAATGATGAAAATGCTTTATAAAGAAAAGGATGAATGCTCAAATGACTAAGAAATGATGATGAATGATGGAAATGATTTATAATGAAAATAATGAATATTCGACTAACTGAGACATGATGAAAAATGATGAATAATTTGTATGCTTGACTGACTGAGATACTAGAGTGAATGATGAAAATATTTTATAGTGTAGCGCTACTAATGTGCGCTTGAGTGTGTGCAGTGGCAGGTAAGACGATTTACAAACTGACCCACAATGGAATTATAGGGGTCATAAGAACGAAAAGAACACATAGGGGTATGACAACACACTGCCAACCTTTAAATAACAATCCACGGATGGGTAGAAAGTCGTTTTAGCGATGCTATAATGACTTGGTCAAGTACATTGAGTTGAGGCACACACGATAAGGAGGACCTTATCCCTCAACAACCCTTAGTCTCCAAGAAAATGTAGTTGGAAGGTCACGATAAATATTCTCGATCACTATGCAATACTCCCCATAAGAAGAAAGAAAAGAAATTGTCGAAAGGACCCGCCGAAGAGGTACCTAGACAAGAACAAGAAGAAAGAAAACGAATTGTCGGAAGGGCTCGATGAAGAGGTACCTAGACAAGAACAACAGGAAGAAATAAACCAATTGTATAAATGGAAATTTCACATAAGATTTAAGAAATATTTTAATCCATTTTGTTTTGAAAAGAGGAAAAAGAATTAGGAAAAGAAAGGAAATATTAATAAAATAATTATTTGACTCTTACTCTTATTTTATGATTTTGAAAAAGGAAAACTAAAATTGTGAACTAAATGGGAATTTGTAATAAAATATTTTTTTCTTTTTACTCGTTATACTTTTAACCCCTTTGAAAAAGAAGAAATAAATTGGAATTTTAAATATTTTATTCCCTCTACTTATACTACATTATCTTTGAAAATAAAAGATTCTAAATAAATTAGAAAATTTATCTAAATAAAATATTTTATTTTATAAAGGAAAAAAAAGAAAAGAAAAGATTTGAAATGAATGAGAAAATATAAATAAATTATGTGCATGTGAGGACGCATGGCACACAGACTCTTGTAACTTGAGAATAAATAGTAAGAAAATATTAAATTAAATAAATTATGTGCATGTGAGGACACATGGCATACAAACTCTCGTAACTTGAGAATAAATAGTAATAAAATATTAAATTAATTAAATTATGTGCATGTGAAGACACATGGCACACAGACTCTTGTAACTTGAGAATAAATAGTAATAAAATATTAAATTAAACAAATTATGGGCATGTGAGAACACATGGGAGATAGACTCTTGTAACATGAGAATAAATAGTGATAAAATATTAAATAAAATAAATTATGTGCATGTGACACATGGCACACATAATTTTGTTATAAAAAGAGGGAGGAGAAGGAGAAAATGACATCTCTTGCTCCCTAGTGCTGGATGGGCACCGGAGTTGAGAATTGATTTTATGGTTCTTGTGAGTTGGGGTTAGCTTGACCGGGGATTCGGAGATCCGAGCGGGAAGCTTGCTAGTGTGTTCTTATGACCCCATTAGCTTGTGGGTTGGGGATGAAGGAGAGTAACCCCGATACGGTAGGGTGGTCAACCGAGGGGTCTCTTGGTCAAATCGGCAAAGCTGGAAGCGACTCGAAGAAGATCGTCGACCGTACATACAAGGACTTCATCAACAAAGTGCTCAAATACTGTCGAAACGTATAATGTTCCATTTTTATGTACATGTTCAGTTCATTTATGGTTTTATATTTGATTTTCAATTTTTTTTAATTTTCATATGATGTTAGTTCTATTTTGGAAGTCTTTTTGGGGGACCCGAAATGGGTGTCCCTACATTTGGTATCATAGCTGGTCGAGCCTTGACGACACCAAACTCGTAATTTTTGACACATAAACCTTCCTCCATATCCACTGGAGAACTTGGATGGTGAACATTTGGATGACAAATTTCCTGTGACTACATCTACGGAAGAAAGAACAAATCTCTGTAGGTTTTACTCGCTCTTCAAACTATTTATTTCTGCTCATTTTATTATTTTAAGAAATGCTTGAAGTCTAAAATTGATTCTCTATTTAGAGGGTGATGTATTTGTATACAACGTTTTCCAGAACATAAAATCTGCTTAAAGTTGAATCCATAATTTTTTTTAAATCCGAGACTTCTATGTATTCGAATGATAAATTATATTTACAGATCTTGGTTTTCATTGTATTTGTATGAAACGTTTCTGCAGAACAAAGTACTAGTTTACATCTTGAATATTAAAATTTAATCGATATGGGCTTATATTTTTCTATTAAGAGTCGATCGCATGCACAAGAATTAGGAGAAACTAAAATAATTGTTATGCATGAAATGGTTGCATTCTACTCTATAAATATTTTTGTAAATTGCATGCCCATAACAAGAATAATCATTATTCGAGATCTGTCAAACTGGATGGCTATTTCAAAAATCTTTGAATTTAATTTTATCTGCGGTCAAATTTTGTAACATCCCTCTTCTACCCCTACCCTTATCTAATTAGAAAGAATGGTACACGATTTATGGTGAGGAGCTCAAGGCCAAGGCCCCACCAGATAACCTTGCAAGCATTGTTAATTATTTCCTAAAAATTGTAATGATGATTCATAGACTAAGAGACCGAACGTTTGTCGCAACTAAGTGATGGGAAGTGAAGCCACTAGGGGAAAGGCGAAGGGCATGACATCCTTCAAAAGTCTGATAATAGATTATAGGTGTCATCTTAGTGCCATGGGCACTTGAAGAAGAGTAAGTGGTTTACGGGTCAACCTTAAATATTTATAGGTATTGTCGTCATAGATTGAGAGAGTAGTTACTCAACGCAACCTCTTAATAAGTTAGATAATTATGTTAGGAGGGTTTTTCCTTTCTTTCATATAATGGATCAATTAGAGATTCATAGGCATTTAAATATAGTATATTGATATATATATATATATTTAATTTGTGGATCAATTAGAGATTCATATGCATTAAATATAGTATGTTGATAAAGATATATATATATATTTGATTAATGGATCAATTAGAGACTCACATGCTTTTAAACAAGGTATTGATAAGGATACATATATTGAGGAGGGTGTTTAGCTTCTTATATATAATGGATGAATTAGCAATTCATATGCAATTAATTATGATATATTCATAAAGTTATACATCTAGAAGGGAGGGTTGGGAATTGCCCTTCCAATGTGAAGATGAAAGTAAAATTGAATATGTCATTTACTTCTTGAACATATATATTATTTATTTAAAACATACACCAAATGGCGCACCAACCCTATCAACTTAGTCGATTTCGGTAGAAAGATTTGGGGAGAATCTTTAGGTGAAATCAATGCAGGGTTGTCTCCTCGAAAGAGTGACAAACTTGGTGAAGCGCCATTTGTCACTGGGATCCTAAGCGGATTTCCCAATGTGAGCAAGTAAAGTCTGGGTTATAAAGTGGAGTAGCCGGGAGATTTTGAGGGAGGGGGTTCGGTAGATAGTTTTGGGGAATAACAAAAGGAACAGTTCGGTCTGTGTGTCGAGAGGAAGGGAGATCCTTTATCCTTTGGGGAAGAAAACTGGATAGTTAACTTACGGAGATTGACCGTGATGAACGCAGTTGTTATGAGTTCACCTTATAGTTTGATGAGAGGTGCACTGATGAAGGGACGCAGGAATTTGCGAAGATCTAGAAGGTCGATACATTCTGGTGCTACCATGGAAAACGTGGAGCCTGGCCAACTTCTCTCCCCTTTGTATTTTGATTTTTACTGTGCTACCATTATCTTTAGATCTAGCGTTGTATTTACAAGATTCGTAGGGATATGGATCTAGTTACATTACTCCCACGGGATCTCTGCAAGAAGCAGCGTTGATCCTAAGTTAATCCTTATTCTAGCGTTAATACCAGCGTATTTCCGAGGATATTAGGTAAGATCTATTTCAATTTCTCTATATACCGAGAACTATATGGTAGGTCAGCACGACAAACCAAAGTTTAGATCTGTGTAAAGGATGTCGATGTTAGTATGAAAGCCAGCCTATATGCATATATTTATAATATTACAGAATGATTGATGGTCTGGAAATCGCGGTTGTGTTTCTCTGCATATGCAATTTTTTTATTTCGATGAAGTTTATCCTTTATCAAAAAACGTAGATCTCTGTTCTATGTTGAGATTTGAGTTGCGGGATATGCTCTCTGCACATTCAAATTTATTTGGATGAATTCTATCCTTTAACTGAAAGTGTAGATCTATGAGTTTCTGCTAATATTGAGTCGTAGTTGTTACCTCTGTATATTGGTATGTAAATTAAACCAGAACGGAAATCTGAATCATAGGTGAGGTTTTTGATCTGCCAGTAAGGCGTTTTCTCCCTGCTTATTTCATCATAGAATTGAGTCTAAGTTATGTATTCAATCTGTTATTTTGACATCCAGGTGGGATGATCTACTAAAAAAAGTTCTGATAATAGTTTTATTATTACGATTCCACTCGGTAAGGGGCGACTATTGATCCCCATTGTGCTTTTTCATTATTAAAGATATTGTGTGCTCTGTCTCGACTGAAAGCGCCAGCGTGGAGATGTTAAACAGGCTATGAAGTTATTAATTATTTTTTAACGGTCTTTGTTTGATTGAATGTTCAATAGCGTGGATATCTGTTTGTTTGATATCTTTATTACATTGTTGTTGTGCATGGAGGAAGATACCAAACCAATCCATATGAATATTGATTGTGGAATGAATTATAGATCAGCGTTGTTATGGAATGATAGCATGGACCTCTGCTTGTTTCGTTTGTCTACAATCTGCATTTTGTATAGAATGAAGTCTAATATCTGCATTTAAATATTTTCCAAGTTGTGATGGGAATAGAACGACTTGCCAAGCCGATCCTTTTCAAGAATGCTATTTTCCCTCAACATTTCAGATATGTTCATCTTGTCATAGGTAGGAACCCAGACTTGGGGATACCCTACCACATTCCTTGGGTAAAAGTGTGGATCCCTGCTTGTTGCTTTCACTATCTTTATTTTTTTTATATACTCGGGAGACATTCTGGCTTAGTAAATCCGTGAATCTTACGAAAAGGGACAGAGTATTCATTGATTCCAAATCAATCCCTGTGTTATTCTTTGCCTCCCCAAGAATGTCCAACCGGCCATTCTCAATGACTATAGATCTGTGCATAAGCATGCGCTTTGCACTTTGTGGACAGCGAAATGGCTATGGGAAAACCCGACTTACCATAACTCCTGAAACCCCCTGTTGCGGGTTTTCTTGAATGCCTACTATGTCTTTTCGATTTATTTTATATGTTGTTATTTTGTGGAAGATAAACGCTACGCTGAATCCCGAATGGATTTCATTATATTAGATAGTCTCTACATTTATTTTGAAGTTTTGTTTAAAGGTAGGAATAGTGCAGAGGCTGAATCCTATGTAGATAACATTGACATAATATTCTTGTATGTCATTGTGTTATAGGTTTTGGGTGATAGAGATATGAAGGTATAAAGACCTAGATTAGATCTCTGTATATGTATATATTCTGGTTGTAATGAAGTCATTGGTTGCAATGAAATTTGTAATCCTTTGTGATCTCAGATTTAATGGTAAGTTTATTTCTACACGAGTTCCTTCTTAAATAAGCGGTTTTCTTTTTTTGCGTTTTATGCGGGAAAGAATTATGTTAAATTATCATGGTCCATATGAGTTTAGGACTCGTTTGCATGTATTTATTCTTATGCAGTGAAGGTGTATGCATTCCTTTCAGTTATGATAAGATAAGAAATAGCTCTCTGCCTTAGTTTGGTGCAGCGTCGAAGCTTTGAAAGTGAACAGTGGCTCTCCCTGCATTGCAGGATTGTAACTCTCTATTGTGGAATATGAATAAGAAGATCTATGACCTTTTGTGGACGTAGCCCAAAGAGTTGGGTGAACCACGTGTATATAGTGTTTTTATGTGTGGTGTTTTTGTGTGTGTTACGTTAATGACAATGTTGCTTATGATTTAGTTACTTCTTGTTGAATGTACTTTAGTAAAAGACAATTTCATTTAAACGCGTTGTACATGTTACGATAGCATAGAAAGATGTAATTTATTGTCTGAATTTTTATTATGGTGATGAAACTATCTATTGCAATTTACCTTAAATGCATGGGTGTTGCAATAAAGTGAGATTATAAGAACATAGTTTGTAAGTGATACAAACTAAGTGATTATGCATGATGAATATTTATATTGAACAAACTGTCTTTGATGGAGACCAGAATGGTAGACTCAGGGTCCTTATTACGATTAAATTTCATGATGGTGATTTTTCATTTAGAAAAACTTTATTTTCCTTTTTCTTCCCTTATAGTTCATAAAAAACTAACTTGGATTCATTTGGGTATGTGACATATGGTATCTGAGCACAGCTTGCAAACACTCGGGATTAATTGGGCTCAATCAAGGAAAAGAACATAAATTGGTCAAAGGAACTCCATCAAAAGATGCCAACACGGAATTTCATTTCCAAGGAACAACAAGAGGTAATCGTCAAGATGTCTTTTAAATCGCAAGTAAGTATCCTCCATTGGTTGAAGCGTTATAAAGGCAAGCATTGTCAATATGTGAGAATTTTATATGTTTCCTTACGTATTTAAATGACAAGCTCTACAATTAGGTCATTATATGAAGGACTGTAAAATTGTCATGAATTGTCGGGTCATTGATTTCGCGCACATATGTTGAAATGATTGTATTAATTATGTGTATGAGATTGTAAGGTGGAGATGATCCTTATCATGTTAGAAAAATACATAAATTCTACTAAGGGAGTAACTCCTGAAATTCTCCTTATTGGATATCCGTTATGAAAAAAAAAAAAGGACGATGGGTATAAATTACTCAAGAAATATGTATGTGTATTCTAAGTAGTTAATAGGATGCATATGATGAAACTGTATGATTTCATATTTATATATTGTCTATTTGCAGTTATCATTACCAAGAATGTTGGGATACTGGGAGTGGTCGACAAAAGGATTATACTTTTGTGTGATCAAGATTTATGTTATAACTTGATAATTGTTTCGTTTTGATTCTTATGATATTGAGGGGATTACTAATGTGTGTTAATACAAGTAAAACGTGCACCTTGGCATATGAGGGCCATACAAAATGTAGTCTCTCTCATAAAGGTATGTGGTTATGCTTATGAAACTGTACAAGTATATATGAAGACAATTTATTTTTACTTACATGATGTTTGCATGTGCAAGAAAAGTCGTATAATTAAATAAGTGCTTGACATAGTGAAAGCTAAGGATTGAGGTGAAGTGATCATAATGTCCATGGAATCATAATGGGAAGAATGTGTTTCAAGGAATTATGTAACCTATTAATTAAGCCAGTCGTGTTCAATTTAGATGACCAAGTATGGATATTATAGTGTGAATGATGATCTTCTTGTTTTAGGCACGAGAAAAAGATCCTCTTACAAATATTTTATCTTGTTACTAATAGGTGAATTTGACAAATGTTCAAAATTCGGTGGAGCTTGTGAAAAGACAAGAGAAATGAGTATTATGCATGGTAAAATAAGGGGGTGAGGATTTAGAATCCACATCACAACTGTTATTCATTCTTGTAAATTTTGATAAATATTGTTGAATGAAAAAAATAAAATAAAAAATGCATATGCGGGAGGCAGGATGCTGCTTAGTATGCTTGAGGGAAATTATTGTTGCGTGAGCACTGTGGTGTTAGGCAAGAAACCTTCGAAATTATTGTTGCGTGAGCACTATCGTGTTAGGCAAGAAACCTCCGAAATTATTGCCGCGTGAGCACTGTGGTGTTAGGCAAGAAACCTCCGAAATTATTGCTGCGTGAGCACTATGGTGTTAGGAAATAAACCTCCGAAATTATTGCTGCGTGAGCACTGTGGTGTTAGGAAAGAAACCTACGAAATTATTGTTGCATGAGCACTATGGTGTTAAGCAAGAAACCTCTGAAAGGATTGTTGTGTGAGCACTGAGGTGTTGGGAAAGAAGTTCCTAGATCAAGTGAATGATGTGTTTCGACAAAGTTAATAGTCTACATTCTTGGAAGCATCGGAATTATGTGTGCTTGTGATAAGTAAAAGCAAAAACAAAGACTAAAATATATTTTATGAATTGCAAATGTCGTGTTGTAAAAATGACTCATTATTGATGTTCTGAGTTTGGTTATGGAATCGATGAAAGTTGTTACAATCCCTTGAAATTCTGGTAGCCGAAAATATAGGTTCGATTGAAAGTGACTTGCGAAAAATCCCTGAAAGACTGAAGAAGGTCAAAATAGAAATAACAAAACAAAACAGAAGAATGACGTGCAAAGGAAATCGAGAATGGAAGACATGTGTTGAAAGTTCTTGTGAAATCGTTAATAAATGTGAGAAGATAAGTGCATCCTCCCATGGATGGTGTTTGCATCAGTCCACAAATATCTGAGTGCATGATTTCAAGTGGTGCGCGTGCTCTGTATGATTTTTCGACTAGAAAAGTCTCTATGCTGCTTTCCAAAGATACAGCCTTCACAAATTCTCTCTGGTCTTTCGATCAATGGTAATCCTTTCACCATGTCCTTCATGTGCAGTAGCTTCAGCTCACCAAAATTCAGATGTCCAAATCTAAAGTGCCATAACCAGGATTCATCTTTTACTTCTGTCTGAAATGTAGCTTGCATTGCGTTGTCCTTCTCTTCTGCTGCGCAATGAATTTCTGCTCCTTTGCTCTCTGTGTAGAACGCAGATCCAGAATTCTCATTCTGACTTGCATGAACAACTTGAGTTGTCTTTCCTCTTATGATGGGTCTTATCCTCAAACGAAACAAGCAGTTGCTTGTCATCTGCACTTCAGCAATTAATTGATTGCTGGGATATATTTCCTTGATCAAACAGTGCTTAGCTACCATGTGAACTCTGTAACCTTTTTCCATCAGCTTTCCAATGCTCATCAGGTTATGCTTCAAACCTTGAACATAATACACATCAGGCATATATTTATGCTCCCCCTGTTTTGTTAGAATATCAACAATACCCTTTCCCAAAACAGTAACTTGAATATTGTTTCCAAGTGTTACATCAGTTTGAACTGATTTATCTAGACTAGATAACAGATTTAAATTACCAGTCATATGATTGCTATAGCCTGAGTCTAAATACCATATGTCATTTGGACTTTCTTGGACAACATTGCATTCCAATGGAGATGTGCATTCTAAGAACAGTGAGTTGTTCGATGCACTGTTGTTGGTTGACTACGCTTCACCTTGTTGTCCTTGGTCATACTGCTTCTTCCTGCATTCATATGCGAAGTGTCCATACTTCTTGCAGTAATGACATTGAATTTTTTATTTATCATACCTTTGCCCACTTGGTTGATTGGGAGTCTGATTTTGGCCTCTACCAGCGACATGTGCAGGACTGCTGCAGTGACCTCGTCTGAAAGAAATTCATGCTCTGCCTCTAGAGATTGATCTTCCTCTGCCTCTACCGTGACTTATGGATGACTGTGCTATGAATGCACCTTCCAGCGATGTGTCAGAACTGTTGATTCTATGTTCATGATTGAGTAATGAGGCTTGCAACTCATCAATAATAAATGTGGACAGATCTTTTTTTTCCTCTAGGGTTACAACCAAAGATTCAAATTTATTTGGAAGAACTCTAAGAGCCTTTTCAACAACTCTTTGATCAGTTAGAGTTTCTGCATGAGACTTTATTTTATTAACTAAACCAATAACACTAGTATAGAATGAGTCTACTGACTCTGTGTTTTTCATAGATAGAGATTCAAAATCTCTTCTCAGAATCTGAAGTTTAGCAGTTTTTATCTTGTTCAAACCTTGGTATGCTGTTAGGAACCCATGTCTTTACTTTGTTAGTATATTGTTGTTAGACGCATATGCTTTGTAAGTCGTCCCATAGTATTTGTTGATCAATAGTTTGTGTTATTGTTTTTGGCGCATATGCTTTGTAAGTCGCCCATAGTATTGTTGATCCATAGTTTTTAGTGGCCCATGGTTTTGACCCATAGTATTGGCACTTAGACTTAGTATATAAGTGTGTGTTGAGACCTATGAAGGCATGGTGAAGTTATTTGTATTTAGCTTGCTCATAGGAGGTTGCCCCCTTGAAGTGGCCTGTGATCAATATAAAAGTGATTCTGAGTTCTGTCATTTCTGCTATTTCGGATATGCTTATTAATTAATTGTTGCAGGTGCTTCACATCTCGTATCATAGCACTTTCTTGGGCTCGTTGGGTGAAATTTCTACCAAATTTCTTTTTGCATCTGTTGCAGGTTCGGATTTGGGAATAATCCCTATCCGCTTAACTGTGGGAAGTACTTGGGCGTAATCCCTAAAACTCATTGTGAGGAGTACCACAGGAACCCCGAAGTAGCTGGCCCATTGAGAGGACCTTCCAGCGAAAAGGGAAACGACCCCTACCGGATTGACTAGTTCCCACCCGTGAGGTAAACCAAGAGCTGTCGTTTGTGGAAAAGCGGTTATCAGTTTTACCTGAGTTGTGGAGTAAGGGGTACTACCCCAATACGCAAGTCATCAGACAACATTGGTGGCCGAGTTAAACCCCTGAACTGTTAGGAAGCCGCACATACCTGGGGTCCATATCTATTTTCAGCTGAACTGTTGTTGATCACTGCTGTGCCGTTTCAGATCCAGCCGTTCAGATTCATTATGAAAGTCATTCCAAATCCAGCCGTTTTCAATCCATTCGGTGCCATTTCAGATCCCTCTATTTCCATTCACTTATGGGTCGTTGCATATTTATCTTTTCCAGATCCCTTCCGAGTTGTAGCCGCTCTCTCTTTTTTTCACTCTGTTTCCCTTGAAATTTTCGAGGAACCCCTGTCATCCCATTCTACATATTTCATTCCTGAGGACCCTATCCTCAATTCCCCTTTTTCCCAAGCCCAGATTTTTCTTTACTAAAGCAGTTTTTGTTTTTGTGTTCCTATCCAGTCAACTAAAAAAAAAAACTCCTTGTTATGGTTGTCACCCGTGTAGGAGAAAAAACCATGGAAGACGCACTTGCAGCCATCCAAGCCAAACTCTAGGATCTGGATGAAAAATTTCTCGGCCTCGATCTTGAACATTCAGCTATGAACAACAAATGGCAGTCTGAATCTTCATCAAACAATGGGTTCTCTTCTTCCAGCAATTTTCGTGGTCCGAAGCTTGATTTTCCTCGCTTCAATGGTACTGATCCAACAGGATGGATCTATCGTACAGAACAATATTTCATTCTGCATAATACTTTTGATGTCAACAAAGTTCCGCTTGCATCCTTTCATTTCGAACAGGAAGCTCTTCAATGGTACCGTTGGTACATCAAGGCTCATGAAGAGCCAAAATTGCCAGACTTTTGCCATCTCCTTTTGCAATGATTTGGTTCTAGTGCTTTTGATGACTTCATAGGAGCCCTCACTAAACTTCGCCAAATTGGAAATGTGAGAGAGTATCAAACCAAATTTGAGAAACTAGCCAACTACACTGAAGGATTGTCTGATGACTTTTACCAGAGTTGTTTTATCAGTGGTCTAAAGGATGCCATCCGCTCTAAGGTAAAAATGTTTTGTCCCAACACAATGATTGTAACATCCTCTTTTGTACCATATTTATTTGTAGTTTTAAATGTAAATTGCATTTACTTCTGGTGAGGAGATCAAGGCCAAGGCCCCACCTGAAGACCTTGTGAGCTATGTGGTAAATACCTAGTTGTAAGTTGTAAACTTGAGAGATTGAGGGCAGCAACACAACTAAGCGATGGCAACCAAATCCACTAGAGGGAGTACGAATGATGATGGTGGGTCATCCTAATCCTATGAACGTTGGAGAAACGGTAAAAAAAAAATACTTATTTAATACCTTAAGGGAGAAGGTAATCATCCCAAGTTTAGGATAAACGGCTAGTCGCCGCACGCAAATAATTGATTCTGTTGTCACTAGTTATTAGAAAATTCATAAATCCAAGAGGAGTGACGGGAAACACCTTAATAGGGATTTAAGTTGAAAGGAAGCTAAAAAGTGTCACTAGCTTAATATTACCAATAATATTAATTAAATGCGGATAGGAAGTAGAGAGTAGGAATTTAATACATATATGGAATATATGTATTAAAATTATTTACTCCTAAAGGTACTTAAGACCATTGAGTAGTACCTAACTTAATAAGCTATCCTTTTTGGAACAGACTTATACGCATGATAAATAACATATACCTTTATGCAATAGAGAGTCGTTATATACCTACTCCATCAAAAGATGATGCACATACTATCCCAAGGGAGAATAATATAATTAATAAATAAAATTAAGAGATTTAGTGGTTATAGAGGAGTGGTATTCATATTTTGTCTCCGGGAAAGGGAATGAAAATCTCATGCAACCCGGCGGTGAGTGAAAAGGATGATCGAAGCTTTCTATGAGGGAGCTGAAGACGCATGCGGTTGTTGGGGACTCCGGATGGAGTTAACATATAGGGGTTCTGGTTTTCGCATCCTGGGGAGCCATCTCGGCGTAAGTAAGGAGTTTATGGAGATTCAATATAGAGGTATGCGATCTAGTTTTGATGAAAACGTTTTTGACGTTGCCACAAGTCTCTCTGCATAGTATTATGTATACATATATATTTATACACCTGACTTTATCTTGGCACAACTAACGATGTTAGAAATAGGATTATCTCGACATTGGTTCCATTACATCAAATATATGCGACTTGAGGAATAGCTCCTGCTTATTGCGTTGATTCACATTAGATCTGGTATTTAGGGAAATTCCATTACCTTCGTGTTCCGATCCTGGGATTGATTCCAAGTCTTGGGCTATTGCTTTCTGTACTTTAAAAATAGGAAAAAGGCTGGGCCAATTCCATCTATGGTGTGGATCATGCCTTACAAAAACCAAATCTGAATCGTTTCCTGGTCTAAGAAAACGTGATTATCTACATACTGCCCTTTCTAAGCTAAGAACATTTACACTTTTTGAATGTTGGATGCTCTGTTATTTTCTTGATTCTTGATCTCTGTATTTTGTAGGATTTATAATTTTAAAAATCTTACTCCAGATCGCGTGGATCTCAGTGTATGGATCCCTGCTTTCTGAATGTTGAATGCTCTGCTATTTTCTTGATTCTTGATCTCTGTATTTTGTAGGATTTATAATTTTAAAAAAATCTTACTCCAGATCCCGTTGATCTCAGTGTATGGATCCCTGCTTTCTGAATGTTGAATTCTCTGCTATTTTCTTGATTCTTGATCTCTGTATTTTGTAGGATTTATAATTTTAAAAATCTTACTCCAGATCCCGTGGATCTCAGTGTATGGATCCCTGCTTTCTGAATGTTGAATGCTCTGCTAATTTCTTGATTCTTGATCTCTGTATTTTGTAGGATTTATAATTTTAAAATCTTACTCCAGATCCCGTGGATCTCAGTGTATGGATCCCTACCTTGGATTTGTGTTGATTTAGGAGTACCATTGTACATAATACTTTATATATATATATATATATATATCCATGGACTGCTACTTGGATCACCAAATCTGTGCATGGTATAACCCTGCGTTACAGTGGAGAAACTCATTTGGAAGATCACAGATCCTTTAGAGAATGAGTGTAGATTACCTAACCCTTCTCCTTGAACGCATTGGGATAGCTAGCATCCTGTAAAGAAAACCGATCACTGACATTCACTACGTTTTCCTTGTATCAATCTTGCGTTGTTAGGCATCCATCACCAAAGATGTATTTGGGTTGTTTGGTGGAGTTCTTCTACATCGCCCCTTTGTTAAACATCTCCAGTTCGCTTCCTTGTTGAGAATGTTCAAGTGATTTCAGTGGTAGTTGATCGCATTTGATATTGAAACTTCTACAATAGGAAACTGTTTCCCTGATGAATCTTTGCGTTTTCCCTAGATTTTGTGTTAAGGTATTGATCGCCGTATCCATTACAAAAGTTAAATCTATGAGTTCAATATGTTTTTTTTTCTGTAATTTTCTTTTGACAGAAAATATTGTCTGTCACTTATAGGAGCTCTTGATCTATAAAAGTACATGCCTTAACCCTGGACATTGTAGTGTTAGAATGTTGCAGACTGTAACATATATATTAATATATATATATATATTAATCCATGTTGTTAGTTTTTCATATAGCCTGAAAGAAACTTAGATACAAGTATGATGCTTAAAAGAAATTCCCAACTCCCAAAAAGAGTATTTTTATGGTTATATTTATATATATTTATATCATAGGTGAAAGTAATATCTTATAAAGTATAGCATGTGTGGATATTATGTATATTTATTGTTGAAAGTGATCTTCTTATGCAACATTATATAGATTAGGTTATATATGTTAGCACCTACCAAGATATTATATCAATCAATCTGTAATTAGGTTGAGTTTACATATAGGTTAATGAATATAAATATCTAAGATATCAATAGATATTAATACAGATTGATATTTGTATCTCAAATTATATGTATTAATTTAAGAACATTAAGAGAGGCCTAGGGAGATAAATATAGTCATCCATAATAAATGATAATTGCATCAAAATATCTATGTGCTAGTTTGTCTATACTCCAGTATAAAGAGAAGTTTCTCTTCTAGCCTTCTGATTTTGTTATGACTATGTTATCGCCATAAAGTTAATTTGGACCCATTTTAGGATACCTTATTGATACTTGGAAAACTCTATGTAATAGAGGCTTGACGGAAGGAGAAGGAATCTTGTTGCAGCAACCATGTTGCTAGTTGTAATCCTGTTACTTTGTGCCTATTAATAAAAGATGCACACACCTTTGTGGACGTAGTCCTAGATTTGGTGAACCACCGAAAAATTGGTCTCGCCTTGATGTGTCTCTTATGTGTGTTCAAAATGTATAAATTGTCGTTATTTCATATTTATCGTGAATTATGTTTTATGTGTTCTTTGGGTGATTTACGTTAATTTTCATGAGTCGATAGTTCAATAAAGTGTTCAAGACAAAGACGATGTGTTGACATGTTAAATGAATGTGTTAATTTATGAATGATGTGTTGAATGAAGATAATCTAGCGAAATTGGATATAGTACCTTATGATAAGAATGCCATTGTTGAAACAATATGGCTAAGACCTTACATGAATCAACAAAGGAGAAATAGTTTGATCGTATAAGTGAAGTTTGTAAGTACTATCGATTCGAATATCAATTGTAGTGATTGCCAATGATATTAAATAAACCTATAAAGGTATGTTACACAGTAGGAAAGAAAGCGGACTATAAATGTTTGAGATGTTTTATATTACTAATGCATGAGTGGTTTATGGCTAGAGGAGGAAATTTTTTTTTTTTTCTTTCTTTCCAATACCAGTAATTATGGATATGTTACATATGGTATCAGAGCTGTAGGTTACAGAACTTGGGCCTAATGGGCTAACCTTGAAATAAGATTGATAAACTAATCAATCAAGTTGCCTTGTTATCTGTTGGATGCATGGACTGAGATGGACAAGGGGTTAATATCAACTGAGTTGAGCTACTAGCTCTCCAAAAGGGAATAAAGATAAGTATTTTCAACCTTTACTTTCCTTTGTCGTGAGATTTTCCTTACTCACATGGTTGTTTTGTTAAGAGCAAAGATTCAACAATCAATTCATACTCTGTTCTTCAAATATTACAGAACTGTGGACTTTTTATATTTAGTTATTTTGTTTGGTTTGCAGCAGAGACAAGTTCTGCTCACCCACATAGTAGGCCGAATAAAGCTTGGATTTTGTTGCTTTAAAAACTTTGAATCAAAGAGATCTCAGAAACTCTTGTGTTAAAGTATAACTGAATATCCGATCTCTCCAGAGAAGTCCCTATTTCGGAAAAACTGAATTGAGTTGTTTCTGTGCCTAAATGACTGATGTTTTTACTTGTGTTTTAGTTGGTAGATGATTGATGCAAATAGTAAAGTAGATGGCTAAGAGCTATATAAACAATATGAAATTCGGCCCTCAGGACCTCATTTTCTTAAACGTACTTTGCGATTTTGTTGTTCTTTTCTTAGAGAAAGAAAATGGGAATTATTTATTTTTCTTATAATTTTACTATTGAGATTCGGTTTAAATAACAACTCTGTGGGTAGAAGATAGTAGAAGATACACACACATATATATATGAGTTATCTAAGGGATTGTATGTCTGTCATAAGACTGGATCCGCTGAATAATTGTGCTAGATTATGTTTGCATTTACTTTTGTTCTCTCTTCTACTCGGAAGTCATTTCCTGGCATGGTCTCGCCTTCTTTCCTATGTTCTGACTACTGCCGCTGGTTCTAATTGTTAAACTGGGTTTGAAGGGCTGCGTGAAGCAGCGACCATGTGCGTTGGCCATGGTCTTCATTTGTTTAGTTAGCTAAGGTGGAAGCTTAGTTAAATTGCAGTCAGTACAACCCTGGAGCACTGCCTCGACAGTTGGGGAAGAATGCTTTTGATTCTATCCACTTTAACTTGAGTCGTCTCTGTCTTTTCTGTTGGAATTCAGCCAGTATGTTTGCCAAAGACTTTGCTTGTTAAAATGTAGAATAATGGTGATAAGTAATATTTTGACATTTCGTTTAAATGCCTTGGTTACGCCGTGGTTTTCGGAAACCTCTAGATCTTTAGAACCCCGATGAATGGGTTAGTTGTGTGTATCCATTTATTTTTTTAAATATATGAAATCAAATTTGTCTTTGTAACATCCCCTACTACAATTCAGTCAGTATTTATGGAAGTTTTTTAAATCTTTGCCAATAGTACTACTTAGATTTTTGGCTATACTCATAAGGAACTTTGATAGTTTGCTTCATTGCTTGCTCAATATTTAAATTACCCCTATAACACTTTATTTTGTTACTCCTACTAACTCTTAGTCCACATTCCATCGATAGCAAGCTATCAATGTAACCAAGTAAAGTTTTCACAATCCCTTTATCTCCTTCGAACGATTACATATAAGTGAACTTCATAATAGTGATATGCTTCTATAAAAAATCTCTTTAATAAACCCATACTGTATAGGCACACTAGTTTATTTGAATCATTCAACACATTATTGTAAAACATGAATATACTTAAAACACAACATACCTTTCATGATTAATACAAAGATTATCTATAACTCATGTCTTACCAATCACCTAGTCAAGTATTGATGTAAACGACAACACCATCACAATATCTTAGGACAATTTAATCAAGTAAGGACACATTAGAAGGAGACACCAATTTCACGTGGTTCACCCAACTCTTTGGGCTACGTCCACCAACCGTTGTTGCATCATGTAATATTTATCCAAAGAATTACATCCTCGCAACTTCATTGTTGCTCTTACAGCTCATCTCACTGAGATTATTTTCTTTTGCGACATTCGTCGATGTAACTTACACCTTCACAGAGAAATTTCTCTATATTTATTATGTCTCCACAAGCTCTGGCCTTAGTACAAATCCCACACCATTAGTGCAGTTTATAACTACAGCCAGCATAGATATCTTACAGGTTCTACTTTCGAATATTCGTATAAAAAACGTTATCACTTAGCCGCAGATGTCTGCCAATTCAGATCTAAGAGAAAAGTATCACTTAGCAGTAGATATGCCATCTTAAATATTTCTTTTAACATTATCATTTTCAAATTAAAATAAAACAACTCTCATGACTCATTTCCGGTTTCATTCCACCATAATAACAACCATTCTCAAGATTTCTTCTGACTTTATAATTATCAAAGTAGAAATATTCGAAAGCAGGATTTATAGTTTCCATCACAACACATACATATCTATTCTAATGGTTGGGAAACATAATCTATAAATTAATAACTACTAAGCACAGGAGACCGCATGAAAACAATGGTCAACAGCCGAGGTGTTGGGATGAAGTATGGGATACCTCTTCCGAGCACAAGTGGGACAGGTATCCCATGATTCATGCCTCCATCAGGGCAATTGCCAGATTTCAATCAATTACCAATAGAATACAAAACTAACTGGAAGTCGACAATTTATGAAATAAATGCTAAATGACTGTGGCATACATTCGTTGATTACGCCTTAATCCACAAATTGCATGGTTACGTTGGAGATCCATAAGTCATAAGTAATTGACAGTTATAAAATAAATGGTGAATGACTGTGGTATACATTCATGAGTTACGCGTTAAACAAATCCAGTGCAATACTCTATAGGTGGTCAATCAGTCGTATAATCAATACTAACTTGATTGTCGGATACCTATAAAACTTATGGGGAAACAACACACGGATGCCTCCTTATACACAGAATACAAACGATCTAATGATCATATCATGAATGAGAATGCATGATGGGGACAGATTTACAATTTCTTCATCCATAACAGAGTACGGGACTTCTATTGCCAGGAAGGTAATTGAAGGTGCAATTGAGACTGATCCAATGTTTCTTCATTAGAAATAGAGTGTAAACTTCTATTGACAGAAAATATGGCTCAGAAATTTATATGAGAATAGATCTACCCAATTCGACAATCAGAACAGAGCACTAAGATTTCTATTGACAGAAATATGGCTCAGAAATTTATATGAGAATAGATCTACCCAATTCGACAATCAGAACAGAGCACTAAGATTTTTATTGACAGAAATATGGCTCAGAAATTTATATGAGAATAGATCTACCCAATTCGACAATCAGAACAGAGCACTAAGATTTCTATTGACAGAAATATGGCTCGGCAATTTATATGAGAATAGATCTACCCAATTCGACAATCAGAACAGAGCACTAAGATTTCTATTGAGAAAAATATGGCTCAGAAATTTATATGAGAATAGATCTACCCAATTCGACAATCAGAACAGAGCACTAAGATTTGTATTGACAGAAATATGGCTCAGAATTTATATGAGAATAGATCTACGCCGAGAGCTATACAATTCGATTTTGAAGGCATTTAGCCAACCAGGGGAGTAATGTACATACGCAGAGAGCTTTACAATAGGAGTTTCAAGGCATTTGTAAAGCCAAAAAATGGATCTTGTTACCCACAACCTACATTTATTACTCTAAGACAGAGGTATAATGATTGTAGAATAGAACTGAAATCGCATGGCTTTGTAAAGCCTGAAAATAACTCTTACTACCCTCAATCTACTTCATTATTCAAAGATAGAGATACAAAAGATATAGCACGGAACTGGAATGGCATGGCTTGGTAAAGCCTGAAAATAAATCTTACAAGGGTTTCACCATTACGCATGGTCTCTCAATCGAGATCCATATGCAAATGCAGAAGTAAAACATGAATTAACTGTGAATATTTAAAAACACGTTTCAGTCAAACATGAACATCAATACTAAGTTCGACATACAACAAACAACACTGGGATCGGCACCCAAGGCCGCCCCTTCCAATTATGTCCGTCCACGGTGCCCTAACACTCTATCGTAATATTGACATGCAGGCAGAGTTTGCAACGTATTGACAATGCAGAATATTGAAATATTAAATAAATTGGAAATGACAGCGTAGGTATGAGTTAGAGGTTACTGCGTTTGGTAGACCGATACTGCTGCAGAAAAAGGTAAACAAATAGCGATATCCAGGGTCTTTCCCTTCCATGGCCATGTAATTCCCCATTATAACGAAACTTCATCTATTCTTAACAATGTCGATCCTTTCCCCTACTTCGTACCCCCAATCTCTAGAGTTCTGATTATTAAATAGATGATAATCCCTTTCCTTGGGCATATCACATCCTCGGAGAGTTCTAGTTTTCAAGAAGGAGAAGACAAATGGCAATGATAAGGAGGCTCCACGATGGTTAGTAGAAAACCGTAGTGATGAGGTGTCATTTGCCCATTAATACTACTATTCTAGTGAATGGAGCGCGCCATTTGTATAGGAAGATAAATCTACTTAAGTAGTCGCATCTTCTTTATTTTTAATTACTCCATATGTATATAAAGGTTTGTGTTATAACACTTCCATATGTGTTATTCCATTAAGTTAGTAACTTAAAGATGTAATAAAATTGCCTACAAGATATTATAAATAATATCTTATATGTATATATATATCTTTTCTATTCTTAAAGTTACCAAATATATATCTTGGAGGTGTCCACCCGACCAAAAGTAATAAAAGATTTCATAGTACTAACCTAGTGTAAATGGTTAGCTTATGACCATTGCTAGATGGTGGGGTTTTGTTTTAACACTGTGAATCGTTTGGCATCGTGTTCCGGAGTCATTCCAAGCATACTTTACATAATAATAAAGGGAAGGTAAGGAGGGATATCACAGTCTTCTAGTTGAAATTTATTTAATTCCTAGAGCGCATAATACTTATGTTTATAGTCAAACGAGAATGTTTCAACCCTTTTATATGCTTAAATGATTTTAAAACAATGATAAATCATAGTGGTGATACATATGAATATATATGGTATGCAAACCTTTATGTAAATATAATGATATGTAGAAAGATATAGTGGAAAGTCTTAAATTATAGGTATTAATGCTAGGAGTGTAATAAAGGTTGATGTGTATCACGAAGAGAGATTTTGTTTAAAAGTATAAATATGAAGAACCTTAAATCTTATTCTTGAATCATGGTATCTTTTGAAAGAGTACGGGAAGATCAAAGAGGAAAGATTCTTTAGGTAATGTATCCTAGATGAAAATAAATCTATACGTTATTGACATTTGAGTGTGCCTATATGAAGTTAGTGAATTCAAATAAAAGTTGCATAAATAGGAATTGTATTTGGAATGGTGAAAGCTAACATTCAAGATTAAGCAATCATAATGTTCATGGATCATCATAGGAAGAGTGTTATTACGTGTTTAGGACATTACGTAGTCCTATTAATTAAGTTGGTTATGCTTAGTGTGAAAATAATGTTTATTTTAGATGATCACATGTGGAGATTGTAGTATGAAGGATGATTTTCTTATTTTATACATAGAAGAAAAACCTCCTTACAATATTTGGTTCTGTTATTGTGGCAGATGGTCAAAACTCGGTTGAACTTGTGGAAGAGCGTAATATATTATGCGGGTATATGTCGCTTTGTCAACAAGACCTCGACGCAAGTTATAAATGTTGGGTGGTTAAATTATATTGTTTCATTGATGACACTATAAGTAGAATCACAACTTGAGTCCATGCATATCTAGCTTATCACTCATGAGCATTTGTGTAAAACTCGAATGAATTTTCCTTAGTGGAAGTCGATAAAAGATAGACAAGTGAAAGACGTTTCAATGCTATTAATATTCCAATAAGTAGATGTCGTATAAGTGGTTATGTACTAACATTGCAGGATTGCGCTATGAATATAACCAATCAAAATGGAAAGTGATTATTCACACGGATAAATAGTTGAGTTAACCATTCAAGAGTAAGTGATGATTCACTTAGTGCATCTTATTTTACTAGTCATAGACGCTTATAACCATGGACTAACATTGGATTATGTTGTTTAGTTACTAACATTTCTGGATGTTACCATACTTACGACCAATGCGATAAACAAAAAGGAACGTGGATTATAAATCCATTGGTGTAGATCGCTCAAGAGTAAGTGATTACATTTTATTGTAGCATGGATTACAGTATGGCACAAAACCTGAGTTGGCGATAGATGTGTGCTAATTATCATGAATGATAAGTAAATAAGTGAATCTACTTACCGTTATTACGTGGCATATTGTAATTGACAAAAATTGCAAGAAATAATAAATGATTATTATCGAAGATAAATTCCTGGACTCAAGAGAGAAGGCTTGAGGGGAATCAAGGAAGAGTGCA
This sequence comes from Larix kaempferi, assembly GCA_027924585.1. Taxonomy (NCBI): domain Eukaryota; kingdom Viridiplantae; phylum Streptophyta; class Pinopsida; order Pinales; family Pinaceae; genus Larix; species Larix kaempferi. The sequence continues at coordinate 2,096,318 of BSBM01001112.1, read as the reverse complement.
TTAATGGCACTGAAACGCTCCTTATAAATCGGGGAGTTGACACCTTCAATGATTCTCGAAAGAATCAGTTGGCTGTAAAGACCTAGGCAAGCTATAAAGAGAATGCATATGCGGGACGCAGGACGCTGCTTAGTATGCATGGGAGAAAATTGTTGTGTGAGCACTGAGGTGTTAGACAAGGATCTCCAAATGAATTGCTGTGTGAACACTGAGGTGTTAGGCAAGAAATTCCGAAAGGATTGCTATGTGAGCACTGAGGTGTTAGGCAAGAATTTCTGGCAGCAAGTGAATGATGTGTTTGATTAAGTTAAACAGTCTAAAATTCTTGGAACATTGGATTCATTGTTGATTGTAATATTGGCATGCATAGTAAAGTTGTATGACAAAAGTGGCTTATTTACTTATGTTCTGAATAATGATATGTTGCTGAACAAATCTTATGAGACTGGTTTTGTTGCACAAAATACAGGTTCCGAACAAAAACGAATGGCAAAGATCATGAAAGTTTGGAGAAGATCGAACAAAAATTTCGAAGAAAGCAAAGGATAATTCAAAAACAGAAGACAAATCATTGAAACACCGAGGACGGTGTTACTCATTAGGGGAGGAGGATGTAACATCCTCTTTTGTACCATATTTATTTGTAGTTTTAAATGTAAATTGCATTTACTTCTGGTGAGGAGCTCAAGGCCAAGGCCCCACCAGAAGACCTTGTGAGCTATGTGGTAAATACCTAGTTGTAAGTTGTGAACTTGAGAGATTGAGGGCAGCAACACAACTAAGCGATGGCAACCAAATCCACTAGAGGGAGTACGAATGATGATGGTGGGTCATCCTAATCCTATGAACGTTGGAGAAATGGTAAAAAAAAAATACTTATTTAATACCTTAAGGGAGAAGGTAATCATCCTAAGTTTAGGATAAACGGCTAGTCGCCACATGCAAAGGATTGATTCTGTTGTCACTAGTTATTAGGAAATTCATAAATCCAAAGGAGTGAGGGGAAACACCTTAATAGGGATTTAAGTTGAAAGGAAGCTAAAAAGTGTCACTAGCTTAATATTACCAATAATATTAATTAAATGTGGATAGGAAGTAGAGAGAAGGAATTTAATACATATATGGAATATATGTATTAAAATTATTTACTCCTAAAGGTACTTAAGACCATTGAGTAGTACCTAACTTAATAAGCTATCCTTTTTGGAACGGATTTATACGCATGATAAATAACGTATACCTTTATGCAATAGAGAGTCGTTATATACCTACTCCATCAAAAGATGACGCACATACTATCCCAAGGGAGAATAATATAATTAATAAATTAAATTAAGAGATTTAGTGGTTATAGAGTACTGGTATTCAGATTTTGTCTCCGGGAAAGGGAATGCAAATCTCATGCAACCCACCACTTGTGAACTTGGTGGAACTCCGAGTCCTTTAAGCTACCAGTTGTTTCTCTCCTTGGGGTGACAAGTGGAGGACGGCGTTTAATCTGGAGGAAGGCGGTGAGTGAAAAGGATGATCGGAGCTTTCTATGAGGGAGCTGAAGACGCATGCGGTTGCTGGGGACTCCGGATGGAGTTAACATATAGGGGTTCTGGTTTTCGCGTCCTGGGGAGCCATCTCGGCGTAAGTAAGGATTTTATGGAGATTCAATACAGAGGTATGCGATCTAGTTTTGATGAAAACATTTTTGACGTTGCCAGAAGTCTCTCTACATAGTATTATGTATACATATATATTTATACACCTGACTTTATCTTGGCACAACTAACGATGTTAGAAATAGGATTATCTCTGCATTGGTTCCATTACATCAAATATATGCGACCTGAGGAATAGCTCCTGCTTATTGTGTTGATTCTCATTAGATCTGGTATTTAGGGAAATTCCCTTACCTTCGTGTTCCGATCCTGGGATTGATTCCAAGTCCCGGGCTATTGCTTTCTGTACTTTAAAAATAGTAAAAAGGCTGGGCCAATTCCATCTATGGTGTGGATCATGCCTTACAAAAACCAAATCTGAATCGTTTCCTGGTCTAAGAAAACGTGATTATCTACATACTGCCCTTTCTAATCTAAGAACATTTACACTTTCTAAATATTGAACGCTCTGCTATTTTCTTGATTCTTGATCTCTGTATTTTGTAGGATTTATAATTTTAAAAATCTTACTCCAGATCCCGTGGATCTCAGTGTATGGATCCCTGCTTTCTGAATGTTGAACGCTCTGCTATTTTCTTGATTCTTGATCTCTGTATTTTGTAGGATTTATAATTTTAAAAAAATCTTACTCCAGATCCCGTGGATCTCAGTGTATGGATCCCTGCTTTCTGAATGTTGAATGCTCTGCTATTTTCTTGATTCTTGATCTCTGTATTTTGTAGGATTTATAATTTTAAAAATCTTACTCCAGATCCCGTGGATCTCAGTGTATGGATCCCTGCTTTCTGAATGTTGAATGCTCTGCTATTTTCTTGATTCTTGATCTCTGTATTTTTAGGATTTATAATTTTAAAATCTTACTCCAGATCCCGTGGATCTCAGTGTATGGATCCCTACCTTGGATTTGTGTTGATTTAGGAGAACCATTGTACATAATACTTTATATATATATATATATATATATCCATGGACTGCTACTTGGATCACCAAATCTGTGCATGGTATAACCCTGCATTACGGTGGAGAAACTCATTTGGAATATCGTAGATCCTTTAGAGAATGAGTGTAGATTACCTAACCCTTCTCCTTGAACACATTGGGATAGCTAGCGTCCTGTAAAGAAAACCGATCGTTGACATTCACTACGTTTTCCTTGTATCAATCTTGCGTTGTTAGGAATCCATCACCAAAGATGTATTTGGGTTGTTTGATGGAGTTCTTCTACATCGCCCCTTTGTTAAACATCTCCAGTTTGCTTCCTTGTTGAGAATGGTCAAGTGATATCAGTGGTAGTTGATCGCATTTGATATTGAAACTTCTACAATAGGAAACCGTTTCCCTGATGAATCTCTGCGTTTTCCCTGGATTTTGTGTTAAGGTACTGATCACCGTATCCATTACAAGAGTTAAATCTATGAGTTCAATATGTTTTTTTTTCTGTAATTTTCTTTTGACAAAAAATATTGTCTGTCACTTATAGGAGCTCTTGATCTATAAAAGTGCATGCCTTAACCCTGGACATTGTAGTGTTAGAATGCTGCAGACTGTAACATATATATTAATATATATATATATATATATATATTAATCCATGTTGTTAGTTTTTCATATAGCCTGAAAGAAACTTAGATACAAGTATGATGCTTAAAAGAAATTCCCAGCTCCCAAAAAGAGTATTTTTATGGTTATATTTATATATATTTATATCATAGGTGAAAGTAATATCTTATAAAGTATAGCATGTGTGGATATTATGTATATTTATAGTTGAAAGTGATCTTCTTATGCAGCATTATATAGACTAGGTTATATATGTTAGCACCTACCAAGATATTATATCAATCAATATGTAATTAGGTTGAGTTTACATATAGGTTAATGAATATAAATATCTAAGATATCAATAGATATTAATAGAGATTGATATTTGTATCTCAAATTATATGTATTAATTTAAGAACATTAAGAGAGGCCTAGGGAGATAAATATAGTCATCCATAATAAATGATAATTGCATCAAAATATCTATGTGCTAGTTTGTCTATACTCCAGTATAAAGAGAAGTTCCTCTTCTAGCCTTCTGATTTTGTTATGACTATGTTATTGCCATAAAGTTAATTTGGACCCATTTTAGGATACCTTATTGATACTTGGAAAACTCTATGTAATAGAGGCTTGACGGAAGGAGAAGGAATCTTGTTGCAGCAACCATGTTGCTAGTTGTAATCCTGTTACTTTGTGCCTATTAATAAAAGATGCACACACCTTTGTGGATGTAGCCCTAGATTGGGTGAACCACTGGAAATTTGGTCTCGCTTTGATGTGTCTCTTATGTGTGTTTAAAATGTATAAATTGTCGTTATTTCATATTTATCGTCAATTATGTTTTATGTGTTCTTTGGGTGATTTACGTTAATTTTCATGAGTCGATAGTTCAAGAAAGTGTTCAAGACAAAGACGATGTGTTGACATGTTAAATGAATGTGTTAATTTATGAATGATGTGTTGAATGAAGATAATCTAGCGAAATTGGATATAGTACCTTATGAGAAGAATGCCATTGTTGAAACAATATGGTTAAGACCTTACATGAATCAACAAAGGAGAAATAGTTTGATCGTATAAGTGAAGTTTGTAAGTACTATCGATTCGAATATCAATTGTAGTGATTGCCAATGATATTAAATAAACCTATAAAGGTATGTTATACAGTAGCAAAGAAAGCGGACTATAAATGTTTGAGATGTTTTATATTACTAATGCATGAGTGGTTTATGCCTAGAGGAGGAAATTTTTTTTTCTTTTTCTTTCCAATACCAGCAATTATGGATATGTTACAATGATGGAAGCCCTATGGTTGGCTAAGTTGGAAGAAGACAAGATTGCAGCCCAACAACGCTCTAAGCCCACTTTTGTTCCCTTCCAAAATATGGGTTCTCAACTGCCACCTATACCGCAGGCTCCTCGACTAACTCCTATCAAGCGTTTGTCTGAAACAGAGATGCAAGCACGTAGAGAAAAGGGGATTTGCTATAATTGTGATGAGAAATTCACTCAGGGACATAGATGTGTTCAACAAAAGCTCTATCTCTTGGATGTGGATTCTCCTCTTGCCTCTGAAATTGGTGACGAAGATCCAAAAACAATGGATTCCCTGGTCGACATTCAGGAACCGCCTATTGACCCTCCGTCTCAGGATGACCAGTCAAAGATATCTCTACATGCTTTAGCTGGAATCACCACCCCCAAAACAATGTGGGTCAGGGGTTACTTCAAGAAGCTTCCTCTTAAAATACTCATTGATTCTGGTAGCACTCATAATTTTATTGACCCTTGGATCGCCAAACAAGCTGATTGTTTTATCCATCCTTGCTCCAACTTTGAAGTCATGGTTGCAAATGGGGGCACCTTACCTTGCAAAGGGAAGTGTCGAAATGTGTGTATCTCTATGGGAGATTATACCTTGCACTCTGACATGTTTGCCTTGACCTTAGGAGGATGTGATGTGGTTTTGGGCGCTCAATGGCTATGTACACTTGGCCCTATCTTATGGGATTTTGCTGAACTTTGGATGCAGTTTTCCCTCAATGGACAAAAACACATATTGACAGGATTACAACCAGGTGGCAAAAGGCGGAGATACAAAATTGCTTAAACCAAAATTAAGATTACAGCAAAGCTCCCAACTCACATCATCTCAAACTGAGGAGAATGTTGCTACCAACAGAGAGATTTAAAATTGCTTAAAATCAAAATTAAATTGCAGGCATAAACACCCTCAAAATGTGATAATGAGCACATATCTAATTCATATTCCAAGAATCCACTTGCACGAAAATATCCAAATAAAACTGGTTTAAACTGTTTTCAAAAACCATATCAATGAACTTTGTATCACTATTTATGTGTTAAATAGAACTACAACCTTTACATCAATCAACAACAAGCATTCCATGTATATTGGTTTAGTTATAAAATCAAAACAACCCAATTAACAAATGAAATCAACAACACCTAATTCAAACCCATAAAATGTAGAAATTCGACTCAATAGAGGAGGGTTTCAAAATCCCAAAGGAACACACACAGTGAAGAAGGTCACGGACCAAGAGCCGGTTGCATAGGGTGGAATATCTATGAGGGAATGCTTGCGCAAAACCCTCCCAGCTCAACCCCAAAATTTACCTCCCTACTCGCAAACAAGTTTATCAAAAAGGGTTCCACATACTCACATTCTAATGCATAATTTACCACATCATTCATAATCAATTCAAGATTGTACATATCTCCAACACAGATATCGATAGTTGGCATAGGATGAAAAACCCTATCTCAACAACCAACACAAGCAACCATTTAGGGTCTGCCAATACTAGCTCTACCTCCAGCATTGTTTTTTAGACAAATTTGAGTTCCATTACTGCAAGTCTCGTGAATTAGAATCCACTTATTGTTGCAATTTAGGGTCTGCGGGGATTTGCACAAATGGCCAGAGCACACAAAACCAACTTCAACCCCCCTCATAGAAATTGCACGGTGAGAGTTGCAAGAGGAAATTGAATTGTAGCCGGTTGCATGCACTAGCTGGTGTAGTCAAACGAGAGCAACATAGCATTTTCGTTAAGCTCGACAAAGACAGTTAGCAAATGACCAAAAGTAATCACATGAAACCCGAAACCCTACCAAAGCATAACAACTAACAAAGGACCACACATAACCTATAAAAATACTCATTTCCATATCGAATTTACCACAGCATTTATAATCAATTAATGATTGGACATATCTCCAACACAGATATCAATAGTTGGCAGAGGACAAAAAACCCTATCTCAACAATCAACACAAGCAACCATTTAGGGTCTACCAATACTACCTCTATCTCCAGCACTGTTTTTTTGACAAATTTGAGTTCCATTGTTGCAAGTCTGGTAAATTAGAATCCACTTACAGTTGCCATTGAGGGTCTGCGGGGATTTGCAAAAACGGTTGGAGCACACGAAACCAACTTAAACCCCTCTCGTAGTAATTGGACGGTGAGAGTTCCAAGAGGAGATGGAATTGTAGCAGTTTGCAAGCACTAGCTGGTGCGATCAAACGTAGAGAGCAACAAAGCATTTCACAGTTAGCAAATGACCAAAATGAATCACATCAAACCCGCGGACATAACATATGTTTTTGTTTTTGTTTTTAACCATCAATAATGTTAAAAGGTTGTCAAATATATGATATTTTTTATGACATAACATTGTTACATGGTTATCAAATATATATTGACATTTGTTATAACATAACAATGTTACATAGGTTATCAAGTATATATTGACATTTGTATTGACATTTGTTATAACATAGGTTATCAAATATATATTGACAACATAACAATGTTACATAGGTTATCAAACACATGAAATTTATAACATAGGTTTTTTATTTGGTTTTATATAACAATTTTTTTTTATATAACAATTTTATCAATAACAATACTAAGTAAAAATTAAAAATTAGCATACTAATTACCATACCCATAGGAATTTCAAAATATGGATAGAGAGCAATTAGGATGCAGTCTATCACAACGATTGGGATGTTTAGACCATTGACATGTAGATATTGAAGAATTATATAGTATTAGATGAACTAAAAGTGTACAATTTGATTCCGATGAAGTGGATCCAAGTGTCGACATATTTGCAAAAGACATCATCAGACGATGCAAGATCTAGTTCTCATGAAACAAAAGTGGTTGGTTGATTAAGAGGACTTACAAGTAGTGATGAACGATCAACATTAAGATTAAAAATATCTTAGAAAGACCAACAAGGATAGATCCCCTTTCAAAATAAGTTTTTTATGTTTCCAATGAAAGACTCAAAATAAGTTTTTTATGTTTCCAACGAGTCTAGTAGAGTTCTAACATGAAATAACCCAAAAAATAACACATAAATATTATAACACAATTTTGTATCTTGCTCAATCGACACATGTTCTATTCAAACCATTAACACTACAACCTCCAGGAACACCCACGCTACTGTACATGGAGAACATAATTAGATTAGAAAACTACTTTTCAAATATGACCAAGTTAATCAACAAAATGAACATATGGTGAGTGCATTTAATTTAACCTAAAAACATTGCGTACCTCTACTCTTCAACAATTAAATATCATTCATATTTTTTTTCATCCAACTTAACATCTGTATCAGAATCTGGTTCTGAATAAATATTGATGAAAGGATCATTCACATCGTCATCAGCATCAAAGTCATCTTCGCTAATATAGTCATCCTCATCGTCAATGAGATCATCGTCCGATACATTTACAGGATCATCCCCTTCAACTTATTCATCTAACACATCGACTGCAACCTGATCTGAATCATCATCATCCTCTTCTTCTTCGTGATTGTCTTCATCATCTAGTACATGATTATAATTTACCGGTCTTCCTCTTGGATCGTATCGAACAACATATGACCAACCTTCTTTACCTAGTACCTCGGAGTAGTAGATTTGCTCACATTGACTTGGAAGAACATAAGGCTCTGTACCCAGTTCAAATTCCCTTGTATTAACCATTGTAAATCCATTAGCATGCTCAGTAACAGTTCTTTCAGGATCACGTTCATGCATCCATAGCCTGTACCACTTCACCTCAAAAAAAACTATTTTAAAGGAATTAAAATGACACTCAACAATATCCTCCAAATGCCCATAGTACCTATTCCCCGTTTCTTTTGGATGTCTATCACTTCTGGAGGAAACATTGGTGACCTTAAAGACTGTAGTTATCCCACAATACGAGGTTTTCCTATTATCATCCAACTTTTTGATACGAAATTTACGACCATTACAAAACATAGCCTTGTGATGTTTGAGCTGCAACATTGACAACAGGTTAAAAATACATTGTGAATTAATAATTGTCATATAGGAGTTAGTAAATATATTTGAAAACTTAAACAAACAAAATGTAATAATTAGAAAAATGGATCGCAGTAACTGGAAAAAATGTGGGTAAAAAAATTACTTGCCTTTTTATATTTTACACCATAGGCTAAATCAACTTCCCTTTGCGACGTTAGGTCAGGAATATAATGTCGAAGATGATGAGCTATTTTAATCATGTTACTGACCCCTTCCCATGATAACCTACTGAAGAATTCTTCACAATCTTTTATCCAATGCTCCATCCAATCAAGGTTGTTTGCAATGTATAAATGTAAAGCATCCCACACTCGACCAACTATAGGATAAAAAAACAATTCAATTTCATATTTAATTAGATCATCATTAAAGGAACATAGTTTAATATAGTTGAAAATGCATAATTATTAAAAAAGTTGAAAATGCATAATTATTAAAAATAGTTAAAAATAGTATGATAATAAAAAATTGGAAAGAATAAATGTGTAACATATTAATTCAACAACGTATAATAATAATTACCTTTCACAGTCGTAAATGTACCTCTCCCTAGTAGGACCTCCCCTTCAAATTTGTTGATGGAGTCGAGATGCCAAATGTGAGGGACATTCATATTTTCTGCTAATTTAGGTAGATATTCACTAATGTACACCATGCATTGATATACCATATATCCTTCAACCATAGAACCCTCGGGACACGCTCTTTGTCTAACAAAATCCTTCAGTGACTTCAACTGCCTCTCCACCATCCACATCGACCTTGTGTGTACTTTTCCAAATAATTCAATCTCCTCAACTTGGTCTATGAGGTAGTGTTCTTGTGCATTGAAAAATGATGGAGGTAGATACTGTTGGATTTCACACATTAGTTGAGGAATTTCTCTCTTCCAGTGCCTTATATCTTCTTTATGGATTTCTTTTGATGGAATCCACCTACAAAGGATGCAATAAAACAATATGTCAAGGAACATATAATATTTGCGGGAAAAACATAATATATGTCAATAAGTTCTGCTACAGACCACAGACCAAGTACATTTTCGGAGTAAAACATTATGTACCTCATGTATTTTCCAAGAACATAAATAATACGTTTTATGTTTTTGTCAAAGTCATCTAGGAGAGATAAAAGTAGAACATACTGTATCAAAAAACCGTTAATTATTAATATTTATTTCTAAATAAGAGAATAGATTTAATAAAATAGTGCATACCGATAATGGAATATATTATAGACTAATGATTACCTTAATGAATGTATGCCAATCATGTGCTTTAACCCCTGCAAAATCACCTTTTTTATTCAAGATATTCTTTATGTTTGACGAAAAACCCATCGGAAACCTGATATTTTTTATGACCTCTCTCAAAATATTGCTCTGTTGCTCTGTCAAACACCAAGGAAGACTAATATTCTGTTGACGGCCATCACCATTATAATTAATGATCAAACTTTGCAATGCATGATTAGATTCTTGGATGTCACTACAAATATTTCCAATTCTTTCTTTGTCAGTCCTTCCATCTAATATTCGCCATAACATTTCTGTTATGTTATTGCCGATATGCATTGTGTCAACCAAATGAACTTTTTGTAGGTGCTCGTAGTATGACAACCTACTGAATTGGATCGGGTAAATTTTGAATCCTCATGTGCCTTAACGACATTCATGAAACATCAGTACACAATCAAATTAAAACCAATTAATCAATAATGGTATAACATATCGCGTTGAACATAATTCAATACAAAAAAAAATGGCATGCCTTGATTGTTTCTATTATATTCCACCTTCCATAGGTGAGGTGTCATTCTTCGTGGTTTTTTTCCATTCTCTTCTTTACTGTTAAATGTTTCTTTGTCTATAGTTCGATAAATATGGTTCTTAGGCAGAAAGTGCCTATACTCATCGAACACTTCCTTTTCTAAACTCCTTGAACAGTGAGATTTGATCCTGGGACCGCAAAATGGACATGCATATTTACCCTTGGTTTGAAGACCTACAAGATATTATATGAATTGGTGTAGCAAATTAGCATTACAATTTAAAATAATGCATGATGTTATCAACAGGTATATAAAATATTAAGGAACAAAAGAAAGTAACAACAATATACCACAAAAATGTGTTAACCCAGGAGCATCATGAATTCTAAATGCAAGTATTCCATTGAATTGAAATCGTCTTTCCCCTATTGGTATAGAAATATCATACATAGTGACGCCATCCCATAACTTCAGCAACTCATCGATAAGCGGCTCAAGATATACGTTCATATCTTTAACCTGGTACTTGCCTAATCAATGAAAGACATAATTACTATGCATGAAACAAATCAATGAAATATTTACTGATCAGACTTTCAATTAAAAAAATACCTATTAATTAAATACCTGGAACAATAATTTCCAACATTGTGTGCCCTCTCTTGATCGACATCCAAGGAGGAAGGTTATTGTTTATAACAAAAATAGGCCACACTAAGTAGGTAGAACGAATCTCTCCAAATGGATTGACACCATCAGCTGCCAAAGAAAGTTTAACATTACGACGATCTTCTTTGAAAATTGGCCACTTTTCTTCGATGTAATTGAATGCAGAACCATCTATAGGCATTCAAAGAACATCGTCGCGACTTCTATTCTTTGCATGGAAATCCATAAACTGTGTTATACTTTTACACCTGAACAACCACTGGAAACGTGGGATTATCGGAATATAACGAAGAACTTTTTGAGGCACCTTTTTCGTCACTTTATCGGTTCGATACCTACTTGTTTGACATTGTGGGAATTCATTTTCTAATGCATATTGTCCATAGTATATGATATGATCATTAGGACATGCATCAATAGCTTGACACTCCATACCAAATGATTTCATAATGACATATATCCCTAAATATGTGCGTGGTAAAATATTTGAAGTTGGTAATAGAAATTCACCTAACAATCTACAAAATTCAAAAGCATAAATCAATGAAAACAATATTAATCATCAATATCGCATCCAAACTTTACACATGTTCGGGTACACAGGGTACTACCAAAGGACCGAACACCAAGAGAAACCACTTCACACAAACATATCACAGATCAACACACCAATGTTTTGACGTGGTTTAAACCCTCTTGAGGGAAACACTCCACGGCCCCGACGAAATAGCTTCTACGAGATAATTTATTATGCAAAGAAAGAAAGTTATAAATGAGCTTCTCATAATCGATCAACTAAACAATGACCGTCCATGCTCTTTAAATAGAGATCATGGACCAATCGAGTGTTAAGCCATGGATCAAGGTTAGGTATGATCTAAGAGAAATTGAGCCGTCGGATCACTCTATGTCGGGAACATATCGTGACCGTTGGATTAAGTATTTAAAAATGCATACTAAAGAAACACACTATCCCTAACGGATATATTACACAAGTTGATCTTAATTAACTCCTAAGTGTCTAAATATCCTAACATCCCCCCTTGAGAACAACTTGGGATAGGATTGAAGGATTTACAAAAGTGACACTATTAGGAGAAGGAAGGAGGCATTAGAACCTATCCCCCCTTAATGAGAAGTTCCTAAACTCCTAACATAGATTAAAGATTAGAAAAATTTGCTTCTGTAAGAGGCTTGGTGAAGATGTCTGCAACTTGATTATCTGTAGGGAAAAAGAGCACTTCAAGAACACAATCATGAATAAGATTTCTGATGAAGTGCATATGTAGCTCAATGTGTTTGCTGTGTTGATGTAGAACTGGATCTTTGGCAAGCTTGATGGCACTTTGATTGTCGCACCAAAGTGGAGTAGGTTGTTGCTGCTCGAATCCAAACTCTGAAAGGATCTATCGAAGCCATAAAGCTTCCTGACTGGCATTAACTGCGGCTCGATATTCTGCTTTTGCTGAAGAAAGAGCAAGAGCTTGTTGTTTCTTACTAGCCCAAGTGATAGGTCCAGATCCCAGACTGAAAACATAACCTGCAGTAGAATTTCGATCATCAGGATCGCCAGCCCAATCTGAATCAGTGAAACCAACCAACAAAGGTTACCCCCCTGTACTATAATGAATCCCAAACTGAACTATACCTCGAATATATCGAAGTATTCTTTTAGCTGCTTTCCAGTGACTTTCATGAGGTGTGTGCATATAATGGGCAACACGACCAATGGCAAAGGAAAGGTCAGGATGGGAATGAGTCAAGTATAAGAAACTACCAACAAGCTGACGATACAAGGTGGCATCGACTTTAGGTGAAGTACAAGTGGAAAAAAGTTTGACTCCAGAATGGAAGGGAGAAGGGGCTGGTGTACAATATTCCATGTGAAAGCGATGAAGAAGGTGACAAGAATACTTACACTGAGAAAGAAAGATTCCTTCTTTGGTTTACAGGAGTTGGAGACCAAGAAAATAATGCAAATGTCCTAAGTTTGACATTTCAAAATTTTGTTTAAGATTAGATTTCACATGGGTTATAAGCTCAGGGTCACTACCAGTAAGAATAAGGTCATCAACATATAGAACAAGTATGATGAGATGGTTTCCTACTTTCTTGGTATAAACATTGGGGTCAGAATGGCATCTAGAAAAACTAGTGTCAAGGAGAAAGTTATCCATTTTGGCAAACCAAGCTCTAGGAGATTGCTTAAGGCCATATAAGGATTTCTTAAGGCGGCAGACAAGGCTAGAGTTATTCTGAACATATCCAAAAGGTTGTTCCATGTAAATTTCCTCCTGTAAATCACCATGTAAGAAGGCAGACTTGACATCTATTTTATGGACTTCCCAGTTATGTAAGGCTGCAAGGAAAAGAACAAGGCGGATGGAGTTCATTTTTGTGATGGGAGAAAAGGTTTCATTGTAGTCAATCCCTTCAACTTGGGAAAAACCTTTGGCAACTAACATTTCCTTAAGTATTTCAACACTTCCATCTGATGCATACTTAGTTCTGTAGACCCATTTACATCTGACAAGTTTTCTTCGTTTTGGAAGAGGTACAAGATTCCAAGTATTGTTCGCCATTAAGGAACGATATTTTTTTTAAACAAATCATACGACCCTAACCAAAACAACGAATTCACGTCGTGTCATTCTACTTGATCTTTAAATTGACACTCACACAATTACTTAATTTGGAATATAGGTTTACCTATGAAAATATAAAGATTTTCTAAATGAATAATAAAAGCATGAATCCTATAAATTTTCACTTCTAAAATATAAATGTAAATACAATTTTCCTTAAGATGAGTAACGACACTTGTCCAAATATAAGTAAACGTAACTACACATAAATTCTTTTAAAGGAATCACACAATTCTCATTAATATATTTGAGTGGAAAATAAAACAAAATCAAATTATAAATGTATATACAATTTTCCCTAAGTGGAGTAACGACACTTCTCCTAATAAAAGTAAACGTATATACACATAAATTCTTTTAAATGAATCATACAGTTCTCATTAATATACTTGAGTAGAAATGAAACAAAGTAAAAATATAAAAGTATATACAATTTTTCCTAAAATGAGTAACGATACTTCTCCAAATAAAAGTAAACGTAGATACACATAAATTCTTTAAATGAATTACACAATTCTCATTTCCATATAAATATACAAGTGATTGCAATATTCCATAAAAGATGAGTATTCCAAGTTTCTCCGAAGGATTACTAGAGATTTATTTTAACTAAGACATGATCCTAAACTAGGTACTCCCTTAAATCTTCGAACTATTCCCGTAACACTTATGCATCACAACTTCTAACTCAGGAGTGGTTACACTTATTTAAATACACATAACCTATATACTTTATAAAGTCATGCATCACAACTTCTAACTCAGGAGTGGTTACACTTATTTAAATACACATAACCTATATACTTTATAAAGTCATCACAACCTCCAATTCATTAAACTTAAAGGTAACTACTCCAACTAAAGCATGATCGTATGTGATAATAGATCTATCACCGTAAATAGACTACTTTATTACTAAACATATCTTAGACTTTACTTAAGGAGTTCCAATGGCATTTTCTAGTCAAACGCAGTAATTTCCATTCTTTTAAAGCAAGACTCCTAAATACTCTAGAATCGGTTTATTTGCTTATTCATAAAAGTAAATGACACCTCATCAATCTTAACTTGACGTGGCCGATTATGTCCATACCCATATTTATTTTAAGAGTGCAGTTCACAAGAAGATTACATCTATTGTTACTCTTTTAGATAACATTCTGTCCAGAGAGATCCCTACTGGAATCGTTGAGTTGATAGTTCATGCGAACTAATAGATCGATCGGAGTACTCAGATAGACCTTGTCGACCTGCAAGTTAGTGGAGAATATAACTCAAATCCAAGTTTATCACAACGAATCAATTGGGTTTAACATAAATGCTAGCCACAGGCCGGTGACTTTACTATGTCATAAACAGAACAGCTACCAGTAACAGTTATGTAATTTCTGCCGGTTCTGAACAATACTCTAAATAAAAGTATATGTAATATATACGTTTTCACAGGTAATGCTCATTATATATTATATATAAGTTCGAATCGTAATTGTAGAGCTTTTATAGGCCGAACTCCCATAACTATACAATTGTTTCAAGCGGTTCAATTCTTTACAGCGGCACACATGGAGTTGCGGCCTCCTCTCAGCAGTTCGCTGGGTTCCTCCCACGCGTCACCATCTATCCCTACAGGTGTAGGTCAGGACCGTTCTAAACGAACCCTACATCAATCATGAGTTTCGGCGATAAAGGCTCTCAGCGAATCTCCTCAATGAGACGATTGGGCAAGGAGCTAATGATGCAGTGGGTGGATGCGCAGACTCACATCTAGTGACAGAGTGTTAAGATTTCAATTACAAATTATCCGTGAGATCTGGCAGAGATCGATTCTACTCCCAGATACAGGGTATCAATAATTGCCAGGGTTCTGCAGAATAGATCTCACACCGTCGGCATTAAAAACTTGACTCACATTTCATTAGTAAGAAAGTAGAGATGATATCGACTTTTTGGGCGCAGGATAGATCTGGATCAATTAATTCGAATTGGGTCGACACACATATCCCAAAAATATTACAAAGGCTACAAGGATGAAATCGAATTCTGGATTTGATCTCGAATCGAGACAGAGTTTTTGATATCCAAGAAAGAAGAAATTAAAGATCTGCGTTAAATATAAAATCGATCTCTCAGAGGTGGAAATACAGACTTAAAAGAATTCTAGTTCAAATCTCGAATCGAGACAGCATTTTTTTTTGATATCCATGAAAGAAAGATTAAAGATCTGTGTTCAATATAAATTCGATCTCACAGAGGCGGAAATACAGACTTAAAAGAATTCTAGTTCAGATCTCGAATCGAGACAGCATTTTTTTGATATCCATGAAAGAAAGATTAAAGATCTGTGTTCAATATAAATTCGATCTCTCAGAGATGGAAATACAGACTTAAAAGAATTCTGGTTCAGATCTCGAATCGAGACAGCATCCTTGATATCCATGAAAGAAGAATTTAAAGATCTGGGATTAGGAGCTTACAGAGTATTTAATAATAAGAATCGACTCCTGCATTTTAGATCTGTAACGGATTTCAAGATCTGACTTCTTATTATTGCAGAATCGAGTTTTTCAGAAAAAAAAGTAAAGAAGGAAATTAGCCAGAGTTGTAAGTTCCTGCACAAATCGGTTTCTAAACTTTTAGATCTATAATAGATCTCAAGCCATTCCTAACATAAATCATAGTTAGTATACGAAAACCGAATTGCATTGCCAGGATTTAAAAGTGTACATTTATTAACAACAGGATTAACGAATACACTAAAACACAGTAATTAGATTTATCATATTCTATGCAGAAAACGATATTGAACTATTGAACCTGATTGATTTTATCCAATCCGAGTTGTATGTTAGCAGAACTGAGCCGAGTCCCATAAAATAAAACAGTCTTATGTATTTTACAGAACTATGCCGATCCTCCTATATACAACAAAGTTATATATCTTCCTACAAAATTAGATTGATTCCCACATATAAGTACAACAATATTAATCCTAAATACTGAAAGAATTAAACTGAAAAACAATGAACCTGATTTAGATCGTCGAATTCAAGATCGAATGTCCGTTGTGGTTGCAACTGAATCTTGCTGAAGATGATCCTTGCTGTGCTACTGCTGGAGACCTCGATCACTCACCGGCGGACACCTCGGTAAACCACCCAACCACTCTGGAAGTACTCTTCTTCCTTCCAGACCCCCGAGCTAGTCGGGCCATAGAGTTCACACACGTATTTCAGAAATTCAGCTTGGGCTTCCCTTCCCACCAGAATTTCTAAGCCAAACCCTTAGATAGCAGCAAGTTTTTGAGGCATTCGAAAATTACGACAATCGTCCAAATGATGGGTCCCTTACCCATTCCTTAAGCCTTCCTTATAAAGGGAAATCTCCTGCGACACATGTCGCTTCATGCATAATTAATTATTTTTAATAATTTATTTAATTAAAACACTCACCCATCCAAGTGTCAGTTTCTCTGGGAAGTGCACCTACATCCCTAAGTTTGCTCTAGTTTGTCCCCCAGATTTTTAATCAACTCCTAGCTTTTAGTTGACTAGGTGTCTAATCTATTTTGCTCCTAAATAATAATTTCTATTATTTTAAATGCTCAACAAAATATAACTATTCATGTGCAAATGTCTTAGCTATTGTTATGCATTTGCTAAGTAATAATCTAGAGTTATTCTCCTAAGTTTTTATGCAGTTTAATTTAACAATCAAACTCACAAGGATCACGGTGCCGCGTCGTTGGGCTCCTGGTTCCTTAATTTTTAATTCCGTGACATGGAACCACTCCGTCGGGTCCAATCATCCATGGTTTCCATTCCTTGGCATGGTACCACCTCATTGGGTCCTTGCGTCCATTCTTTCCGTTCTTGACAGGGTACCGCGTCGTTGGGCCCTTCTGCCACCATATTTCCGTTTTGACTTGCGGGAACTCTTGTAGGGATTTTTAGGAATCGTTACCATCCATCCTCCGTCTACATGCTATCTAGGGACTAATGGCGCTGAGGAGTGAGTCCATTCTCACTGCACGCCCCTCAACTCGTACGTGACCAGCTCCGTCGTGGCCCACCTCGTACGCCCTCACGCATTCCTCTTGAGCAAGCGGATCAATGCTTATCTGCTCATGCGTGGTAATCTCGTCGGAAGTCGACATCGTCGTCGCTTCCCTTGTGTAGTGTCGGTCAAGTTGAGTACGTGAATTTTTTTTTTTTTAAACAATAAGAGATCAACACTTGACAACCAATAATAATAACTTCAATAAGAGGACAAAGCTTGGAGTTCATATCGAGTTATCTAAATAGTCTATAACAGTATGACTTAAGTTTATAGCTGCGAGCTAGGTTTTAGTACAATCGAACTTACTTAAACGAATAACATCCTCCATACATGAGTGAAATTACAAATACATACATTAACTTAAAGTTACTTAACTAAGATCTACACTTAAAATTCATTAGACAAGGTCCAATATAATGTATGTGGTTGTTGAACTAAAGACATTTCGGTCAATCTAAAGTGACATATTTCCAATCATAACTACTCACCTACTACTCACCTAATCGTGCCCTTACCATTGTAACGAACCACTGACATCCTATCTTTAACATACTTAATTGATGCAAGGAATCTAGTTCTACATCATATATACAATTTCAATATGTCATCAACTATCTTATTGTAAAAAGTGGTACCACAAATTTGAACTGATGCAAGTAAAATAACTACATACATCCTATTCTTTAACCTTCTTTTCTTAGTAACATTTATTTCTAATAAGATATAATACTAGGCTAATACAATTCTAATAAAGGAATATAATAAAGTGTTTCCACTAATCATAATCAATATAGCTATTATATTAATTCATTCACCTGCACAAAAATACAGAGTGAGTTTTTATCCAGGGTTTCGAACTCATAATATAACTATTATTTTAATACATTCACCTGCACACAAATAGAGAGTAAGTTTTATCCACGACTTCGGAATTCAA
Organism: Larix kaempferi; assembly: GCA_027924585.1. Classification (NCBI taxonomy): domain Eukaryota; kingdom Viridiplantae; phylum Streptophyta; class Pinopsida; order Pinales; family Pinaceae; genus Larix; species Larix kaempferi. The sequence goes on along the minus strand of BSBM01001112.1, from coordinate 2,077,638 downwards.
AATAAAAGATATCAATATAGCTGTTATTTAATACATTCACCTGCACACAAAATAGGGAGTAAGTTTATACAGGGTATCCATTAATCATAACATTGCACAACTCGACCTCCGTAATGACAAAATTTTGGATCTTAAGCAACAGTAATATTTTGGATAATCATTTAGAAGATTCTACATTCTATGAGAGGACAGAGTTTCAAAAGTAACAACATAACCGTCCAACCTGGAATTCGATTTCCTCGCTCACTTCCACAAAGAACTTTATTTTAAGAAGATTAGTAGAAATAAGTAAAATAGAGTTTTCGTCGATAGAACCAGATCGGCTATTACAATTTCTCTTGGAATAGAATTATCATTTCACCTTCGATACCAAGAAAAAGAAAAACAATTTGAAAGTCAATTTAACCTGATCGATTTGCTGGATTCGGAACTGGGTAAACACCCAACGTTTCACCCCCAAAAAAATACAGAACTTCAACTAGCAGGATCAGTTCAAAAGAAAATAAAAGAACTTGACCGCACAAGGGTCCAGGTTGATCCTCGATCAATCACAGGTTGAACTGTAGTAGGAGTATAGGCAAATTAAAAACCAAGCAAGACTTTTCCAGAGTACAACCCTAAGCTAGCAGTTACAAGGATCGAGGAAAACGCGTTGGAGTTAGCAGTCTGGATGTAACGACTTGACAGAGGGTAGGTGGATCCACCAGTTGGAAAAGAGAACACAATCTCATCATTAAAGGTTTACAGTTAGAAAGAAATATTCCAATCGAATTAAACGGAGGCGTAAATCCCTGGAAGGCTGGAAGAGTATGCTGAACGGATCCAAACACCAACGAATTATATTCGCTTCAGTAGTTTATGTAGAACAATAATTAATTTGTGCATTTGCAATTCTGGAAACACAACGAATAAGGACATAATTACAGAGTTTTGAATGCCAGATTACTAGTCGATTTAAGGATGGTGGAGACGCCATACAGGGATGATCCGGCTCTTGAATTGAGACAGAGGTTCAGATTTTAATGACATTCTCAGGATAAGCATTCATGGAGTAAACTTCCAGGGTTTCTTAAGATAAATAACCCAAATCAAATCGATGCAGAGATTATTTACAGGCTGGCACAATCAACATTACAATGCATGAAGACAGGGTTACAAACTCAGAATCGGTTTCTCAAATAGATTGGAATCGACATCAAAATGAAAGACAGAGTTACAACAAATTATTGCAGAGATTTCTAAATCAGTTTTTAACTAGCAACTTCTAAGTCTCCCACGCATTCTCACAGTTAAGAATCACATAAATATACATGAAAGATAAATTTATACCTTGTCAGGAACCAGATCGATTCAAATCTAGAGATCGAGCTCTGTAATTGACATACCGAGTCGACCTCTGTCGTATTCCATTCAAGCTAACAATTAACTGCAAATATAGATCTGTGAGTGCGATTTCATACTAATATGTATAATATAAAAAATCAATGTCAGATTTAGGGATCGGGCTCTGTGATTGACATACAGAGTCGATCTCTGTCTTGCTTCATTCAAACTAAAATTTAACTGCAAATATAGATCTGTGAGTGCAATTTCACACTAATATATATAATATCAAAAATCAATGTCAGATTTAGGGATCGGGCTCTGTAATTGACATACATAGTCGATCTCTGTCTTGCTTCATTCAAACTAAATTTATCTGCAAATATAGATCTATGAGTGCGATTTCACATTAATATATATATATAAAGATCGATGTCAAATTTAGGGATCGAGCTCTGAAATGGACATACAGAGTCGATCACTATTTCCTTTCAAAACCAAAAAAATTAACTATGGATGTGGATCTGGAAGGGAAGGTTCAAGACTGTCAATAAAGATTGCAGAGTCTCGTCAATGCAATCGTGGCTGCACTATGGATCTGGGCATTCTATGCAGAGATGTAATGAAATTCGACTTTCAATTAGATATACAGAGTCTTATGAATGCTATCGAAAATTTAAATCCTTAAACCGATTTTGTAAACACACAATATGACAGAGTTTCAATCTGAGAGATAACTTCCAGAATGCTAAATAAACTAAATCACATGTGAGGAAAGAAATGAAACTAATCCGACTGTTGATAGCGGATTCAAATGATCTTTCCAACAGAAACTAATACTTGTGCGGATCTTCATTAACAGAATCACTACAACCCAACATTAAAGTAATAATGACCAAATGCTCGATAGCTGAATCGAAAGGTACTTTCCAGAAATAAAATAATTACAACCATAGCGCTTTATAACAGAAACAGAATTGCACCTTCCAGCTATAAAATAAGGATAATCGTAATGCTCGATAACAAAACAGAAATCAGGAATGTGCTTTCCAATCAACAAGATAATAATGACTGTAATGCTTAATAACAGAAATAAAAATGTGCTTTCCAACAACAAGATAATAATGATGGTAATGCGTAGTAACAGAAATAAAAAAATGCTTTCCAGCAATACAAATAAGAACCTGTAATGGCGGTAGCTCCAAATTGAAAGTGAATCCTCTCGTTTGCCGCGGCTCCAAATCTGCCGTTGATCACCACGGTCACTGAAGGACACCTCGGTTAACCACCCAACCACTCTGGAAGTACTCTTCTTCCTTCCAGACCCCCGAGCTAGTCGGGCCGTAGAGTTCACACACGTATTTCAGAAATTCAGCTTGGGATTCCCCTCCCACCAGGATTTCTTAGCCAAACCCTTAGATAGCAGCAAGTCCTTGAGGCAATTGAAAATTACGACAATCGTCCAAAATTATGGGCCCCTTACCCATTCCTTAAGCTTTCCTTATAAAGGGAAATCTCTTGCGACACATGTCGCTTCATGCATAATTAAATATTTTTAATTATTTAATTATTTAAAACACTCACCCATCCAAGTGTCAGTTTCTCAAGGAAGTGCACCTACATCCCTAAGTTTGCTCTAGTTTGTCCCCCAGATATTTTAATAAGCTCCTAGCTTTTAGTTGACTAGGTGTCTAATCTATTTTGCTCCTAAATAATAATTTCTATTATTTTAAATGCTCAACAAAAGTAACTAATCATGTGCAAATGTCTAAGCTATTGTTATGCATTTGCTAAGTAATAATCTAGAGTTATTCTCCTAAGTTTCTATGCATTTTAACTTAACAATCAAATTCACTAGGATCACAGTGCCGCGTCGTTGGGCTCCTGGTTCCTTAATTTTTAATTCTCTGACATGGCACCACTCCGTCGGGTCCAATCATCCATGGTTTCCATTCCTTGGCATGGTACCCCTCGTTGGGTCCTTGCGTCCATTCTTTCCGTTCTCGACAGGGTACCGCGTCGTTGGGCCCTTCTGCCGCCATATTTCCGTTTTCACTTGCGGGAACTCTTGTAGGGATTTTTAGGAATCGTTACCATCCATCCTCCGTCTACATGCTATCTAGGGACTAATGGCGCTGAGGAGTGAGTCCGTTCTCACTGCGCGCCCCTCAACTCGTACGTGACCAGCTCCGTCGTGGCCCACCTCGTACGCCCTCACGCATTCCTCTTGAGCAAGCGGATCAGTACTTATCTGCTCATGCGTGGTATTCTCGTCAGAAGTCGACATCGTCGTCGCTCCCCTTATGTGTGATTTACCCGTACTCTACGGCCCTTCATGTTCCTTTGTGTGTCCGTTGGTGAACCGTCTCACTTGTTTCTACACACACTTCTCACAACAAGTTATTAGTAGTACTGTCCTCAATACTCATCATCTGATTTCTAAATCTAGTATTGTTAAACATTTATGATTTATTCAAACTTCTCATTCATCTAATCAATTATACATTTCGTCAACAATCACATAATCATTTGTATAGCTAGTCGTTAAGCATTATCCATCAACATAATTTTCCATAGTCATAGCTAATCGTTTAACATATGCAATTATTCAATTTACATCAACAGTTCAAATACACATACTCAAAGATAAGGCCCAAAAGGTTATTTAATTAATGTTTCAATCGGTCGGGTCACTCAGCAGGTGCCCTCAATGTCTACAAAAGTCTAGGGGCACTACATACACCCCTACTTATTTAGAACTTCGTCCCGAAGTTCAGAATAAAAATGGAAAATTACGACGCATCTCAGTTGCGTCCTCCCAAGTCGCAGAGCTTGGACTATAGCTGTCCCACTGCACTTTGACTTGATCTATCACACGGTGCCTAAGCTGCCGTGTTGGCTGGTCTAAAATCCGGATCGGTTCGGCCATCATGGCCCCGTCGTCCGTTATCTGCACATTGCTCAAGTCAATGATATGTGAAGTATCGGGAACATAGTGGCGCAATACAGAAACATGAATAACATTATGAATTCTACTTAATGATGACGGCAAGTCAAGACGATAGGCAACCGGTCCTATCCGTTCTGAAATTCTAAAGGGTCCTACAAACCTAGGCGACAACTTGGCTCCGTTTCCAAACTTTATAGAACTCTTCTGTGGTTTTACCCGTAGAAATACCCTATCCCCAATTTCGTAGCTACGATCAGTCCCGTGTGCATCTGCATAGCTCTTCTGGCGATCATGTGCTTCCTTTAGTCGAGCACGAATCGTGACCATCTGGTCTTCCATCTCTTGTATCACCTCAGGACCAAGTAATGTCCTGTCCTCTAGTATATCCCAACTTATGGGAGTCCTACAAGGTCTCCCATAAAGAAATTCAAAAGGAGCCATCTGGATAGAACTCTGATAGCTGTTGTTGTATGCAAATTCTACCAAGGGTAGATATTCTTCCCACTTCTTCTGTTGATCCATTACATACATTCTTAGCATGTCCTCCAATACTTGGTTCACTCTTTCCATTTGTCCATCCGTTTCAGGGTGGTAGGCGGTGCTAAAGTTAAGTTGAGTACCAAGAGCTTCTTGAAAGCTTGTCCAAAACCTTCCAGTAAATACTGATCCTCTGTCAGAAATAATTTTCTTCGGAATTCCATGTAGTCTTACTACATCATTAATGAAAACTCGGGCTATCTCTGGAGCTTGATACGTATTCTTAATCGGCAGGAAATGCGCACTCTTGGTAAGAGTGTCAACGACCACAAAAATTGTGTCGTGTCTCCTGTTGGTTAAGGGCAACCCAACTATAAAATCCATAGAAATAACCTCCCATTTTGATTCTGGGATTGCATGTGGTTGCAGTAATCCGGCTGGGTGTCGATGTTCCGCCTTTACCATCTGGCATTCCAAACACTTCGCCACAAAACTTACTACATCCCTCTTCATGCCATGCCAAAAGAACAATGGTTTCAAATCTGCGTACATATTTTTTATTCCAGGATGTGTTCTATAGACGGCTCGGTGAGCCTCAGACAATATTAAATCTCGAATTTCTTCATTATCAGGGACATACATGCGACGGTGATACCGTAATAAACCGTCCTTGTCCAAAGAGTACCCTTCAAACTTGGGTATCCTCATCTGTTCATTCTCCAAATCAACTTTTACTTCATTATACCAAGTGTCCTTCTGTTGTAGTGTCAAGATCTTTTCTCTTAAGTTGGTCTTTAATGGTATGACAGAGAATATCTTGGGTCTACGACTAAGTGCATCTGCCACTTTGTTTAAGGTCCCTTTCACATAAGTTATGTCGAAGTCGTATTCACTGAGTACTTCCTACCATCTTCTCTGTCTTGCATTAAGGTCGCTTTGAGTGAAGATGTGCTGTAAGCCACAATGGTCAGTCTTTAATTCAAACTTCCTTCCTACCAGATAGTGTCTCCATAACATCAAAGCATGCATCACTGCAGTCATCTCCATATCATGGGTCGCATAGTTCTCTTCATGCGGCCTAAGTCTTCTGGACGTGTACGCAATTACTCTTCCATCTTGCATCAATACACAACCAACACCATCCTTTGAAGCATCCGTGCATACCAAGAAATCTTTATCCATATCGGGAACTTTTAGGATTGGTGCCGTAGTTAGTAATTCTTTTAATTTAGCAAAGGCCTCTTCGCATTTCTCCGTCCAAATGAAAGGACGGTTCTTCTTTTGCAATTCAGTAATAGGTCCCGCTACTCTAGAGAAGCCTTCCACAAAACGTCTATAATACCCGGCAAGCCCCATAAAGCTTCGTACCTCATGTACATTTGTGGGTGCCGGCCAATCCCAAATGGCTTCAATCTTGGCTGGATCTACAGCTATCCCTTCGCCGGATATAATGTGTCCAAGATAATGAATCTCCTTCTGGAAGAATGAACACTTTGATAATTTTCCATAAAGGTGATTTTCTCTTAAACATTTTAAGACTATCCTCAGGTGTTCCTCATGTTCTTCCGGTGTTCTTGAATAAATCAGAATGTCGTCTAAGAACACCTGTACAAACTTGTCAAGTTGTTGTCGAAACACACCGTTCATCAGGTTCATGAATACACTGGGTGCATTTGTTAAGCCGAAAGGTACTATGACAAATTCGTAGTGTCCAAATCTAGTTTTAAATGCTGTTTTGGGGATATCTTCATCCTTGATCCTCAACTGATGGTATCCCGACCTTAGGTCGATTTTTGAGAATACCGTCGCACCCTTCATCTGATCAAAGAGGTCATCTATTATGGGTAGGGGATACTGATTTCTTACGGTCGCCTTGTTCAATTGACGGTAGTCAATGCACAAGCGCCAAGAACCATCCTTCTTCTTCACAAAAATAACAGGTGCTCCCCAAGGAGACACACTGGGTCTGATCAGTCCTAAATCTAACAACTCTTGTAGTTGAATTTGCAATTCCTTCGATTCAGGTACAGACATTCGGTAAGGAGTCCTAGCTATGGGTTCGGTTCCAGGTTTCAGTTCTATGGTGAAATCCAGTTCACGTTGTGGTGGTAGGCCAGGTAATGCATCAGGAAACACATCCATGAATTCTGAGAACAAGGGATGATTAATTACTTCTACCTTATCTCCTTCCTTGTTCATTGCAATCACCGCATACAGTTGGCACCCTTTCCTCATGCTTTTCTTAAGTTGCATGGCCGATATCATTCTTAAGGAAACCTTCTTCTTCTTCCTTGGTATCATTCTCTTGTAACCTTCATCGTCGATGAAAGTTAGTTCCTTACTTCGGCAATCCATCACCGCCGAGTGTGCTTCCAGCCAATCCATCCCCAGGATTAGATCATAAGTACCCAATTCCGTAACATAAAAGGATATTCTAGAAGAACATACTCCTAGGTCGACTTCACAGTTTTCTACCTTAAGACTCACACTCTAGACACTACCGGATGCCATCTCGACAGTGTCGAAATCATCTTGACTTATTGCCATCATTTTATTATTTTCTACAACTTTTAAGGAAATAAAACCTTCAGTAGCTCCAGGGTCTATAAGCAAGGAAAATACATTACCATGTATCTTACCAGTAGTTTCGAGGACAGTGGACTGATGTTCAGCTTGGCGGTTGTTGACGGCAGCGTGTATACGATGCGCTCGTCCTAGATCGGCTGCGGTAGTTTGTCGCGGTGCTTGGGTTCTTTGGTTTCCCCGGTCCTGCTGAGGACATTCGCTTTGGAAGTGTGGTCCTCCACACCTCCAACATCCTGCTTTGGGCCGTCTTGTTTTGTTTCTAGCTGGTGCATCATTTCTTCTTGGTCCAAACTGCGCCGGTTTTGCGAAAGGCTTTGCATGATCATTCCGTGGTGGTGGTCGGTATGGTGTTCTGTCATCTCTGTTAGACCCTCCGTTGAAACGTATCCTCCCAAAATTCTTATTCCCATACTGATGTTTGGGTGCATGCGAAGGTTGATTTCCTCGGTCTGTATTCGAAAAGTTCTTATTCTGCAGCATCTTGCCGGGAAGCTCTTCTTCCGCTATGAGGGCCTTCTAGACCGCATCGTGCAAAGTAGAAGGTGTCAAAATACGAACCTTGTCTCGTATGACTGGGTTTAATCTGTAGATGAACTTATTGACTTTTAATTTCTCCGTGGCAACATGGGGTGCATACCTTAGTAACTCCATAAAACAGATTTCGTACTCTTGTACTGTCCGTAGTCCTTGTTTTAGTGCATGGAAATCATTCAGCTGTCGCTCAATGAATTCGTCTGATAGGTAATGCTGACGGAAATGTTCATCGAACAATTCCCACGATATCTCCTCAAGCTCTAGACCTAGCTGAGGTCGTAAGGTCTTCCACCAAAGAAGGGCTTCCCCCTTCAGTTGTAGTATTGCCATCCGTACCTTCATGTTAGACGTGTAGTCTCTCAAAGAAAAACACATGGCCATGTTTTCTAGCCATGCCTCAGCGGCAGTCCCCTCAGTGGAACCCCAAAATTCAGGAAACTTTACCTTCTCTAGCTCTCGGTGTATGTTGACCGGAGGTGGTGCCTGTGGTACTGCAGTGACTTGAGAACCAACATTCTCGCGTTCAAGTCGTGTCATCAATGCTTCAGTCATTCTGTGGTAGTTCCTCATCATTGTCATGACCTCGTCCGCAGGTAGGTTAATGGTTTCCTCCGCTCTCGGAGGGTTATTCACAGGGGTTGATGGGGTTGACGGGCGTGCAGCTCGCCCTCGTCCCCTTCCGACTCTACCCTAGCGATTTCTTCGATCCATGACGAAGTCTGTTCAGATGAAAAATAAAATTTATTAGTCAACTAAACATCAATAAACTATTTCGCGTGGAATTGTCTAGGTCCGAACTAAGTTCGACCTTGCTCTGATACCAAATGTAGTGTCGGTCAAGTTGAGTACGTGAATTTTTTTTTTTTTAAACAATAAGAGATCAACACTTGACAACCAATAATAATAACTTCAATAAGAGGACAAAGCTTGGAGTTCATATCGAGTTATCTAAATAGTCTATAACAGTATGACTTAAGTTTATAGCTGCGAGCTAGGTTTTAGTACAATCGAACTTACTTAAACGAATAACATCCTCCATACATGAGTGAAATTACAAATACATACATTAACTTAAAGTTACTTAACTAAGATCTACACTTAAAATTCATTCTACAAGGTCCAATATAATGTATGTGGTTGTTGAACTAAAGACATTTCGGTCAATCTAAAGTGACATATTTCCAATCATAACTACTCACCTACTACTCACCTAATCGTGCCCTTACCATTGTAACGAACCACTGACATCCTATCTTTAATATACTTAATTGATGCAAGGAATCTAGTTCTACATCAAATATACAATTTCAATATGTCATCAACTATCTTATTGTAAAAAGTGGTACCACAAATTTGAACTGATGCAAGTAAAATAACTACATACATCCTATTCTTTAACCTTCTTTTCTTAGTAACATTTATTTCTAATAAGATATAATACTAGGCTAATACAATTCTAATAAAGGAATATAATAAAGTGTTTCCACTAATCATAATCAATATAGCTATTATATTAATTCATTCACCTGCACAAAAATACAGAGTGAGTTTTTATCGAGGGTTTCGAACTCATAATATAACTATTATTTTAATACATTCACCTGCACACAAATAGAGAGTAAGTTTTATCCACGACTTCGGAATTCAAAATAAAAGATATCAATATAGCTGTTATTTAATACATTCACCTGCACACAAAATAGGGAGTAAGTTTATACAGGGTATCCATTAATCATAACATTGCACAACTCGACCTCCGTAATGACAAAATTTTGGATCTTAAGCAACAGTAATATTTTGGATAATCATTTAGAAGATTCTACATTCTATGAGAGGACAGAGTTTCAAAAGTAACAACATAACCGTCCAACCTGGAATTCGATTTCCTCGCTCACTTCCACAAAGAACTTTATTTTAAGAAGATTAGTAGAAATAAGTAAAATAGAGTTTTCGTCGATAGAACCAGATCGGCTATTACAATTTCTCTTGGAATAGAATTATCATTTCACCTTCGATACCAAGAAAAAGAAAAACAATTTGAAAGTCAATTTAACCTGATCGATTTGCTGGATTCGGAACTGGGTAAACACCCAACGTTTCACCCCCAAAAAAATACAGAACTTCAACTAGCAGGATCAGTTCAAAAGAAAATAAAAGAACTTGACCGCACAAGGGTCCAGGTTGATCCTCGATCAATCACGGGTTGAACTGTAGTAGGAGTATAGGCAAATTAAAAACCAAGCAAGACTTTTCCAGAGTACAACCCTAAGCTAGCAGTTACAAGGATCGAGGAAAACGCGTTGGAGTTAGCAGTCTGGATGTAACGACTTGACAGAGGGTAGGTGGATCCACCAGTTGGAAAAGAGAACACAATCTCATCATTAAAGGTTTACAGTTAGAAAGAAATATTCCAATCGAATTAAACGGAGGCGTAAATCCCTGGAAGGCTGGAAGAGTATGCTGAACGGATCCAAACACCAACGAATTATATTCGCTTCAGTAGTTTATGTAGAACAATAATTAATTTGTGCATTTGCAATTCTGGAAACACAACGAATAAGGACATAATTACAGAGTTTTGAATGCCAGATTACTAGTCGATTTAAGGATGGTGGAGACGCCATACAGGGATGATCCGGCTCTTGAATTGAGACAGAGGTTCAGATTTTAATGAGATTCTCAGGATAAGCATCCATGGAGTAAACTTCCAGGGTTTCTTAAGATAAATAACCCAAATCAAATCGATGCAGAGATTATTTACAGGCTGGCACAATCAACATTAAAATGCATGAAGACAGGGTTACAAACTCAGAATCGGTTTCTCAAATAGATTGGAATCGACATCAAAATGAAAGACAGAGTTACAACAAATTATTGCAGAGATTTCTAAATCAGTTTTTAACTAGCAACTTCTAAGTCTCCCACGCATTCTCACAGTTCAGAATCACATAAATATACATGAAAGATAAATTTATACCTTGTCAGGAACCAGATCGATTCAAATCTAGAGATCGAGCTCTGTAATTGACATACCGAGTCGACCTCTGTCGTATTCCATTCAAGCTAACAATTAACTGCAAATATAGATCTGTGAGTGCGATTTCATACTAATATGTATAATATAAAAAATCAATGTCAGATTTAGGGATCGGGCTCTGTGATTGACATACAGAGTCGATCTCTGTCTTGCTTCATTCAAACTAAAATTTAACTACAAATATAGATCTGTGAGTGCAATTTCACACCAATATATATAATATCAAAAATCAATGTCAGATTTAGGGATCGGGCTTTGTAATTGACATACATAGTCGATCTCTGTCTTGCTTCATTCAAACTAAATTTATCTGCAAATATAGATCTATGAGTGCGATTTCACATTAATATATATATATAAAGATCGATGTCAAATTTAGGGATCGAGCTCTGAAATGGACATACAGAGTCGATCACTATTTCCTTTCAAAACCAAAAAAATTAACTATGGATGTGGATCTGGAAGGGAAGGTTCAAGACTGTCAATAAAGATTGCAGAGTCTCGTCAATGCAATCGTGGCTGCACTATGGATCTGGGCATTCTATGCAGAGATGTAATGAAATTCGACTTTCAATTAGATATACAGAGTCTTATGAATGCTATCGAAAATTTAAATCCTGAAACCGATTTTGTAAACACACAATATGATAGAGTTTCAATCTGAGAGATAACTTCCAGAATGCTAAATAAACTAAATCACATGTGAGGAAAGAAATGAAACTAATCCGACTGTTGATAGAGGATTTAAATGATCTTTCCAACAGAAACTAATACTGGTGCGGATCTTCATTAACAGAATCACTACAACCCAACATTAAAGTAATAATGACCAAATGCTCGATAGCTGAATCGAAAGGTACTTTCCAGAAATAAAGTAATTACAACCATAGCGCTTTATAATAGAAACAGAATTGCACCTTCCAGCTATAAAATAAGGATAATCGTAATGCTCGATAACAAAACAGAAATCAGGAATGTGCTTTCCAATCAACAAGATAATAATGACTGTAATGCTTAATAACAGAAATAAAAATGTGCTTTCCAACAACAAGATAATAATGATGGTAATGCGTAATAACAGAAATAAAAAAATGCTTTCCAGCAATACAAATAAGAACCTGTAATGGCGGTAGCTCCAAATTGAAAGTGAATCCTCTCGTTTGCCGCGGCTCCAAATCTGCCGTTGATCACCACGGTCACTGAAGGACACCTCGGTTAACCACCCAACCACTCTGGAAGTACTCTTCTTCCTTCCAGACCCCCGAGCTAGTCGGGCCGTAGAGTTCACACACGTATTTCAGAAATTCAGCTTGGGATTCCCCTCCCACCAGGATTTCTTAGCCAAACCCTTAGATAGCAGCAAGTCCTTGAGGCAATTGAAAATTACGACAATCGTCCAAAATTATGGGCCCCTTACCCATTCCTTAAGCTTTCCTTATAAAGGGAAATCTCTTGCGACACATGTCGCTTCATGCATAATTAAATATTTTTAATTATTTAATTATTTAAAACACTCACCCATCCAAGTGTCATTTTCTCAAGGAAGTGCACCTACATCCCTAAGTTTGCTCTAGTTTGTCCCCCAGATATTTTAATCAGCTCCTAGCTTTTAGTTGACTAGGTGTCTAATCTATTTTGCTCCTAAATAATAATTTCTATTATTTTAAATGCTCAACAAAAGTAACTAATCATGTGCAAATGTCTAAGCTATTGTTATGCATTTGCTAAGTAATAATCTAGAGTTATTCTCCTAAGTTTCTATGCATTTTAACTTAACAATCAAATTCACTAGGATCACGGTGCCGCGTCGTTGGGCTCCTGGTTCCTTAATTTTTAATTCTCTGACATGGCACCACTCCGTCGGGTCCAATCATCCATGGTTTCCATTCCTTGGCATGGTACCCCTCGTTGGGTCCTTGCGTCCATTCTTTCCGTTCTCGACAGGGTACCGCGTCGTTGGGCCCTTCTGCCGCCATATTTCCGTTTTCACTTGCGGGAACTCTTGTAGGGATTTTTAGGAATCGTTACCATCCATCCTCCGTCTACATGCTATCTAGGGACTAATGGCGCTGACGAGTGAGTTCGTTCTCACTGCGCGCCCCTCAACTCGTACGTGACCAGCTCCTTCGTGGCCCACCTCGTACGCCCTCACGCATTCCTCTTGAGCAAGCGGATCAGTACTTATCTGCTCATGCGTGGTCTTCTCGTCGGAAGTCGACATCGTCGTCGCTCCCCTTATGTGTGATTTACCCGTACTCTACGGCCCTTCATGTTCCTTTGTGTGTACGTTGGTGAACCGTCTCACTTGTTTCTACACACACTTCTCACAACAAGTTATTAGTAGTACTGTCCTCAATACTCATCATCTGATTTCTAAATCTAGTATTGTTAAACATTTATGATTTATTCAAACTTCTCATTCATCTAATCAATTATACATTTCGTCAACAATCACATAATCATTTGTATAGCTAGTCGGTAAGCATTATCCATCAACATAATTTTCCATAGTCATAGCTAATCGTTTAACATATGCAATTATTCAATTTACATCAACAGTTCAAATACACATACTCAATGATAAGGCCCAAAAGGTTATTTAATTAATGTTTCAATCGGTCGGGTCACTCAGCAGGTGCCCTCAATGTCTACAAAAGTCTAGGGGCACTACATACACCCCTACTTATTTAGAACTTCGTCCCGAAGTTCAGAATAAAAATGGAAAATTACGACGCATCTCAGTTGCGTCCTCCCAAGTCGCAGAGCTTGGACTATAGCTGTCCCACTGCACTTTGACTTGATCTATCACACGGTGCCTAAGCTGCCGTGTTCGCTGGTCTAAAATCCGGATCGGTTTGGACATCACGGCCCCGTCGTCCGTTATCTGCACATTGCTCAAGTCAATGATATGTGAAGTATCGGGAACATAGTGGCGCAATACAGAAACATGAAAAACATTCTGAATTCTACTTAACGATGACGGCAAGTGAAGACGATAGGCAACCGGTCCTATCCGTTCTGAAATTCTAAAGGGTCCTACAAACCTAGGCGACAACTTGGCTCCCTTTCCAAACTTTATAGAACTCTTCTGTGGTTTTACCCGTAGAAATACCCTATCCCCAATTTCGTAGCTACGATCAGTCCTGTGTGCATCTGCATAGCTCTTCTGGCGATCCTGTGCTTCCTTTAGTCGAGCACGAATCGTGACCATCTGGTCTTCCATCTCTTGTATGACCTCAGGACCAAGTAATGTCCTGTCCTCTAGTATATCCCAACTTATGGGAGTCCTACAAGGTCTCCCATAGAGAAATTCAAAAGGAGCCATCTGGATAGAACTCTGATAGCTGTTGTTGTATGCAAATTCTACCGAGGGTAGATATTCTTCCCACTTCTTCTGTTGATCCATTACATACATTCTTAGCATGTCCTCCAATACTTGGTTCACTCTTTCCGTTTGTCCATCCGTTTCAGGGTGGTAGGCGGTGCTAAAGTTAAGTTGAGTACCAAGAGCTTCTTGAAAGCTTGTCCAAAACCTTCCAGTAAATACTGATCCTCTGTCAGAAATAATTTTCTTCGGAATTCCATGTAGTCTTACTACTTCATTAATGAAAACTCGGGCTATCTCCGGAGCTTGATACGTATTCTTAATCGGCAGGAAATGCGCACTCTTGGTAAGAGTGTCAACGACGACAAAAATTGTGTCGTGTCTCCTGTTGGTTAAGGGCAACCCAACTATAAAATCCATAGAAATAACCTCCCATTTTGATTCTGGGATTGCATGTGGTTGCAGTAATCCGGCTGGGTGTCGATGTTCCGCCTTTACCATCTGGCATTCCAAACACTTCGCCACAAAATTTACTACATCCCTCTTCATGCCATGCCAAAAGAACAAAGGTTTCAAATCTGCGTACATCTTTTTTATTCCAGGATGTGCTCTATAGACGGCTCGGTGAGCCTCAGACAATATTAAATCTCGAATTTCTTCATTATCAGGGACATACATGCGACGGTTATACCGTAATAAACCGTCCTTGTCCAAAGAGTACCCTTCAAACTTGGGTATCCTCATCTGTTCATTCTCCAAATCAACTTTTACTTCATTATACCAAGTGTCCTTCTGTTGTAGTGTCAAGATCTTTTCTCTTAAGTTGGTCTTTAATGGTATGACAGAGAATATCTTGGGTCTACGACTAAGTGCATCTGCCACTTTGTTTAAGGTCCCTTTCACATAAGTTATGTCGAAGTCGTATTCACTGAGTACTTCCGACCATCTTCTCTGTCTTGCATTAAGGTCGCTTTGAGTGAAGATGTGCTGTAAGCCACAATGGTCAGTCTTTAATTCAAACTTCCTTCCTACCAGATAGTGTCTCCATAACCTCAAAGCATGAATCACTGTAGTCATCTCCATATCATGGATCGCATAGTTCTCTTCATGCGGCCTAAGTCTTCTGGACGTGTACGCAATTACTCTTCCATCTTGCATCAATACACAACCAACACCATCCTTTGAAGCATCCGTGCATACCAAGAAATCTTTATCCATATCGGGAACTTTTAGGATTGGTGCCGTAGTTAGTAATTCTTTTAATTTAGCAAAGGCCTCTTCGCATTTCTCCGTCCAAATGAAAGGACGGTTCTTCTTTTGCAATTCAGTAATAGGTCCCGCTACTCTAGAGAAGCCTTCCACAAAACGTCTATAATACCCGGCAAGCCCCATAAAGCTTCGTACCTCATGTACATTTGTGGGTGCCGGCCAATCCCAAATGGCTTCAATCTTGGCTGGATCTACAACTATCCCTTCGCCGGATATAATGTGTCCAAGATAATGAATCTCCTTCTGGAAGAATGAACACTTTGATAATTTTCCATAAAGGTGATTTTCTCTTAAACATTTTAAGACTATCCTCAGGTGTTCCTCATGTTCTTCCGGTGTTCTTGAATAAATCAGAATGTCGTCTAAGAACACCTGTACAAACTTGTCAAGGTGTTGTCGAAACACACTGTTCATCAGGTTCATGAATACACTGGGTGCATTTGTTAAGCCGAAAGGTACTACGACAAATTTGTAGTGTCCAAATCTAGTTTTAAATGCTGTTTTGGGGATATCTTCATCCTTGATCCTCAACTGATGGTATCCCGACCTTAGGTCGATTTTTGAGAATACCGTCGCACCCTTCATCTGATCAAAGAGGTCATCTATTCTGGGTAGGGGATACTGATTTCTTACGGTCGCCTTGTTCAATTGACGGTAGTCAATGCACAAGCGCCAAGAACCATCCTTCTTCTTCACAAAAATAACAGGTGCTCCCCAAGGAGACACACTGGGTCTGATCAGTCCTAAATCTAACAACTCTTGTAGTTGAATTTGCAATTCCTTCAATTTAGGTACAGACATTCGGTAAGGAGTCCTAGCTATGGGTTCGGTTCCAGGTTTCAGTTCTATGGTGAAATCCAGTTCACGTTGTGGTGGTAGGCCAGGTAATGCATCAGGAAACACATCCATGAATTCTGAGAACAAGGGATGATTAATTACTTCTACCTAATCTCCTTCCTTGTTCATTGCAATCACCGCATACAGTTGGCACCCTTTCCTCATGCTTTTCTTAAGTTGCATGGCCGATATCATTCTTAAGGAAACCTTCTTCTTCTTCCCTGTTATCATTCTCTTGTAACCTTCATCGTCGATGAAAGTTAGTTCCTTACTTCGGCAATCCATCACCGCCGAGTGTGCTTCCAGCCAATCCATCCCCAGGATTAGATCATAAGTACCCAATTCCGTAACATAAAAGGATATTCTAGAAGAACATACTCCTAGGTCGACTTCACAGTTTTCTACCTTAAGACTCACACTCTGGACACTACCGGATGCCATCTCGACAGTGTCGAAATCATCTTGACTTATTGCCATCATTTTATTATTTTCTACAACTTTTAAGGAAATCAAACTTTCAGTAGCTCCAGGGTCTATAAGCAAGGAAAATACATTACCATGTATCTTACCAGTAGTTTCGAGGACAGTGGACTGATGTTCAGCTTGGCGGTTGTTGACGGCAGCGTGTATACGATGCGCTCGTCCTAGATTGGCTGCGGTAGTTTGTCGTGGTGCTTGGGTTCTTTGGTTTCCCCGGTCCTGCTGAGGACATTCGCTTTGGAAGTGTGGTCCTCCACACCTCCAACATCCTGCTTTGGGCCCTCTTGTTTTGTTTCTAGTTTGTGCATCATTTCTCCTTGGTCCAAACTGCGCCGGTTTTGCGAAAGGCTTTGCATGATCATTCCGTGGTGGTGGTCGGTATGGTGTTCTGTCATCTCTGTTAGACCCTCCGTTGAAAGGTCTCCTCCCAAAATTCTTATTCCCATACTGATGTTTGGGTGCATGCGAAGGTTGACTTCCTCGGTCTGTATTCGAAAAGTTCTTATTCTGCAGCATCTTGCCGGGAAGCTCTTCTTCCGCTATGAGGGCCTTCTGGACCGCATCATGCAAAGTAGAAGGTGTCAAAATACGAACCTTGTCTCGTATGACTGGGTTTAATCCGTAGATGAACTTATTGACTTTTAATTTCTCCGTGGCAACATGGGGTGCATACCTTAGTAACTCCATAAAACGGATTTCGTACTCTTGTACTGTCCGTAGTCCTTGTTTTAGTGCATGGAAATCATTCAGCTGTCGCTCAATGAATTCGTTTGATAGGTAATGCTGACGGAAATGTTCATCGAACAATTCCCACGATATCTCCTCAAGCTCTAGACCTAGCTGAGGTCGTAAGGTCTTCCACCAAAGAAGGGCTTCCCCCTTCAGTTGTAGTATTGCCATCCGTACCTTCATGTTAGACGTGTAGTCTCTCAAAGAAAAACACATGGCCATGTTTTCTAGCCATGCCTCAGCGGCAGTCCCCTTAGTGGAACCCCAAAATTCAGGAAACTTTACCTTCTCTAGCTCTCGGTGTATGTTGACCGGAGGTGGTGCCTGTGGTACTGCAGTGACTTGAGAACCAACATTCTCGCGGTCAAGTCGTGTCATCAATGCTTCAGTCATTCTGTGGTAGTTCCTCATCATTGTCATGACCTCGTCCGCAGGTAGGTTAATGGTTTCCTCCGCTCTCGGAGGGTTATTCACAGGGGTTGATGGGGTTGACGGGCGTGCAGTTCGCCCTCGTCCCCTTCCGACTCTACCCTGGCGAGTTCTTCGATCCATGACGAAGTCTGTTCAGATGAAAAATAAAATTTATTAGTCAACTAAACATCAATAAACTATTTCGCGCGGAATTGTCTAGGTCCGAACTAAGTTCGACCTTGCTCTGATACCAAATGTAGTGTCGGTCAAGTTGAGTACGTGAATTTTTTTTTTTTTTAAACAATAAGAGATCAACACTTGACAACCAATAATAATAACTTCAATACGAGGACAAAGCTTGGAGTTCATATCGAGTTATCTAAATAGTCTATAACAGTATGACTTAAGTTTATAGCTGCGAGCTAGGTTTTAGTACAATCGAACTTACTTAAACGAATAACATCCTCCATACATGAGTGAAATTACAAATACATACATTAACTTAAAGTTACTTAACTAAGATCTACACTTAAAATTCATTAGACAAGGTCCAATATAATGTATGTGGTTGTTGAACTAAAGACATTTCGGTCAATCTAAAGCGACATATTTCCAATCATAACTACTCACCTACTACTCACCTAATCGTGCCCTTACCATTGTAACGAACCACTGACATCCTATCTTTAACATACTTAATTGATGCAAGGAATCTAGTTCTACATCAAATATACAATTTCAATATGTCATCAACTATCTTATTGTAAAAAGTGGTACCACAAATTTGAACTGATGCAAGTAAAATAACTACATACATCCTATTCTTTAACCTTCTTTTCTTAGTAACATTTATTTCTAATAAGATATAATACTAGGCTAATACAATTCTAATAAAGGAATATAATAAAGTGTTTCCACTAATCATAATCAATATAGCTATTATATTAATTCATTCACCTGCACAAAAATACAGAGTGAGTTTTTATCCAGGGTTTCGAACTCATAATATAACTATTATTTTAATACATTCACCTGCACACAAATAGAGAGTAAGTTTTATCCACGACTTCGGAATTCAAAATAAAAGATATCAATATAGCTGTTATTTAATACATTCACCTGCACACAAAATAGGGAGTAAGTTTATACAGGGTATCCATTAATCATAACATTGCACAACTCGACCTCCGTAATGACAAAATTTTGGATCTTAAGCAACAGTAATATTTTGGATAATCATTTAGAAGATTCTACATTCTATGAGAGGACAGAGTTTCAAAAGTAACAACATAACCGTCCAACCTGGAATTCGATTTCCTAGCTCACTTCCACAAAGAACTTTATTTTAAGAAGATTAGTAGAAATAAGTAAAATAGAGTTTTCGTCGATAGAACCAGATCGGCTATTACAATTTCTCTTGAAATAGAATTATCATTTCACCTTCGATACCAAGAAAAAGAAAAACAATTTGAAAGTCAATTTAACCTGATCGATTTGCTGGATTCGGAACTGGGTAAACACCCAACGTTTCACCCCCAAAAAAATACAGAACTTCAACTAGCAGGATCAGTTCAAAAGAAAATAAAAGAACTTGACCACACAAGGGTCCAGGTTGATCCTCGATCAATCACAGGTTGAACTGTAGTAGGAGTATAGGCAAATTAAAAACCAAGCAAGACTTTTCCAGAGTACAACCCTAAGCTAGCAGTTACAAGGATCGAGGAAAACGCGTTGGAGTTAGCAGTCTGGATGTAACGACTTGACAGAGGGTAGGTGGATCCACCAGTTGGAAAAGAGAACACAATCTCATCATTAAAGGTTTACAGTTAGAAAGAAATATTCCAATCGAATTAAACGGAGGCGTAAATCCTTGGAAGGCTCGAAGAGTATGCTGAACGGATCCAAACACCAACGAATTATATTCGCTTCAGTAGTTTATGTAGAACAATAATTAATTTGTGCATTTGCAATTCTGGAAACACAACGAATAAGGACATAATTACAGAGTTTTGAATGCCAGATTACTAGTCGATTTAAGGATGGTGGAGACGCCATACAGGGATGATCCGGCTCTTGAATTGAGACAGAGGTTCAGATTTTAATGACATTCTCAGGATAAGCATCCATGGAGTAAACTTCCAGGGTTTCTTAAGATAAATAACCCAAATCAAATCGATGCAGAGATTATTTACAGGCTGGCACAATCAACATTACAATGCATGAAGACAGGGTTACAAACTCAGAATCGGTTTCTCAAATAGATTGGAATCGACATCAAAATGAAAGACAGAGTTACAACAAATTATTGCAGAGATTTCTAAATCAGTTTTTAACTAGCAACTTCTAAGTCTCCCACGCATTCTCACAGTTCAGAATCACATAAATATACATGAAAGATAAATTTATACCTTGTCAGGAACCAGATCGATTCAAATCTAGAGATCGAGCTCTGTAATTGACATACCGAGTCGACCTCTGTCGTATTCCATTCAAGCTAACAATTAACTGCAAATATAGATCTGTGAGTGCGATTTCATACTAATATGTATAATATAAAAAATCAATGTCAGATTTAGGGATCGGGCTCTGTGATTGACATACAGAGTCGATCTCTATCTTGCTTCATTCAAACTAAAATTTAACTGCAAATATAGATCTGTGAGTGCAATTTCACACTGATATATATAATATCAAAAATCAATGTCAGATTTAGGGATCGAGCTCTGTAATTGACATACATAGTCGATCTCTGTCTTGCTTCATTCAAACTAAATTTATCTGCAAATATAGATCTATGAGTGCGATTTCACATTAATATATATATATAAAGATCGATGTCAAATTTAGGGATCGAGCTCTGAAATGGACATACAGAGTCGATCACTATTTCCTTTCAAAACCAAAAAAATTAACTATGGATGTGGATCTGGAAGGGAAGGTTCAAGACTGTCAATAAAGATTGCAGAGTCTCGTCAATGCAATCGTGGCTGCACTATGGATCTGGGCATTCTATGCAGAGATGTAATGAAATTCGACTTTCAATTAGATATACAGAGTCTTATGAATGCTATCGAAAATTTAAATCCTGAAACCGATTTTGTAAACACACAATATGACAGAGTTTCAATCTGAGAGATAACTTCCAGAATGCTAAAACTAATCCGACTGTTGATAGCGGATTTAAATGATCTTTCCAACAGAAACTAATACTGGTGCGGATCTTCATTAACAGAATCACTACAACCCAACATTAAAGTAATAATGACCAAATGCTCGATAGCTGAATCGAAAGGTACTTTCCAGAAATAAAATAATTACAACCATAGCGCTTTATAACAGAAACAGAATTGCACCTTCCAGCTATAAAATAAGGATAATCGTAATGCTCGATAACAAAACAGAAATCAGGAATGTGCTTTCCAATCAACAAGATAATAATGACTGTAATGCTTAATAACAGAAATAAAAATGTGCTTTCCAATAACAAGATAATAATGATGGTAATGCGTAATAACAGAAATAAAAAAATGCTTTCCAGCAATACAAATAAGAACCTGTAATGGCGGTAGCTCCAAATTGAAAGTGAATCCTCTCGTTTGCCGCGGCTCCAAATCTGCCGTTGATCACCACGGTCACTGAAGGACACCTCGGTTAACCACCCAACCACTCTGGAAGTACTCTTCTTCCTTCCAGACCCCCGAGCTAGTCGGGCCGTAGAGTTCACACACGTATTTCAGAAATTCAGCTTGGGATTCCCCTCCCACCAGGATTTCTTAGCCAAACCCTTAGATAGCAGCAAGTCCTTGAGGCAATTGAAAATTACGACAATCGTCCAAAATTATGGGCCCCTTACCCATTCCTTAAGCTTTCCTTATAAAGGGAAATCTCTTGCGACACATGTCGCTTCATGCATAATTAAATATTTTTAATTATTTAATTATTTAAAACACTCACCCATCCAAGTGTTAGTTTCTCAAGGAAGTGCACCTACATCCCTAAGTTTGCTCTAGTTTGTCCCCCAGATATTTTAATCAGCTCCTAGCTTTTAGTTGACTAGGTGTCTAATCTATTTTGCTCCTAAATAATAATTTCTATTATTTTAAATGCTCAACAAAAGTAACTAATCATGTGCAAATGTCTAAGCTATTGTTATGCATTTGCTAAGTAATAATCTAGAGTTATTCTCCTAAGTTTCTATGCATTTTAACTTAACAATCAAATTCACTAGGATCACGGTGCCGCGTCGTTGGGCTCCTGGTTCCTTAATTTTTAATTCTCTGACATGGCACCACTCCGTCGGGTCCAATCATCCATGGTTTCCATTCCTTGGCATGGTACCCCTCGTTGGGTCCTTGCGTCCATTCTTTCCGTTCTCGACAGGGTACCGCGTCGTTGGGCCCTTCTGCCGCCATATTTCCGTTTTGACTTGCGGGAACTCTTGTAGGGATTTTTAGGAATCGTTACCATCCATCCTCCGTCTACATGCTATCTAGGGACTAATGGCGCTGAGGAGTGAGTCCGTTTTCACTGCGCGCCCCTCAACTCGTACGTGACCAGCTCCGTCGTGGCCCACCTCGTACGCCCTCACGCATTCCTCTTGAGAAAGCGGATCAGTACTTATCTGCTCATGCGTGGTATTCTCGTCGGAAGTCGACATCGTCGTCGCTCCCCTTATGTGTGATTTACCCGTACTCTACGGCCCTTCATGTTCCTTTGTGTGTCCGTTGGTGAACCGTCTCACTTGTTTCTACACACACTTCTCACAACAAGTTATTAGTAGTACTGTCCTCAATACTCATCATCTGATTTCTAAATCTAGTATTGTTAAACATTTATGATTTATTCAAACTTCTCATTCATCTAATCAATTATACATTTCGTCAACAATCACATAATCATTTGTATAGCTAGTCGTTAAGCATTATCCATCAACATAATTTTCCATAGTCATAGCTAATCGTTTAACATATGCAATTATTCAATTTACATCAACAGTTCAAATACACATACTCAAAGATAAGGCCCAAAAGGTTATTTAATTAATGTTTCAATCGGTCGGGTCACTCAGCAGGTGCCCTCAATGTCTACAAAAGTCTAGGGGCACTACACCTTGTGTGTGATTTACCCGTACTCTACGACCCTTCAAGTTCCTTTGTGTGTCCGTCGGTGAACCGTCTCACTTGTTTCTACACACACTTATCACAACAAATTATTAGTAGCACTGTCCTCAATAATCATCATCTGATTTCTAAATCTAGCATTGTTAAACATTTATGATTTATTCAACTTCTTATTTATCTAATCAAATATACATCTCGTCGACAATTACATAATCACCAAACAGCTAGTCGTTAAGCATTATTTATCAGCATAATTTTCCATAGTCATAGCTAATCGTTTAACATATGCAATTATTCATTTAACTCACAATTCAGATACACATACTCAAAAATAAGGTCAAAAGGTTTTTAATTAATGTTTCAATCGGCCGGGTCACTCAGCAGGTGCCCTCAATGTCTACAAAAGTCTAGGGGCACTATATGCATACTTAGTTCTGTAGACCCATTTACATCTGACAAGTTTTCTTCGTTTTGGAAGAGGTACAAGATTCCAAGTATTGTTCGCCATTAAGGAACGATATTCTTCATCCATGGTTGCATCCCAATCTGGATTCCCTGAAGCTTCTGCAAAATTTTATGGATCATGATTCTCGGAAACTTGAGCCAAGAGAGAAAAGGCTCACTGAAACTGAGAACGTGTTCGACGGTGATATGTAGGATCACAGGCAAGATCACCAGCTGCTTCACATGTTGAATGGACCTATCGAGGAAGCACTTGTGCTGGTGAAACTAGAGGAACATGAGCAGGCGGAGGTGGATTTTCATCCTCACTGTCATCATCAGAAACTGGAGTTGAAAACCTGTCAAGGAAGTTGGAAGAGGAAGAAGAAGGCACAAACGTCGAATCAGGCTCGCAGGCCAAAGATGACACAATCACTGAGTTAGGCTCGCAGGCCAAGAGATTTTCATCAAATTTAACATCTTTTCTAATGATTATATCATGAGAATGTGGTTGAAGAAGTCTATAACTTTTTACATCTTCAGAATATCCAACAAATATGCACTTTTCACTTTTAGGCTGCAATGCTTTCCGTTTTTCATGCAGAATGTGAGCCCATGCTTGACTACCAAACACATGGAAGTGACTTACAACAGGTTTAGTTTTAATCCATGCTTCTTTCGGTGTTATAACTTGTAATGCTTTAGTGGGGGTGCGATTAACTATGTAATTTGCACAATTAATGGCTTCAGCCCAAAATTGAAGACTTAGTCCCTTAGATTGGATCATACAATTAGCCATTTCTTTTAAAGTGCAGTTCTTCCGCTCAGCTACCCCATTTTGTTGTGGTGTATATTGAACAGTGTGCTATTGTTGGATGCCTTGTTCAGTGCAGAAAGTAGTGAACTTTTTGTTAACATATTCTCCTCCATTGTTAGATCTTAACTTAAAAATTTGATGACCAGATTGTTTTTCAACAAGGGCCTTGTAGGCCAAGAACATGTTAAATACTTCGCTCTTAAGTTTTAGGAAATAAACCCAAGTGCGTCTGGTGTAATCATCAATGGAAGTTAAGAAATTTTTGAAACCAGAAAAGGAAGCAGATGGAAGAGGACCACACAAGTCACTATGCACAAGCTCCAAGGGAACCGAGGTGTACCAAGAGGCACGTTTGTCAAAACTGTCCCGATGATGTTTTCCGAGTAGACAACTGGAACAAACACCATCCCTGCAAGATACCATCAGAAGACCTGTCACCATATTGTCTTTACATAATTGTTGCAATGAGCGATAATTTAAGTGACCAAATCGCTCATGCCAAAGTTTGCTCAAGTTATCACTAAGAGCAACAAAAACTAAAGGGAAAGGTGATGACCCAAAGTTGTTAAACTTGTACAACCTGGTAATATCATCAACAATTCCAGTAGCTAGGACCTGTTGAGGAGCTTTAAAATCCTTGATTACAACTTGGTGAGGTGTAAAGGTCACAGTTTTACCTTCACCAGAATGAGTGATCTGATAGACTGATAACAAATTGCAAGAAATTCTTGGAACACATAGTACATCACTAAAATTACCATTATCTACTAGAAATGTTCCAGCTCCTACAACACTTAGAGATCTATCATCACCAACAAATATTTGTTTGGTGTTACATTCATGCATAGTAGAAAAGATGGCTTGAGCCTTAGCCATATGATAAGATGCTCCAGAATCAAGGAGCCATTCATTTGAAGTAGAAGAAGAAGATGCATTACAAGAATAACCAGAAGCACAAAGTGCATGTCCATGAGAGGTAGATTCTGAAGGTGAATCTAAGCTGATGTGGTGCTTCTTCATTGCTGCTTCCAAGGCTGCCATCTTCTTGAAACACTTAGATTCATCATGATTATCTTTCCCGCAATAGTTGCAATGACGCTCGGTCTTCTTTCCTTTTGGCTTGGAGGCTTTCTCATTTTTTAAAGAAGAAGCTGACTAAGAGGGTTTTGGACCCTTGTTTGACTTATTATTGCGAATTTTTTTTTTCTTTGGAGGCTTAGACTTTTCTTTCTATTGGGACAATAAGGGTTTCCCAAATGTATCTGCATTATTGATTATTCCAAGATGAATGAGTTTATCTTGCTCTCTAATCAAGGAATCACAAAAGGATTCAAGACTAGGCTCTTGATAGCTAGCTGCATTAAAAGATTCTTTCATGGAGTAAAATGTAGATACAAAAACAAAATATGCAGGTCCAATTTTGGAAAGAATATGATAAATGCATTGTTTGTCTTCCCTCTTAATATTACATTCTGCACATAAGAGTTTAAGAGTTTTGTACTTAGATAAATAATCTTGAATGCATGAAAAATCACTTGGATTTAAAGAAATCAACTCATTTTCGAGTTGGTGACCTCAAATTTCATTGTGTTTACCAAACATAGATTCCAGCTTGTCCCAAGCATCATCAGGTTCATCAGTTCTAGATATGTGGAATCGCAAATCAGTAGAGATTGACATCCCAATGAATCCATGAGCTTCGCCACATCTATTTGCCCATTTTATTTTCTTATCATCATCAATGGGTTATGTTTCTTTCCCCAAGGTAATTCTGAAAAGTCCCCTACTTCGTAGAACATCCTCCATACAATATTTCCATGATAAATAGTTGGAACTGTTAAGTAGAATATCACAAGGGGTGGCCATATTTATAAATTAAAGGCTGTAAAAGTAGAAACCAATAGTCTGGATGTGAAGAGCTCGAAAAAATATGCGGTTTAAAAAAAACGGCACTGAAATTATGCTTGAACAAAGAAACTGTTGAAGATGTCCCCAATAGTGACGTGGCAGCTAGAGAATGTCCAGCAAAAAAGAACCCCCCTCTTCCCAAGATGAACCTTTTGACAATCACTTTACAAGAAAGTTGCTTTAAGTGAACCACTTTTGTAAAATAAGTGATTTCACTTTTACAATGATATTACTTTTAAATAGTGCAACAATAAAAAATAACTTAAGTGACTCACTTGTATTTTTATTTTTTATTATTTAAGTGAGATGCACTTTTACAATAAAGTAAATTGAAAATAGAAATTGCATACACTTTTTCTTTTAAAAGTAACTTCCTAAGACTTGAAGTCAAGACCTAATAAGGAATAAAGCAACTTTGAACCAAGTGAGCTAGATTAAAAGGTATGTAAAATATGGGAATGAGGAAGAGGGCTTTTTTTTTTTTTTACTCTTCCTGCTCGGTTTGCGTGCTTGTCCTTTTTCCTGCAAAACACACCACAAATCAAAACAAAAAAAAAAATTCCACACTTGTGGAGTTAGATCTCGCTATCTTTCCTGGAAAGTCTACATTTTCTCTTTGTTTTTGTAACATTATACCTTCAGATCTGATGAAATACGCGTTTCTGGAGCAACCGGGAACCATTTTCGATCAAATGAAAACTATTTCCCAATGGAAATGACAATCCGGACGCAATGGAACACCTCCCACAGCCCAAAAATGCACAGAAATATCAGAACCAAAAACCCTTTCTAGTTTCGGCAATAACAGTTCAAAATCTAGATCATAACCGGAAGTGGCTCTTCATAAAAGCTCTCATACCATGTTCAGGTACACAAGGTACTACCAAAGGTCCGAACACCAAGAGCAACCACTTCACACAAACAGATCACAGATCAACACACTGATGTTTTGACATGGTTTAAACCCTCTTGAGAGAAACACTCCACGTCTTCGGCCAAATAGCTTCTACGGGACAATTTATTATGCAAAGAAAGAAAGTTACAAATGAGCTTTTGATAATCGATCAACTAAACAATGACCCTCCATGCTCTTTAAATAGATATCATGGACCAATCGGGTGTTAATCCACAGATCAAGGTTAGGTATGATCTAAGAGAAGTTGAACCGTCGGATCACTCTATGTCGGGAACATATCGTGACCATCGAATTAAGTATTTACAAATTCATACTAAAGAAACACACTATCCCTAACGGATATATTACACAAATTGATCTTAACTAACTCCTAAGTGTCTAAATATCCTAACAACACACTAGATTACAATAGCAACAATATAGAAAAAAATTCAACCATTTCTATATATAGATATTGTGAACATGCATACAAAAAAACAAAAAGCAAATTACATACCTTAGTATCTGTGTCATACAGGTGTTTGATAATCCATTCAAAACATTCAAGTTCACTAACAACAATATAATAGATAAAAGATTTGTTTTTGAGCCTTCATAAAGAGGCTGACATGACTTCTCAAGTAGAGGATCAACATCATCATTATAATCCCGGTTGTCCTCATCCATTGGAGCAAATGTGTCTTGGATCAATCTATGTATCTCATATTCCTAATTTGTGTCACTAATGTTATGATCTACATCCATTATATCATCAGAAATAACTACTTGATCATCTTCAATATTCTAATGTAGAAGTTCGTCGGGCTGTACTGAATGAGTATTTCTGCTAGTACTTGGCAAATAACTCTCTGGAATGCGACATTTTGGGGGCATTGTCTATAAATTTACAAACAACATAGAAAAATTAGTTTGTATAGAACATATAGTAAAAAAATAAGACATTTTACTAAAATTGGCGCAAACATGATGAATATTATAGTGAATATATTAAAAATTGAACCCCAAAAATAGTATTACCAGGGGACGATATTCATAACCCCCTTCAGCGTGCCCCTTTTCCCTACCATGTCTTTCAACTGTTTCTATTAAAATTCTTCTTTTTTTGCAAGCCCCTGCAATCAAAGCAAGGACAATAACATTTTACATCTCCTCTCGTGCTAATGCAGCTCTAAACTAAGCAAGCTTCCTTGCATTTTCATTCATAGTGAAAAATCCTTGTAGCGGCCGTACAAGTAATTATCTTACCTACACCATACAAAACAATAACTTGTCAATTACATTAGATATTATAAGTACATTTCTGAATATAGTATATTATAATCCAATATTTTCTATATTTATAAACAAAAACACGAAGACTAAAGTTAATATGAATGGAAAGATGGTAAGTTGGTTGTGAGAAAGTCAATTGAGAATGTTTGGTTACTAAAAAAAATGGTAAATGTCAAATGTTAAGGAACCAAAAATATTGGGAAATTGATAACTACTTTTATAGTTTGACCAACAAAGAGGGTAGCCTCTTAACCAATATTGTAGTTATAATCCCTAGCTTAGTAGGACACATCAATGTGGTACGCATTAAAACTAGGAGAAGAAATCATTATGTCACTTATAGTGTTTCATAACTTAGGATGACAAAGAGAATGGGTTCAAGTGGCCTAACTTGGAGATGTATAAGTATTTGAACAAGAACCTTTATGCATGTTAGATTTTTTTTCTTGTAGATGAAATATGGATGGGCTATTTGTGAACTCTCGTGAATATGTTTTCATAAGATTCTTGAATATGTTGCATAGCTTAAGAAGCATCACAAATTTTTTATAACAAAAAAAAGCATCACAAACACAATATTAATCACAAACAAGAAAATTACCACTTAATTTAATTTAAAAAAATGACTTTACTACTAGAATGAATGTTATTTACCATAAAAATCAACTTGTTACCCTAAAATATTTAACTAGAATCTAGATTTGACAAGGTGATGCAATTCTTAAGATAGAAGTATGTTGGACTTAAAATAGTATTTCCATGAATTTCCTTGCCACAACCGTTTTATAACGAACTTTTGTGGGTAGGAAGGCAAAAAAGCAAGTTAACATGACCTAAGACAAAAAAAAACAAGTTCTTGAAAAAAATATAGCAAGTTAAACGAAAATGATAGCAATTTCTTGAAAAAAATATTAGAAAGGAAAAAAAACAAATTAACATGACCTAAGCCTCATTACTTATAAACAATATTAAAATCTAACCCTTATAAAAATATAGACAAAAAATTACACATTACTAACCTCGCAATTTCAATATAAGACCTATCCATAATATCCAAGCTCATACAATCACCCCGCAAGTCCAAAATCCATGCTCAATGTGCCGCAAGAAAAGAAAATGTGAAAATTATGGTGAGAGTGTGTAGTTTATATAGCTCGAATTTCATCCCTTTTTCCACGAAAAGTGAAACCTAAAAAAATGGTGGATATATCGACGAAGTTTCGTGGAACTTTCAAAAACGTGGATATTGCCACGTTTTTTCCACCCTGAAAAAAAATTAAAAAATTAAAAAATCATTTTTCTGACCCGCGAATGTTGAAAACGTGGAAAAATTTCATGGAACAATCCGCCCATATGTAGTAGTGTAAGTCAACCTTTGATTGAGGTTGACCTTGGATTGACGTCAAAGATAGATTGAATTCAACCTTGGATTGATTTTGATCATGGATTAAAGTCAACCCTGGATTAAAGTCAACCACAGGTTGGAGTTAATCTTTGATCGAAGTCAACCTTGGATCAATGTCACAAATGGTCAAAATAGTCAAGGTCAACAATAGTCAACTATTCTCCATAGTGATCAATCATAGTTATATAGTACCAAATGAAAATATTCAATTAAATCTCACCAATTATTAACATTATTATTTTTATTATGATTATAGTAATAGTAAACTCATCAATTATTAGTATTGTAATAACATTACTAATTGATGAATTATTTCATTAAATTCAAAGTTATAAGAAATGTAATACATGAGACATAAAAAAAAATTCACAATCAACAAACATTACAATATCAATATCGTAATGCATCATAACCATACCTTTCATAAACATTGAAAGGTGACAAAATAATTTATGTACATCACAATGTCCATAACTATTTTTGAATGTAACATCGTGCCATATCCATGGATTACCATAATCACAGTCAACCATATTAAAGCATAACCACATGGTCAACCATAAAAAAAATTACACATCATAAACCATATTCAACCATGGATTTAAGTCAACCATGGATTGAATTCAACCATGGATTGAAGTCAACCATGTATTTAAGTCAACCTTTGGTTGCAGTCAAGCTTGGTTCAAATTCAACTGGGGTCCTGTATGAACCGAGGTCTTGTATTAAGTTAACCACAGATTGAATTCAATCCAACCGAGTTCAACCATAGTCAACCATGGTTAACCATAATCAACCATTGTCAACCAACTAGGGTCATCCATAGTCAACCATGGTTGACCACATTCGACAATGAACATCCATGCTTGTCCATGAATAACCATAATCAATCATAATCAGTCATCAACAACCATGGTTACCATGGTTGTTGATGACTGATTATGATTGATTATGGTTACTCAACCATAATCAACCATAGACAGTAATGAACAACCACCGTCAACCATAGTTAACCATTAATAACTAGAGTAAACCATCACTGATGATAGCCAATGATAGCTAACCAAAAATGAACAGCCATGTTCATCCATGAACAACCATAAACAACCATGGTCATCATGAATAACCACTATAAACCATCGTTAATCATTAATAACTATAGTAAACCATCATTGACGATAGCCAACTAAAGTCAATTATGAACAATCATAGTTAACCATTGTCGACCATGGTCAACGATTTTTTACTATAGTAAACCATGAGCAACCATGGTCAACCATGAATAACCATTGTAACTATAGTCAACTATGGTCACCCATGAAAAACCATGCTGAAGCATGAACAACTATGGCCATCCATTAAAAACCATGGCGAAGTAACCCATTAACAACCATGGTTAACCATTATTGACTATAATAGACCATGTAAGAACAATTGTCAACCATGGTCAACCATGAATAACCGTGGTCGACTATAGTCAACTGTGGTCAACCATGAAAAACCATGGTGAACCATGAACAACCATAGCTTAGCATTAACAACCATGGTTAACCAACTGTGGTCAACCATAGTCAACCATATTCAACTAAGGTCAATCATAGTTGTCTAATAATAGTCAACAATATTCAACCAAAGGGTCTACTATAGTCAGCCATAGGGTTAACCATAGTCAAGCATGGTCATCCACCATTCACCATAGTCAACCATGAATAACCATAGTCAACAATGGTCAGCCATAATAAACCATGTTCAACCACGAATAACCATGGTTAACCATATTCAACCCTATTTAATTAAGGTCAATCATAGTTGGCTAATAATAGTCAACAATATTCAACCAAAGGGTCTACCATAGTCATCCATAGGATCAACCATAGTTAAGCATGGTCATCCATCATTCACCGTAGTCAACCATGAATAACCATAGTCAACAATGGTCAGACATAATAAACCATGTTCAACCCTGAATAACCATGGTTAACCATGAATTGAAGTTAACCATGAATTGAAGTCAACCACTGTGATATCCCTCCTTTATGACCTATTTTAATCTTTATTTTGTTATTTTTTTTATGAATTTTGTAAATGGCCCTGGTGAGGAGCTCAGGGCCAAGGCCCCACCAGTGGGCCCCAAACTAGTGTTATGCTCTATACGTCTTAGATTAAACCTAGAAGACTATAGAATGACAATACAACTAAATAATAACTAACCAAACGCATGCATAAGAAAAGATAATAAGTTGGTTGATCATATCATAAGTTATCATATGATAGGTGACGACATAACTTCGTCCTGAAAGGATTACTATACACCATTAAAAACTAAAATACTTTGACCTATGTTATTTTAATCATGTTATGATTTAGCTTTATACACCATTGGAAAAAGAATTATAAGTTATCTATTTAGAAACAACCACAAGAGGACTATTTGTTTATATATAATTTAATGTGCTGGGTATTATAAGTAATATATATGTTAGATGCTTTGTATATCTAAAGAGATAAAGGAGATTATTTAACTAGAGGTATATACACGTTTTCAAAGAAGATAATAACGTATTAGTTTCCTTTGTATATATGTATATATTATATGGCAATATAGAGAGACCAAAGAGAAGAAACATACTATGATAATATGTAATCATTATATCATTAGAACAACGAAAATATATATATAACGGACTAACGAATTTAATCATGGGAGATACCGGTCGAGAATTGTTAGGGAGTTTGCTCCTTACGAAACAAAATTTCCGCCACATGTATTTTCACTATTTGTAAAGAAGCATCTGGTGTCAAGTGATGAGCTTCTTAGGTTTGAGTCGGTTGATCATTAAAGAAGACGCACTCATTATTGTTATGAGGGAGTTTATGTCTAGGTTAGTGGTAGTAGTGGAGTAAGTTTCGGATTTCTGTCTCCTTAACTCAAATCTTAGAATATTGCCGCCACTTATGGACGTAGTGGAACTCCATTCTCCTCTCTCAGCCAAAACTGCCGAGCCCTTATTAGAATCCCCTCAGTAGAGAAAATCCCGTACTCCCAGGAGGTGTGTAGATAATGGAGGACACTATGTTAAATTGCGCATCATGTACAGAGGGGAGGGGCACCATTATCGATCGGCGAAAGGAGGAAGAGGAGCTCGGTCTGTCAAAAGTTGCGTATCATTCTGCCTGTGTGTGAAGAGAGGTGCGATGATGGAGATACTCCGTATCTGTATGGAATTCCAATGTTAATAACAAGTATTCTAGCACCGTAGCAGGTCTCGACTTCATATACAAAGTCGATTTTAGCTGAATACTTAAAACCGAGCTGTCTCCCAGCATTCCTCGCCGAGTTCTAAACCTCCTGAAGAAGAGTACCATGTAAGTAATTTCGGATCTCTGTCTATGATCATATCCTCAGTATAATTCAGTTGCTTGTAGCTAAATGCTATTTTGATCCATACTATTATATAGCCACAGCCTTAATAAGCTTATATTGATAACGATTTGGAAAATTTATAGAGCCGTAGAGGAAAGCCCATGATAGATATAGCTGCATCTTGAACATATGATATATGCCATGAACCGTAGAGATGTGCAGGCTATTTCAATTAAAGTATGACCATAAGGCTATAGAACGATCGTATATTTCAGAGAAAGGAGTTCTTAGGTAACAATAAAGAAAGACGCAGATAAAAAAAAAAAAAGGTCAGCCTGATCCCTATGGGAAGGGACGGCTTGAACCCGAACTTACTGGTTGATATTTTATGTCTGTATATTTTGAATGCTGTCATTTAATTATAGTTTGTATTTTTTTATCTCTGCGATAGATTGGGATCTTGACAGAACAGAGAATTTTTTTATAGTTGTATTATTTATCTCTGCGCTAGATTTGGTGACCATTACGTAATGTAAATTTTATTGTATAGATTTTTTTATTGGTTTTCGAAACCCTGTAGGTTGCGTCTAGCAAGTGAGACCTCTGTATGAGAGGGTCGTGGTCTTTTCTCCTTGTATGCTGCATCTTTTAGCATTTACAAATATGTTTGGTGAGAGTTACCTTAACCTTGGGTGAGATCTCTGCGTGAGACAGATAAGGGTCTTTCCATATCCTTATTTTATTGTCCAATAATCCTCGGCGCGAAGATCTACTTAGTGATTGCAGCGAGTTAGGAAGACGACCTTTGTCAACCAAAAGTCTTTCCGTTGAATTAGTATGTCATGAATTAGAGATTTTTGCACTTTGGTTTTATATATATATGTTTATATATATTTTAAGATGCCTTTAGAAGATCACCCACATTTTTCATAAGTCGTGAAACCTCCACCTCGAAAGGTTTAAAATAAAGTCCATAGAGAGCTTTATTATGTATTCATGTTATAAATTCTTAGTGTAAGAGAATACACATAGGTTATAGTTTAAGTAGTAAGTTGACATAATGTATATTATGTTATAAATATTGTAAACCATTGGCATAAGATATTTTGAAAATGCTATAGATTAAAGTGAAGCTTGGATTTGTTTATCTTATATAAGAGAATATACTTAGGTTATAGTCTAAAGTGAATATTAGACTTGCCATTAAAGTTAACATAATGTGTTTATGTTATAATCTATTGGTATAAGAGATTATGTAAAGGTCATAGTATAAAGTGTAGATTAGACTTGTTATTAATATTAACATAAGGTATTTATGTTATAAACTCTTGCATAAGAGATTGTATAATTGTTAGAGTCTAAAGTGGATTAGACTTGTTGTTAAGGTTAATACAATGCATAGGTAAAGTTGGACCTAGAAAGGCATTTGATGTTATGAATTCCATATCGATTATGTTGTTAAACACAACTCCTAGAATAAAGGAGCATTTATAGGTGCAAGTGTAATTTTTAATAGTGCTCTACATGGTAGGGGCTCAGAAAGTAGAAAGATATTGTTGCAACAACCATGTTGCCGGATTGTAATCCTTGATTCCTGTAAAGAATAATAAAAGATGCACACACACCTTTGTGGACTAGCCCGTGTACGGGTGAACCACGTTATATTTTGTCTCTTATGATGTTCCTCAATGTGTCTTTAGGTTTGAATACTTGCTTCTTTCTTAAAATGTTTATGATTACTTTGAAGTATATGATTCAGTTATAAAGTTGGTTGTTTATATGATGTATATGGATAATATGTTTTCCCTTATGATTATGATCATGTTGTTACCATTTAGGTTGTTGTACTGGTACAATTAACTAATAGAAGATGTACATGCTTCTTGAAAATGAATTAACGTCTTGAAGTGCATGTTATTAATTTGATGAATAACTGAATGAAGTGATTAAAAGAAATATGGGACTTAAATATAGTTGTCTATGGTTTCTTGATCTATGGTTTTTTTTAAGGTTGTATCTGGTGCACACATATGAAGAGTTAATTGGTTCAAAGAAAGAAAAACCATGTGTTGAATTTAGAAGAGTTATGTATTCGAAGAGTTATAATTATTTGTAAGCGATATTTAAAGAAAGTAAACCCACACTTTATGGTTCCGCATATATTTAAGTGGCATTTAGGGCACTTAGAAAAGTTTTTAAATTTTACGAAAATTAGGGTACGTCACATATGGTATCAGAGCATTAGGTTACAACACTAGGGCCTAATGAGTTCAACACGCGATAATCGAATATGAAGGTTTTGAGTTTACTAATCAATGGTTTTCATTCATTTTGGATGCATGGATTGTACCGGAGGAGGGGAAAATGAATCTCCGAGCTCGACTACAAGCGCAGGTTACAAACACTTGGGATTATTGGGCTCAATAGACGCAAAACTAAAACTTCAGTTCCAAGGATCGGCAAGAGGTAAGCAACATGACGTTTGGAAATAGCAAGTAAGTATGTTCCATTTCACTGGAACATTATAATGGCTTAGTAGTGTCTATTGGTGAACATACATCGTATACGTCTCTTTATGTAATTGAATGATCTTCTTTTGATAAAATACCGAACGATGAATATCTCGTCATACTCTACAATGTATTTCATACTCTATAAGGTCAAAATTTACTTTAAAAAGTTAGACTATGGGAGGTAAGTCTTTATGAAATGGGTATTTGAAAGTAGAGTAAAAGCATGTATTGGAAGTTATCCTAACTATTTCAAAGTGAAGATATAGGCTACGGAAGTCTCCTAATTTGGTTGACCTTAGATGACTAAGTAAACGGGATTGACCAATAGCCTAGATTTCCAAATATGAAATTTAGATGGGAAATGTAAGCAACTAAGATCTGTTAAAAGATCCATTAAGTTCAGATCAAAAGTGAGTCTATATGTTAAAAGGTCCATTAAAGATTTGATAGTTTGGGTCAGTCTTGGATTTTGAACTACGTAAGAAAAACGATCAAGTTTCGTTTACATTGGAGTTATCTTAAGGTTTATAAATTTATAATGCTGTTGACCTTAGTAGTAAAATCTGTAAAGGGTATGCTGCAGGAAGAGTCATTGCGAATTTGATAATTCTAGTTATGAGGGAAGCATAATTATGTGATGTTAAGTTGTCGTTTTATTCCATAAGAAGTATAGTTTGGCTAGACTAGGATGTCTGGTTTCTTTTAAACAAAGAAATTAACTTTAATTGGTGTGAAGTTTTCTATGACTAGGAAATTGTGAGATTACAAAGGAGAAAAATGGTTAATAGTCTCCTTGCTAATCAATTTCATTCTAGTATGTAAGTGTATAGGATAAGTAATTATAATACGATTTTTGTGACATTGAAACATGCTCGTACCCTTACATAGAAGTGCAACAAAAGGAAAATGGTTATAATTACATATACGAATTGTAGTTGATCTTCTGACGTCCTTATGTTTCCACA
The DNA here is from genome assembly GCA_027924585.1 of Larix kaempferi. NCBI lineage: Eukaryota > Viridiplantae > Streptophyta > Pinopsida > Pinales > Pinaceae > Larix > Larix kaempferi. Next base: position 2,040,959 of record BSBM01001112.1, on the reverse strand, counting down.
AGGAATGACTGTTTTATTTATTATGTGTTAAGGAAACATTGATGACATGGAATTTGCAGGGTAGATCGAAAGTGATCTTTGAGACAGTAATCGAGGTATAAGCTTTTATGAAACAGTAAAAATGATGTTTGAACATATTTTATATATGCAATTGTTCTTATGATTTAATTACCTTTATACAACTAACACTTTGAATGTTTTGGTCGAGCAAATGTTAATTTCCCACACATCACTGCCTGACACCCATCAATGGATAAATGTGGGATATATATCGATTCATGTATAATACTAATGTGTGATGATACAAGTAAATTGGAACCTCGGCAGATGAAGGTAAGCTATGCGGTCGCCTTTGCAAAGGTACATGGTTATCTATATAAGGTATGTAAGTTCGTTTTAGACAATTGGTTATCTCTACATGATGTTAGGGTATACAAAAGGGTTGTATAACTAAAATAGGAATTGTGTTGAAATGGTGAAATCTAACATTCGAGGTTAAATGAGCATAATGTCCATGGAACATCATAGAAAGAATGTTATATCGTGTTCAAAGAATTATGAAATCTTAAAAGCTAGTTATGTGTAGTAGGAAATGACACCTTAGATGGTCACATATGGATACTTTATTAAGAAGGATGATTTTCTGTTTAAAGGAAGGGATCTTCTTACAATATTTGATTTTGTATATAAAGTGATACTAACATGTGAAATTTGGCAGATGGTGAAATTCCTGTGAAGCTTGTGAAAATGCAAGAGCATAAATATTATGCATGGTAAAATAAGGGGATGAGGATTTAAGATCCACATCATAACTGTTATTTATTCTTTAAGTTTGATAATTATTGATTGAATAAAGATCTACACTCAAATGGGTCAGAGTAATCGTATGGTTACAAAATATAATATGACGAAATAAATTGATTAAATGGAAGAGATTTTTCTAGTCTCAAGCAAGGCGGCTTGGGAAAAACAAATTCCGGGACTCAAGCGAGAAGGCTTGAGAGGAATGGTGTAAAGAGTGTTGTAATGGCACTGAAATACTCCCTAAAATGAGGGATTGAACAACCACTAGGATTCTTGGAGAATCGGCTGGCTGTAAGACCTAGGCAAGCTATAAGAAAATGTATACGTGGGAGGCAGGACGCTGCTTAGTATGCATGAAGGAAATGTTTGCTGCGTGAGCACTAAGGTGTTAGGCAAGACATGAAAGAAATGTTTGCTGTGTGAGCACTAAAGTGTTAGGCAAAACATGAGAGAAATGTTTGCTGCGTGAGCACTAAGGTGTTAGGCAAGGCATGAGAGAAAGGATTGCTGCGTGAGCACTAAGGTGTTAGGCAAGAATTTCCTGGATCAAGTGAATGCTATTTGTTGATTTCATCAACAGTATACAATCATGGAACACTAGATTTATTCCATATATATTACAAGTGATATGTGCAATAAAGAACTCATGATTTATGTTTTTGAGTTTGATTATGAAGTTGATGACAAGTTGTTACTAAACATTGTTTCTTTTGAATTCCAGTTCTACGGTACAAATGATTACTCCAAGAGAAGAGCGAACACCGAGGACGGTGTTATTTTAAAGGGGATGAGGATGTGATATCCCTCCTTTATGACCTATTTTAATCTTTATTTTGTTATTTTTTTTATGAATTTTGTAAATGGCCCTGGTGAGGAGCTCAAGGCCAAGGCCCCACCAGTGGGCCCCAAACTAGTGTTATGCTCTATACGTCTTAGATTAAACCTAGAAGACTATAGAATGGCAATACAACTAAATAATAACTAACCAAACGCATGCATAAGAAAAGATAATAAGTTGGTTGATCATATCATAACTTATCATATGATAGGTGACGACATAACTTCGTCCTGAAAGGATTACTATACACCATTAAAAACTAAAATACTTTGACCTATGTTATTTTAATCATGTTATGATTTAGCTTTATACACCATTGGAAAAAGAATTATAAGTTATCTATTTAGAAACAACTACAAGAGGACTATTTGTTTATATATAATTTAATGTGCTGGGTATTATAAGTAATATATATGTTAGATGCTTTGTATATCTAAAGAGATAAAGGAGATTATTTAACTAGAGGTATATACACGTTTTCAAAGAAGATAATGACGTATTAGTTTCCTTTGTATATATGTATATATTATATGGCAATATAGAGAGACCAAAGAGAAGAAACATACTATGATAATATGTAATCATTATATCATTAGAACAACGAAAATATATATATAACGGACTAACGAATTTAATCATGGGAGATACCGGTCGAGAATTGTTAGGGATTTTGCTCCTTACGAAACAAAATTTCCGCCACATGTATTTTCACTATTTGTAAAGTAGCATCTGGTGTCAAGTGATGAGCTTCTTAGGTTTGAATCGGTTGATCATTAAAGAAGACGCACTCATTATTGTTATGAGGGAGTTTATGTCTAGGTTAGTGGTAGTAGTGGAGTAAGTTTCGGATTTCTGTCTCCTTAACTCAAATCTCAGAATATTGCCGCCACTTATGGACGTAGTGGAACTCCATTCTCCTCTCTCAGCCAAAACTGCCGAGCCCTTATTAGAATCCCCTCAGTAGAGAAAATCCCGTACTCCCAGGAGGTGTGTAGATAATGGAGGACACTATGTTAAATTGCGCGTCATGTACAGAGGGGAGGGGCACCATTATCGATCGGCGAAAGGAGGAAGAGGAGCTCGGTCTGTCAAAAGTTGCGTATCATTCTGCCTGTGTGTGAAGAGAGGTGCGATGATGGAGATACTCCGTATCTGTATGGAATTCCAATGTTAATAACAAGTATTCTAGCGCCGTAGCAGGTCTCGACTTCATATACAAAGTCGATTTTAGTTGAATACTTAAAACCGAGATGTCTCCCAGCATTCCTCGCCGAGTTCTAAACCTCCTGAAGAAGAGTACCATGTAAGTAATTTCGGATCTCTGTCTATGATCATATCCTTAGTATAATTTAGTTGCTTGTAGCTAAATGCTATTTTGATCCATACTATTATATAGCCACAGCCTTAATAAGCTTATATTGATAACGATTTGGAAAATTTATAGAGCCGTAGAGGAAAGCCCATGATAGATATAGCTGCATCTTGAACATATGATATATGCCATGAACCGTAGAGATGTGCATGCTATTTCAATTAAAGTATGACCATAAGGCTATAGAACGATCGTATATTTCAGAGAAAGGAGTTCTTAGGTAACAATAAAGAAAGACGCAGATAAAAAAAAAAAAAAGGTCATCCTGATCCCTATGGGAAGGGACGGCTTGAACCCGAACTTACTGGTCGATATTTTATGTCTGTATATTTTGAATGTTGTCATTTAATTATAGTTTGTATTTTTTTATCTCTGCGATAGATTGGGATCTTGACAGAACATAGAATTGTTTTATAGTTGTATTATTTATCTCTGCGCTAGATTTGGTGACCATTACGTAATGTAAATTTTATTGCATAGATGTTTTTATTGGTTTTCGAAACCCTGTAGGTTGCGTCCAGCAAGTGAGACCTCTGTATGAGAGAGTCGTGGTCTTTTCTCCTTGTATGCTGCATCTTTTAGAATTTACAAATATGTTTGGTGTGAGTTACCTTAACCTTGGGTGAGATCTCTGCGTGAGACAGATAAGGGTCTTTCCATATCCTTATTTTATTGTCCAATAATCCTCGGCGCGAAGATCTACTTAGTGATTGCAGCGAGTTAGGAAGACGACCTTTGTCAACCAAAAGTCTTTCCGTTGAATTAGTATGTCATGAATTAGAGATTTTTGCACTTTGGTTTTATATATATATGTTTATATATATTTTAAGATGCCTTTAGAAGATCACCCACATTTTTCATAAGTCGTGAAACCTCCACCTCGAAAGGTTTAAAATAAAGTCCATAGAGAGCTTTATTATGTATTCATGTTATAAATTCTTAGTGTAAGAGAATACACATAGGTTATAGTTTAAGTAGTAAGTTGACATAATGTATATTATGTTATAAATATTGTAAACCATTGGCATAAGATATTTTGAAAATGCTATAGATTAAAGTGAAGCTTGGATTTGTTTATCTTATATAAGAGAATATACTTAGGTTATAGTCTAAAGTGAATATTAGACTTGCCATTAAAGTTAACATAATGTGTTTATGTTATAATCTATTGGTATAAGAGATTATGTAAAGGTCATAGTATAAAGTGTAGATTAGACTTGTTATTAATATTAACATAAGGTATTTATGTTATAAACTCTTGCATAAGAGATTGTATAATTGTTAGCGTCTAAAGTGGATTAGACTTGTTGTTAAGGTTAATACAATGCATAGGTAAAGTTCGACCTAGAAAGGCATTTGATGTTATGAATTCCATATCGATTATGTTGTTAAACACAACTCCTAGAATAAAGGAGCATTTATAGGTGCAAGTGTAATTTTTAATAGTGCTCTACATGGTAGGGGCTCAGAAAGTAGAAAGATATTGTTGCAACAACCATGTTGCCGGATTGTAATCCTTGATTCCTTTAAAGAATAATAAAAGATGCACACACACCTTTGTGGACTAGCCCGTGTACGGGTGAACCACGTTATATTTTGTCTCTTATGATGTTCCTCAATGTGTCTTTAGGTTTGAATACTTGCTTCTTTCTTAAAATGTTTATGATTACTTTGAAGTATATGATTCAGTTAGAAAGTTGGTTGTTTATATGATGTATATGGCTAATATGTTTTCCCTTATGATTATGATCATGTTGTTACCATTTAGGTTGTTGTACTGGTACAATTAACTAATAAAAGATGTACATGCTTCTTGAAAATGAATTAACGTCTTGAAGTGCATGTTATTAATTTGACGAATAACTGAATGAAGTGATTAAAAGAAATATGGGACTTAAATATAGTTGTCTATGGTTTCTTGATCTATGGTTTTTTTTAAGGTTGTATCTGGTGCACACATATGAAGAGTTAATTGGTTCAAAGAAAGAAAAACCATGTGTTGAATTTAGAAGAGTTATGTATTCGAAGAGTTATAATTATTTGTAAGCGATATTTAAAGAAAGTAAACCCACACTTTATGGTTCCGCATATATTTAAGTGGCATTTAGGGCACTTAGAAAAGTTTTTAAATTTTACGAAAATTAGGGTACGTCACAACCACGGTTTAAAGTCAACAATGGATTGAAGTCATTAATGTTAATATTATTAACGGGATGAATTCAATGATGGTACAAAATCAACTTTGGATTGAAGTTAACCTTGTATTTAAGTGAACAATGGATTAAAGTCTACTTTGGCTTGAAGCCACTCTAGGATTGAAGTCAACCTTGGATTGAAGTGAACCTATTAGACAAACTTCAATTGAAGTCAAGCTTGAAGTCAGCCTTGTATTGAAGTTATCCATGGATTGAAGTTACTCATCCGTAGTCAACCATTGTCAAGGATGATCAACCATAGTAACCCATTAACAACCATGGTTAACCATAGTCAACCATAGTAACCCATTAACAACCATGGTTAACCATAGTCAACCATGCTCAGCCAATCTTGACTATACTAAACCATGAGCAACTGTTGTCAACCATGAATAACCATGGTCAACTATATAGTCAATTGTGGTCAACCATGGAAAAACATGGTGAACCATGAACAACCACAGCTTGGCATTAACAACCATGGTTAACCAACTATGGTCAATCATAGTCAACCATATTCAATGCAGGTCAATCATAGTTGGCTAATAATAATCAGCAATATCCAACCAAAGGGTCTACCATTGTCAGCCATAGGGTCAACCATAGTCAAGCATTGTTATCCATCATTCACCATATTCAACCATGAATAACCATAGTCAACAATGGTCAGCCATAATAAACCATGTTCAACCCTGAATAACCATGGTTAACTATAGTCAACCATATTCAACTAAGGTCATTCATAGTTGGCTAATAATAATCAACAATATTCAACCAAAGGGTCTACCATAGTCAACCATAGGGTGAGTCATAGTCAAGCATGGTCATCCATAATTCACCATACTCAACCATAAATAACTATAGTCAATAAATGACAACCATAATAAACCATGTTTAATCCTGAATAATCATGGTTAACCATGGATTGAAGTCAACCACAGTTTAAAGTCAACAATGGATTGAAGTCATTAATGTTAATACCAATAACAGGATGAATTCAACCATGGTACAAAATCAAATTTGGATTGAAGTCAACAACCATGGTTAGGCAACTAAATTAATTAATTGAATTATTTAAATTAAATAGTTAATTAATTAATTATTTTAATTTAAATTAAATTAATTAAATTAAAATTAAATTAATTAATTAATCAATTGATTTAATTATTTTATTTTATTTATTTTAATTTAATTATTTAATTTAATTTAACTTAAGTTAAGTTACTTCAATTTAATTTAATTTAATTTAATTTAATTTAAATTAAATCTATTTTTTAATGTGATTTAATATTTTCATTTAATTTAATTTTTAATATCGGTTAACTTAATTTATTACGTTTTAATATTTTTATTTAATTTAAATTAATTTAATAATTAATTTTATTTTTTAATATGTTTTAATTTAATTAATTAATTGAGTTGAGTTGAATTTATTTTAATTTAATTAATTAATTAATTTGAACTTAATTTAATTTAATTTAAATTTAGTTTTTAATATGTTTTAATATGCCTATTTATTTTAAATTAATTTAATTTAATTTTTAATATGTTTTAATATTTTTTTAATTTTTATTAACTTAATACATGTATTTCTTTTCATTTTTATTTCAAAATAACATTTTTATTAATTTTTTAATTTAGCTGTTTATTCGTTGGGCCCACTGTCCACTAGCAACAACCACATTTTTAAATGTGGTTGATATTTACGGATTGGAGAATATCAACCACTTTTAAATGTGTGGTCATGGTTGATATACCGTAATCGGCAAATATCAATCACATTTAAAATGTAGTTGTTGCTAGTCCTACTCCTGTCACCATTACGATCATTTCTGGTCAACATGGAGGAGGGACTCAAGTTACCACGATCACTCCTACTATTTCGTGCCCCACCTACTTCTTCTCCCTGTCCTCAGCTTTCTCCTTCCCTTTTCGCAATTGAAAACTAAAAAATTAATGCGTATTGATCGTCGATCGCCCACGACACACTTAAGCCTGTTTACTTATTTATTTTAAGTTTTGAATCATATCATAAGATGAAACTTTGATGAAATTAATAGGGAGCCACTCTCATGCCACCATCCACAGTCTCCTGTTAATGTCGGCTCTACTCAACCTAATGAGGGACTTCCCTAATCGTCGAAAATTTGAATATGAAATGCAACTTGAAATGAAGAGCATAGAAAAAAACTAGAGGTGAAAACAAAGGTTCATCCAAGATTAACCTATCTATCAAGTTGATCGTCATCAAAAAAATAATAAGATATCAGAATAAGAGCAAATTTCCTTAAGATGCATGAGATAATATAATATGATTGAAGAGAGTATGGGTTTGGACAATTCTTAAAACATTTTAGAATGAAAAGATTTATTATTTTAGTGGATATATATGTGTATGTGTGTACCTCAACTAACAACTCAAATAGAAACCTGGTCCACAAGTGTGAAAAGCTCTCTTCAAAACTTTACTCCAAGTCCCACATAGATAAACATTTAAGATGGATCTAAGGTGGTTTTAATTTGTTTATATTGAGTCCACATGGAATTTTCATTTTTTTTGTTTGGTTTAAATTTTTTGTTTTATGAGCATTACATTTATTTTTGGTAACATTAAACAACATTAAATTACATTATGTGACAACATCTCGTACTATACACGATCTCACTACTCTAGTGATATAACCATCTCAAAACAAAATTCTAACACTCTTGACCATAAAATATTGTACTCCTTTCAACTTCCCCACACAAAATAAGGAAAGAATTTTCCTTCACTTATCAAGAGTTCCGTCATAAAATCTGACCCTTATAGCACTTCCCAACATGTGCAATAAAAGTCCAAGTGGTTGTCTCCCTTTGAAGCAATCCATGTAGATTCAGCAATGGCTTCTCAAGCATCTCATGAGAAACGAAACTCAATATGTAAAGGTTGCTATTTTTCCCTTCCTCTATGCTTGCCTACAACCATCATCTTCACTCTAACACCTACAAATTCCATTTTGTAGTGCATATTTCTAGTTATTTTTCCCAATTTGGTCATTGGCAATGGATTCCACAACTTGAACCTACATAGAGCTTCCCCATTGCATCCCGATTCATAACTATGTAACATACCAAAAATCATATATATATTTTTTTCTTTTTAAACTAATAACATCATCTTTTTATAAAGAGGTAAGATACAATTCCTAACTTATGATCAACTTTTGTTGAACAGGTCACCGAAGCTATTTGCGTGACCATCTACCAACAGGTATTAATGTTTAAATCATGTATAAATACATATATTTAAATCTCTTATATTTATATCTTCTTACCAAGCTAACAACTACACCATGTCCGAGACTCTTGCATACCATACGCATCGGATAAAAATGGACATGCAATACAAGACCTAAGGTCTCACTACCTCTCTCGGAACAAAGGTTATCAATGTGACAAGCTTGGGGGAAGAGGCTTGACCCAAAGGTCGAAGCCCAACCCAAAATCTAAAATGATTGGATTAAAAGAACATGACCAACATGCTTGGGAGAACTACGAGAGGCTATGATCCACTTTGCAATACGTTTGCATTGGAACTAAGACTCTGATTTAATGTTGGTACCATCGACCACCAACTCACCGCTTGTCAAAGAAGGTAACTCACCGCTTGTCAAAGAAGGTAGCCTGGTTGAGAGTCTATGGCAGTCCAATCTTGCATTAAATACTAGTTCTACCAAAAAGGAAAGTAATAAGGTTTGGGCCGTTGATCTTTTCACATTGACATTGGCCAAAAGTTACGGCGATGCCGAATCAGAGTTGATCCGCCATTGATACAATTTATGGGCCACAAAGAAGCTTGCCTTCTTTGCAACACTTAGTGGACTTGGTTAACAATGTAATAAACTTAGTTTAGCATGTTAATTGTATTAGGGCATAGTTATGTAAATAAGCTAGGTCCTTTGCTTATGAAAGGAACCTGCCCCCTAATACAAACCTGGGCTAGTTTGAGAGAAGGTAATTCTTGTTTTGTTAAATATTAGGTTTTCTGCTTAAAGAGTTTACCTTCTCTGTGCGTTAAGGCCCCATCTTCATGCTTGGGTTTTGCAGACCTCCCACTCAGTCTGCCCATCTTTTTCATACTCCAATCTCGCTGCTTCCCCCTTTGGTCACGCCCAGCTCACATTGTTCTTATCCTTCACTCCAGCGCAGCACCGTCCAACCCAGTTCACGTGCACCTTCCCCCACGATTTCTGCCCACTCAACCTATGCCTCGATTTATCAACAGTCACGCATCCCTTTTTTGGGCCGGCTCCCTTCCACCGACACCTAACGCTGCCCAGCATCACACCCTGCATTTCACGCAACCCCTTTTGGGGCCTGCACTCCCATATCCTCTCCAACTACCACGCGCTCCATTTAAAATCCCACGCTGCTTCCCTACGCACCCCTTTCTGCCCTCTCCATTCTCAACATATAATCAAATCTCCACGCCCAGCATCCAACGTGAGCTCTCCTCCATGCCTCCTCCTCATACTTTCTCGACTTGTGCACCCAACTACTCATGCGCATGCCTGTTCTCCTTCCCCCCTAATTGCTGCATCATTCCATACACTGCCCTATGGGAGGCTGAAGACGCAGGACTGATATTTTGTCAAATGCTGCATGCACTCTCAGCATATTCTGGCAGATCAACAGCCCTTCCATACAGTCCTATCCACGCCCAGCATTGGAAAAATGCCCATCTCAATTCCACGCACAGCCCTTCCATACAGACCTATCAACGCCCGGCATTGAAAATGCCCACTCCATCTCCATGCTGCATGTCGGTCCCAGCATTACAGTGGAACAAGTTACCTGGAGTCGTGGTTGGAAACCGTTGATCTGATTGTACCAAAGGTTACATGGTTCCCACTAGCAGATACGGGATCTCTGGGTCATGTATAGACATATCAAAGCGAAAAGAAGAAGTTTTCTTCTTGTTCAGTTCCATGGCAGTAGATAGGAGAGTGAGCTGCTCTGCGAATTCCTCTATCTCTCTCAGGTTTGTAATAACAACTACAGCAAGAATCTATAGCTACGATTTTTTCTACTGCTATGTTGCCAAGCTTAGATACGACCGCCATGGCTCGAGGAGGGGAACATTCTGTGTACACATATTCATAGGTAAGAAAAATATTTATATTCTACTTAAGGTTACTTATGACATAACTACAATATGCTTTCCTTGCTATTAATGTTATTTTGAAAACAATCATGGATGCGGGAGCTAAACAAGGACTAGAAATCCCGCGCAACTATTGAGCCTAACGCCATATGTTCTAAGTTATTAATAATGGCGAGGGGTGACTCTTAATTTATGTTAGGAAGAAACGATACAGTTATCATGTGATCGTTAGAGTTATCTACCCAACTAAAGGGTTATTTTTAATGACTTATACTAGTGATCCTTTGTTAGGATCGTAGAGACCGCTAGTTTTCTTGGTCTCTCGCATTCGATTGCATGGGAATCCAAATGTATGGCATTACAGCCTCCAAACATATATACACATGTAATTGGACACAAACCTGTAAAGTTGCATTTACATGGCTCCTTGCATCATAGTAATTTATCCTTTGCAGGTTTTATTATTTTTGTTATGAGACTACTATTTTATTTGTTGATCATGTGTCAACGTGCAACTTGTATGGAGGATTTATTTAACATCTATCCTATTTCATAATTATTTTAATATTGTATTATCAAGCATAGATACCAGTCGTGAGAACTAGACTTTCGGCTTGCATCACCATGCTCTTTTTATTTATTCAAAGTTTAACATGTCTCCTATGATCAAATAACCCTTAGTCTATGTAATACTTGTATAAACATAACATTGTAATCGCTAAACTCTACGAATTTTGTATAAAATATATTAACTCTGTACGCAACGAAAAAGAGACAATTCATTGTTTATCACTTGTATTTGGTCCCACAATAACTCTGACATACACACTCTTTGGGTACAAATTTACTAAATCAATTCATGAAAGAAGATAAATTATCCATTTATAAACTATCTCAACGATAGGCATTGTGTCTATCAGAAAACTCAATAAAATGATCCCTTTGAATTACTTTCTTCAAATCGGTGTGTTTTATATAGATCCATATGGTCGATTTGAATTACTTACTTCATATTTCCTTACGACTAAGTTGACTCACACATTATTGCTTATAAATAACCATTTTAATGATATGAAAATGTTTTGTTTTTTTAAAGAAAATATTGAACATTCTATTCTATTATTGAAAAGAGAATACATTGTATAGAGCCTTGAGAACCTTACATAAATGAGCAAAAAAATAGCATATAATGCGGTCTCTAATCAATATTCCAAAAAATATAATGCTTTAATCAATATTCCAAAAACTACCAAAGAGAGCAAAAAAACCTAGTGAAAATAACACTCCCACAGCAACTAGAAATATGTCCTACAAAGCACCAAAGCATCAAAAATATGTCCTACAAAGCACCATAAGCTTAAACTATAGCAATGTTAAAGCCCTAGCTTCAAACCCTAGTCCCAACAAAAAATGTTTTGTAGTTGAAGCTCCACATTGGAGAACTTCGGGCAATGGTACTGAGCCTAAACTGCCACCGTCAAAGCCATTACTATCACGACACAAAATTCATGCCAAATCCACTCCCTAGGAAAGCTGTTTACAATCCGCGCCATTGGCCATGCCGCTGTCAAATAAAAAAGAACCATGTTGTCTCTACCAAACAAAGAAGAAAACACGCCATTTTCCAAGCCGATGCTTCCTCAAAAACCATCTCTTGGTCACCACCACCATTATCCATGCCACTGGTGAAGAAAAATGGGAAATGGACTATGTTTTCTCCGTCGACAAAGCAGATCCACGCCATAGTCCAAGCCACCGCCACTGTCGAAGAAAATGCCCCCCAACTGTTTGTCGAGGAGAAGGGTGGCTAGGGTAGGGTAGGAACCCTAGCCACCTAGATATTCTACTCTCTCAAAGTTGAAGAGTATACAAAACCTAGAGCCCAAATGACATGAAAATGTTACATGATCTAATTAATATATAATTTTTTGGTTTCAAAAGTACAACACTTTTGGTTACTCGCATTTACATTAACAATATAGTTAAAGAATAAATGGGTTGTTATAAGTATTTTTTGAGAAAAATTAAAGCTTTTTACACATGAGTATGAGAGAAAGTGTAAAAGGTGGACTTGATACATGGCACTTTAATAATTAAGAATAAAATATTAAGTAAATAATTATATTATAGTGTGAGTTCTAACATAAATTTTAAGGCCAAAAATATATATATACTAATTAATTAAAGCTAAAAAAATTAATGAAACTTGGATAATATATATGTTAACTTTTGATCTACCAAGCCGATCAAATAGCTTGAAGTGCAAACTTAAGAACATAATATTAAATCCCTCTAGAAGCTTGGTAGATCCAAAGTTAAAATGAATCTTAAGAGAATAAATGAAAACAATATTAATGAAGTGCTCTTCTATATTACAAAAAGAAGTTATGTGAACACACTCTAAATTTTACAAAATATTGGAGAAAACTATTTTCCTTTATTAGTATAGTTTAATTTAAAAACAATTTTTTTGTAAAATACAATATATTTAATAATATTGTTTGTGATTTTTTTATTACAAAATGTAATTTTTTTTGAATAACTACTCAAATATTTATAGAGTATTTTGAATGTCTAATCCTCCCAATGTTTAGGGAGTAATTCAAACACTCAAAGATTTTAATGTTTATAAAATAATAAGATATTTTAGGACTTTAAATTTAGTTTTATATTTACAATTGAATTAAAAAAAAATAAACTTAAATATGGTTAAATATATTAAAAAATACGAAATTTTTTTAATTTTTAATCATCATTTGAATTTCTTTTAATGACAAAGATGTTAAATACTTTAAGATTTCATTGCAACAAAACTAATATCAAATAAGATATTATGATAATAAATTCTTCTTTCCTTGTTTGTGGAGTTATCTTTAGTGTTTCTTTTTTATTTTGTTCTTGCTGTGTAATTGTATCCACAGGGGGTTGATGTAAAAGACATTCTCTGCTATATATCACTCTTATAAGGAAAGTTTTACTAAAGTTTTGTTAGGTTTTCTATCTTTATCTAAATTAAAGGTAAAAAATTAAGGAAAATAAAAATGAGTATCAGAGCAATTTCTGATTCCATAACTTCTCCATATGGTAGATAAACACAGTTAAAACTTTTATTTGGCATGCGCGTAGTGACAATATGTCACACACACTCTTGTAAACAAACTGTAACTATATTTTAAAAATAGAACAGTATTAAGAGTTAGAACGATTAGGGAGAAAAAATAATAATTCTGCAGTTTGTTTAAATTTCCAGTTGAACAAAACACATTGCGAATGGAAACGAAAACATGCAACGTTTTAACAATTGAATGAATTTCCCTGCATATTCATCTACTGGAACACGAATAATCTACTGGAACACGAATAATGAATCACGAAGTTATAAAGCAAGAGGAAGCCTCAACCCAAACAAAGGGTTTTGCCCAATGTGTAACTTAGGGCATTTCGAATCTACAGACTGGACAGGTACGATGATTTTCCAACCATTCGAATAAGCAAATCTGGTGGTGCATGTGGGCGAGAGCTATAGGAGGAGCTGCAGAGCCTTTAAGACGAGTCTGCCACTGTCATTCCTATTTTTCGCCGAGCGCTTTCCGACTACATTGTTTGCATGCCCACCGGTGAGTGATATGATGCATGCCAAGAGTGCGTCCATGCATAAGATGCATGACATATATCCCGCTTCATTACTCTGACACCGTTTCCCAGAGACGAATTTGAATTTTGAATTTCAAATGCCCGCGATCCACTAAAGTAACCTCTATGCATTGGCTCCGCTAGCAGCAATGGCTCCTCACACTAGTGGCAGACTCCGCTAGCAGCGATGGCTTCTCACACCAATGGCAGAAGAAGTTGTCGCTGCCATTGTCATTCTCAATCGCAGAGGGATATTCATTGTAAGCCTTCCCCTAGCATTACAAAGTTTCATAAAATGTGCCTGTGCTTGAGTTGTATTTTGTGTATATTTTAATAAATGGTTTGGCTGAAGAGGAACCCGCCAAAAAGATGTTTCATTGCTGGACCTTTTTGCAGTTTTACTTTTTCTCTGCATCATTTTAGTTGTTTAGAGTAATATTTGAAGAGATTGTTAGTTGCATTAAAGATAAGTCTGTACGCATGCTCACTGGACTTATATGAATTCTACTTAAATTTACCTTATTACCAAAGGCTTTGTGATATCGCAGGTGAATCCCCATCATCGCGATTCTCATATGTTGACGAGTTAAATAACCCTCATTTTCATCGTGTATTGCAATATGTAAGTTGTAGAGTATGTATTTTTCTCTTGTTGAGAAATTTAGTCTATACAATGTATCACAAGTTATATATTCAGATTATAAAGAAGCACAGAATTTGAAATACATTGTTACTAGATAAGAAATTAGCTCTTCTGAAATATGAAGTAGGAAGATAATTAACCGCTTTCAAAATTAATTTATTGTTATTCTATGCATATAATTAGCTCTTGTGAAATATGGAGTAGGAAGATAATTAAGCGCTTTCATAATTAAGTTATTATCATTTTATGCATATTGTTTGCTTTTCCATTTGTTCTTTTCCAGCTTCTCATTTAGTTTGCCTTCCATAGAAGTAGGTTAGTTTGATATCTTTGGCAACTTTCTCTAATTGATCTCCAATTTGCTTCTGAAGTGTAGACACAAGATGTCAGTGCTGGATTTGAAGCTTTTAGAAAGTCAGAAATTGCATTTTCAGCTGCTGTTGTCAGTTTTAGGACAGAAAAATTATCTGCAGTAAAAAGGGCTATTGAGTTCAGTTTCCATGATATAGATGGATTTCTTCAACTTGTTCTACTTGCCTGGGAAACAATTTATCACTAGATTAATATTTACAACATCAACCCTTGGGAATAAGGCTCTGTTTCTTTTAATTTTCAGCCAAGTTGGGCATAAGAATGACCAAATGGTTGCTATGACCCACGGGGGGTTCACTAGTGAGGCAATATCATATCAAGTCCATTCATATTGGGGGCTTGAATACTCTTAAAAACCTCAAAAATATATTGCCCCGTATTAAGGGGTCAAGGGGGGTTTTTAATTTGACATAGTAATATAAATATTGGGGGTTATTTTATTTGGGTGGGCTGAGGAATAACCTCCAAGTCATGGGATGGATTCATATCTCCAAATCATGGGCTCAATTCATACCCACCTAAAACTTAAGGACCCTCAATTTTTATTTGATATTGCTTATGATCCTAAGTTTTGCATAAATCTGATAATATTGTACCAATGATAATATCGATGGAAGTCTCTTCAGATTACTGGCCATGATCCACACTCATTTAATAACTTATTTAGGATTGGTTTGAATTGATACATTATATTGTTTTTCATCTTTAAGTTAAGAGATGTGGCTAATTGGGAGTTTCATAGTTGAACAATTGTATTTTATTTTTTGTAGGCATTCGAGTAAAAGATCTAACTCTTCATTTTCTAGGTTGGGGTTTAGGTGGGTATTGAGATTCAATCAAACCTTCCTCCATGACAACTAAGAAAAGTGAGATCAATCTTTCTTGGCTCACTCGAACCAAGAAAAGTTAGATCAATCTTTCTTGACCAATTATTTCTTTCAACTTTTTGTATTCTTTTTTAACATATTCACATTGCCAGTTATGTAACACCCCACAAATCACTAAAATTTAAAACTTTTTAGAAATGGCATTTAATGCTATAAACACTGCTTGTGGAATTAATGAACATTGACAACTACTGAACCTGGTATTACACATAAAACAAAATGTAGAAATTAACATGTGCGGACTGCAGATTACAAATTGACATAGATAAAAGATAAATGCTTTCTCATGTTTTATGATTGGATAACTAAATGCTGATGACTTCGTTGTATGTTTTTTGAAGGGGTTCCTATCGAGTGCCCTTGGTTTACTTAGCTTAACAACTAAAGCATTGGAACTGTTCTTTCTTTCGCAGATCTGCAGGTAAGAGTTAAAAATATTTCCAGTCATTCAAGAACTATATATGCTTCAGCTAGTCGTCTTTAAAATAGAACAGATTTGTGTAAAACCATGCATGAAGGTGATGCCGGTAAGATTTCCAGTTTTGTTTTTAACAACTCAGTTATTTTTATTCTGCTGTAAGAAAGTAAGGATGAAGGTACTTAGTACAAATGCTTAATTGTAAATGAATTGAAATAGTAAAAGCACTTCCTACTCTCTAAAAACAACATTTGAAATGATATAAGTACATGATAGTTCTCTTGTCTGCACAAGTTGGTGATAGCTGGAAACATAAAGAGTATAGACAAGCTTTTAAGATAAAATATTATCGAGCATGTCATAATCATTGATGAGGTGACGGGATTAATAAAAAAATATAGCTTTAGTGGTTTTAAAGAACCTCATCCTATCTCATCTTGTTAGCGCAATACAAATAATAGTATTCTTGTAAAGATAAGAGGTACTATGTAAGACAAGTACCAAGTCATGCTAGCATTGTGTTACTTCTATAATGCAAAAATTGGTGATCTTCTAAGCCTAGGTGACAAGAGTCGATGCATCCTATACTACCATCAGACCCTTTGCAATTAAAAATATTCCATGTAATCTTAGCGATAATATGTCAAAATCCAAAGATAAGTGAGACCATGTCAAACCCTACCTATACTGTGTTTGAACACAATTAAATTTAAAAATGATTAAATATTAACATAACACTATGCAATTTAAACATACTACTTCAACAATTGAATGTTGATGTCATATAGTTCACAATGTATTATTTAAATAACATTAATCGAAATACAAACTAAAAACTTTACATAATATAATTATTATGAACATAGTAAATTCTAATGTCCTCAAATTATATAAAATAATTATCAATTCTTCGTGTACCTAGAGGTTTAACAAACCTTGGATTACCCTAAGCATACAAAACACGACCATGTTCTATAATACACGTTGGAATATAAAGTAATAATATTAAAACATAACCAAGGTCTATGTTATCCATGTGAATGTAATACAATACGACGTTTAACATAAACTATATAGCTATGTGATTAATGAAATATGACGCTAACTATTATAACCAACGATTGATTGAAGGTTTGAGCCTCGGGCTTATATATATATAAATGCGACATTGACATGTTATAAATGCTCCTGCACGTGAATGTTGTCGAAGTGATACGAAATCCCTTTGCATTTATGTGTAGCTGCAACTATTAATGGATTGCTCCGCTGGCTCCTTCGTGGTTGACTCCACGTGATGGCCATTGGTTGAAGGTGTAAGAATACTGCCGAACTGTAGCATGTTTCTGTTGACGTGGCCTCCAACTGGTTTTTGTAGTTGGATAAGCAATTAATGAAGTCGTTGTTCTACACCCCGCTTTGGTAGTTGTGTTGATTGTTTGGCACAATCTTCGCCGTTGATCTTCCGATGAAACCAACCCTAAGGGTTTTTTCTATACTACCATTCGTCCTTTGTCTTGACGCTCATTTGGAGCCTAGTTCTTTGGAGGGAAAGGCCGACAGGCCGCTGCAAAGTAGGGTTTGGCCGTTGGTAACTCTGCGACTCGGCTCTGTTATTTTAATGGTGAAAAACCTGCGTGAAGGGGGTAGCAGGGTTCGTCGTTGTAAGGTTTTACTGCTCTGTGTTTGGATACCATTCGATTTGACCGTTGAAGATAGTAATCCTTGAGTTCTTATGAGGGTTGCCCGGATTCGAGCGTTGACGATGATGAGCTCTACGTTGTGAGATTGACCCTTTTGCTCCGTGCCAGAAATGAAGATGTGGTTATGACTGGTCTTGTGTGGCGACACCATCTTTCATTCGAAGGTAAGCCTTTGTAACCCACATTTTCCTGTCACATTGCGTTCTGATTTACTTTTAAAAAAAATCATAAGCACTAATTGAAAACGGAAATTTTACTAACCTCCAAGGTTGCACTGCTCGCGTTTACTACGATCTCCCACAGGAATAGCGTGACCTTCTTCAGCACTTTTTACACGATGAGAAGTGACGAATTCAGTACTCTATGCGGTCCAGTGATAGATCAAGTTAAAATCTTTTCTCTTCGTTAAGAGTTTTGTTTCTATCTGTTTGCAGATTTTGTTTTATTGTTGTCTACTATATTATTACAGTATATATGCATTTGATTAGTGCTTATGATATGATCTGATACCTCCCTGAATAGAGGAACGATTGATATTGTATTTGAAATTTCTATAGCCTCTTGGATCCATATACCCGTTGGACAATTTAAGCTTATGAAATTATTGTTTGGAATATGTTTAGCTTGATACTATCCTGCTATGAACCAGCGTTTTTATCACAAACAGGTTTTCTCCCATTCATCAAACATTCTCGGTAAGCTTCAACCATACTTTTGTCTGGTTATTTATTTCACTCTGTGAAAATTTGAGTTGATAATTTATGATATTAGAGTCTCATAATGAGTTGATAATTTTGGATATTAGAGTCTTAAAAAAATTGGGAACATGCTCCACATGATTTTGAATTTTTGGCCCCGTTGAAAGGCCAGAGGTTGTTGAACACATAGGATAATTAATTTTGTATCCAAATATCATTAACTTGGCCATCAATATTTTGCATTCGTGTATTGAAGTAGGAACGTAATGTTGGGGTCGTCTGGTATATAGCCGCATTCTTCGGTGCTATGTATTACATGGTTGACTCTATTCAAAGATCTCTATACGTCTTTGGTTTACTCAGCGTGGGGAACTTTGCACACCGCGTATTCATTTATTCGGCGTTAAAATCAAATATCTGCAAGGCTCCATACACGAGGAGGGCCTATATTATTATTGGTGTGTGGTCATAATTAATAATAATATGTTAATTATTATTATTAACATATTTTATATTAATAATATATGTTTTCGAGATTACTTGTGTTGTTTCATGGCTCTTTCGGTTGTGTAATTGTCCAAGAATTTATGGTCTTTGCAACAAATTGCCAATTGCTTTTAATTCATTTTTTGGTGCTGTGTGTATGATATTCTGACAAACTAACTTCACATGTTTTGAGGACTTCGGCCAATTCTTGCAGCGCCTTAGGAGATCATTTTTCCCTTCAAAACCAATGTTTATTTTAATTCTTCGTGTGATATATTTGCAAATCTTGAACGTTTAATTCTTCCTTTCTAAATATCATGACTTCTTGCTTCTCGCCCAATTCTGTTCTAAAACAATTTTAGAAAATAATCAATTAAAGAAAACATGGAACTCATATCCGCAGTAATAATTCTACCACTGAAAAAATATGATGTCTCCCTCGTAGTCCTGACAATGCACAAGCCTCTACTTGCCACTAGAATGAATTTATACACCGTTACTCGTCCGTTCAATCAAGGGTTGTTCTACTTGTCTTTGTTCATGTATGTAAGGATGCATAAACATAGCCAACCAACTTCCAGTTCTAACATTTATATTTGAATTCATTGATGGTTTTCCTTCACATAATATTCTATATTCTTTGATTAGACATAAATCATATCAACTATGTAAGATAAGGAGCACACATTCTATAGAATATGAGATAAATTTCTCTGAAATTCTATGCATATGAATATTTGTTTGCAAGTTGAAGGTATATTTGGTCAATTATATTAACTTAATAAGTGTGTGTAATTTATTTTTTTTAAATATAGATTTTGTTTTAAATTATATTTTTACTTAATTTATGGAAACTTTGATTTTGTCTTTAAATTAAATTAAATGTGTATAATTTTTTTTTTAAATATAGATTTTATTTTAAATTATAATTTTACTTAATTTATTTTAAAATTAAAAGTGTTTGTTACATTTTAAATTATTTTATACCATTGAAATTTCTTATATCTTATGGAAACCTCGTTATCTAAGGTAAGCCTTTGTAACCCACATTTTCCTGTTACATTGCGTTCTGATTTACTTTTAAAAAAAAATGTTTCTAATGATCGAGTTTTAACCTCGTTTTCCATGTCTTGGCAGGTATCCATCCACGCCATGCGAGTTTAACTTACTGTCGATGGATAGCATGCGTTTAACCGGTAAGCCCTTCGTAGGACCTTTGTCAGTGGATACATATTAAGTTAGGTGTAGAAATTGACTTACATACTAATTAGTATATAAATATATAACTTGATTGTATATAGAAATTTCATATAAAGTTATAAATTTTTATGGAGTTCTCTAAAAATTTGATTATTTGGTTTGGATAGGTTTTCACGGCGAGGTTTGGTATTTATGATAGTAGAAATAGATTCAACACCATAAAAAAACCTCTAGAAACCTAAAATTTCAAAAATTGAGTTGTAATATTTCTTTATAAATAATAATCTTTAAAATTTAAAACTTCAATGAAATGACTTTTTTTTTAATCTTTAAATGGAATAATTCATTTTTAATAATATTTAAAATTTAAAACATAAATGAAATAGCTCATTTTTTGTATCTCCATTATCCTTAAAATCAAGGTTAAATAAACAAATTTAATGCCAAATTACTACCATTTCTTAGATTGGATGCCATTAGTACTTCCATAGCTTAGATTTGAGAAGTTATAGTATCCTTTCTTGGTTAAGAGGATTTTCTTTACAATATTCTTTTAGCAAAGCTAAGCGAATTGAATCAAATCAAGTTATATATATAATATATATATATTCTTATTTTTCATTTTCACTACATTGAATTTAAAAAAAACATATAGATTTCATTGTCAATTTTTTTAATATTCACAATTACAACTTTCAACTCTATGCTACAATTTAACCTAACATATATTGGAAACTTAGATATAAAATATAACATATGTTAGAAACTTAGATATTAAATACTAACTAGATTTTAGGGTCAGGCTAAATGGTTGGGTGGCTGGGGCGGTCGGTGTGGCCGTCCCCACCGAGGATCAACCCCGATACCTCATTTCATCGGTGCCTTCACCTTGTATGCACGTGCTGGCTATTTTGATTGCATTTATTGATGTTGATGCATAAGTTTGTGATATCTATATAAATAACCGGTAAGCCCTTCGTAGGACCTTTGTCAGTTGCAGACAACGAAGAAGTGATGACTAAGTAGTTTTTCGGTTCGGTAGTTGGTCTCTTAGGAGACATGCGTCTATTCTTGAGTCTGTATAAAGCTGCCTTTGGCTACCTGGTTAACAGTTGTGTTTGAAATGTTTGTGGTCTTGTTTTTAGTTTCGTGTTAAAACTAGCAAGGTGGCTCCATTGAGGGTTTCAGCTCTCAGATGAGTTTTTTGGAAATGAAATGTCACTGTTCTTCCAAGCTTCCAAAACAATGTTTATGTTTTGAACTTTTGATGTCTTGATTTCGAATCTTGATTCGTTCTGGGCAATGTGATTTTGCCGAAGAGAGTTTAATCCTTAGTCGGGTTTGGAAATAGTAATACGACTTCTGGAAAACAAATGGTTGATGTGCTTTCTTAATGGGGTTTCGACCCAGATTAGAGTTTGTGACTAAAATAGTTAAAAACCTATGCATGAAATAAATATGAAAGTTCTCTATTATCGTCTTCTTCGTTTCAAAGAAAATATAAGTGAAAAATATGGAATAATTCTTGACTGTTGCTTCATTTAGAAGAAAATTTAAACTTCAGATCAATAGTAATTATCTGTATTGTGATGTGTCGGAAATTTAGAAGATGAAGTGTAATTCTATTTCTGTATATTCGACGAAAAACAAAACGATAATGCTATGAAATGACACTTGAATGAAATGTGAAATATTTATAAAAAGGGTTTTACTCTTTGCCTCTTGACTAGAAAGATCAGAACGATGACTGTAAATCAAATATTATCGTAGATGAAGAAATGAAATAATGCTCTGTATTAGGAGGGTTTGTAAATAACAGTTTTAGGGTTTAGGGTTTGTTTTACTATATGTTGTAAGATGAAAAACATAACTTCATTCGTCAAGAAAAGAATGCATTTCTTTTTCTATATGATAGTGAATGAATTTCATTTATTACTATGCATTATTTCTAAAAGAAATTGATATCGATATGCTGTATGTTGGGATCTACTCTACAACTGTATGATATAGAAAATAATTCAGATGATTTTCAGAAATGAAAATTAATTATTTCTAAACAAACTGATATTTATAAAATGTAGAAAACACCACTATAATTTTCTGGAAGTAAATGTTTGCAGAATTTATAAAGAAAGCACTGATACATATAATCACAGGAAATTAACACATCAGTTTTTTGAATTTTTATGGAGTTTAATTTATTAAGATTATAGAAAACATGAGCTCTTTATGTCTATACTTATATTTACACGATATAAAATTGGTATATTGGCAGACTGTGGTGTGAAACATTTGCAATTCTTCTCTTTTATAAGCATTGCACTAACTATTAAACGATCAACCTTTTACATTCTTTGTTATGTTGATCTCTTGACTGGGTTTCCTTTTATGCATTTTCCTTCCCAATACTATTTCATTGGGTCTTCCACCATCCAACGCTACAAATTGATTAGTCACCCCTGCAATCCTGGTTGGATCATTATTAGAATTATACTATTATTTTATTTAGCATCATGTTTGCTTATACTAACATGTGTTAGGGATCCTATTTGTTACAACTTGATAATATGTTATAAAGGGGGTATTAAAAATGGGTTGATAAAAATGGATACATATAATATATGGTGAAACTAGGGGTTTTCTTAATTAGAAAGGCATATTGGGAGGGGGGTTCAACAATAAAAATTTAAGAGGAATTTTCCAATATTTAGTGAAATTAGGGATATTCTTTAATATCATGCGAACGATCGTGCTATGTAACAAATTCACTAAGTGAACCCCCCGTGCTATGACCATTACTGTTGCCCAAATTGTGCCCCGTGGAATGAATTATTCCCAGCTGTACATATATTTGTAATCCAAGATGACATAAATCACTTCGAATCTTGATTTCTTGACACGAGAAATTCAAAGTTCAACTGAATTTCAATGGAAACTATCTTTAGTATTCCAGATTGTTCAAATATAAAATAAAAGGTGGCGGCTACTTATGACTTGTAATCATAATGTTCTCTTTAGAATTGGAGAGTCCATATTGTTCTATATATCAAAAGGCAGTAGCCATGGATGATTTATGGCTCCAACATGAAGGTTTGTGAATGAATAGGATTTTAAAATATAAATTAGAAGTATGTGGCCAACCAGGAATTATGGCTTCAACATGAAGGTTTGTGAATTGCACTATAGGCAAGGCAACACAGATCCAAAGATAAGGAAGGTAAGCTTCATTTTATTTGATTTTAATGATGCTTGGGACCCACCCCTAAACTTTACTGTCAAGGGTTGTGATACTATTGGGATGAATACTTGTATATATCATATATACGGTTGCAGAAAATAGGTCTGGAACAAGCTTGGAGCTTGTTTCTTTTTTGGTTAATGAAAGATTCTTATGTTCCCAGAGTTACACTTGTTTCTTTTTTGGTTAATGAAAGATTCTTATGTTCCCAAAGTTTACAATAGTAAAAACCACTTGAACAAAAGACTGAAACTGGATTATGGTCTTGGTTAATTAGTTTTTTGTTTTTGGTAAAGTGTGAATTATAACAACATTCTTGTTTTGTTGGTGTGTATACGATAAGATACTACATTTTTTTAACATTCTTCTTAGGAACCGGGATGTTTAAATAAAAATTAGAAGTTCGTGGCCATCAATGGTTATGGCTCCAACATGAATGATTGTGAATTGAACTATATACATCAGTACAAATCCTAATCTTTTATGTGTTTGTTGTTGTTTGAACTAATACATATATTTCATTTATTTGATAAATTGGGAACAAGCTTGAAGCACAATTATCTCTTATCGTTCTTTTAGGACATGGGTACTCAAGAGGGGTGTTCTTTTGAGGTGTGTTACTTTACAAACTAGCAATTGAGATCTAAAGTCCAAAAGAGCAAATGCTAACATATAAGCAATTAAGAAGGACCGTAGTGTCACCTAATCAGCCCGTTTAGCGTAAAGGTGATTATTTTCATAAATAATTACTGATCTTAAACCATGACCCCCAAAACAATCAACAAATTTGCAAAACCATGTGTTGATTTCCCAAAACCATGGGCAAAAGAGAAGTGTGCCTTGTGCCAACATCCTATGGACGGAAACGGAAAGCTCCATTCAGGCGATGGGATGGCCATGCCCTTCTGCGTGCTGTAATCCATGATCATCCATGATTTCACACATCGCCGCAGTCAATTCGGGTAGCTTACTTATCTGCAATCCCTTTAATTTCTCCACATTGTTTCACCTTTCCACATGCCTGCAGGTTCTTTTACACAGTTCCAACTAGTTCGGCATGTCGTTTTCGTTTCTGACCATTTTTGCAAATTAGGGCTTTACGAGAAGATTTCTGTGTACAAAGTGAGAAAAGGAGGTCCTTTTCCTCACATGTTCTTAGTTTGGATCAATTGCAGGGGAACCTTCTGTTAGGCCAGCCCCGCCGGTGAGGTGCATAGCGACCGCTTTTTAGGCATGGCTATTGGCAGATCGATCTCAGCCAGGGTACCACATGTCTTTCAATTGTCAGCAGATATGCAACTTTCTGGGCAGACAAAGGTGTGGCACCACCGATCGTCGTCTATGGTTTCCAGTTAAATGGGTTCCGGTAGCAAATCCCAGGTCAAACGGCAGCATGCTGGTAGCCGGTTAAATGTAGAGCAAACCCTAAGCCTATTAAAGGATACTAAATAGAAGCAGTTTGTTAAAAGACTCAATGGTTTTGTGAAAAGACTTGGCAATGACGTTAAAAGGCCGCATAATCCTTCCACGCCCAAGTCGGGCATCAATTTTTCAAGGCAGGGTTAGATTTCACCTATCAATGTAACCTTAACCTTTCTACGCTGACTATATAAAATACACTCCACATTTTATTAACTAACTTTTTATGTTAGAAAATCTAAAATACACTTTCATTTCATTTGAAAAGGTCTTTTTATCTTGAAAAAAATCTAAAATTCATGTATAAGTTTCATCAACTATGTAACCTTTCTACGTTGAATATATAAAACAGACTACACAAACTTTTTATATTGAAAATCTCAAAGTACACTTTGATTTCATTTGAAAAGGTAATTTTATCTTGAAAAAAATCTAGAATTCAAGTATACCTTTTATTAACTTTTTAAGTTGAATTACACTTTTTATTTCAAAATGGATGTTTCTCCTCCAAAATATCTAAAACATATTAAACTTTTTATTAAAAATTGTAATTTGAAAAGCATTTTTACCTTGAAAATAACGCTAATTTATATTTGGAAATGCATTTTTATTTTGGATATAATCTTTATTAATTAACTAAAAGTTTGTTATATTCCATAAGTTTGTGTTCAAATTTTATCATATTTAAAATATTAAACAAACTTTAACTTGATATATAAGTGTAAAATAAGTTGAATGTATGTTTTAATGGTTTGCAAAATTATTAATGTTTCTTTGATGTATGGATGAATACAAAAGTATGATATTCTTTTAAGCAAACTACTATTAAATTTTTATTTAAACAATGCAAAGTTTGTCATAATTACATACAACACTTTGGAACCTTAATAAGGTTAGGTGATCTCTTTTAATTCACTAATTATAATTCATATCAAAAGTTTGCTATATTGCATATTTTTTTTATCCTAAGTGTGTTCAAATTTTATCATATTTAAAAGATTTTAAACAAAATGTAATCTTGTTATACAAGTTGTTAATGTTTCTTTGATGACGACTAATATAACCGAGGTTTTGATATTCAATATAAGATTCATGAAGTTTTGATTATAGCTTCAAGTTGTTGGAAATTATACAAAGTTGTTAAAGCTATTTTCATGTTGTAACTATGATTCAATTACCATATAAATGTGATTGAGAATTTATAGAAAACTCAATTTCCATGGATACTTCTATATGTAGAATCTTTCAACTTCAAAGATTATTTCAAGACATGCATAAAGACTTTATTGTGAAAACACATACAGAAAAAAAATATATATAACATTTTCTTGTTACCAATGCTTCAAAATACTTTTATTGATACTTGAGACAAACTACTTAAGATTGTGTATTATTTTGGTACACTCATTTATCATTCATCATAATTGATTAAGGAATTTAAAGATTGCAACTCATCCTCAAAGATTGCATTAAAAAAAATGGCTTTAAGCATTAAAAAAAAATGGCTTTAATATCTAAAATGCTAATTAGAGAATGATGAAAGTAGTTTCAATAATTGAGAAATAAATAATAGTTTAAATACTATATTTAAATAAATTTTTTCATATGATGCAGATACTTGGCACATCTTTTACAAAAACCATTGGAAAATCATGGCTCTACTTCTCATGTTTTTTGGAGTTTCTTTTTTGCTTTCTTGCTTTCACAAAATTGTTAATTTCCACATACTAGTAATTGTCTTCTGCACTTAATTATATGAAGTGAGGAAGAGGAAATAATCCCTATTTTAGTGAAATAAATGACCATGTTTTAAGTATTACCATTACTAATATTTGATTTCCAAACCCTCGACAAAGTTTTACAATTAATATAATGTTCAATGCTATACAAAAATTAACATTGGAATTAGTTGTGATAATGTACATATGTGGGCTTGTGCAAGCTAATTAGGGTTTATTTAGATGCATTCGATGCAATAGAAAACCAAAAGAGATAGGGATCAAGGGGGTTACGGATTTGCGGAGGAGTAGGGTAGTTAGAAAGAAGGGGGGCTATAGGTGAGGAGTGGGGGGTCGGGGTTAGAGAGAGAGAGAGAGAGAGAGAGAAAGAGAGAGAGATGGGGGGGTGGTTAGTGGCATGGGGAGGGGGATTAGGAGAGACAAAGTTAGAGGGGGGTTTAGGGGTAGGGGAAGTAGGAGGGAGATAGAGAGGGGGGTTAAGTGTAGGGAGAGTATGAGAGGGATAGAGAGAGGGGGGATGTTAGGGGGTTAGAGGTAGAGAGAGAGGGGGATGTTAGGGGGTTAGAGGTAGAGAAAAGGGGGCGTGTTAGTAGGTTGGGGGTAGGTGGAGCATGGGTGAGCGAGAATGAGAGAGGGGGTTAGTAAGGTTGTTAGGGGACTAGATACGGATTGTTGTTCAGTAGATGTGCTTATATGGAACCACTTCCGTATATGCGCATACATGGAAGCACTTCCGTCTGCGCCTTCCATATATGCACATATAGGGAAATGACAATAAAGTTTTATAAAAACTAGTATATGTTTGATCTCTGTAACCAAAAGTGGATTATATGGGTTCCCACATTATTGCAACAAACATGGTGTGTATCAACAAATTTAAAGGGTGACATGGATATGTTCCTTGTTGATGTGGTTATCCAGCCATGCTTTCATTTTTCCTTATGATGGTCACATGTGCAAGGAATCAATCTGCGAAAGTAGAAAAATGGGGTGCATCCAGTTAGTTGTAGCTGACAAAACAAGGTGTTGGTGCATCCTTCAGTTGTAGGTGAAAAATAGATTGTTGGTGCATCTAGCAAGTTGGACTTGTTGGTAGTACGGCTGTTGTTACACCAAAACCTGCAGGTGATTGGTAAACTCACCACCGCCAGATTTCAAGGATCCAAAAGAATCTCCCCCTCAGCGCTGACTACTTGCAATTTCGTGCAAAAATCTCCCCCTCAGCGCGATCCGAGTGTGTATCGAACTCGTGACCTTTAGGTCAAATATGAATTGTTGGTAGTATGGATGCCGTTACACCAAACCCCACAGGTGATTGGTAAACTCACCACCGCAAGATTTCAAGGATCCACGAGAGTTGATTAGTCCCTTATACAAACGCACCACCGCATATACAAACGCTTATGTATATGCGCATATACAGAAGATATGCATATACAGAAGCTTCGATATATGCGCATATATGGAACCTAGGCATATACAGAAGCTTCCGTATACGCGCACATATAAAAGCTGGGCATATATAGAAGCTGCGCATATACATAAGCTTTTGTATATGTGCAGCGCATGTACGGAAGCTTCCGTATATGCGCATATAAGGAAGCTTCCGTATATGCACATATGCGGAATACATACTTAAGCTTCCGAATATGTGCATATACAGAACACTTCCATATATGTGCATATACATAAGCTTATGAAAGCTTCCTTATATGCGCATATACGAGGCTTCTGTATATGCACATATACAGAAGCTGGGCATATACAGAAGTTGTGCATATACGGAAGCATCCATATATGCGCATGTACAGAACGCTTTCGTAAGCTTCCGTATATGTGTATATACGGAACGCCTACTTAAGTTTCCATATATGTGCTTATACAGAATGCTTCCATGTATGCGCAACGCATATATGGAAGCTTTTGTATATGCTCATATACGGAAGCTTCCGTATATGGGGAGCTTCTGCATATACGGAAGCTTACGAAAGCTTCCATATATGCGCATATACAGAAGCTTCCGTATATGTGCATATACGGAAGCTTCCATATATGCGCATATATTGAAATTGCGCATATATAGAAGCTTCCGTAAATGCGCAGCTTCCGTATATGCGCAGCGCATATACGAAAGTTTCTTTATATGCGCATATACAAAACGCCTACTTAAGGTCCATATATGTGCATATATGGAACGCTTCCGTAGTATATGAGCTGCGAATATATGAAAGCTTAAGTAGGCGTTCCATATACGAGCATATACAGAATCTTTCGTATATGCGTTGTGCATATACGGAAGCTTCCATATATATGTAGCTTCCGTATATCGGCCTATGCAAAAACTTACGAATACGGAGGCTACGCATATACGGAAGCTCAAAAGCTGCACATATACGGAAGCATCTGTATATGCACAACACATATACGGAAGCTTCTGTATATGCGCAGCTCATATACTACGGAAACGTTCTGTATATGCACATATACGGAGATTAAGTAGGCGTTTTGTACATGCACATATACAGAAACTTCTATATATGTGCTGTGCATATACAGAAGCTTCTGTATATGCGCAACTTCCGTATATGCCCAGCTTTTGTATATGCGCATAGATGGAAGCTTTCGTATATGTGCATATATAGAAGCTTTCGTTAGCTTCTGTATATGTACATATATGGAAGCTTCCATATATGCGCATATATGGAAGATTCCATATATGCATTGCTTATACATGGAAGCATTCTATATATGCACATATACGGAAGCTTAAGTAGGCATTCCATATATGTGCATATGCGGTGTTGAATTTAAACCAAATAGACAAGCAAGATCTCTGATAGAAACACAATCACAAGATAAACACACTATATATCCTGGGAAACCCTCATGGGGTAGAAAACCCAGTAAAGCTTTCCTCAATAAGATGATCAACCAAAATACAAGATGTGCTCCTTCCTTCTAAGTCTCCTTAGCAGATCTCCTCAACTAGTGCGCACTCTTCCAAAAGTGAGTGA
Organism: Larix kaempferi; assembly: GCA_027924585.1. NCBI lineage: Eukaryota > Viridiplantae > Streptophyta > Pinopsida > Pinales > Pinaceae > Larix > Larix kaempferi. The sequence continues at coordinate 2,011,157 of BSBM01001112.1, read as the reverse complement.
ATGATCTAATGAGGAGTTCACCTCCTCTATTTATACTTGAATCTCAACTGACTAAAAGACCTGTTGGGGCCGACCTCACCTGGAGAAGTCTAATAACCCCTAAAATGTAACTACAGGGCCGACCCACATATGGTGGGTCTAATAACCCTAGTTAATACTAACCATCGGAGGAATAAACATCTCCGGATACATAATAGGATTACCTCGGAGGGATGAAACATCTCCGGAATAATAAAGTACAAATATAATATTCTTTGAAGTTACAATATTTAACACTCCCCCTTAACGAGAAGGATATTATAACAGCATCTGCAGGAGCAAGGAGTCACCACACATGATACATCTATAAATCATCGGAAGCTTTCTTCAATCTATCCTCATCAGTAACTCAAACAGTTACTGGTACATCACTGTCAACATCAACATCAACATCACGATCAGCAGCATCGTCACCACACGATCAGCAGCATCGTCATCACACGATCAGCAGCATCGTCATCATATGATCAGCAGCATCGTCACCACACGATCAGCAGCATCGTCATCACATGATCAGCAGCATCGTCATCACACGATCAGCAGCATCGTCATGATCAGCAGCATCGTCATCATACGATCAGCAGCATCGTCATCATATGATCAGCAGTATCGTCACCATACGATCAGCAGCATCGTCATCATATGATCAGCAGTATCGCCACCATACCAATACAAGTATCCATAACGATAATATGAGTATCCATACCGATACAGGTAACTACATCATTGATACAAGTATCCTACTGATACAAGTAACCACATCATCAATACAAGTATCCTACCGATACAAGTAACCACATCATCAATACAAGTATCCTATCGATACAAGTAACCACATCATTAATTATTTTCTCGGAGACCATTCGTCTACGGATCAATTCAGGGACATAAGTCCGGGGATGATACAATCCCCACTTCTCGGAGACCACACGTCTACGGATCGATTCAGGGACATAAGTCCGAGGATGATGCAATCCCCACTTCTCGGAGACCACACGTCTACGGATCGATTCAGGGACATAAGTCCAGGGATGATACAATCCCCACTTCTCGGAGACCACACGTCTACGGATCGATTCAGGGACATAAGTCCGGGGATGATACAATCCCCACTTCTCGGAGACCACACGTCTACGGATCGATTCAGGGACATAAGTCCGGGGATGATACAATCCCCACTTCTCGGAGACCACACGTCTACGGATCGATTCAGGGACATAAGTCCGGGGATGATACAATCCCCACTTCTCGGAGACCACACGTCTACGGATCGATTCAGGGACATAAGTCCGGGGATGATACAATCCCCACTTCTCGGAGACCACACGTCTACGGTTCTCTTTAGGACTGAAAGTCCAGGGATGATCCAATCCCCTCAACTGTCCACTAAGGACTTCATTCTCGGAGACCTCACGTCTACGGCTCTCTTTAGGAATGAAAGTCCAGGGATGATCCAATCCCCTCAACTGTCCACTAAGGACTTCATTCTCGGAGACCTCACGTCTACGGCTCTCTTTAGGACTGAAAGTCCAGGGATGATCCAATCCCCTCAACTGTCCACTAAGGACTTCATTCTCGGAGACCTCACGTCTACGGCTCTCTTTAGGACTGAAAGTCCAGGGATGATCCAATCCCCTCAACTGTCCACTAAGGACTTCATTCTCGGAGACCTCACGTCTACGGCTCTCTTTAGGACTGAAAGTCCAGGGATGATCCAATCCCCTCAACTGTCCACTAAGGACTTCATTCTCGGAGACCTCACGTCTACGGCTCTCTTTAGGACTGAAAGTCCAGGGATGATCCAATCCCCTCAACTGTCCACTAAGGACTTCATTCTCGGAGACCTCACGTCTACGGCTCTCTTTAGGACTGAAAGTCCAGGGATGATCCAATCCCCTCAACTGTCTTCTCATCCATCATGTATCACATCAAAACATGTATACGTCACATCAAGACATGTGTACATCAAAACATGTAAGCATCACATAATCAACACATGTACACATCACATCAAAACATGTGTACATCAAAACATGTATACATCACTAATCAACACATGTACACATCACATCAAAACATGTGTACATCAAAACATGTATACATCACTAATCAAAACATGTACACATCACATCAAAACATGTGTCCATCAAAACATCACCATATGTACACATCATATCAAAACATGTGTACATGTATACATCACTAACATGTATATCAAAATAAAACATGTATACATCAGACATAAAAGATATGTAAGAGTTCTAAGTCTAAATAATTGTAAGTATCAAAACAAAAATAAGTGACAGAATTGTTATCAAATACTATACTACTCCCCCTTTCGAGGAGGGTCCTTCTGGACTAAACCAAGCTTGTCTCGAAAGTGCTCAAACTTTACTCGAGACAGAGGTTTAGTCAAGATATCAGCAACCTGATCCTCAGTGCTTATATACTCGAGCTTGATGGCTCCTCTCTGCACCATGTCTCGTATATAGAAGTAACGGATCTCAATGTGTTTTGACTTATCATGGAATACAGGATTTTCATTCATCTGAATGCAGCTTTGATTATCACACATAATCATAGTGGGATCCATTTCCAAGTCAAAAATTCTAGATAAGAGTTTCCGAAGCCACACCGCTTCACAGCTGGCAGAGCAAGCAGCTATATATTCTGCTTCAGCGGTACTGAGGGCCACACTAGATTGTTTCTTGCTGAACCAGGAGATCATGGCAGAACCAAGACCATAACATCCACCTGAAGTACTTTTTCTGTCTGAGACACTACCTGCCCAATCAGAATCTGAGAAACCATGCAACTTGAGTTCATTGTCTCCAAGATAGTAAAGGCCAAAGTCCACTGTACCTTTTAGGTACCTCATTATATGCTTTGCAGCTATAAGGTGAACCTTTCTAGGTTCCACTTGAAACTGACTTAGGGTATTTACAGCAAAGCATATATCAGGCCTAGTATTTGTTAAGTACATCAATGATCCAATGATTTGTCTATATAGGGTTATGTCCACTAGTTCTGATGAATCATTAACTAGTAGTTTCAGGTTGGAGTCCATGGGAGTGGCCATAGCTTTACACTCCAACATATCAAATCTTTTGAGAATCTCCACAGTATACTTACCTTGATTTAGAAAGATTCCTTTTGGCTCTTGCCATAATTCTAGGCCTAAGAAGTAGTGCATTAGTCCGAGATCTTTCATTTCGAATTCTAAAGAAAGCTTCTTCTTGCTTTCAATGATTTGATTCTCATTTCCGGTTAGAAATAGATCATCTACATACAACAGCAAAATAACAGGTTCATCATTCATCACTTTGAGATAAAGGTTGGGGTCAGCTTTACTTTTGGTAAAGCCCATGCTTGTTAAGAAACTGTCAATCCTTTCGTACCAAGCCCTGGGAGCTTGCTTCAAACCATATAATGCCTTTTTTCAGTTTGCATACATGGGTCCTTCCGTCTTTGACCTCAAAACCTTGAGGTTGTTCTATGTATACTTCTTCTTCAATTACACCATTCAAAAAAGCTGTCTTAACATCCATTTGATGCAATTTCCATTTCATCATGGATGCAAGTGCCATGATAGTTCTAATTGAAGTATACCTAGCAACAGGTGCAAATGTTTCTTCATAGTCAATTCCCTCCTTTTGAGAGAATCCTCTGGCTACAAACCTTGCCTTGTATTTTTCAATGCTACCATCTGCAGCATGTTTTATCTTGAAAATCCATTTGGAAGAAACCACACTTTTATCTTTTGGTTTGGGGACTATATCCCAAACATCATTCTTCATTATCGACTGATATTCTTCCGTCATTGCTTCTACCCATTCTTTCTTTTGAGCTGCTTCTTCATAGCTAGTAGGTAGTTGATCCACAAGATCACACATCAAGGCCATATAGTTGGATACTAACTTTGGTTTCTTTCTTTCTCTAATGGAGCCTTCAGGAGCACCATATCTTTCAGCTCCTTGAATAATATCTCTAGCCCATGCTGGTCTTCTTTTCCTAGATAATTATGCAACAGGAGGTTCTTGTGATTCCAGCATGTCATGATCCTCTGGAATGTCCTCTTCAGGGATGTGAACAGTCTCTGAGATTCTGGGAGAAGTATCTTCTTCATAAACTTCTTCAAGTTGACACTTTCTAGATTTCTTGAGAGCTGCTTCCTCATCGAAGGTTACATCTCTACTTATTTCTATATGATGAAAGCCTGGTATGTAAATCCTGAAAGCTTTGGATGATTCACAGTAGCCAACAAATAATCCTTTCTTACCAGAAGGATCCAACTTGGTTCTCTTTTCCTTTGGAATGTGAATGTACACAGGACACCCAAATATTTTAAGATGGCTTACCTCGGGCTTCTTTCCAGAAAACACTTCTTCTGGAGTTTTGAAATCAAGAGCACTATGGGATAATCTGTTTTGAACATATACTGCTGTCCTGGCTGCTTCAGCCCACAGATACATGGGAAGATCCTGATCATGTATCATAGTCTTCACAGCTTCCATGATGGTTCTATTTTTCCTTTCTGCAACCCCATTTTGTTGGGGATTGTAGGGAGTAGTTAGTTCTCTCTTGACTCCAGCTTCTTTACAGAAATCTTCAAACTCTTTTGAAGTATATTCTCCACCATTGTCTGTTCTGAGAATCTTGATTTTCTTTTCTGAGAGATTTTCTATTAGAGCCTTGAACTCTTTGAATTTTCCAAAAACTTCATTCTTGCCCTTTAGAAAGTATATCAAAGTTTTCCTTGAATGATCATCAATGAATGAAAGGTAGTATTCAAAACCACTTAGAGAGGTGGTGGGCATTGGACCACATACATCTGAGTGTATTAACTCCAAGATACCCTTAGTCTTTGTTTCACTCTTTGGAAAGGGGTTCTTGACATTCTTCCCTTTCTTACATCCTTTGCATGTGCCATCATGATCAACCTTCAAATCTGGTAGTCCAATGACCACCTTGCTTACATAGGGTAAGGCTTTGTAGTTAATGTGAGCTAGTCTTCTATGCCATAGCTCACTGGGGCTAGAGGTCTCATGAACAAGGGCAGCTTCTGGATGACCCTTGAGTTTATATAGACCTCCTTCCTCTTCACCAATAACAATTGCATCCTTAATAGATTTTCCTTTGGACCACATTAACACTTGTCCATCAATGAATGCTACCCTGTAGCCTTTCTTGTCTAAAGCTGAGATTGAAAGCAAATTCTTCTTCAATCCTGGAACATATAAAACTTCCTTCATCTTCATGGGAGTTCCAGAATCGAGTTTGTAGTTTGCTTCACCAATTCCCTTAATGGGGTATTGATTGTCATCTCCTAGAGATACCCTTTGGGGAGAAGTCTTTTCTTCAAGATTTGAGAGAGTCCTTTTCTGTCCCGTCATGTGCTTTGAAGCACCACTGTCAATAAGCCATGTACCTTCTCCAGGGGTTATAGATCCAGAGAGTGCGGAGAAGAGAACATATTCTTCTGCATCTTCTTCTTCATTTCTCCTTGACCTTCTTTTGAAGAAGGTCCTTTCTTCTTCCTCTTCATTTCTAGGTCTCTTATTGTGAGACCTTTCTTCCTCTACTTCTTCGTCTTCACTATCATCTTCTGCAAGATGAGCTTGGTGCCTTTTGTAGTGAGTGCCCTTTTTCTTCTGTAGAGGGCAATCTCTAGCAATGTGTCCTAATTTGTGACAAGAGAAACACTGGAAAGAAGAGTAATCTCTTCTTTGATTAGATCCTCTTTTCTTATGAAATCTGTGTGGAGGATGAGACTCCTTGTGACTATCCTTTTTAGAGTAGGATTGATTCCTTCTTCTTTTGGTGTGGGTGGCCAAGGCTTGGTCATCCTCTTTGAGCAAGGCTTCTCGATTTGCAACCCTAGCCTCCTCTTGAACACAATCCTCCCAAACTACATCAAACTTCATACTTTCTTTTCTGGCACACATAGTTTGAATGAATGACTCCCAAGATCTAGTGAGACCATTTAGAGCAGTCATCACAAGTTCATCTTCATCAAGAGTATCACCAATGGCATCTAGTTGCTCTTTGATTTGAGAGACTCTTGAGAAGTAGTCTTGAATGGATTCTCCTTTGTGCATCTTGGTACTCTTCAACTGAGTCCTTAGATTCATCTTTCTGTTGATGTTCTTTCCTTCATACATTCTTCCTAGGGCATCATACATTTCCTTTGGAGTCTTCTTGGAAGACACTTGGGGAATCAAGTGATCTTTAATGGAATCAGCTATGATTCTCTTTGCCCTAATCAGATCCTTCCTGTGTTTTTCTTTAGCTTCATCTTCTTCTGGTTCTGCAACTTCCTCCTTGATATAATGAGCAAGATCATTCTCCTCAAGAATGAGACCAATTCTGTATTTCCATGCCCGGAAATTCTCTATGCCTTCTAGCTTGTCTTCAAGCTTAGTATTTGGAGCCATCTTCTCTTGGGGGAGTCCAAGAGACAGAGCAGACTTACCTGGGAAGTTACTTTTCACTTTTCCGGAAACTGGAACAGAATTTTATCGCACTTTTGGTAGAATTAGGGTTTGACTTTCCCGGAGTTCTATCCAACCAAAAAGTTCGCTCTATAGCTCAAAAGAATGCTCTTGAGAAAGGCTATCCAGTCATGTAATCAGAAATCAAAAATTACAACTTTTTTTTTTCTTCTGAAACCAAAATCTGACGTATCGCACTTTTGGTAGAATTAGGGTTTGGATTTCCCGAAGTTCTACCCAACCAAAAAGTTCGATCTATAGCTCAAAAGAAAGGTATTGAAGAGAGCTATCCAGCCATGCAACCAAAAATCAAAAATACCAACTTTGGGCTGAAAACCCTAACTTCATCAAAGAGAGAGAAAGAGGTATTCTTACCTTGTGAAAGATTTCCTATTCAGTCTAGCTCTGATACCATGTTGAATTTAAACCAAATAGACAAGCAAGATCTCTGATAGAAACACAATCACAAGATAAACACACTATATATCCTGGGAAACCCTCATGGGGTAGAAAACCCAGTAAAGCTTTCCTCAATAAGATGATCAACCAAAATACAAGATGTGCTCCTTCCTTCTAAGTCTCCTTAGCAGATCTCCTCAACTAGTGCGCACTCTTCCACAAGTGAGTGAATGATCTAATGAGGAGTTCACCTCCTCTATTTATACTTGAATCTCAACTGACTAAAAGACCTGTTGGGGCCGACCTCACCTGGAGAAGTCTAATAACCCCTAAAATGTAACTACAGGGCCGACCCACATATGGTGGGTCTAATAACCCTAGTTAATACTAACCATCGGAGGAATAAACATCTCCGGATACATAATAGGATTACCTCGGAGGGATGAAACATCTCCGGAATAATAAAGTACAAATATAATATTCTTTGAAGTTACAATATTTAACATGCGGAAGCTTACGAAAGCATTTCGTATATGCGCATATATGGAAGCTTCCATATATACCAAGCTTCCATATATGCGCATATACAGAAGCTTGCATAAGCTTCTGTATATGGGCATATACGGAAGTGTTCTGTATTTGCACATATATGGAAGTGTTCTGTATATACACATATACGGAAGCTTTAGTAGGCGTTCCGTATATGTGCATATACAAAAGCTTCTATATATGCGCAGCTTCCGTATATGCCCAGCTTCCATGTATGCACATATACGGATGCTTCCATATATGCGCATCTTCTGTATATGTGCATATATAGAAGCTTTCGTATATGCGCATATGCTTGCAGAAGCTTCCGTATATGTGCATATGCTTGCAGAAGCTTCCGTATATGCGCATGTATGGAAGCTTCCATAAGCGTTCCGTATATGCGCATATACGGAAGCTTCCGTATGTAGGCTGCAAATATACAGAAGGTGCCGGAAAGTAGGCATATATGGAAGCTTCTGTATATGCGCATGTATGGATGCTTCCGTAAGTGTTCTGTATATGCGCATATACGAAAACTTCTATATATATGGAAGCTGCGCATATACAGAAGATTCTGTATATGCGCAGCTTCCATATATGCGGATATACGAAAGCTTAAGTAGGCATTCCGTATATGCCCAGCTTACCTATATATGCATATGCAAAAGCTTACGGATACGGAAACTGAGCATATACGAAAGCTGCGCATATACGGAAGCTTTCGTATATGCCCAACTTCCGTATATGCACATATACGGAAGCCTCTTATATGCGCATATACGAAAGTGTTCCATATATGCACATATACATAAGCTTAAGTAGGCGTTCCGTATATGTGCATATATGAAAGCTTCCATATATGCGCATATACAGAAGCTTCTGTATATGCCCAGCTTTCGTATATGCCTTGCTTCCGTATATGCCTTGCTTCCATATATGCGCATATACAGAAGTTTCCATATATGCGCATCTTCTATATATGCACATATACAGAAGCTTCCTCATATGAGCATATGCTTACGGAAGCTTTCGTATATGCGCATGTACCGAAGCTTCCGTAAGCGTTCCATATATGCGCATATATGGAAGCTTTTATATATATGCTGTGCATATACGAAAGGTGCCGAAAATGGGGCATATACGGAAGCTTATGTATATGCACATGTATGAAAGCTTCCGTAAGCGTTCCATATATGCCCATATATGGTAGCTTCCGTATATACAGAAGCCGCGCATATACGGAAGCTTCTCTATATGCACAGCTTCCGTATATGCACATATACAGAAGCTTAAGTAGGCATTCCGTATATGCGTAGCTTCCGTATATGTGCATATGCAGAAGCTTACGGATACAGAAGCTGAGCATATACGGAAGCTGTGCATATACGGAAGCTTCCGTATATGCGCATATACAGAAGCTTTTGTATATGCGCATATATAGAATCTTTCGTAAGCTTCTATATATATGCGCATATACAAAAGTGTTCTATATATGCGCATATATGGAAGTGTTTCGTATATGCATATATACGGAAGCTTAAGTAGGCATTCCATATATACGCAACGCATATATGAAAGCTTCCGTAAATGCGGAGCGCATATACGAAAACTTCCATATATGCGCTACCTATATACGGAAGCTTCACGCATATACAGAAACTTCCGTATATGCACTGCGTATATACGGAAGCTTTCGTATATGCACATATATAGAAGCTTACAAAAACTTCCATATATACGCATATACGCTGTGCATATACGGAAGGTTTCGGAAGCTGTGCATATACAGAAGCTTCAGCTTCCGTATATGCGCATCTATGGAAGCTTCCGTAAGCATTCTGTATATGCCCAGCTTCCGTATATGCGCATATATGGAAGCTTCCATATATGCACATATACTGAAGCTGGGCATATACAGAATGCTTACGGAAGCTTCCATACATGCGCATATACGGAAGGTTCGGGAAGCTGTGCATATACAGAAGTTTCCGCATATACGGAAGCTTCCGTATATGCGCTGCGCATACATGAAACGGTTATGTATATGCACATATACGGAAGCTTAAGTAGGAATTCGATATATATGCATATGCGAAAGCTTACGAAAGCGTACCGTTCAGGCGCATATACGGAAGCTTTCGTATATTCGCAGCTTTGTATATGCGCTGTGTATGTACGGAAGCTTTCATATATGCACAGCTTTCGTATATGCGCAGCCTCTGTATATGCACATATACGAAAGCTTCCTTATATGTGCATATACAGAACGCTTACGGAAGCTTTCATATATGCGCATATACAAAATGCTTACGAAAGCTTCTGTATATGCGCATAGCGCATAGTTCAGAAGTTCAAATTATTGGGATTGTGGTAGGTGGGAAGGTAGACGCTAATTGAACCTACGAGTTGAATAAGCTCATCAAGTACTAGTGTAATCACTTAGCATATACGGTCTTATCCTAGTTCCTGCTAAGAAGAGTTTCTGTAGAGTCCATAACGAGGCAAAGTTCCTATCGAACATATTTTTTGCCGAGCAGAGTTCCCACCGGGCAGAGTTCCTATGGGGTAGAGTTCCCTCTAGGGAAGAGTTCCCATTTAGTTAGAGTTCCTATCAAAGTCTATATTGGGGATGATTTCCTACGGAGCAAAGTTATCGTCGGGCAGAGTTCCTGTTAGAAAGAGATCACGTAGAGTCCATAACGAGGCAAAGTTCCCACTAGGTAGAGTTCCTATTGGGGCGCAGTTCATATTGAGGTAGAGTCCATATCGAGGCAAAGTTCCTGTTGAATAGAGTTCCTACTGGGAAGAGTTCCTATAGAGTCCATATCAAGGCAAAGTTCCTATCGAAGAGAGTTTTTGCTGGAAATATTTCTCGCAAGTTCCTATTGGGTTGGAGTTCTTGTCAGAGCAGAGTTCCTATCAAAGTCCATATCAGGGTTAAGATCCCATTGAGGTAGAGTTCCTGTCAAAGTCTATATATCGGGGCTGAGTTCATGTGGAGCAAAGTTCTCGTTAGGCAGAGTTCCTGTCAAAGTCTATATGTCGGGGTTGAGTTCATGTGGAGCAAACTTCTCATCGGGAAGAGTTCCTATCGGGCAGAGTTCCCATTGAGGTAGAGTTCTTGTCAAAGTCTATATTGTGGTTGAGTTCCTGTGGAGAAAATTTCTCATCGGGAAGAGTTCCTACTGGGAAGAGTTCCTGTAGAGCCCAATTTGTAAGCTCCAACTTGCTGGATGCACCAACACTCAATTTTTCAGCTACAACGAAAGGATGCACCAACAGCTAGTTTTGTCAACTACAACTAACTGGATGCACCCAGTTTTCCTACTTTGGCAGATTGATTTCTTGCACATGTGACCATAATAAGGAAAACTGAAAGCATGGCTGGATAACCACATCAACAAGGAACATATCCATGTCGTCCTTTAAATTTGTTGATACACACCATGTTTGTTGCAATATCTTGGGAACCCATATAATCCACTTTAGGTTACAGAGATCAAACATATACCAATTTATAAAAAATTATTGTCATTTCCCTATATGCACATATATGGAAGGCGCATACAGAAGGGCTTCTGTGTATGCGCATATATGGAAGTGCTTCCATATAAGCACATATACTGAAAAACAATCCGCATCTAGTGCCCTAACAACCTTACTAACCCCCTCTCTCATTCTCTCTCACCCACTCTCCACCTACCCGCAACCTACTAACACCCCCCTTCTCTCTACCTCTAACCTCCTTACATCCCCCTCTCACTCTACCTCTAACCCCCTAACATCCCCCCTCTCTCTATCTCTCTCATACTCTCCCTACACTTAACCCCCATCTCTATCTCTCTCCTACTTCCCCTACCCCTAAACCCCCCTCTATCTTTGTCTCTCCTAATCTCCCTCCCCATGCCACTAACCACCCCCCCATCCATCTCTCTCTCTCTCTCTCTCTCTCTCTCTCTCTCTCTCTAACCTCGACCCCCCACTCCTCACCTATATCCCCCCTTCTTTTTAACTGCCCTACTCCTCCCCAAATCCCTACCCCCCTTGATCCATATCTCTTTTGGTTTTCTATTGCATCTAATGCATCAAAATAAACCCTAATTAGCTTGCAATATATTAATTTTTGTATCAGCATTGGACATTATATTAATTGTAAAACTTAATTTTTGTATCAGCATTGGACATCATATTAATTGTTAAACTTTGTCGAAGGTTTGCAAATCAATTATTAGGAATGGTAATACTTAAAACATGGTCATTTATTTCACTAAAATAGGGATGATTTTCTCTTCCTCATTTCATATAATTAAGTGCAAAAGACAATTACTAGTATGTGGAAATTAACAATTTTGCAAAAGCAAGAAAGCAAAAAAGAAACTCCATAAAACATGAGAATTAGAGCCATGATTTTCCAATGGTTTTTGTAAAAGATGTGCTAAGTATCTGCATCATATGAAAAAATTTAGTTAAATATAGTATTTAAACTATTATTTATTTCTCAATTAATGAAACTACTTTCACCATTCTCTAATTAGCATTTTAGATATTAAAGCCATTTTTTTTAATGCAATCTTTGAGGATGAGTTGCAATCTTTAAACTCCTAAATCAATTATGATGAATGATAAATGAGTGTACCAAAATAATACAGGAACTTAAGTAGTTTGTCTTAAGTATCAATAAAAGTATTTTGAAGCATTGGTAACAAGAAAATGTTATATATATTTTTTTTGTATGTGTTTTCACAATAAAGTCTTTAGCCATGTATTGAAATAATCTTTGAAGTTGAAAGATTCTACATATAGAAGTGTCCATGGAAATTGAGTTTTCTATAAATTCTCAATCTCATTTATATGGTAATTGAATCATAGTTACAACGTGAAAATAGCTTTAACAACTTTATATAATTTCCAACAACTTGAAGTTATAATCAAAACTTCATGAATCTTATATTGAATATCAAAACATCATTTATATTAGTCATCATCAAAGAAACATTAACAACTTGTATAACAAGATTACATTTTGTTTAGAATCTTTTAAATATGATAAAATTTGAACACACTTACGATAAAAAAAGATATGGAATATAGCAAACTTTTGACATGAATTATAATTAGTGAATTAAAAGAGATCACCTAAACTTATTAAGGTTCCAAAGTGTTGTATGTAATTAGGACAAACTTTGCATTGTTTAAATCAAAATTTAATGGTAGTTTGCTTAAAAGAATATCATACTTTTGTATTCATCCATACATCAAAGAAACATTAATAATTTTGCAAACCATTAAAACATACATTCAACTTATTTTACACTTATATCTCAAGATTAGAGTTTGTTTATAATATTTTAAATATGATAAAATTTGAACACAAACTTATGGAATATAACAAACTTTTGATAAGAATTATAATTAGTGAATTAATAGAGATTACATTCAAAATAAAAATGCATTTCCAAATATAAATTAGCATTATTTTCACACTTATATCTCAAGATTAGAGTTTGTTTATAATATTTTAAATATGATAAAATTTGAACACAAACTTATGGAATATAACAAACTTTTGATAAGAATTATAATTAGTGAATTAATAGAGATTACATTCAAAATAAAAATGCATTTCCAAATATAAATTAGCATTATTTTCAAGGTAATAATGCTTTTCAAATTACAATTTTTAATAAAAAGTTTAATATGTTTTAGATATTTTAGAAAAGAAACATCCATTTTCAAATAAAAAGTGTAATTCAATTTAAAAAGTTAATAAAAGGTATACTTAAATTCTAGATTTTTTTCAAGATAAAATTACCTTTTCAAATGAAATCAAAGTGTACTTTGAGATTTTCAATATAAAAAGTTTGTGTAGTCTGTTTTATATATTCAACGTAGAAAGGTTACATAGTTGATGAAACTTATACATGAATTTTAGATTTTTTTCAAGATAAAAAGACCTTTTCAAATGAAATGAATGTATATTTTAGATTTTCTAACATAAAAAGTTAGTTAATAAAATGTGTAGTGTATTTTATATAGTCAGCGTAGCAAGGTTAAGGTTACATTGATAGGTGAAATATAACCCTGCCTTGAAAAATTGATACCCGGACGTGATGTAAGAGGGGCAGACTAAAGAGAAAACCAGAAGAATAACAAAACACGAGGGTATGTGGGATTTACTGTGTAAAAGAACTTGTAGGCATGTGGGAAGGTGAAACAATGTGGAGAAATTAAAGGGATTGCAGATAAGTAAGCTACCCAAATTGACTGCGGCGATGTGTGAAATCGTGGATGATCGTGGATTACAGCACGCATAAGGCCATCGCCATCGCATCGCATGAATGGAGCTTTCCGTTTCCGTCCATAGGATGTTGGCAGAAGGCACACTTCTCTTGTGCCTATGGTTTTGGGAAATCAACACATGGTTTTGCAAATTTGCTGATGGTTTTCGGGGTCATTGTTTAAGATCAATAATTATTTATGAAAATAATCACCTTTACGCAAAGCGGGTTGATTAGGTGACACTACGGTCCTTCTTAATTTCTTATAGGCTAGCATTTGCTCTTTTGAACTTTAGATCTCAATTTCTAGTTTGTAAAGTAACACACCTCAAAACAACACCCCTCTTGAGTACCCATGTCCTAAAAGAATGATAAGAGATAATTATGCTTCAAGCTTGTTCCCAATTTATGAAATAAACGAGATATATGTATTAGTTCAAACAACAACAAAGAAATAAAAGATTACGATTTGTACTGATGTGTATAGCTCAATTCACAATCATTCATGTTGGAGCCATAACCATTGAGGCCACAAACTTCTAATTTTTATTTAAACATCGCGGTTCCTAAGAATTTTTCATTAACTAAAAAAGAAACAAGTGTAACTTTGGGAACATAAGAATCTTTCATTAACCAAAAAGGAAACAAGCTCCAAGCTTGTTCCTAATTTCTTAGGAAACAAATAAGAGATAATTAACTTGAATGCATTAGCTGAAACAACCAACACACCAAAAAAATAAGATCTATGTTGCCTATAGTGCAATTCACAAACCTTCATGTTGAAGCCATAATTCCTGGTTGGCCACATACTTCTAATTTATATTTGAAAATCCTATTCATTCACAAACCTTCGTGTTGGAGCCATAAATCATCCATGGCTACTGTCTTTTGATATATATAGAACAATATTGACTCTCCAGTTCTAAAGAGAACATTATCATTACAAGTCACACGTAGCCACCACCTCTTATTTTATATTTGAACAATCTGGAATACTAAAGATAGTTTCCATTGAAATTCAGTTGAACTTTGGATTTCTCGTGTCAAGAAATCAAGATTCCAAGTGATTTATGTCATCTTGGATTACAAATATATGTACAGCTAGGAATAATTCATTCCACGGGGGCACAATTTGGGCAATAGTAATGGTCATAGCAATCATTTGGTCATTCTTATGCCCAACTTGCCTAAACAATTAAAAGAAACAAAGCCTTATTCCCAAGGGTTGATGTTGTAAATATAAATCTAGCAATAAATTGTTTCCCAGGCAAGTCGAACAAGTTGAATAAATCCATCTATATCATGG
This sequence comes from Larix kaempferi, assembly GCA_027924585.1. Classification (NCBI taxonomy): domain Eukaryota; kingdom Viridiplantae; phylum Streptophyta; class Pinopsida; order Pinales; family Pinaceae; genus Larix; species Larix kaempferi. Next base: position 1,996,113 of record BSBM01001112.1, on the reverse strand, counting down.
AAACTTAAATCAATAGCCCTTTTTACTACAGATATTTTTTCTGTCCCAAAACTGACAACAGCAGTTGAAAATGCAATTTCTGACTTTCTAAAAGCTTCAAATCCAGCACTGACATCTTGTGTCTACATTTCAGAAGCAAATTGGACATCAATTAGAGAAATTTTCCAAAGATATCAAACTAACCTACTTCTATGGAATGCAAACTAAATGAGACGCTGGAAAAGAACAAATGGAAAAGCAAACAATATGCATAAAATAATAATAACTTAATTATCAAAGCGCTTAATTATCTTCCTACTCCATATTTCACAAGAGCTAATTATATGCATATAATAACAATAGATTAATTTTGAAAGCACTTAATTATCTTCCTACTTCATATTTCAGAAGAGCTAATTTCTTATCTAGTAACAATGTATTTCAAATTCTGTGCTTCTTTATAATTTGAAGATATAACTTGTGATACATTATATAGACTAAATTTCTCAGCAAGAGAAAAATACATAGTCTACAACTTACATATTGCAATACACGATGAAAATGAGGGTTATTTAACTCGTCGACATATGAGAATCGCGATCATGGGGATTCACCTGCAATATCACAAAGCCTTTGGTCATAAGGTAAATTTAAGTAGAATTCATATAAATCCAGTAACATTCATATCTTTAATGCAACTAACAATCTCTTCAAATATTACTCTAAACAACTAAAATGATGTAGAGAAAAAGTAAAACTGCAAAAAGGTCCACCAATGAAACATCTTTTTGGTGGGTTCCTCTTCAGCCAAACCATTTATTAAAATATACAAAAAATACAACTCAAGCACAGGCACATTTTATGAAACTTTGTAATGCTAAGGGAAGGCTTACAATGAATATCCCTCTATGTTTGAGATTGACAATGGCAGTGTAATGTCCCCATTCAAATAAGTGCATAGTAAGACAATCCCAGCAATCCTACTAGTTTCCTAGGTTGGATGGGCACATGTGGGATGGTAATAAGGAAGCTAATAAATAATATTTAAACATTAGAAGGGTTCAAGCATTTAATAGATATGATGAATAAATAAATTCAAGAAAAATTCTAGGTGGCAAGTGGTTTTGGAGACATATGGAGGTGGTGGGACCCACACTAGCTTGATTTTTCAATGACACATGGCAGCTCTCTCTTGCCAATTCGAATTCATGGGAAGGTGAACAGTCTTGGGGTGAGTTGGTAAGTCATAACACATGGCATTGAGAATATTAGGTCGAAATGGGATGGAATAGTAACCTCCATGGGAGAGGAAGAGTCAAATTGGAGACTAGTGGACACTTGGGCTAGATTCCCTAGTTTTATGACAACAATAATGAAGCATCTATGACATTTATGACAAAATTCAGACCTGACTTCTTACACCTGACCATTATGACATGTCAGCCCCAAAAATAGGCTCAAGGAAGGTTCTCATGGAGTTGGAGGAATCCAAAGAGACTCAAATTCGAATTTGGGAGAAGATGGAAGGTTGGAACTAGGAGACAAGTGGCAAATGAGGAATATTTTCTAAATGGAAAATTATTGAATCTATTGAGAGGATTTCGACCCCTTGAAGGCTAATGTTGGTTATAAAATATAGAAATCATGTATGAGAATGGCTTTTGATGATTTGAGAAAAATTGCATTTGTGAAGAGAGAACTAGTGGATGACTAGTTCCTTTCCTTAGCCAATTTCGAGGGTGAAAGATTCCCATCCAAGTTGGTGTTTGGAGAGGCCACTCAGGTCTTTCATGGTGCTTTAATGGAGTTTTATTTGTAGGTATCAGCTACAGGAAGTTTCATGGTTTGGTTTAGTGCAGCACTTTCTCTCCACTGTTTTCAGTTTTGAAGGCATATTCGTGCTCCTTGAGGGAGGGCGTTTTTGGTGAGCACTTGTGCTTCTTGAGAGAGCTTCTCATTATATATTTCTGATTGTAATAGCTTCATATCCTCTGTTATTGATATTCATAAAGTCTCAGGTCGAAATACCCACTCTTTGTATGCAAAACTATTGATTAATGAGCAAACAATGTCCATTTCCCCAATGCATTGATGTATGACATTATAATGTTGATTATTTTGAATGGATGGATGATTCTATGATATATTTGTGATCAATATACTTCCATGGATGTCTTCTACAAGTTTCATGTACTGTACTTGAGCATTTGAAGCATTTTTACTCAGTTTAGTTGTATTGGGAGGTGAAATAGTGCCATTTCCCCAAGGGTCGAATTGGGGGTTTTTGCTGTTGAATGTGAGAGAGTTAGAGCAGTATTAAAAATCAATTAATGGTTCATTTGAGACCTTAATCACATACTTAACACATTATATACCTCTGTTCATAAATTTGTGGGACTTTGGAGGCATTTGGAAGGCCATTTAGAGTGTTACCCGGGGGGGATTTAATGCACAAATTACTAGTCAAAATTACCTATATTGATCAGAATACAAATCAAGTTTGCAGTAGAATTTGGAGGGCCATAAAACATCCATGAACCTAATATTCAAGTCTAAATACCATTCATACACTCCTACAGAAGATTTGGGAGCATTTGGTTTGATTTGGAGGTAAAAACAGTAAAACTAGTCAAAGGTCGAAATTGGGAAAAAAGTGGAAAAATTGACATTTTAATAAAATTTTGAAAAAGGGCCATTACAAGTGGTATCAGAGCATGTTCTTGGCACCTGATGGTCTTAACAAGAAGTCAAAAGAATAATCCACCACCCTTTGAACCAGTAGTTGAAGAGGTTTTTGTTGAAGAAGAGGTAGTAGAAAAAGAGGAGTCTTTCGTTGGAACCATGGGTAGAGAGGAGGATGACAAATTAAAACATAAGGAGGAACTTATTGCAACCTTAGATCCATGTTTCTCTAAAATTTCATCAAACATGGATAGGATAGGTGATAAATTATTGCAAGGATTCGAATTGTTGATTAGCCAGCTTCAAAGCAAAGGGATAATAGGAGATAATAGTGGTTCACATTCAGGGGAAAAGATGAAAGGGAATGAGCACATTTTCTCAAGTACAGGACCTCATAATAGACTTGATGAATTTCAAAGCACACAAAGGCCTACTGCACCTAAATTTCTCACACCCAAAGAAGAGCCCAATCTTGAATTGGATTACAAGAAACTAGTAAATGATTGGAATGATTTGAATGAAGAGTGTAAAAGAGGTGTACCACTCAGTGACTACATTGATGCTATGAAAAAGATTAATAGGAAGGGAGACAATAAGAGTCCATTCCAAAACAAAGAATTAAATAGTGCTATTGAAAAAATGTCACTTCCTACTTTTGATGGTTCTTCTCAAAATTCTACTAACACTTGGGTGTAAAAATTGGATGTATATTTTCAGTTGAATCCTATGTTGGAAGAGGATGCATTAAAAATGGCCATTTTGCATTTGGAAGGAGATGCCAATGAATGCTGGTTTCATGGGCTAAAAACCTTGGGTCATAATCAGGTTAAAACATATGGAGAATTTGTTGACAGGGTACTAGAAAGATTTGAACAAAAAGATCCAGAATTGCCTTTCAAAGAACTAGCTCAATTGAAGCAAACTGGGTCCCCTACTGAATATATGATGGACTTTCAAAAATTATCAGTCAAGGTGGCTAATGTATCTATGGGAAGATTATTATTTCTATTCATTGAAGGTTTGGCTGAACCCTTAAGAGGTTTGGTCAAATCCCACAAGCCAACTACATTAAAAGATGCAATGAGCTTGACTAGGGATCTCCAAAATGTGCTTCCTAGAACGAGATTTCCTCCTAAGCCTAGCTATAAATTTGAAAAGAAACCTTGGCAAAGGGATGGATATGATAAGAAACCTTGGCAAAGAGAGCCATTTGAGAGGAATAAAAAAGAGGGACTAAATAGGGATGAACTTAGAAAAAAGAAACTATGCTTCACATGCTTCCAACCATGGACACCGGGGCACAAATGTACCAAAGGAAAGGCTCAATACATAGAAGTATTTTCTGATAATGAGGGGTATGATGGGGGCATGGATGAATATGGACATATTTTAGATCAAGAAGAGGCATATGAGACAGCAGTAGAAGAGGAAATAAAAGAAGAAAATCAGCCTTCACCGGACAAAGCAAGAATGGCAGTGCTTTCAGCAGTACCTTGCTATCATACTATCCGATGCAAAGGTGTGATACAATGACAAAGAACTTCAGTTTTGGTAGATGGAGGAGCCCCTCATAACTTCATTGATGCAGAGATGGTAGAGAAAAGAAAGATACCTATTGAACCATTTGATGGCTTCACAGTTGTCATTCCCGGTCACAACACAATGCAATGCAAAACATGGGTTCCAAAGCTGCAAGTCACCGTAGGTAACTATACTTTTGTTGATAGTTTTTATGTGGTTGATTTTGCTGATACTAATGTGATTTTGGGAGTGCAATGGTTGTATTCAATAGGAGAGCATACAGTAAATTATCAAATTCCCGAAATGAAATTTCAAGATTCAAAAGGAGTACAAAGAGTTGTGAGAGGGCAACACACTTATCCAAATCAAGTAGTGACTTGCAATAGCATGAGATCTATATTGAGGCATGGGGATATAGAATGGGATGTTGAATGTCATATTACATCTCCCAAGCCAACTATAAATATTGTCAAACACCCAAAAGAGATAGAGAGACTTTTGCAAAAATATGAAAAGGTTTTTAGAGACCTTCCACATGGTAGGCCACTGGATAGGGGGGTTGAGCACAGTATTTTTTTGGAGGAGGGTACTTCACCCATTCAGATACCACCTTATAGACATCCTAAAAGGTTTAGAGATGAGATTGAAAAAGCTATCCAAGAACTCCTAGAGTTGGGACTCATTAGACCAAGCTCTAGCCCTTATGCTTCTTCAGTAGTGCTAGTGAAGAAAAAAGATGGAACATTGAGAATGTGCATAGATTTTAGAGCCTTGAACAAAAAGACTATAAAGAATAGGTATCCTATTCCTAGGATTGATGAGCTCATGGATGAGCTACATGGGACCAAATACTTCTCAAAAATTGACCTTAGATCAGGGTATCACCAAATTCGAATGAAAGATGAAGATGTGCAAAAGACCGCTTTTCGATGTCATGTTGGCCACTTTGAATTTCTTGTCATGCCTTTTGGGTTAACCAATGCTCCAGCCACCTTTCAAGCATGTATGAATATGATATTTTGCAAGCAACTAAGAAGGTTTGTTTTGGTTTTCTTTGATGATATTCTCATTTACAGTAAAACATGGGAAGAGCATTTGCTGCAGTTAGAGATTGTGTTGAAAATCTTGCAAGAAGAGTCCTTATTTGCTAAATTATCAAAATGTGAATTTGGAATGAAAGAACTACTGTATCTTGGGCACATTATTGGGAAAGAAGGAGTGAAGGTACACATGAAAAAAATCAGGGCTATCTTGGAATGGCCATCACCAAATAATATTACCGAATTGAGAGGCTTTATTGGCATATGCACCTACTACAGAAAATTTGTGAAAGGGTTCTCCAAGTTGAATTCTCCACTCACTGATTTGACTAAGAAGGATGCTTTCAAGTGGGATGAAGAGGCTGAAAAGGCCTTCCAAAAAATGAAAGAGGTAATGAGTAGTTGTCCCATACTTGCACTTCCTGATTTTACTAAACCTTTTGTTGTGGAATGTGATGCTTCAGGTGGAGGAATAGGGGTTGTCCTAAAGCAAGGCCAACACTCCATAGCCTTTGAGAGCAGAAAGTTTCAGCCTCATGAAAAAATTTACTCCATCTATGATAAAGAAATGCTGGCCATTATGCATGCATTGGCCAAATTCAGACAATACATGGTGGGCAGCAAGTTTGTGGTGAAAACTGACCACAATAGTCTAAGACACTTTCTCACCCAAAAAGATCTAAATGAAAGGCAACAAAAGTGAGTAAGAAAGATTCAAGCTTATGATTTTGATATTGAATATGTCAAAGGAAAGAATAATATAGTAGCAGATGCTTTGTCAAGAAGGCCTTCTTTTTCTCTCATGGATATTGCCAGGGATTGGAAAAACATGCTACTAGTTGAATATGCCAAAGACAAATTTGCTTGTGATGTGTTGGATGGAATCAAAGGGGATGATAATTATAGGATTTTGAATGGGCTGATATATTATAAGGGAAGAATTTATTTAGTTCATAACTCAAGCTCAAGTACCGAATTTTGCAAGAAGCACATGATTCCCCACTAGCGAGCCATCCGGGGATCTTCAAAACTTATAGACAGTTGAGGCAAAGATTTTTTTGGAAGGGGCTGAAGGAATATGTTCAGAAGTATGTGAATGAATGTAAAGCATGTCAACAAAACAAATCAGAACTTACATGTCCAGTCGGCCTATTACAACCATTGCCCATTCCGAAGAAAAAATGGGACAGTATTTCCATGGATTTCATCACCGGATTGCCTAAATCCTTGGGTAAGGATTGTATCTATGTGGTAGTTGATAGGTTGAAAAAATTTGCTCATTTTTTTGCTGTTACATCATCTTTTAGTGCTGCACAAGTGGCTGATATTTTTTTCAAAGAAATCTTCAGATTGCATGGGCTTCCCAAGAGTATTGTCAGTGATAGAGATAGTAGATTCATGGGTGCTTTTTGGAAATAAATTTTTAGATTGGTAGGCACTCAATTGACTCCAAGTACCAGCTATCATCCACAAACTGATGGACAAATAGAGAGAGTAAACCAATGGTTGGAAGGATACCTAAGAAACTATGTGGGAGGGCAACAAAGAGCATGGGCAAAATGGCTACACTTGGGTGAGTTTTGCTACAACACCACTTATCATATGTCAATAGGAATGTCTCATTTCAAAACATTATATGGTTATGATGCACTTACATTTGCTGACATTATATTTGGTGATAGTAGAGCCCCAAAGGCTAAAGATTGGGTGGAAGAGAGCCAAGAAATTTTAAAGCTCTTGAAAGACAATTTGCAGGTTGCTCAAAATCAGAAAAAACAATATGCTGATAGACATAGAGAAGAGAGAACCTTTCAAGTCAATAATTTAGTATATTTAAGGTTGCATCCCTATAAACAAACATCTCCCAAAAAGAATGGAGCAGAAAAATTAAAACCAAGGTATTATGGGCCCTACAAGGTAGTGCGGAAGGTTGGAGAAGTAGCATATGAACTAGAACTTCCGGAAGGGAGTAAAATCCACAATGTATTTCATGTTTCTTGTATTAATAAAGCTCTTGGTCAGCAATTCATCACTTCAGAAATACTTCCTCCTTTGGATGATGAAGGTCAGCTCACACTTGTTCCGGAAAAGATTTTGAAGACACGGTAAAAAAGGTTGAGGAGTAGAATCATCAAAGAATATTTAGTGCAATAGAAGGACTTACCAAATGAAGATGCCACATGGGAAGAGGAGAATATTTTGCAGCATCCAAATTTGAAATTGCTTAACGACAAGCAATCTTGGGTGGGGAGGACTGTAATGTCCCCATTCAAATAAGTGCATAGTAAGACAATCCCATCAATCCTACTAGTTTCCTAGGTTGGATGGGCACATGTGGGATGGTAATAAGGAAGCTAATAAATGATATTTAAACATTAGAAGGGTTCAAGAATTTAATATATATGATGAATAAATAAATTCAAGAGAAATTCTAGGTGGCAAGTGGTTTTGGAGACATATGGAGGTGGTGGGACCCACACTAGCTTGATTTTTCAATGACACATGGCAGCTCTCTCTTGCCAATTCGAATTCCTGGGAAGGTGAACACTCTTGGGGTGAGTTGGTAAGTTATAACACATGGCATTGAGAATCTTAGGTCGAAATTGGATGGAATAGTAACCTCCATGGGAGAGGAAGAGTCAAATTGGAGACTAGTGGACACTTGGGCTAGATTCCCTAGTTTTATGACAACAATAATGAAGCATCTATGAAATTTATGACAAAATTCAGACCTGAATTCTTACACCTGACCATTATGACATGTCAGCCCCAAAAATAGGCTCAAGGAAGGTGCTCATGGAGTTGGAGGAATCCAAAGAGACTCAAATTCGAATTTGGGAGAAGATGGAAGGTTGGAACTAGGAGACAAGTGGCAAATGAGGAATATTTTCTAAATGGAAAATTATTGAATCTATTGAGAGGATTTCGACCCCTTGAAGGCTAATGTTGGTTATAAAATGTAGAAATCAAGTATGAGAATGGATTTTGATGATTTGAGAAAAATTGCATTTGTGAAGAGAGAACTAGTGGATGACTAGTTCCTTGCCTTAGCCAATTTCGAGGGTGAAAGATTCCCATCCAAGTTGGTGTTTGGAGAGGCCACTCAGGTCTTTCATGGTGCTTTAATGGAGTTTTATTTGCAGGTATCGTCTACAGGAAGTTTCATGGTTTGGTTTAGTGCATCACTTTCTCTCCACCGTTTCCAGTTTTGAAGGCATATTCGTGCTCCTTGAGGGAGGGCGTTTTTGGTGAGCACTTGTGCTTCTTGAGAGAGCTTCTCATTATATATTTATGATTGTAATAGCTCCATATCCTCTGTTATTGATATTCAGAAAGTCTCAGGTCGAAATACCCACTCGTTGTATGCAAAACTATTGATTAATGAGCAAACAATGTCCATTTCCCCAATGCATTGATGTATGATATTATAATGTTGATTATTTCGAATGGATGGATGATTATCTGATATATTTGTGATCAATATACTTCTATGGATGTCTTCTACAAGTTTCATGTATTGTACTTGAGCATTTGAAGCATTTTTACTCAGTTTAGTTGTATTGGGAGGTGAAATAGTGCCATTTCCCCAAGGGTCGAATTGGGGGTTTTTGCTGTTGAATGTGAGAGAGTTAGAGCAGTAGTAAAAATCAATTAATGGTTCATATGAGACCTTAATCACATACTTAACACATTATATACCTCTGTTCATAAATTTGTGGGAGTTTGGAGGCATTTGGAAGGCCATTTACAGTGTTACCCGGGAGGGATTTAATGCACAAATTACTAGTCAAAATTACCTATATTGATCAGAATACAAATCAAGTTTGCAGCAGCATTTGGAGGGCCATAAAACATACCTGAACCTAATATTCAAGTCTAAATACCATTCATACACTCCTACAGAAGATTTGGGAGCATTTGGGTTGATTTGGAGGTCAAAACAGTAAAACTAGTCAAAGGTCGAAATTGGGGAAAAAGTGAAAAAATTGGCATTTTAATAAAATTTTGAAAAAGGGCCATTACAGGCAGCGACAACTTCTTCTTCCATTGGTGTGAGGAGCCATCGCTGCTAGCGTAGCCTGCCATTTTGTAGTGCGTATTTCTAGTTATTTTTCCCAATTTGGTCATTGGCAATGGATTCCACACTACATAGAGCTTCCCCATGCCATCCCGATTCATAGCTATGTAACATACAAAAAAACATATATATGTATTTTTTTCTTTTTAAACTAATAACATCATCTTTTTATAAACAGGTAAGATACAATTCCTAAATTATGATCAACTTTTGTTCAACAGGCCGTGGAAGCTATTTGTGTAACCATCTACCAACAGGTATTAATGTTTAAATCATGTATAGATACATATATTTATCTCTTATATTTATATCTTCAAGTACCGAGACAACAACTACACAATGTCCCAGAGTTTTGCATACCATATGCATCGGATGAAAATGGACATGTAATACAAGACCTAAGGTCTCACGATCTCCCTAGGAACAAAGGTTATCAATCTGGCAAGCTTGGGGGAAGTGGCTTGACCCAAAGGTCGAAGCCCAACCCAAAATCTAAAGTGATTGGATTAAAAGAACATGTCCAACATGATCTTATAACATTGATATTGGCCAAAAGTTACGGTAGTGCTCAATCCCAAAGAGTTGATCCACCATTGATACAATTTACTCGGAGTCGTGGTTGAAAACCGTTTATCTAATTGTACCAAAGGTTACATGGTTCCCACTAGCCGATATGGGATCTCTGGGTCATGTATAGCAATATCAAAGCGAAAAGAAGAAGTTTTCTTCTTGTTCAGCTGCATGGTAGTAGAGAGGAGAGTGAGTCGCTCTGCGAATTCCTCTGTCTCTCTGAGGTTTGTGATAACAACTACAGCGAGAATCTATAGCTACAATTTTTTCTACTGCTATGTTGCAAAGCTTAGATACGACCGCCATGGCTCGAGGAGGAGAGCATTCAACATTCCGTGGACACATATTCATAGGTAAGAAAAATATTTATATTCTACTTAAGGTTTCTTATGACAAAAGAACAATATGATTTCCTTGCTATTAATGTTATTTTGAAAACAATCATGGATGCAAGAGCTAGACAAGGACCAGAAATCCCGCGCAGCTATTGAGCCTAACGACATATGTTCTGAGTTATTAATCATGGCGAGGGGTTAATGACTTATACTAGTGATCCTTTGTTAGGATTGTAAAGACCGCTAGCTTTCTTGCTCTGTCGCGTTCGATTCTGTGGGAATCCAAATGTATGGCATTACAGCCTCCAAACATATATACACATGTAATTGGACTCAAACCTGTAAAGTTTCATTTACATGGCTCCTTGCATCATAGTAATTTATCCTTTGCAGGGTTTATTAATTTTGTTATGAAACTACTATTTTATTTGTTGATGATGTGATTTGTTGATGATGTGTCGATGTGCAACTTATATGGAGGATTTATTTAAGATCTATCATATTTCATAATTATTTTAATATTGTATTATCAAGCATAGATACCAGTCGTGAGAACTAGCCTTTCAGCTTGCAGCACCATGCTCTTTTTATTTATTCAAAGTTCAACATGTCTCCTATGATCAAGTGACCCGTAGTCTATGTGGTACTTCTATAAACATAACATTGTAATCTCTAAACTCTAGGAATACTATATAAAATATATTAACTATGTACGCAACGAAAGAGAGCCAATTCGTTGTTTATCACTTGTATTTGGTCCTACAATAACTCTCACATACAAACTCTTTGGGTATAAATTTATTAAATGAATTCATGAAAGAAGATAAATTATCCATTTATAAACTATCTCAATGAGAGGCTTTGTGTCTATAAAATAACTCAATAATAGATATTGTATTCATTCATTCCATAGTAGCGAAGAAATACTTAATCGATCTACAATCTACAGTTTTACAAATAATTAAATAGAACTAAAATAAGACAACTTACTTGAAAAATAGAAGGGAAAATTACTTGGAGCTTCCCAATTCCTCCCAACCGTAGAAGACAACAGCCACACTTACTTTCCCAACTTCACCCTCAAGCTGGACCACCACCATAAAACAATGAACTCAACTAAGCCAATTTAAATGCAAACTTTTCCCAAAAGTTTGTACCAGATTCAAAATATGGACTTTATAAATGGAGTGATAATACGCAACAATACACTATCCTCGTAGCAACAATTCTCTCTATGCACCACACAACGTCCTTTGTCTTCTCGGTGCACTCATACATATAATTTTTTCTCAGGTCTTGTGTCATCTCAATCAAATCTCAGGGTGATATCTTGATCCCTATAATCACATATCTAGTCGGCTAGGTGAGTTTCTTACTTGAATTTGATTGATATACAATATCTTGCTTACTTTCCACTTGTTCATTGTCTTATGATGGTGCCCCCTCTTTCAACTGGTGGCTCCAAGTGTCTATTTTTATTAATAATAAAATAATATTTATTGTTCATAATATTCACCCACACAAATGCGGATATAGAGTTTTATAATTCTTACAAAATAATTGTTTCGAAAATATTTCTCAAATAAAAATGCTTAATCAATATTAAAAAAAGGACTTGGGGGTATTACATTTCCCCCCCCCTTATTTTTAGCACCGTCCTCGGTGTTCTTTATTCAGATTCTTCTTGCTCATTATGCAATAGGGAAGGATATGTTGCTCACATACGATCCTCCATTTTCCATGTTTCCATTTCATTTTTACTTGAGCGATGACTCGGTTTTGCAGCATAGGCTTCTTCTTGTCTGGGATACACAAAGGCTCTATTTGGAACTCACCCGCAGGTTCCACCTGATTCATACCCCAATCGATAATATCAGTAGCATCATGCATATATTTTATTAATAACGAAACATGGAAAACATTATGAACTTTTATAAAAGGAGGAAGTGCAAGCTGATGGGATACCGGTCCTATCGTAGCTATCACTTCAAAAGGTCTGCAATACCTAGGAGCTAACTTGGAACATCTTCCCATGTTAAACATACTTTTCTTTGGCTTTACCTTTAAGTTTACATGATCCCCGACATTGAACTCTTTTGGAGTTCTCTTAATATATGCGTAACATTTTTGTCGATATTGAGCAAATTTTAAATTTTGTTCTACTTGTTTAATAGTTTGTTCCATATCCTTCAACATATCAGGCCCTAGAAACATTCTATCAATAGGTTTATCCCATGATATAGGAGTGTGGCATTTCTGACCATATAATGCATCAAATGGAATCATCTTAAGAGATTCTTGATTACAATTATTATAAGAAATCTCAACTAAGTATAAAAAATATTCCCATTTATTTGGATTGTCCATCACATACATACATAACATATCGTCAAGAATTTGATTAGTTGTTTAATCTTTCCCATCTATTTGAGGATGGTGGTGGATCTCTGATATGAGTGGACTCAAAAAAGGAAGGGACAATATTAAATCCCCATTAGAGGGTCTTCAAACCTTATTACAAGGCCTTCAAAATTAAAAAAGAAATACATCCACCTGAAAAATCATAGTTAATTCACTCATCTCATTAACATTAGGTATATATAAAAAATATATATGATACATGATATAACGATATTTTCAACAAGAATATTTTTATCAAATTTCAACAACACATGGTTAGCAACAAACATATATATATTATTCAAATAGATAAATACAACACATATCCTCGCATGAATCTCGAAGTTATAAAAATTTGAGTGATTTAAGTGCTCTAGAAAAATATGCATGTAGTTTGGGTGTTGGATGCAATAAGATGAAAGTATCTGTAGAGGGAAAATCAATGGTAGCCCAGGATCTCCACCTCTCCGATGTAGGCAAAGTATCTTTTTCTAGGACGATTACAATAAGTGTATGCTTAGAGGCTTCTATCTTGCCAATAGACGTAGATTACTTAGCCAACTGATTCCTCTTTTTAAAATTGAATTTGTCTTCTTGTTTACATCTTAGTGGTATTCATTTTGTGACATTTGCATTAGACTTTATAGAAATGGTTTCTGATACTGAAAGGTATCATACTACACAAAATTACGAGGTTCACAAAAAACGTATGCATTCTACATACCCATACTATATCCATTTTAAGAACAAATTTATTCAGGGTATATTTCCCAATTGATTGTTGTCTATACCCAGAGGTGATACAACTCTAGGGCATTCCAAGAAGAAAATTTAGTGATTCCCATAAAATTTACTTTACAAATATTAATGTAAAATGAAATCAATTAATCTTGACAATATAATGTTGGGCATATTGTTGAGTACTACTTATATGGTTAATCTTTAAAGTTAGTATTTGACCGTGTATTTGATTTATCTAATTGTTTTAGATGAAAGGGTGCTTGAATGGTATATATTCATTTCCTTGTGTTTACCAATAGATGTTTCCTACTGAGTTCAGCAGATGATTTTCACCGTGGCATAAAGTGAACCACCTACATATGGTGTAATGGTGTGACTTGTATAATAGTTTGAAGTATTGGGTAAGACCTTGTACAATTAATCATGGTTGACAAGAATGATAAGAATAACTGATTAAATGTATGTTAGACGTTTATTTAACTTTATCAGGTAGATCTTTTCTTACTTCATGCGATAATTCTAATTCGTGAATATTGGAGATGTTACACATATTTAAGTAGAGGATTAATAAATGCAAAAGTTCTTGTATTATGAATTTGAAATACATGCTTCTTATGCATACTTACAATGATGTTAGTTTTGGAATAACTGAAGATATAGAGTTATGTCATTTTCAGTATAGTGATGATGTTCTTGTTTCACTTTCCGATACATATCTACATTAGGCGAGATTAAGGAAGTAGTATGATGTTTATAGTCACATATAAGAATGTTTACTTACTAGATTGTTACTAAGTACGAATGATGGACCTTCTCTCTTCGACAAAATAAGATCTGGAAATAGATGATCATTATAAAAAGGGTTTGTGTAAATGCTTGAAATGGTTATAAGACCTTTTACAAATGAAATTTAAGGACAATGAAATTAATTAATGCTTGTAGATTATTTCTTTCATGCATGTACAAACAAGGTAAATTCTTATCACGCCTAATTTTCAAGGAAATGATGCTTAAATGTTTTAGTAAAATATTTTGAAAAATAACTAAAATTACCAAGTGTGAAAATTGGGTTCGTGACAATAAACTCAATATGAAACCAAATCTTAAAGGAAAGAAAACGAGGAGCTTAAGTATTACTCTAGCAATTGTAAAACATGCCATAAGGAGACATCATCCACTTTACCACATCGCTTCTGCAGGAAAATAGGAATGATAAAACTATCTTGCTTAGAATTCATAAAACTCTTAATGTTTTCAAACAAAGTACTGACGTAACTTCCTAGTACTGAAGTTAATTTATAATGCATCATTTGTTTTAGGCATCTTAGCAGTAAGAGGAAAATTTTTAATTTTTACCATTTTTAGGGACATTATAGGGTCTGTGGCAGTCCAATCTTGCATTAAATACTAGTTCCACCAAAAAGGAAAGTAATAAGGTTTGGGCCATTGATCTTATCACATTGATATTGGCCAAGAGTTAGGGCAGTGCTCAATCCCAAAGAGTTGATCCACCATTGATACAAAATACCTGGAGTCATGGTTGAAAACCGTTGATATGATTGTACCAAAGGTTACATGGTTCCCACTAGCAGATACGAGATATCTGGGTCATGTATAGACATATCAAAGCGAAAAGAAGAATTTTTCTTCTTGTTCAGTTGCATGGTAGTAGAGAGGAGAGTGAGTTGCTCTGTGAATTCCTCTATATCTCTGAGGTTTCTGATAAAAACTACAGCAATAATCTATAACTATGATTTTTTCTACTGCTATGTTGCCAGGCATAGATACTACCGCCATGGATCGAGGAGGAGAACATTCCGTGTACACATATTCATAGGTAAGAAAAATATTTATATTCTACTTAAAGTTTCTTATGACATAAAAACAATATGCTTTCCTTGCTATTAATGTTATTTGGAAAACAATCATGGGTGCAGGAGCTAGACAAGGACCATCAATCCTGCGTAGCAATTAAGCCTAATCCCATATGTTCTGAGTTATTAATCATGGCGAGGGGTGACTCTTAATTTATGTTAGGAAGAAACGATACAACTATCATGTCATTGTTACAGTTATCTACCCAACTAAAGGGTTATTTTTAATGACTTATACTAGTGATCCTTTGTTAGGATCGTAGAGACCGCTATTTTTCTTGCTCTCTCGTGTTCGATTCCGTGGGAATCCAAATGTATGGCATTACAGCCTCCAAACATATATACACATGTAATTGGACTCAAACCTGTAAAGTTGCATTTACACGGATCCTTGCATCATAGTAATTTATCCTTTGCAGAGTTTATTATTTTTGTTATGAAACTACTATTTTATTTGTTGATGATGTGTTGACGTGCAACTTGTATGGAGGATTTATTTAACATCTATCATATTTCATAATTATTTTAATATTTTATTATCAAGCATAGATACAAGTCTGAGAACTAGCCTTTCGGCTTGCATCACCATGCTCTTTTTATTTATTCAAAGTTTAACATGTCTCCTATGATCAAATGACCTGTAGTCTATGTAATACTTGTATGAACATAACATTGTAATAGCTAAACTCTAGGAATTTTGTATAAAATATATTAACTCTGTACGCAAAGAAAGAGAGCCAATTCGTTGTTTATCACTTGTATTTGGTCCTACAATAACTCTGACATACAGACTCTTTGGGTACAAATTTATTAAATCAATTCATGAAAGAAGATAAATTATCCATTTATAAACTATCTCAATGATAGGAATTGTGTCTATAAAATAACTCAATAATAGATATTGTATTTATCCATTCCATAGGAGCGAAGAAATACTTAATCGATCTACAATCTACAGTTATTCAAATAATTAAACAGAACTAAATAAAGACAACTTACTTGAAAAATAGAAGGGAAAAATACTTGGAGATTCCCGATTCCTCCCAACCGTAGAAGAGAACAGCCACACTTACTTGCCCAACTTCACCCTCAAGCTGGACCACCACCATAATAATGAACTCAACTAAGCCAATTTAAATGCAAACTTTTCCCAAAAGTTTGTACTAGATTCAAAATATGGACTTTCTAAATTAACAAATAATACTCAACAACACACTATCCTCATAGCAACAATTCTCTCTATGCACCACACAATGTCCTTTGTCTTCTCGGTGCACTCATATATATAAAATTTTCCTAGGTCTTATGTCATCTCAATCAAATCTCAAGGTGATATCTTGATCCCTATAATCACAGATCTAGTCGGCTTGCTCAGTTTCTTACTTGAATTTGATTGATATACAATATCTTGATTACTTTCCACTTGTTCATTGTCTTATGATGGTGCCCCCTCTTTCAACTGGTGGATCCAAGTGTATATTTTTATTAATAATAAAATAATATTGATTGTTCATAATATTCACCACATGAGTGCGGATATAAGGTTTTATAACTCTTACAAAATAATTGTTTCGAAAATATTTCTCAAATAAAAATGCTTAATCAATATTAAAAAAAGGAGTTGGGGGTATTACATTCTCCCCCCCTTATTTTTAACATCATCCTCAGTGTTCTTTATTCAGATTCTTCTTGCTCATTATGCAATAGGGAAGGATATGTTGCTCACATACGATCCTCCATTTTCCATGTTTTCTCCTTAGGGATGAAGTGCTTCCATTAGATTTTTACTTGAGTGATGACTCAGTTTTGGAGCATAGGCTCCTTCTTGTCTGGGATACACAAAGGATCTATTTGGAACTCACCCGTAGGTTCCACCTGATTTATACCCCAATTGATGATATCAGTAGCATCATATATATAATTTTTTTAATAACAAAACATGGAAAACATTATGAACTTTTATAGAAGGAGGAAGTGCAAGCTGATGGGATACCGTTCCTATCATAGTTATCACTTCAAAAGGTCTGCAATATCTAGGAGCTAACTTGGAACATCTTCTGTAACATCCCAAAAATTCACAAAATTTTAAAATTTTTAAAGTAGCATTAAATGTTGTACTTGCTATGCGGAAATAGAATAAATGTAGATCCTTTTAACTAATACCTATGAATGATAACATCACTTTTTACTTGTTGAAACATAATATCACGACACTTTTGCTTATGCTAAACTCTGGAATTATGTGATGTATTTATGTTTACTTGCGATACATATCTCTTGATATATACTGACAGTTTTCTTTTGGATGATGATGAAGGGGTCCTACAAGGTATCGTGAGGCTTACTTAGCTATGTAGCTAAAGCATTTGAACCTTTCTTTTCGTAGATTTGCAGGTAAGAGTGACACAACAGTTCAAGTAATACAAGTATTTTAAAGAAGATTTAAATGTACTTTCAGTTAGCCGTCAATGCTTTGTGATAATTCTAAGTACTCCATGGTGAGAGATATCATCGGTGTAAACCTCCGATTTACTTTCTGTAAGAGCTAAATACATTATGATTACAAATGCCAAAAGTCATAATTTTCATTAGCTACTCTAGACTCTTAAAGAATTGCCATAAGGGGGATAGTTATACTATAAGTTTTCCATTTGCATCCTAGGATAAATGGCTTAAGTGTTTATCGTAACATTAGATTCTTTTTCAACGTGTACAACTTGTAAAATGTAAAGTCCATCGTTTATAGTTGTAGAATATACAACTTTTGCATTCCTTGTTTAACATTCTTATCGAAGAATATAATATTGTGGCAATGTTTCAACATAATGTGACGATACCCATATAATTAAATATGTGTATTTGTGAAATCCTAACTATATGCAAGTATCATATAGTTCCTATAGTATGCGGTCTAATTTCAAAGTATTATGCATTTCCTATAATGTATGCATTTTCTTCATGCGTGTACTATATGAAATTATTATGCATTCTATACATGCATAATCTATGGGCAAAAGTCAGAAGCATTTAACAATATGTGGAACTTTAAACATAAATTCGATGCTTCATTATTACGACACAAAGGTTAAGACTATGGACTTACAATATTATGTGTATTTATATGTTGCAACTAAAATATTCATGCCAATGATGATAGGGACATAGTATTAAACGTGTTAGTGACTATACGCTGGCAGGTGGTTGATTCAAGTCTTAACATTAACTCTGCCACCTACCTTCTCGTTGGATGTCCTGGTGGTTGCTCTCGTGGATGGTGTCACGTGAAGGTTTTGTAAGAAATAAGCCAACATTGTTGAGCTATGAAAAGTTTAATTCAAAATTATAATGAGCTAGACTCCATGGTAGAGGGGTAATTAATATGGTTTTTAATATGGTTGATGCCCGAATTACGATGTGCCTAGTTGGAAAGATCTCCATCGTTGATCTCACACTGCCCTCGGGTTTTGGGCTGAGCCCTAGTCTCTCCACTATGTGTCGACGAAGTGGTTTCTTTGGCATTCATTTGGTGCAAGGGAGTGGTTTAGAGGAGGGGCCAACCGGCCTGCTGAAATGTAGGGTTTGTTAGCAGTTCTCTAAGGATTGTTTCCTCAGATTCGATACCTTGACCTGTAGGAGAAGATTAATAGTTACAGGGTTTAAGAGTCATGCCATCCTACTGTTGTTTGATGGTACAGTATTCGTTTCTGGTTCTCATTGGACATGGTGGAGTTTTTGGTTTGGCTCACTGCTTAAGTTTAAAAGGTTAATTCGTTGCTTCCTTTAGAATCTACGAGGTTTTCTAAAATATCTAATTTGTATGCATTGCTTTCAAACCTGATGTTCTTTGAATTTTTTAACCATATGTGCTTTCGTGTGGTAAGTGAACAGTGTCTTTGGCTTCCTTCCTTTGTAGCAGCAGAGGGACAACCCTAAAAAGAAATTGGTAAGGATCGGAGGTTTCCTATGGATGACTATGTTGGTTCTTCATCTGGCATAGCCGAGACTCCCACCGAGGTGTTGGAATGTTGTTTGAGTTATCATTGTAGGGTTTCTGGTAGTCAGTATGGCATGTAATTAGTTCTCAGCCCGTGCTTGTTCTATTTGCACCATAGTTGTAAAAATGGTACTATATTGTTTTTCTTGCGGGGTTAACGCTCCCGACTTTTCTTGATAAATGACAATGCTAATTGTTTTACAACCTATGTTTTGTTTAAAATTTTAGCGTTACAAACCCTAACACTTCACAATACTATCGATGTTTGTTTTCCTACAATGAATTCTCGTTTTGTATACAGGATTGAAAGTTAATATTTTTCTTTGCATGGATATTAAAATCCGTAGGTTACTGTCCAGAATCCGTCATATTATTTTAAAATGAGAACTATTATAAACGAGGGACTAAGCCTGATTCTGAATAAATGTTGTTTTGTATAGCTCCAGCATCGAGAATGTTAAATGCTTCGTTAGTGATAAGTCGTGCTGTCGGTAATGGAAATGTATTTGTTGTGGTCGAGAGCACTGCTCCGAGACCTGTGATAATATACTTTAATGTTTAACTCAAGAAATCTTTTGATAACGTTAAAGGCCGAGGGCCACGTTTTAATGCTTTATAATGACATCTCAACCCTAAAGTCTACTTCATTTCGAAGTATGGGACTGTTTACAACCTTGAACCTTTGGTTCGTCATGTGACTAAGATGCTGCTAGATTTACAATGTTGAAAGCCAAATGGCTTGGTTAATCGAAATGTAAGCATAGTTTTGTTGTGTAGATGAATAACATTGATGGCAGTTGATCTTGCTTAAATAATGTATCCACCTTTGTTTTGTTTAAAGTTGGGTTTAATACCCTCGGCTTGTCCTACAAAGAAAGGCTACTTAATGTTTTAGAAAGGGTTTTTTTGCTAGCATTAACACGTTGTATTGGCTAGAGTTTTGGTTTTAGGGACATTTGTCCAAATTTTGGGTTGATTATGCCTTCGTAAAGATTAGGAATTGCTTTGAAAAGAAAAGAAAAGAAATAAAATCCCAAAAGTTTATAATTATGCTATTATTACACAGTCAAGAGACAGTGCAATAACTAAAATATCTTTTATAAAACAGAAAGGAAAATGTTCCAGATTTGTATTTGGAAAGAAGGGAAAAATGAAAAAGAAGGTATAATTTACATATTTTCTGAAGATGCTTATCCCAGAAATACACACTAAGTTTTGTTTTCGTCTTCTGAAAAATAGAATAAAAATGAGAATAGGCATAAGATTCAGATTTCAATTACTAGGAAATATGTAATACAGTGCTATGCTTTTGATGTCAAAACATGAATGATTTGGTTTGTAAAACAAAGGAAATAAGATGTAAAGAAATAAAGTGAAATTATAATACTATTATGTTTTGAAAAGAAAGATAAGAGAATGCATAGAATATGTTTTCTGTAAGGAAATAAATGACTTAAAGTGAAAACCCTAGGTTTTGTACAGAGATGAAATTTTTACTTCTATTACTATGTAAAAGAAGATATTATAATGCCTATAATATTAAATGTTGTTATAAATCCTTAGTCTAGACATATTTATATTACAGAATGTAACTGATAAGAAATATTAAGGAAACATATCAATGTTAGTCTAATCATTCATTTTATTTTCTGCCTATCATTTATCAATCTTAATTCTCCTTCTCTGTACTAGAGTACGATACAGAAAAAAGTATGGGGAAAAATACAGAGAGGGCATTTATTCTATCATTTTATAAATATATTCAGTAGTCTATAAAATCCTAACAGATCAAAAAATCACACTTATACTTATGTATTATCTCTAGTTAACTAAAGAGTATTGAATCATTATTTATAGAAAGTAAATTAAGTACTTAGAGAGGAAATATTCAGTAGAACCTGTAACTGTAGATAGGGTGGAAAAACACCCAAGGAGGCCTATTCCTCCCAACCTTATCCAGAAGAAGTAGCCAATCTACTTGCCTCCTTTGGACCTCCGATCCTGTTTACTGAACCACTAGGTAGAATAACTCTGTGTAGAAGGAAGGCACTCAATTTGTATAAGCAGCAATCAATAGAGACTTGCCAAAAACCCCTAAGCTCTGCACTCAATAGTAAACAAGGAAGACTTACACCATCATAAAAAACATAGCATTTCCCCTCATTGAATCTCTTGTGTGCATACAGTAGAACCACAAGGTAAGTTTCCTCGTTAGGAAAAGTTATGAACCTAAGTCCAAAATTCAATGGCTCTTAAAAAGATTGTATAGGTCTTTAGTGGTCAGTTTTCAATAAATGAGCCTCAAGCTCTAGTCCCATCTTTCAGGGCACCAATAGCTAGTTACTTTCCTCATGATGCTGCCACTTGTCCATTTCCTTCTACCCCATATTCCATTCGACCTAGTGGGTCAGTAAACACTCTTTCAACAGTCTCCTTAGGTGTTTGTCTCCTATTTAATTTATTTAATAATAAAATATTGTGCAAATTACAGTCATCCTTGGACACTTCTCCAATATAAAAATTTACAATAAAAGTTAAGATAATGTTTCCAATCATAAAATATTTTTCAGCAAAAAGAGGTATGTCACAAACACCCCCACTTAAGCTCAACATCATCCTCGATATTGCTTATTCTTCGTTAGAGCCTCCCTAGAACAGAACTGGATATGATGTCCGCATATTACTTTCCAATTCCCAGGTAGCTTCATCAGCACTAAGGTGCTTCCAATGCTCCTTTACTTTCCCTATGGTACGATTCCAAAGCATAATTTCCCTCCTGTCGAGAATACAGTCTGGTTCCACCTGTATGTCATTCCAATTCAGCACATGACTAGCATCGTGCACATACTTCTTTCAAACATAAATGTGAAAAACATTATGAATTCTTAAATTCGATGGCAAAGCCAACTGATATGTAACAGGTCGAATCCTTGATAGGACTTGAAATGGTCCGTAGTACCTTGGTGCTAGTTTATCACAACTCCCAAGCTTAAAGGAACTTTTCCTGGATTTTACCTTTACAAAGACATGATCTCCAACTTGAAATTCTTTTTCAATGCATTTTAGATATGCATAACTTTTTTGTCTATCTTGTGTAACGTTTAAGTGGCCTTGTACCTGTTTCATGGTTAGCTCCATCTCTTTTAACAAATCTGGTCCTAACATTTATATGTCAATAGGGTTATCCCAAGAAATAGGAGTGCAACATTTTCTTTCATATAAAATCTCAAATGGACTAAGTCTAGCAAATGCTTGATAATGATTATTGTATGCAAATTCAGCTAAATGCAAGTAATATTCCCACTTTGTTGGCTAATCTTTAACGTACATCCTTAACATGTCTTCTAAAATTTGATTAACCTTTTCAGTCTGTCCATCAGTTTGTGGATGGAAGGCAGTACTGAAATTTAATTTAGGATTTAAACCCTTAAACAATGTTGTCTAGAAATTTACAGTAAACTTGGAGTCTCAATCAGAAATAATTACCTTTGGAATCCCATGTAAGTGAAATATTTTCTTCATAAACACATTTGCAATGTTAGCAGCTTTGAAAGTAGTCTTAACAGGAATAAAATGAGCAGATTTACTAACTTTATCCACAAGCACCATTATTGAGTCATTCTATTTCTGATTCTTAGGTAAACCTGTAATAAAATCAATACTTATAATTTCCCATTTCCATTCCGGAATTAGAAGTGGCTGCAATAAACCAGGTAGGTGTTGATGTTCATCCTTAATGGTCTGACATTCAAAACACCTAGCTATGTACTCAGCCACTTCATTCTTCATGTTGGACCAAAAATAATCCTTCCTTAACATAGTTATCATTTTCTATTAACCAGGATGTCCTGAATAAGGAATTTTATGAACTTCATCCAAAATTGACAGTTTAACATTTGACACATTAGGTACATCAATTCTGTTTTTATATGTCATTAAGCCTTTTTCATTAATGTTGTATTTTGTTATTAAATTTTCAAATAAATTTGCAGAAACCTTATCATGCAATTTTTGATAATTTTCATCTTGCTTAATTCCTTCTTCAATTTGGTTTTCCAGATCTATCTTAAATGTGCTGATTGCTGCCATCCAACTTAATTTGGCATTTCTGCTCAAGCCATCAACAACTTTGTTTTCTTTAGCTTTAATGTGTTGGATCTCGAAATCGTACTCACTAAGGAAAGATAACCACCTAGCTTGCCTTGCGTTAAGATTTGTTTGATCCAACAAATATTTTAAACCCTTATTATCTATCATTAGTATAAACTTTCTTCCAATCAAGTGATGGCACCACATTTTCAGTGCATGTATCACGGCTGCCAGATCTAGATCGTAAGTTGCGTAATTCTTTTCGTGGATTTTTAACTTTCTAGACTCATAAGAAATAGCATGACCTTCTTGAGTTAAGACCCCTCCAAGTCCTTCGTTAAATGAAACAGTGCATACAACGAACTCCTTATTAGGATCAACAATCTTTAATATAGGTGTTGTTGTTAATAACTCTTTTAATTTTTTAAAACTTTCTTCACATTTTTTATCCTAAACGAATTTCTTCCCTTTCTTCTACAAAGAAGTTATGGGATTTGCAATTTCAGAGAATCCTTCAATAAAATTTCTGTAGTAACTTGTTATTCCCATAAATGACTGTACATCAGTTATGTCTTTAGGGACAAGCCACTCATTAATTGCTCTTATTTTATCTGGGTCGACCTAAATTCCGTCTTTAGAGATTATGTGACCTAAGTACTGTGTTTTATCTTTATAAAAGTCACATTTACTAAACTTAGCATAGAGCTGATGTTCTCTTAACACTTGTAGAATTATTCTTAAATGTTCGTCATGCTCTTCTTTAGTTTTTTAATAGATTAGAATATCATCAATGAACACGATTACAAACTGATTTAAATACTTATGCAAAAAATTATTCATTAAGCACATGAACACTGCCCGTGCGTTACTTAGCCCAAATGGCATAACTATGAACTCGTAGTGCCCATAACGCATTCTGAAAGCAGTTTTGAATATGTAATCATCCTTTATTCTAACTTCATGATAACCAGATCTTAAATCAATTTTAGTAAATATCTCTGCTCCACGTACTTGATGTATATGTAACTTCGGAATGTATTTCATATATGTATATTGTACTTCTATAGAGATTGTATTATTCCTCTATACGGAAGAGTTTGTATTCCTATAGAGATGTTATTATTCCTCTATATAGAAGTGTCGTCATTTATATTGTAAGTGTCGTAACTTATACTTGATGGATTATTAGACCACCTTGTTGGGGTCGTCCCCATATAAGTCATGTGGGTCGAAGGGTTAACAGACCACCCTATTGGGGGTCAGCCATGTGGTTCAAAGGGTTATTAGACCACCTTGTTGGGTGTCGACCCAGTCAACTTTGTGTTAGGTGGTTAAGTTGAGGCCGATCTAGTAAAGGTTATTAGGCAAGTCAAGTCAAGTATAAATAGAGTGCGGGAGGCACTCTATTTCATCATTCTATTCTCACACACACTCTTTGGTAAGTGGCGCACTTGTGGATGAGGAGAAGCTGCTGCTAGGAGATGCCTATCTCTTATGCTTGGGTTGTATCATTGATCTATCTATCTCTGAGGAAGTTATTGGGGTTTTTCACCTTTATGGTTTTCCCCAAGTAAACTCCATGTCTCTTGTGTGCTTTCATTATTGTGTCCATGATTGATATGTTGTAGATATGTTGTACATGTTATTCTCTCAGTTAAGATCCTATATCAGACTGAAATTTTTGAAAAAATTACATGGTCTCAGAGCTAGCTTGAAAGAAGGCATGGTATGGCACGTATGACACTTGTTGCGCTTACGATGCTAGGGCTTGATATAGTAGAAACTAGTCATCATAGCACTTTCACTATAAATCCATTTTGGAAACTTTTTCAGCTCTGAAACTTTTACAGGTCAATGATACAATCCCCATGTACCTTGTGTCCAAAGGAAAACTTATAATTCGTTGTACTTTGTGTTTTATGATCTGTACAATCTAGGGTTTCTGCCTCTTCCAGATCTGAGTAATAAACACGTGACCTAGGAAAAAATGTCATAACGTGGGATAGGAAGATCCAAATTAAATTTCGTAAAACCTGACAGGTAGTGCACGGACTGTACATTCTCAGGTAACTTTTTCAGAGGCTGAAACCGAACCAGTGACACGTGGCATGCTATACAAGTTTGCTCTCCTATTTTATCCCATAAACCGGTCACGTTGCGACACGTGGCATAGCTCTCTCTCAGAGAATCCAATTGTGACGTCCCCCAAAAATAATGATAGGACATTATGTTTTGTTTTAAAATATATAAATATATATATTTATATATTGTTATCATTGTGAAATTCATTTCAATAAGAGGGCTAGATGGAAAATCCGCAGAAGAAGTCCTAGGAGGACTGTTGTAAGAAACAACTTTTATTTTAATTATTTTTTTTATTTAATAAAAGGATGTAGCAGGAACAACCACGTTAAATGAGGAGATCATGCATGGAAAAGTGGGGGACAAGTCAGAGTTAACCTCGGGGAAACCAGAACAAGTGTCAGAAGTGTAATTAAGACACTAGACACACCCTGAAAATCAGGGATTTACTTAGCTGCGAAAATTCATGGAGGAATTGGCTGCTAATGGTAAGACCTAGGAAAAAACTATAAAAGGGATGGCATATGTGAGAGGTAGGACGCTGCTGAGTATGTCGGAGAGAATTTTTACTTGCTGCGTGAGCACTCTGTGTTAGGCAAGGGACTTTTGGAAAACGCGACTAAGTTTGAGGATTAACTGTCCACACTTTTCATGCATGCATCTAGCTCGGGGGTGATTACGGACAGACTTTGTGTTTGTACCTAATCCACGATTGGGAGGAACGTGACTGTTCCTACTACATTCGGGTTACAAGTTCCAGGTTTTGTTATTACAGACTCTAAGCATTTTTCTGTTTTTTTATTTGTCTCAGATTATTGAAAGTCATTGTGCTTAAGGGAAACTGATAGTTACAATGCTGTCGAATAGTACTTGAACTGCAAAAATAGATATTTAGTACTGCTAGCAAAATAGTGATAAATGGAATGGATTAAGTGCTCATAGAAGTGTCGATTTTCATTATTTACCTGTTGGATCTATAAAACCCTTGGTGTAAAAATTTCACGATTTATTTTATATCCTTATTCTTTAATATATCAACTTCCATTATTTGATTTTAATCTAGTGGGGTAAGTTTTAACTCTATAATACTCTATAAAAATAAAAGGGAATGGATCATCAATAGTATAAAAACCCCTTGTGTAAGGAATTCCACGATTTCCTTATATTTATCATTAGGGTGTATTTATTTTCATCACAGGTAGGATATGGAGGTATTCCAGAATTAAATCGTTGTCAGGATTGTTTCACACTAGCTGGACAGAAGCTTCAAAGGTCCGCAGATCATTCTGTGTGAGTGGGACATTGTTTTTATCGCAGGAATAAAATATCAAATCTGAAGGTCTAAGAATTTCTCAAAAAAAATTAGTATACGATAGAGAAATGGTGATCTATGTACCAAGCTGTTTTGTAGCGTAGGCAAAATGGATCTTTAAAACATTTCTCTGTTAGAGAAATGCAGAGTCTTTAATAGGATTGATTTCAAGATTTTGTACCGCTAATTTAAGGGATTTAAAAAAAATACACACGGATAGAATCCGATCTTCACCAAAACGCCTGTAGACATATTCTATGCCAATCGGCCGATTTCTAAAGGGATAAGAAACACAGGAGTCGAACTGAAATCCTAGTTGGGAATATTCACTTACCACAGTTGCATTCATCCTTTAGACAGGAATCTTATAAAAACGAGGAAAACAAAACTTCAAAGCCCATTCGAAACGCCAGAATTTATATATTGTTCCGGCGACCTGTGGAATAGGGTTTTATTTCACTATCACGATTTCTCTATGTAATGTCCTTACCGTGAATGCTGGGAATTCTAGATTCCCCTCCTTTTAGCATGATAACCTACAGTAGTATGTCTTTTTCTGTTAATTGTGTATTTTTTACCAGCTAACAGTATGTAAAATGAAACCGAAGGAAAGTTAAAAATGCACTTATCCTACCTACCATATATACCCGGAAGGAATGAGATCAGAATCATACAAAACTATACTTAGAGTAAGATTTAAAGTATCCAAAAATCACATTTACATTTTAACCTGGGGTCCTGGAACCAAAGAGACCAAACCCCATTCACTTACAGTTTTTCAAAAAATAAAACATTCTATATATTCCCGAAAATTCTGGAAATAGATACGGATAGTAAATCCTTCAAGAAACCGAAAGGAAACAAGAACCCTTGAGCCTAACTGCAAACAGTTCAACACACTTCCTCTAAAGCCTAGATCCTCGAGAAGGAAGAAGCATAACAAACAGTTATTACATCGGATTCGTGGCAGTAAAAACCCCTGGCCACATTGAACCGTTGAAGCTTCAAAACAAACTAACCATGTCATGAAACTAAAAACCCCTGTTGTCGTTGAGGAGGTTCTTTCCCAAGTTTTCCTGTCGTTGTATGAAGGCAAAGGAGCAATACCACTTACCGGACAGGGAAGGTT
Source organism: Larix kaempferi (assembly GCA_027924585.1). Classification (NCBI taxonomy): domain Eukaryota; kingdom Viridiplantae; phylum Streptophyta; class Pinopsida; order Pinales; family Pinaceae; genus Larix; species Larix kaempferi. The sequence continues at coordinate 1,968,287 of BSBM01001112.1, read as the reverse complement.
CCCTCTTTAACCTGCGCCGTTTCAATATGGAGACACCTACCATCATGAGCAAACAGTACATTATTACCAAATGGCGATGGACTGCTTTACAAAAACAAATCATTAAAAGAAAAGAATTCTAAACTGTGGCGTTACGAAGTTACCTCCGTGGCATCGCAGGGAAGTGGCTGCGTCCTTGAAGCTCAAGAAGAACTCCCTCTGGAGTAACCACGATGGCAAGTAACCATTTCCTCCCAAACTGCAGAAGAAATACAGTGATAATAATAGACCGAGATATAACCGGATCACCAGTGTAAGTTTGGATAAAGTCATTGAACCTCACTCGAGAGACAAAAAGTATTCGACCCGGAGAAGATTGAATATATGTTGAGGAGTTTATTATTTTCCAAACACCGAGACAACCAAACCCTGTCATTCCCAGGTGCAGGTGGCACCTTAGCATTCAAACACGATAAATGTAGTCACATGGCCAGACGAGAAGGTATTGAATACACCCCAGTATGAGTAAATTGTCGAGGTGTAGGTGCCACCTTCGACAACATCTACATTGATGGTGTCACATGACTAGTTCACCTAACTGAGCTTCGCTGGTTGATATGGAGTAGCTGCAAATTAAATGTTAGAGTAACTCCTTTATCTTTTTTTCTAATTGAAGGGTTTTATAAATCAGTTTCAAACATTTTTAAATTCACCTAGCTATGTAAAGTATATGGTGATTGAACCGTATCCTTTGTTAGGCTTGGACAACATTAGTGCATTTAATTGTCCTATTGTCATGTTATTAAGATTCAAAGAAACGTGATATCTTATACCTATACCTTTGATAACATGGTACTGTTTTTTGAAGATTGGGTGTTAATACAAAAGGTTCGCTAAAAGACCATATCAACACAGTTTGGAGTATAACTTATCAACCTAGTTATGATTATGTGCATTATGTGAATCCAATACCAGGTTATAAGTAAAACATTAAAGCATCTTTTCAACCATACCTTGTTACCAGCATCATCAGGAAACTTCGTAAGCATAGGAACCTGCATACCAGTATGCGAAGGGAAGATTAGCCGGAGCTAAGTAAGTGGTATGTCAATATAACATCCTTCTAACTAGTAGGAAACACAAGGGTAAGAACATAAGTAAGATCAGGGTTATGAAGGCATTAATTATTTTTAGATGGTTGATTAATATAGATCTTCCTTCTGTTCATTTACAGTATAGAGTAAGGATCTACAAAAATAAACAAACAAACAAAAAAAAATTTGTATGGAGATTTGACATATGGTATCAGAGCTAGATTCAACCCTGTCGCCTTGGAAACACCTAACTTTTGTTGTGCAAGAAATTAAATTTCTAATAATATATTCGGATGTTGTATGCATATGTTCCAGTTTGAGTTTTTAGATGACTTCGCACGAGGAATATGGAGAACAGCCTGAAGGAAACGAACAGGCAAGAACCGAAGAACATTCTGAAGCAAGTCAGGTACTAGAAACCATGAGAAGCTTGATCGTGGAAATAGAGAGCTTCAAAGCAGACAATGAGCAACTAAAGAAAGCTCAGGAAAAACAACAAGAAATCAATGAAATTTTGCTGCAGAGTCTTCACGAAAGGAATAATGGCGAAAAACAAAAGGAAGATACCAAGAGGAAAGAAGAGACTGACGAAAGCGCTGAGAAAAAGGGTAATTCCTCCAATGAGACCCAGAAACTTGAGCATCAAGACAAGACCATGGGAAAGAGGAAGGTTGACCACCTGGAGGGTGAATTCAAAAAGATAAAACCTACCAGCTTCGATGGAGAATAAAAAACTGGCGAAGAAGCGAAAGCCTGGCTGCTGGACATAAAAAAGTACTTTCAAATTTACAATTACTCCAGCAATATGAAAGTCAGAATGGCTGTGTACAATCTGAAGGGAAAGGCCAGCATATGGTGGCAAGACCTTAAGATTTCCTAGGGACTGAAAGAAAAGAACCTTGAATGGTCAGAATTCAAAAAGTATTTCAAGAAACAGTACTTATCAGAAAGTTATTATGAAAGAAAAACCAAGGAATTCTACGAATTGAAGCTGGGTCAAATGACAATGGAAGATCTTATCAATAAATTCCTAGACTTGTTACGGTTCGTTCCATATATCAAGGAAGAAAAACTGAAGGTACAGCGGTTCTTAAGCTGTCTGCCACAGTCCTATAAAGATCGAATTGAGTTCGACAATCCAAGAACTTTAGACGAAGCACTGAGAAAATCCAGACTATGTTTTGAGGAATACAAACAAAGGAATGATACTACTAAGGCATGGAAGGATAAGAAACAGGAAAAGTTTAACCAGCGGAAGAAAGGTTTCAAACCCCCGCCCTTCAGGAACATGCCCAAAAAATTCCAAGGAAATTCATTTCCCAAAAATGAACAATTACAGCAGAAAACTTTTAAACCCCCTAACATGGGAATAAAAGGAAGTGTCGGTATCCCTAAAGAACCCCTGAAGTGCTGGGAATGTGATGAAGCCCATTTATGTAGAAATTGTCCCCGATACAATGAAACAAACAGAGTACTTCATAATATGCAAGAAGCATCCATGGTGGGTGACATTGGGAAAAGTTATCACCGAATTAAGGCAGCCTTGGAAGACCGACAAGCAGATCATCAATCTGCAATTGTGGAAATTGAAGGTAAAATTTCTGACTATACTTGTACTATTTTAATTGACCCTGTGGCAACTTTAAGCTACATCACTCCCAAGATGATGGAGCACTGTCAACTCACCAAGGTAAAGCACCCAAAACCCTGGTTAGTTCAGTTAGCTACAGGAGCAAAGAGGAAGGTAACTGAATATATATCTGATTGTGAGCTTCAAATACAGGACCACAAAACAAAGATTAATTTAAATGTATTGCCTTTAGGATCTTACGACATGATAATAGGTATGGACTGGCTTGAAAGATATAAAGTAGTACTGAACTGCTTTACCAAAAACTTTACCTACATTGTGGAAGACCAAACTCTAAGAACAGTGAATGGAAAACATAAACCTGTCTCTGTTAGACAGATTTCTGCTATGCAGTTAAAGAAGTGCATGAGAAAAGGATGCAAGATTTACGCTGTAAGAGTATCTGATTTACTCCTCAATGAAATTCAAACTTCCATAGCAGAGCATCCTGTCTTAGGTGAGTTCCTAGATGTATTTCCAGAGGAAATACCAGGGTTACCCCCTCAACGAGAAATAGATTTCTCCATTGAACTTTTACCAGGATCAACACCAATGTCAAAAGTACCTTATAGAATGAGTATCCCAGAATTGACGGAATTAAAAATTTAGATTCAAGAATTACTAGACAAAGGGTATATAAGACCTAGTGTCTCACCTTGGGGTGCACCGGTCCTTTTTGTCAAGAAAAAAGATGGGACTTTAAGACTATGTATCGACTATAGGCAACTGAATAAGGTAACAGTTAAGAATAAATACCCCTTACCACGAATTAACGATTTGTTCGACCAAGTAGGGGGAGCCAAAGTCTTTTCCAAATTGGACCTTCGATCTGGGTATCATCAGATTCGAATTAAAAATGAAGACATCAGTAAAACTGCATTCTGAACTCGATACGGACACTACGAATTTGTAGTGATTCCTTTCGGTCTAACCAACGCCCCTGCCACATTCATGTGCCTAATGAACGGAATCTTCAACAAATACCTAGACCAGTTTGTGTTAATTTTTATCGATGTTATCCTAATATACTCCAAGTCGAAAGAAGAACATGAACAACATATTAGAATTGTATTACAAACCTTGAGGGATCATCAGTTGTACGCTAAGTTGGAAAAATGTGAGTTCTTTAAAAAGGAAATTCAGTACTTAGGCCACATTATTTCTGAAGAAGGAATTTCGATCGACCCACAGAAAATAAAAGCCATAGCAGACTGGCCAGTACCGAGAGATGTAGCTGATATTAGATCTTTCATGGGACTCACCGGTTACTATCGAAGGTTCATTGAGGGATTCTCAAAGATCGCCTATCCCATTACTTCACTACAGAAAAAGGGGATTAAGTTTGTTTGGTCCTGCAAGTGTCAAGAATGTTTTGAACGACTCAAAGATTTATTGACCAAGGCACCTGTTCTAAAAGTAGCGGACCCGTGTAAGGGATACACGGTTTGTACGGATGCTAGTAAAGAAGGAGTGGGAGGAGTACTGTTCCAGGACGGACATGTAGTGTGTTATGAGTCACGGAAGCTAAAAGAGCATGAACGCAACTACGTGGTTCACGACTTAGAATTAACGGCAGTAGTACACGCACTGAAAATGTGGCGTCACTACCTGCTGGGAAAGAAATTTCTGTTACTAACAGATAACACTTGCGTCAAGAACTTATTTAACCAACCAGGACTCAATGCCAGACAAGCAAGGTGTATGGCCTTTCTAAGTGAATTCAACTTTGATGTAAAACACATAAAGGGTAAGGAAAATACGGTGGCAGACACACTTAGTCGAAGGACCCATGAGGTGTATGAAATAATAATGAGTCAACCAGAGAGTAATCTCATGGATAAAATAAAGGTGGCAAGCGAACAGGATGCAGAATACATAAATCTGCAATGTAAAAGTCAGAAAAATGAGATAAACATGAACGGGACAGATTTAAGTATTGATCAAAAAGGTCTGATTTGGTTCAAAGATAGGCTGTACATGCCTAATGTTGCAGAAATTAAATTATTTATTCTAAATGAGATGCACAAACCCCCTTTTGCAGGTCATCCCGGGTATCAAAAAATGATAACATCCCTTAGGAAACAGTTCTTTTGGCCTAAATTAAAAACTGATCTAGTTGATTATTTATCTAAATGCTTGGAATGTCAACAGGTGAAGGCAGATCATAGACATCTTGCTGGTTTGTTACAACCATTACCAATTCCTGAATGGAAATGGGAAGTGATTTCACTAGATTTTATCACAGGTTTGCCGAGAACACAGCGACAACATGACTCTATAATGGTGGTGGTTGACAAATTTAGCAAATCTGCACATTTCATTCCTGTAAAAACCACCTACAAGGCAGCAGACATTGCAGGAATATTTCTAAAAGAAATATTCAGATTACACGGAGTACCAAAGATGGTAATTTCAGATAGGGATGTAAATTTTACATCCAAATTCTGGAAATCTTTATTTGCAGGTCTAGAAACAAGAATTAATTTCAGTACAAGTTATCACCCTGAAATGGATGGACAGACTGAGCGTACCAATCGGATCATTGAAGATATGTTAAGAATGTACGTCATGGAAAAACCCACCAAATGGGAAGACTATTTACACCTGGTATAGCTCGCTTACAACAACAGGTATCAAGCATCATCAAGAATGAGTCCATTCGAAATTCTGTATGGAAGAAAGTGCACTACCCCAGTTAGCTGGGATAGCCCGGTCGATCGTTTGTTGGTAGGACCGGATTTGCTGCGGGTTATGGAACAAACAATCCAGAAGGTGTAGAAAAATTTAAAGGTGGCTCAGGACCGCCAAAAAAGTTATGCTGGCCTAAAAAGACAGGATAAGGAATTCTCAGTTGGAGAACATGTGTACTTGCGGGTTAAACCAAAGAAAAGCTCACTCCGACTAGGGAGTTGCACTAAACTGGCACAACGATTATGTGGGCCCTTCCAAATACTTGAGAGGGTTGGACCTGTAGCTTATAAGTTGGCATTACCAGCACATTTAAAAATTCATAATGTTTTTCACATTGCATTACTGAAAAAGTATATTCATGACCCCCCTCATATTATTGATTGGAATTTGATCCAGGAGGCTCTAGAAGGCGAATTTCAAGTGGAACCTTTACGCATTCTAGACAGGAAAGAAACAGCACTTCGGAACCGAGCCATCGCTCAGGTAAAGGTGCAATGGAAGCACTTTAGTCCTAAGGAGGCAACCTGGGAATTGGAAAGTGAGATACTAGAAAAGTATCTGAATTTGTTCCCAGAACCGATGGAGGAAGATTAGAACACTGAGGACAGTGTTCATAATAAGAGGGCAAGGATGTGACGTCCCCCAAAAATAATGATAGGACATTATGTTTTGTTTTAAAATATATAAATATATATATTTATATATTGTTATCATTGTGAAATTCATTTCAATAAGAGGGCTAGATGAAAAATCTGCAGAAGAAGTCCTAGGAGGATTGTTGTAAGAAACAACTTTTATTTTAATTATTTTTTTTATTTAATAAAAGGATGTAGCAGGAACAGCCACGTTAAATGAGGAGATCATGCATGGAAAAGTGGGGGACAAGTCAGAGTTAACCTCAGGGAAACCAGAACAAGTGTCAGAAGTGTAATTAAGACACTAGACACACCCTGAAAATCAGGGATTTACTTAGCTGCAAAAATTCCATGAGGAATTGGCTGCTAATGGTAAGACCTAGGCAAAAACTATAAAAGGGATGGCATATGTGAGAGGCAGGACGCTGCTGAGTATGCTGGAGAGAATTTTTACTTGCTGCGTGAGCACTCTATGTTAGGCAAGGGACTTTTGGAAAACGCGACTGAGTTTGAGGATTAACTGTCCAAACTTTTCATGCATGCATCTGGTTCGGAGGTGATTACAGATAGACTTGGTGTTTGTACCTAATCTACGGTTGGGAGGAACATGACTGTTCCTACTACATTCGGGTTACAAGTTCCAGGTTTTGTTATTACAGACTCTAAGCATTTTTCTGTTGTTTTATTTGTCTCAGATTATTGAAAGTCATTGTGCTTAAGGGAAATTGATAGTTACAATGCTGTCGAATAGTACTTGAACTGCAAAAATAGATATTTAGTACTGCTAGCAAAATAGTGATAAATGGAATGGATTAAGTGCTCATAGAAGTGTCGATTTTCATTATTTACCTGTTGGATCTATAAAACCCTCGGTGTAAAAATTTCACGATTTATTTTATATCCTTATAGTTTAATATATCAACTTCCATTATTTGATTTGAATCTAGTGGGGTAAGTTTTGACTCTAGAATACTCTATAAAAATAAAATGGAATGGATCATCAATAGTATAAAAACCCCCTGTGTAAGGAATTCCACGATTTCCTTATATCTATCATTAGGGTGTATTTATTTTCATCACAGGTAGGATATGGAGGTATTCTAGAATTAAATCGTTGTCAGGATTGTTTCACACTAGCTGGACAGAAGCTTCAAAGGTCCACAGATCATTCTGTGTGAGTGGGACATTCTTTTTTTCGCAAGAATAAAATATCAAATCTGAAGGTCCAAGAATTTCTCAAAAAAAATTAGTATACGATAGAGAAATGGTGATCTATGTACCAAGCTGTTTTGTAGCGTAGACAAAATGGATCTTTAAAACATTTCTTTGCTAGAGAAATGCAGATTAGTTAATAGGATTGATTTCAAGATTTTGTACTGCTAATTTAAGGGATTTAAAAAAAAATACACACGGATAGAATCCGATCTTCACCAAAACGCCTGTAGACATATTCTATGCCAATCAGCCGATTTCTAAAGGGATAAGAAACACAGGAGTCGAACTGAAATCCTAGTTGGGCGTATTCACTTACCACAGTTGCATTCATCCTTTAGACAGCAATCTTATAAAAAAGAGGCAAACAAAACTTCAAAGCCCATTCGAAACGCCAGAATTTATATATTGTTCCGGCGACCTGTGGAATAGGGTTTTATTTCACTATCACGATTTCTCTATGTAATGTCCTTACCGTGAATGCTGGGAATTCTAGATTCCCTTCCATTTAGCCTGATAACTTACAGTAGTATGTCTTTTTCTGTTAATTATGTATTTTTTACCAGCTAACAGTATGTAAAATGAAACCAAAGGAAAGTTAAAAATGCACTTATCCTACCTACCATATATACCCAGAAGGAATGAGATCAGAATCATACAAAACTATACTTAGAGTAAGATTTAAAGTATCCAAAAATCACATTTACATTTTAACCTGGGGTCCTGGAACCAAAGAGACCAAACCCCACTCACTTACAGTTTTTCAAAAAATAAAACATTCTATATATTCCTGAAAATTCTGGAAATAGATACGGATAGTAAATCCTTCAAGAAACCGAAAGGAAACAAGAACCCTTGATCCTAACTGCAAACAGTTCAACACACTTCCTCTAAAGCCTAGATCCTCAGGAAGGAGGAAGCATAACAAACAGTTATTACATCGGATTCGTGGCAGTAAAAACCCCTGGCCACATTGAACCATTGAAGCTTCAAAACAAACTAACCATGTCACGAAACTAAAAATCCCTGTTGTCATTGAGGAGGTTCTTTCCCAAGTTTTCCTGTCGTTGTATGAAGGCGAAGGAGCAATACCACTTACCGGACAGGGAAGGTTCCCTCTTTAACCTGGGCCGTTTCAAGCTAGAGACACTTACCATCATGAGCAAACAGTACATTATTACCAAATGGCGATGGACTGCTTTACAAAAACAAATCATTAAAAGAAAAGAATTCTGAACTGTGGCGTTACGAAGTTACCTCCGTGGCATCGCAGGGAAGTGGTTGCGTCCTTGAAGCTCAAGAAGAACTCCCTCTGGAGTAACCACGCTGGCAAGTATCCATTTCCTCCCAAACTGCAGAAGAAATACAGAGATAATAATAGACCGAGATATAACCGGATCACCAGTGTAAGTTTGGATAAAGTCATTGAACCTCACTCGAGAGCCAAAAAGTATTCGACCCGGAGAAGATTGAATATATGTTGACGAGTTTATTATTTTCCAAACATCGAGACAACCAAACCCTGTCATTCCCAGGTGCAGGTGGCACCTTAGCATTCAAACACAATAAATGTAGTCACATGGCCAGACGAGAAGGTATTGAATACACCCCAGTACGAGTAAACTGTCGAGGTGCAGGTGGCACCTTCGACAACATCTACATTGATGGTGTCACATGACTAGTTCACCTAACTGAGCTTCGCTGGTTGGTATGGAGTACCTGCAAATTAAATGTTAGAGTAACTCCTTTATCTTTTTTTTTAATTGAAGGGTTTTATAAATCAGTTTCAAACATTTTTAAATTCACCTAGCTGTGTAAAGTATATGGTGATTGAACCGTATCCTTTGTTAGGCTTGGAGAACGTTAGTGCATTTAATTGTCCTATTGTCATGTTATTAAGATTCAAAGAACGTGATATCTTATACCTATACCTTTGATAACATGGTACTATTTTTTGAAGATTCGGTGTTAATACAAAAGGTTCGCTAAAAGACCATATCAACACAGTTTGGAGTATAACTTATCAACCTAGTTATGATTATGTGCATTGTGTGAATCCAATAATAGGTTGTAAGTAAAACATTAAAGCATCTTTTCAACCATACCTTGTTACCGGCATCATGAGGAAACTTCGGAAGCATAGGAACCTGCATACCAGTATGCGAAGGGAAGATTAGCCAGAGCTAAGTAAGTGGTATGTCAATATAACATCCTTCTAACTAGTAGGAAACACAAGGGTAAGAACATAAGTAAGATCAGCATTATGAAAGCATTAGTTATTTTTAGATGGTTGATTAATATAGATCTGCCTTCTGTTCATTTATAGTATAGAGTAAGGAACTAGAAAAATAAAATTAAAAAAAAAAAAATTGTATGGAGATTTGACACCAATTGAGGTCAGAACTATGGGGTTGGAAATATGATAGGTCAGGCTACCACAGGGAGAAGTTGTAGGCCCTGTGGATTGGAAAGTTCGGAGTTACACCATGAACAATCAGGTACATATTTCTGTCAAAACAAAATTATTTTTGAGCACCTTCATTCATGGCTTCGAGAATTTAGGGTTTTGGAGAAAGATGGAATTTTTGTAATCGGAGACCACGACTGAATGATACTCATCAAAATCAAAATTTATAGACCAAGATCAGAATGTTTAGTTGGGAAGAAGGTCGGGCTTGATCAAACCCTAGTTTAGGACTTTGATTAGAAAAGTGGAAAATTAGGGCTTCTGCAAAAATGGGAATTTTTGAAATCTGTGACCATGGCTGGAACCTCCTCAGAAAAATAGAAGCTTAGAGCTTTGGATTGAACCTTTTGATTGGGTAGAAGGGTGGGATTTATCAAACCCTACTTCGGGGTCATGTCTAGTGAATCCAGAAGTTTCAAAGGCAATTTTGAGGGGTGAAACTTTGCAGTTTTCAAATTCTAAGTATACTAGCTTAACCAGCTCAGAACGACACATCTTTCTATCCTTTCAGAAGTTTGAAATTCAAAGTTTAAATTTTTTGGGTTTCTTTGACAAACCCTAATCCACCTCTAGATCCAGTTCCTGCAAATCAAGTGGATTGGGTTAATCCTAGAAGAGAATGGATTGGTCACCTACATAAGTGAAGAAGTCCCTGTTTCAGAGGGAGATGAGGCTAAGGCCTTTCATAAGAAGATTACAAGCAATCTCAACACGTATGACTTATCGAGGTATGTTTCGAGATTTGTTCATGATTAAGTTTGTGGTATGTTTGTCTTCATATTATTACGGTTAGTACAATCTTGATTAAATTTAGACTTGTCGTATCACCTTAATAAAATTATGAATGCATGATAGAAGATATTCATTGATTAGGGTGTTGGCACTTATGATTGTACTAATGCATTATGGTGTTGTATGAGGTTTATGTTGTCCGCTAACATGAAAGGTACACCAAGAAAGACAAATCATGTTCTAGTTCAAGAACATATGATCATGGTGACATGAAGACAAATATTCATCCATTGACATGGATCACTTAGAAGATCTATTTACGAAGTATGTATAACTTGGTTCTATAATGGTTAACATATGAGATATGCAGGTTACTAGCACAAGTCATTGAAGAGAACAAAAAGACATCATGTGGGTATGTTAGACATAACTAGCTAACATACTAATCTAGGTATGTTTTTCCTATTGTTAACACCCAAATTGATCCCTAGGTTGTAAGAAGGGGAATTCGGGGTAACCACTAACCAATCTTTGGAATGATGTTACTGACCCAACACAGTTTGAGAGGTCTCTCTCAATAAAAGAATGAAAAACTGAAAATAATCAAGGGCGTCAACCATGAAAAAGAACACCAACATTCACTCTTCGAGATGTTCTATCAAAACATACACAGAAGGTCAGATTTCTGTAGGACAAGATTTACTTCTATGAACCATTGGTTGTAGAACAACACGGATCTATATCGGGAAATGGAGTCAATTTAAGTAAGTATAACATAAACATCATTATCAAATGCTTAGAAGATACATTCACACAGGGGCAAGGTATCAACTAGCTAGTAGTCATAGTGATTTAATTGGTGAAACAGAAGAGAGATGAACAATCCATTGATATAAGGCATACAAAGATGAATCCTATACCAACTTTAGCAGAAATATTTTTGTGAAATACTTGGTAAGAAATGAACAAGGAATAATATCTATGAATCTCATTCAGATACTACACTGAACCAAGTACGAAGGAATATTAACAACATGGATTAACAAAGGAAAAGAATCCCTGAAAAACACATGTAAGCTTCTGACAACTTTATTCAAGAGATATCTCAGAATAACAACAGTGGAAAAAATATATAGAGCTCCAAAAGTTCTCAACTCTTTCCATTTGAAAATACATGGAACTTATAGCGGCCTGGAGTCTCATACTCGGCCCATTTGAAACAGAAATTAGTTACAATATAGGGACACCTCAGCATAGTTTCAGATGTCATTATCATAAAACAGAAAATATAACAAGATAAAATTAATTGCTTTCTTGCATTTGTTGTTATGTCGTTAAACAATATAAAAGATATTTAAAGTATCTATCTAATGGTGAAACTTCATTACATAACGGGAAACCCACTGCTACGTCCTAGAAAATCAAAATCCTAAATATATTTCAAACTTTTATATAAAAAATAACTGATATTTAGAAAATGCATAGATCTAATATCTAAGGGGTAGCAGCTGCTAGGAGCCTGATAGGTATATTACATCCTTCCGTATTTCTCCACAAGGAGCCAAAGTTCAGGTGCAGGGATGTTGTAACTTGTCATCTCTTTCACTAGGACCCTTATGTGAAGGTGATCAACAGAAGACATGGGTGGAAGCCCTTCACCAATAGAGGTCAATCTGTACAACATCTCGAACTCTTTGTCCATATTTCCCATTAGGGTTTTCCCTGTAAGTGGTTGGGTCAAACGTTTGAACTTTGAATGATCCATCCGCCTGCTAAACATCAACTTTTTATGCTCACTTTGGGGAATCAATTTTTGCTTTTCATCCCGAAATGCAGAAAATCCCTTTTCTACTAGCCCTTCAATTTGTCCTTTGAACTCTGTTAACTGCTCATTCATTTCATTTGCTTTGGCCTCCACAGTTTCGACTAATGCATGCTTCCCTAGGATTCGCCTTGCTGCCACAATGGTTGTGACCCTGTCCTTAATGTTCAAATCTATGATATCTTTATCGGTCAAACTATTTAAAATTTTTATAGCATTATGCGCAGTCTCCTTTGGCTTTTTGTTCATCTTTTCTTGCACGACAGTGTAGCTCCCAAAGACATTAGTGGCTATATTTTCCTTTGTCCTCATGAAATCTAGATAAGGCCTGTACCTCTCAGCTTCCTAGATAATTAAATCCCAAACCAAATGCTTGCATCCCTACATAGTTGTTTTCCCTGTAACCGACTGAGTAAACCTGTTATTAATCCCTAACAATTCCTTATACTTTTCCTGTAGGGCCTGTGTCCCTTTTTCCTTTTTGTCATTTTCTTCCTTTAATTTTTTATTTTCCTCTTTTAGTTCTCGTATTTCAACTTCCTTTAGGTTGATCTGGGACATCGCTTGCACAATGCTGTCAGTACCATCCTCCTCCTTATTAAAGCCTGCGCTTGCCTGCTGTGCACATATATTTGAAAAACTGCTCTTCAACTCTTCAATTTGACTCTTCAAACTCATCTTCTCTTTCTCCCAGCATCCTTCTTTGTCTTCAAACCTTAACAATTCAACTTTACTATTGCTGATCTCCCTACTTAAATCTTCTTTTTCTTGTATTAACTTTGTCTCTTTAGGAGCTTGTATCAACTGGGTGTTGGGGATTTTGATTTTGTTTTGTAGGATCTTGATCAAATTATCTTTCTCTATCAACAGTTTCTTGCTTACTTTGCCCCCGCCATCATTTTCAATTAAATCAAACTGCAGCTTTTTGACCCACTGCTGAAGTGCTTTATTCTCTAACCTTTCATGTTTTAACGGGGCATCCATTTTATTTAAAGTAATTTCCAAATTAGAGATATTCACGGCCGCTCCTGCTAAGTCATCATATAGACCCTCTCCAATTTTCCTGTGAAATTGAATTTGGTCAGGCAAGGGTATCTTGGTTTCATTAAGGCTTTCACAGGTTACAGTTATCTTCAAGGGGGATTGGATACCTGTGTAGAGTTTAAGTTCTCGACGCGCTTCGGACTGCATAGTTGAGTCCATCTTCAGGAGAAAACATATCTCAATTAAAAGCTGCACAAATTTTTACATTATTTATATTGTTGTGTTATGATCTTCAGTTTAAAAAGGGTATCTTCTTCTAGTCTATTCTCACTTCCGTCATTTTTTCTTTATTGGATATCATCAAATTGAAAGTGTGTGTCTTGATGTCCCTACTTGTCATCAAATACATCTCTGTTTTAGACAAACTCCTTATTGTGGGCATTAGTTCAAAGAGTTTATGTGCAGATGCCTGCTTATTTTTGCCATGATACTTAAACATATCTTATTGGTATTGAAATTTACTATCTTCGCTCCCTCTTACTGCATCTTGGAATTTATACTCATGGACTTGGATAACTGGGTGTGATATCCCTCCTTTATGACCTATTATTTTATAAATGAAATTGTATGTTGTACTTGTTTTCTTGTGAGGAGCTCAAGGTCAAGGCCCCCACCAGTAAAACCTTGTAATATTTTGGGTTATTCCTAAGTTTTATGTTTAGAAGACTAAGGGTGGTGGCACGACTGAAATAAAGGCAACCGAGTCCACGGAGGAGAAACTGATGGCTAGAAGCCATGAGAATCTAACTACCATAGGTGTCATCTTGAGTTTGAGCCACTCATAAGTAAAAAGGGTAAACTAAGCACTAGTACTATCAGCTAAAACTAAGACTCTATATACCTGTTGATGAGAGACTAGAACTACTACCTTGAGCCTTTTTGGGAAATAGGATTATATAAAGACATACATATATATATTATAGTCTAAATTACTATAATATTCTTGGAAAAGATATTAGTACCTTTATAGTTGTATATATGTATGGGGAATAGGATCTAACATACATTTATAAAGAATATGTGCATTCTTCTTAGCATACACTTATAAAGGTATAAGTTAAAGGGATTATAGGTGTATGATAGTGAAAACTAGATATACCTATATAGAAGTTTATGTATAAGAATCTTAGTGAACGTCTAATTAATAAGTCTCTTCAGATAAGAGATAGTATCTATTAGTTGAATGCTGTTATTTTGGTGTTGTTAAATGCTTGTATCAATATAGCATATAGTGGAAACTTTATGATATATGAGTATATATCTTATAGTGGGATCTATATATATATGTGTGTGTGTGGATACATATTATTTGTATTCAATTATCCAGAGCTTATGGTAGAAACTTCATGAATTATGTGAGTGGAGATGGAACAGATCATTTCAGTGTTTTGATCAATTGAGGGGGCAGGGCTATCAATTCGACCCACGCATTTCACAATCAGAGTCTATCCTCCTCGGCTTCACTTTGATTTTATCGATTTGGTATGGTGATGTGCAAAACTAACGTGCTCAGCGTTTGTGATGGATTTATTTGCGTCGTATTGACGACATGTCTCACCCATTACTTGGCGTTATTTGAAAAAAAACTTCCAAGTGTCATTAGGGGGAGGCTTACCTAATAGATCCGTGTCGGTGGAGATTTTGGTAGTTAGGAGGAGTTATTGTCTTGTGGGATTTGTCTTCCTATTATATACGGAACACATCAGTTGTTTCCAGGTGGGGGGGCATCTTCTGTCTATACTTGTCTATGTGTCAAACCGAGCCGTTTGGGGAAGGAAGAAGGGTAGATTATTCCACATAGAGACGAGAGGTACCGCTAGTTATGGAGATACAGCTTAAGATACAAAGGGGGGAAAATTTAGCGAAGGGCAGGATAAAAGTAATCTCAGCCTGGGGAATTATTTTGGTTATGCACTGTCTCCAAGAATGTCGAGATCGAGCTATTTCGCACAGCAGATCTGGAAGGGATAAGTTCGCAGATGAGTTCAATTCTGATTTTGCTAACGCCGAGATCGAGCTATTTTGCACAGCAGATCTAGAAGGGATAAGCTCGCAGACGAGTTCAATTCTGATTTTGCTAACGCCGAGATCGAGCTATTTTGCACAGCAGATCTGGAAGGGATAAGCTCGCAGACGAGTTCAATTCTGATTTTGCTGTAAGTTTTTGATTGAATGCTTTCATTTGTTTTTAAATATGATGCATCGTGCCAAGAACACCGAGATCGAGTTGTTCGCACAACAGATCTGGAAGAGATAAGCTCGCAGATGAGTTGAATTCTGATTCTACTGTCAGTGTTTTGATTAAATGCATGTTATCTTATACTTCTGCGATTGAATTAATTGTTCAACATTTTCGAGGATAGAGTTAGACCCTGCATACACTAGCGCCATACAGAATCGCTTTAGGTTTGTTATATTTATATACGCCATTAACGTAGAGTTGACGTCAGATTTGGGTTGATACCCTGCGTCATGAAATCCATCCACATGGAGAGATGCATTTTGATCACTGCATTTCAGTTTTATTACTTTAGGTATATACATGTTATACTTTTGTTGCTTCGATCTCAATCCAAATGGTCGCATATTTATTTCTCCCTCTATTTAGCTAACCATGTATGTCAGGTTGGAAAGCATTTAGGAATTTACATAGACATTAAAGTTTAAGTTGGGATAATTTTTCCTTGTCCAATATCTTAGTATTTCTCCACTTGTACCTGTTAGAAAAATGAATACATAAGTTGTGTGTTATTATAAGAAAGAGAATTTGGAGTGCAAAGATGAATGAAGTAGGTACCATTGAGTACCTTTAATTTAAAAATAGATATCAATATGTTGTTTTAAAAATATATATAAATATAAACTGGGTTTCGAATGTAGAGGATAGGACGGCCGCAAGGGCCCGATCCATACTGTCCTAGCTTGTAATTTACCTGTTGTTGAATAGATTATGTTAGGATATTTAGACACTTAGGAGTTAGTTAAGATTAACTTCTGTAATATATTCGTTAGGGATAGTGTGTTTCTTTAGTATGCATTAGTATGCATTTGTAAATACTTAATCCAACGGTCACGATATGTTTCCGACATAGAGTGATCCGACGGCTCAACTTCTCTTAGATCAAACCTAACCTTGATCCGTGGCTTAACACCCGATTGGTCCATGACGTCTATTTAAAGAGCATGGAGGCTCATTGTTTAGTTGATCGATTATGAGAAGCTCATTTGTAACTTTCTTTCTTTGCATAATAAATTGTCCCATAGAAGCTATTTGGTCGGGGCCGTGGAGTGTTTCCCTCAAGAGGGTTTAAACCACGTCAAAACATCGGTGTGTTGATCTGTGATCTGTTTGTGTGAAGTGGTTGCTCTTAGTGTTTGGTCCTTTGATAGTACCCTGTGTACCCGAACATGGTATCAGAGCTTTTATGAAGTGCCGCTTCTGGTTATGATCTAGATCTTGAACTGTTGTTGCCGAAACTTGAAAGGGTTTCTAGTTCTGGTATTTCTGTGCATTTCTAGGCTGTGGGAGGTGTTCCATTGCGTCCGGAGC
This sequence comes from Larix kaempferi, assembly GCA_027924585.1. NCBI lineage: Eukaryota > Viridiplantae > Streptophyta > Pinopsida > Pinales > Pinaceae > Larix > Larix kaempferi. The sequence continues at coordinate 1,951,431 of BSBM01001112.1, read as the reverse complement.
ATCGTTTCTATTAGGAAATAGTTTTCGTTTGATCGAAAACGGTTCCCGGTTGCTCCAGAAACGCGTATTTCATCAGATTTGAAGGTATAATGTTACAGTGACGCATTTTTTTTATTTCGTTTTTTGAAAAGGAAAAAATCTCATATTTCATCTTTTTTTTACTGTTAGATTTTTTTTTGGGTTCGGATTGTTGCTTTCTCGTCTGCGTATGCTCTTTGACATGCACCTTGAGCGATCTCGGCAAATCAGAAACAGAAAGGGAAAGGGTTTTTCTCGGCTGCGTATGCTCTTTGCCGTGCACTTTGCGCGATCTCGGCAAATCAGAAACAGAGAGAAAATGTAGACTTTCCGGGCAAGCTAACAAGTTCTAACTCCAAAAGTGTGGAAAAGTTTTTTTGTTTCGATTTGTAGTTTGTTTTGCAGGAAAAAGGGCAAGCACGCAAACCGAGCAAGAAGAGTAAAAAAAAAAAAAAAAAAAAAAAAACCCCTTCCTCATTCCCATATTTTACATACCTTTTAATCTAGCTCACTTGGTTCAAAGTTGCTTTATTCTTTAATAGGTCTTGAGTTCAAGTCTTAGGAAGTTACTTTTAAAAGGAAAAGTGCATGCAATTTCTATTTTCAAGTTACTTTATTGTAAAAGTGCATCACTTAAATAATAAAAAAATAAAAATACAAGTCACTTAAGTTTTTTATTTATTGTTGCACTATTTAAAAGTAATATCATTGTAAAAGTGAAATCATTTTTTTTACAAAAGTGATTCATTTAAAGCAACTTTCTTGTAAAGTGATTGTCAAAAGGTTTATCTTGGGAAGAGGGGGTTCTTTTTTTGCTGGACATTCTCTAGCTGCCACGTCACTATTGGGGACATCTTCAACAGTTTCTTTGTTCAAGCATAGCTTCATCATACAGAGTCAGTTTTCAGTGCCGTTTTTTTTGAAACCGCCTATTTTTTTGAGCTCTTCACATCCAGACTATTGGTTTCTGTTTTTACAGCCATTAATTTACAAATATGGCAGCCCTTTGTGATATTCTACTTAATAGTTCCAACTATTTCTCATGGAAATCTCGTATGGAGGATGTTCTACGAAGTAGGGGACTTTTCAGAATTACAACATGGAAAGAAAAAGAACCTACTAATGATGATAAGAAAATAAAATGGGCAAATAGATGTTATGAAGCTCGTGGATTGATTAGGATGTCAATCTCTACTGATTTGCGATTCCACATATCTGGAATTGATGAACCTAATGCTGCTTGGGACAAGTTGGAAACTGTGTTTGGTAAACACAATGAAATTCGAGGTCATCAACTCGAAAATGAGTTGATTTCTTTAAATCCAGGTGACTTTCCATGCATTCAAGATTATTTATCTAAGTACAAAACTCTTAAACTCTTATGTGCAGAATGTAAGATTGAGAGGGAAGACAAACAGTGCCTTTATCATATTCTTTCCAAACTTGGACCTGCATATTCTGTTTTTGTATCTACATTTTACTCCATGAAAGCATCCTTGAATGCAACTAGCTATCAAGAGCCTAGTCTTGAATCCTTTTGTGATTCCCTGATTAGAGAACAAGATAAACTCATTCATCTTGGAATAATCAACAATGCAGATACATCTGGGAAAGCCTTATTGTCCCAACAGAAAGAAAAGTCCAAGCCTCCCAAGAAACAAAATTTTTGCAATAATAAGTCAAACAAGAGTCCCAAACCCTCTCAGTGAGCTCCTTCTTTAAAAAATGACAAAGGATCCACGCCAAAAGGTAAGAAGACTGAGCGTCATTGCAACTATTGCGGGAAAGATAATCATGATGAATCTAAGTATTTCAAGAAGATGGCAGCCTTGGAAGCAGCAATGAAGAAGCACCACATCAGCCTAGATTCATCTTCAGAATCTACCTCTCATGGACATGCACTTTGTGCTTCTGGTTATTCTTATAATGCATCTTCTTCTTCTCCTTCAAATGAATGGCTCATTGATTCTGGAGCATCTTATCATATGGCTAAGGATCAAGCCATCTTTTCTACTATGCATGAATGTAACACCAAACAAATATTTGTTGGTGATGATAGATATCTAAGTGTTGTAGGAGCTGGAATAGTTCCAGTAGATAATGGTCATTTTAGTGATGTACTATGTGTTCCAAGAATTTCCTACAATTTGTTATCAGTCTATCAAATCACTCATTCTGGTGAAGGTAAAACTGTATCCTTTACACCTCACCAAGTTGTAATCAAGGATTTTAAAGATCCTCAACAGGTCCTAGCTACCGGAATTGTTGATGATATTACCAGGTTGTACAAGTTTAACAACTTTGGGTCATCACCTTTCCCTTCAGTTTTTGTTGCTCATAGTGATAACTTGAGCAAACTTTGGCATGAGCGATTTGGTCCCTTAAATTATCGCTCATTGCAACAACTATGTAAAGAAAATATGGTGACAGGTCTTCCGATGGTATCTTGCAGAGATGGTGTTTGCTCCAGTTGTGTACTCGGAAAACATCATGAGGACAGTTTTGACAAACGTGCCTCTTGGCACACCTCGGTTCCCTTAGAGCTTGTGCATAGTGACTTGTGTGGTCCTCTTCCATCTGCTTCCTTTTCTGGTTTCAAATATTTCTTAACTTTCATTGATGATTACACCAGACACATTTGAGTTTATTTCCTAAAACTTAAGAGTGAAGTATTTAACATGTTCTTGGCCTACAAGGCCCTTGTTGAAAAACAATCTGGTCATCAAATTATTAAGTTAAGATCTGACAATGGAGGAGAATATGTTAACAAACAGTTCACTATTTTCTACACTGAACAAGGCATCCAACAACAACACACTGTTCCATATACACCACAACAAAATGGTGTAGCTGAGCGGAAGAACCACACTTTAAAAGAAATGGCTAATTGTATTATCCAATCTAAAGGACTAAGTCTTCAATTTTGGGCTGAAGCCATTAATTGTGCAAATTACATAGTTAATCGCACCCCCACTAAAGTATTACAAGGTATAACACCGAAAGAAGCATGGAGTAAAACTAAACCTGATGTAAGTCACTTCCGTGTGTTTGGTAGTGAAGCATGGGCTCACATTCCGGATGAAAAATGGAAAGCATTGCATCCTAAAAGTGAAAAGTGCATATTTGTTGGATATTATGAAGATGCAAAAGGTTATAGAATTCTTCAACCACATTCTCATGCTATAATCATTAGAAGAGATATTAAATTTGATGAAAATCTCTTGGCCTGCGAGCCTAACTCGGCGATTGTGCCTTCTTTGGCCTACGAGCCTGATTCAGCGTTTGTGCCTTCTTCTTCTTCTTCTTCCAACTTCCTTGACAGGTTTCCAACTCCAGTTTCTGATGATGACAGTGAGGATGAAAATCCACCTCTGCCTGCTCATGTTCCTCCAGTTGCACCAGCACAAGTGCTTCCTCGATGGGTCCGTTCAACATGTGAAGCAGCTGGTGATCTTGTCGGTGATCCTAGAGATCAACGTTGAACACATTCTCAGTTTCAGCGAGCCTCTTCTCTTTTGGCTCAAGTTTTCGAGAATCATGATCCAGAAACTTTTGCAGAAGCTTCAGGGAATCTAGATTGGGATGCAGCCATGGATGAAGAATATCGTTCCTTAATGGCGAACGATACTTGGGATCTTGTACCTCTTCCAAAAGGAAGAAAACTTGTCAGATGTAAATGGGTCTATAGAACCAAGTATGCATCAGATGAAAGTGTTGAAAGACTTAAGGCAAGGTTAGTTGCCAATGGTTTTTCCCAAGTTGAAGGGATTGACTACAATGAAACCTTTGCTCCCGTCGCAAAAATGAACTCCATCCGCCTTGTTTTTTCCCTTGCAGCCTTACACAACTGGGAAGTCCATCAAATGGATGTCAAGTCTGCCTTCTTACATGGTGATTTACAGGAGGAAATTTACATGGAACAACCTCCTGGCTATGTTCAGAATAACTCTAGCCTTGTCTGCCGCCTTAAGAAATCCTTATATGGCCTTAAGCAAGCTCCTAGAGCTTGGTATGCCAAAATGGATAACTTTCTCCTTGACACTAGTTTTTCTAGATGCCATTCTGACCCCAATGTCTATACCAAGAAAGTAGGAAACCATCTCATCATACTTGTTCTATATGTTGATGACCTTATTCTTACAGGTAGTGACCCTAAGCTTATAACCCATGTGAAATCCAGTCTTAAACAAACTTTTGAAATGTCAGACTTAGGACATTTGCATTATTTTCTTGGTCTCCAAGTCCTGCAAACCAAAGAAGGAATCTTTCTTTCTCAGTCTAAGTATGCTTGTGACCTTCTTCGTTGCTTTCACATGGAAGATTGTACACCAGCCCCTTCTCCCTTCCAGTCTGGAGTCAAACTTTCTGCCACTTGTACTTCACCTGAAGTCGATGCCACCTTGTATCGTCAGCTTGTTGGTAGTCTCTTATACTTGACTCATTCCCGTCCTGACCTTTCCTTTGCCGTTGGTCGTGTTGCCCGTTATATGCAGACACCTGATGAAAGTCACTGGAAAGAAGCTAAAAGAATACTTCGATATATTCGAGGTACAGTTCAGTTTGGGATTCTCTATAGTACAGGGGGGAAACCTTTGTTGGTTGGTTTCACTGATTCAGATTGGGCTGGTGATCCTGATGATCGAAACTCTACTGCAGGTTATGTTTTCAGTCTAGGATATGGACCTATTACTTGGGATTGTAAGAAACAACAAGCTCTTGCTCTTTCTTCAGCAGAGGCAGAATATCGAGCAGCAGTTAATGCCAGTCAGGAAGCTTTATGGCTTCGACAGATCCTTTCAGAGTTTGGATTCGAGCAGCAACAACCTACTCCACTTTGGTGTGACAATCAAAGTGCCATCAAGCTTGCCAAAGATCCATTTCTACATCAATGTAGCAAACACATTGAGCTACATATGCACTTCATCAGAAATCTTGTTCATGATCATGTTCTTGAAGTGCTCTTTTGCCCTACAGATGACCAAGTTGCAGACATCTTCACCAAGTCTCTTACAGAAGCGAAGTTTTCCAAACTTCGATCTATGTTAGGAGTTCAGGAACTTGTCATTAAGGGGGGATAGGCTCTAATGCCTCCTTCCCTCTCCTAATAGTGTCACTTTTGTAAATCCTTCAATCCTATCCCAAGTTGTTCTTAAGGGGGGATGTTAGGATATTTAGACACTTAGGAGTTAGTAAAGATCAACTTGTGTAATATATCCATTAGGGATAGTGTGTTTCTTTAGTATGCATTAGTATGCATTTGTAAATACTTAATCCGACGGTCACGATATGTTTCCGACATAGAGTGATCCGACGGCTCAACTTCTCTTAGATCAAACCTAACCTTGATCCATGGCTTAACACCCGATTGGTCCATGATCTCTATTTAAAGAGCATGGAGGGTCATTGTTTAGTTGATCGATTATGAGAAGCTCATTTGTAACTTTATTTCTTTGCATAATAAATTGTCCCGTAGAAGCTATTTGGCCAGGGCCGTGGAGTGTTTCCCTCAAGAGGGTTTAAACCACGTCAAAACATCGGTGTGTTGATCTGTGATCTGTTTGTGTGAAGTGGTTGCTCTTGGTGTTCGGTCCTTTGGTAGTACCCTGTGTACCCGAACATATTATATATATATGAAGATATGCACAGGATGGATATCAAATGACAGAAATGACCACGAAGGCCCGATCCATAGTATTCTATGGTAAGAAACTCTATTTTTGTATGATTTCGTAGAAATGTTGTTGATTTCAGCATAGGTCCCCAATATAGAAATGATTTCATTTATTATATACAAAGGATTGGGATGGATTCTATCAAGTTATTATACTTAGTCACTGAAGGTAAATCTCAGTAGTAGTTGTTGATTTATGATTGAAATTCTAAAAGATGGACTTGGAATGTAGCGAAAGTACTCTCAAGGAGAGATGTTGTAAAAGGTGTAAAGTAAGTTTTGATTGTTGAACGAAATTTCTCTACCTTAGAGGGTCCTCTAGGAGAAGGCCATTAAGTAAAGAAAGTGTCAACAATGATGCAGCAAAAAGATGTTGCAAAACGTAAACTGCTGTCTCGACAAATGAATGAAATGACCTGCCTTTGTGGACGTAGCCCAATAGGGGTGAACCACCTGAAATTGTTCTCTTCTTATGTGTATGTGTGTTATCGTTGTTGATATGTAATTGTTATGGGAATTCCTTGATGTCATGAGATTAAATGTATGGTTGAAGAAAGATATGAATGATGATACAAGTTTCAATGAATAGTTAAACAATATTAAATAAACTTTGAAATCTATGTTACACAGGGGAAAAGAAAGCAGACTATAAATGTTTGAGATGTTTTTATATTACTAATGCATTGGTTTATGACTAGATGAGGAAAATTCATTTTTTTCTTTTTATTTTCTCTCCAAAATAATACCAGCAAATATGGAGATGTTACACCGGGGTTGACAACCCCTCTTTCTGCTCATCCATATCACTTATCACGACAACTAACTCATCTGGTGTTACCAATTTTGGTCTTTTCTTTTATTTTCTACCTCTTCTTCTGTCTCAATGATTTCTTGTAAATCTCTCTTCTCGCCTACCTCTAGAGTGTTAAGTAGCGGGTTTGCTTCCATAAGATCATCAGTCACGATTAAAGCTTGTACTTGTGAATCTAGGGTTTCTTCCTCTCCAGGCTCATATTGCAATAAATTCCACCCCTTCAATAATCCTTCAGTCTCTTGATGTTCAAATGTCTTCAAGTTACTTTTCTTTTTTATTTCGGCTATGACATGCAGAGGATCATATGCAATTGCCACATCTTTTCTGAACTCCATATTTCTTAACAATTTTTCCTGTTCACCAACAACTTCTTTAATCTTTACAATAAAAGGGCCAACTTGCCATGGGAGCTTTATAACAGAACCCTTCTTAAATTGCCCAAACTGTTCCTCTTCTACAATTAACCTCTGTCAAATGAACTCAAGGGAAAAAACCCTCAAAGTTAAAAATGCTGGCAAAAAGTATGGTTCATGTACAAAACCATACACTCTTATCACTATGCCATCTTTCAACAATAACCAGTTGCCAACGGCTAGTTCATCTTTCAACTGCATCATAGTTTGCATTTCTGGTAGCACTCTAGGAAGTTCTTCTTCAAATATAACTTTGTACAGAACAAATAGAATATAGTTCATGTAATTGAAAACATTATCTTCCAAATTTCCTGTAAAGATTATCTGAGAGAACCGTAACTCATCTGCAGTGCTATGCAGAACCGTCTTAGTCAAATATGCTTGAAACCAAAAAAATATGGTATTTTCAAAACAACTCAACTGTGCATAGATTTTTTCTACCAAAAATTCCTCAAACTTGAGGGATTGTACTGACTCACTTCCCGCCTCCGGAGAAATAACACTAATCCTAAATAATAGGCTTAGTTGTACTTCGGTTATCCATAAATCCGTATCTAAACCTAAAAATTGTGCTATCAAAGAAAGAACCAACTGTGTGTGGTCATTAAAAAGGCTGACATCCAGCAGGTAGGCAGTATCTGTAATTTCTACATTAGGTTTTAAGCAAGTAAAGGAAGGCTTTACAGATTTCAGGGGAAATATGCCTGTATAAGATAAAGACCGACTCTTTAGAGAAACTCTTGGGCATTAGGGATAGTGACTCGGGCATGGAAAGGGTATTTAGAATGACAGCGGCGTCTATACTACATACGGTTTTAGACTTCTTGGCGTTCATATTACTTGTTGGGTTTCTGAGTAATTCAACGAACACCATGACATGAACTCTGGGAAAGGAATTATCCGTTCCAGGAAAAAGAAGATGAAAAAGTACTGATGGACTCTATGGACATCTAACCCTTTTTCAAGCAGAGCTTTCAACCTTCTTTTTACTTCTGGTATAGGGAGCCGAAGGTCCTGGTCAACCACATCACAGTCTCTATCTTCTAGGGCCACACTAACCTTAGGAATGGTAGAAACCTATTCGTCTGCCATTCTAAGACTATAAAATAGACTGCACATTCCAAACAAAGGAGGTTGGGAACCCTACCTATCATGGAAAGCTTGAGAGTGACCTTCTCCCTATCGTCCTTTTTGGCCTCTGCACGTCCAGAATCCTCCAACTCCGACAGGTCCAAGAAAGAAATGTCGACTTTACATATGCCTTGTTATATACATAAAACGTTTCCTATTAACTTCCGCTCACCTTCTCCAGCTGTCCCTCTTTCCCATCTGTCGATCTACTGGGCATTGGTTCTAGGCCGTTGATCTGATCCCTTATTTAACTTTTTCTGATTTGACATCTTTTCATCTCCACCGTAGGATCTTCTGTCGGCTTTAAATCTTAGCCGTCCATCGCATCTAACACCATATAAGCATATGGTGGTATCACTATCCGACTTCCGGTTTTGGTTACCACTTAGTCTTCCTCACGATGTGCTCGGTTGGTGACACCTGGCAGGTGGTATGCATCATTGCAACCACCTTCTCTGTAACATCTCCAAGCTTTGCCAGTTAGTATTTTGGTGAAAAATAAAAAGATTCTTCCATTAAAGATATTCACACTAAAACATTATAAGAAAAAGCCAACATGTAATTAATCCTTGTACATACACTTGACATTCTTATAAAAGTCAATTTGACCATGTTATTAAGTATTACCATTTACAGCTCCTTGGGTCTCCCTTCAACCATACATTTAATCTCATGACATCAAGGAATTCTCATAACAAAACCATATCAACCACAATAACACACATACACATAAACATAAAACAATTTTAGGTGGTTCACCCCTATTGGGCTACGTCCACAAAGGAAGGTCATTTCTTTTATTACTCAACAATAAGAAGGGTTTTACATCTGCAACCAATGGTTGCGTTCTTCAACTTCCAACATTTTATAAACATAGCCGAGCCTTTCAGTATATAAATGATTCATGACCCTATCGACGTTTACCACAATTGAGCATTACTCTTTGTACTGCCGATATGTAACATAATTACATACTTCCATATGATGATAAAAATCAAAATTACTCAATCGGTGGCATGGGTATTGGTTAACACAATTTCGACAGAGATCAACTCTGTATCAATCGTTGGCATGTGCACTTATTAGCACAAAAATATAAAAATAGAGCATACTAGCGACATATGTCAAACTTACATCAAACGCAAGTATGTAACTTGTCAGTATAATAAGATATCACAAAAATCAAAAACTATATCGAACGATGCTAGCATCAATACGATGGAGATCATTGCCCAATGTTGACAGATGGAGATATTAGCAACCAATGACATAGATCACATCTATATCAACTCATGTTTAAAACAGTTACGCTAGAGATCCATACCAAATTGCGGGCAGTTGGATATATTAGCAATGTAAATAAAATTCCAGTGTACAAATAATAAACAGAGTTGGCTTATTGATTTGGGGAACGGTCTAAAAAATGTTGAGATCGCATCTCTTATCGGAGGCTGTTGCGATTTATATAACGTCCGAAGTGCAGAAAACAAACGGAAGCAGACTTGAATATAATTATGAACTAGAAGTATAACCGTCACAAAGAGATCCCCAATCTTTGGGCACCTACCAAAGCAACAACATGTAGTATACAACTATATATATATATATTCTAATCATCCAGCAAATATATCAGATAATAGAGTACGGGGATCAATCCCAACCCCGGCACAATCCAACAACAATCAACATGCAAAAGTAATTTATAAAACATGAATTTACAAAGGGATTCCTCCCCATGCCCAGCGCAGCTGGTAAACCACATTCAACCTGCACAAGTAAAATATATAAGGAAAATGGGTGCGTACAGGGATTTCCAAAAGGATCTGAGCAATGAAAAACTAACAAAGAGATGTTTTGTACAGGGATCTTTTCTCATAGCCCTGCGCCATCATAAAACAGGAAGCATGCAATATACAAAACAGAAAAATAAGTATCAGGGATCCATATCCCAAACGATTGTGCAATAGACTATGCATACCTACTCATTATATCAAATGAAAAATAAACAAGGATAATCTTTCCCAATCATTGCCGCAGTCAACAAGACAAATGGCTCACGCCCTAGAGAAACCATGCAGCCAGCAAGGATAAAAGGGCTCACGCCCCGGGAGACCTTACACAGCCAGCAAGACAATCAAACAATCAGGGATATATTGAGAAGGGATCTCTTCCCCAATCCTGTGCGTAATTAACCAAATGGAGAATCGACAATTAAAATATAAATACAGAGATTATTTTTAACATTTTCACACACTAGACAAGTAGAGCTTTCAAATCTCAGTCGGCATAATCACAATACCGAGAGTTTAGACGCTTTTGACCAACATATTGCAATAAACAAAGATTATGATTTTAAAGGGCATACCTCAAACTTACCACGAGTTTTAAACATTTTCATTCAAAGTAGAGATCCAAGACTGCATCACGATATATATATATATATATATATATATATATATCCATAGATCAATAGGAAGGGTTATAGTTTTCCCATAGATCTACAATTCAGAAACACAAACTAACATTTTCCCTAAATCTACGACTCAGAAAAACAGGGCTAACGTCTTAGATTACTCTCGCAGCTAGGTGTGCAGGTCATGATTCCATGTAGTTACACAATTATAGAAACAGAACTACGAATGTAACTCAACATAAAATCAACACTAGGGTATTAAACCAAACTAGAATACTTCCCTTCCCGGCGAGCCCTTTTTCCCTTTTGCACTGCCATCGCAGAGATAGATTTCCCTCCATGAGAAAATGCCGAGCTAGATCTTAGTTGCAGATCAGCCAAAACTACTTCCCCGCGGAGACCGAAAACACTCAGGAACCGCCGAACTAGATCTCCGTCGCCCCTCCCCCACTTGATTTTTGCTCCTCCTTAAGAAAGAGGGATTTTACTCTAATAACTTGCCAAGTGGTATCCTTTGAAGATGGTGTGGCGACAAGTGGTATCCTTTGAAGATGGTGTGACGACAAGTGGAAATTTTGAAATGCCAGGGAGACATCCTCCCGATAAAACCTTCAACTACCCACTCTTTAATTTAAACCCACTACACTTGTCATTAGGTAGTGCGATTTGTTGATAGTATGTCCAATACAAGTTTTTGACGTCAATCAATTATTTATAATGACCCAAATCTTTTAGGTAGGTAGTTACATAACCTGTTTTATATGGATTTTTCCATATATTCCCTTTTTTAATGGTATCCAACCATAATCTAACGTGAACCTTGCAATATGTTTCCCCTTGTAATAGTATACAAAGGTATGTTAATATTGTTAGGTGAGTATTTTGTCATATATGTCTTACTTTTTCCTCTTTTTGTATTCTCTTAATAACCTATTCACTTTATGATAGGTTATATACTTCCACCTAATATGAAGTAGTAATACAATAGTATATCAAATATTTGCTCGAGGAATATTAGCTAGAGAGATATTAGGTGGAGAAAACATAATAACTTCTACCCCCTTTCTCCAACTTATTTCATAGCTGTAAGTTTCATCTTAGGTTTTTCTTAGGGAGGGTCTTCAATATGCCCTACCACTTATTATGGTTATCATATTAGTTTAAGACTAATATCAGTATATCCTCCTGTGACTTTAGGTTATCGAGAGGACAACCTTAGCTTAAACTTCATGTAGTGCCGGGGTACTAAGATGACAGTTTGTCATCCATTCATGGTCTAGCTATCCATTTCCTCTCCCTTAAAATATTTAATTTCCCTTCGTTTTTTAGTTGCAACTTACAATTTAGGAAAACAAATAACGATACTTTCAAGGTACGTTGGTGGGGCCTTGGCCTTGAGCTCCTCACAAGGGTCTCATATATAGTTTACAATATATAATTATAATCTGATGGGGATAAAAGAGGGATATTACATCCTCCTCCCCTTAAAAATAACACCGTTCTCAGTGTTCATACTTTTCACCAGCTCGTCTCCTCTTATGGAGTCATCCTTTGCTTGCTTCGTTATTTATATTTTGACTTTCTTCGGACTTTTGTGAATTTTCTGCAAGTCGATATCGGTCCCCTGCATTTTCCAACTACAAAATCGAAAGTCAAAGAAACCGTACAGACTTATCATCGATTCTATAATCAAACTCAGAAACATAAACAATGATCCTTTTATAGCATTTGCAATTCATGGAATATATTTAGCGCTCCATGATTTTATACTATTGACTAAATCAACAAATAGCATTCACTTGATCCAGGAAATTCTTGCCTAACACCTTAGTAGTCACGTAGCAATCCTTTCTCTCATGCCTTGCCTAACACCTTAGTGCTCACGCAGCAAACATTTCGTTCATGTTTTGCCTAACACCTTAGTGCTCACGCAACAACATTTCTCACATGTTTTGCCTAACACCTTAGTGCTCACGCAACAAACATTTATTTCATGCATACTAAGCAGCGTCCTGCCTCCCACATATACATTTTCTTATAGCTTGCCTAGGTCTTACAGCCAGCCAGTTCTCCAAGAATCCTAGTGGCTATTCAATCCCTCATTTTAGGGAGTATTTCAATGCCATTACAACACTCTTTACACAATTCCCCTCATGCCTTCTCACTTGAGTCCCGGAATTTATTTTCCCCAAGCCGTGTTGCTTGAGTCTAGAAAAAATCTCTTTCAATTTAATCAATTTATTTCGTCATATTACATTCTGTACCCATACGATTGCTCTGACCAATCTGGGTCAAGTGCTTTGTTCAACAATAATTATCAATATTTTTAAAAGAATAAGTAACAATTGTGATGTGAATCTTAATTCCTCACTCCTCATTCTACCATGCATAACATATATGTTCTTGTCTTTCCACAACCTCCACAAAATTTGGACCATCTGGCACATTTTCACTTGTTAGTATCACAAAATTCGAATATTGTAAGAAGATTCCTTTAAACTAGAAAATTCGTCTTTCTTACTACGATATCCATACGTGGTCATCTAAGGTATCATTTGCTAGTACACATAACTAACTTATAGGATTACATAATGCTTTGAATACAATATAACATTCTTCCTATGATGATCCATGGTCAATATAAAAATTAGATTTTGCAATTTCCAACACAATTCTTATTTTAGTTGTTCACCCTTTCTTTGTATACACTGACATTATATAGGAATTAACCAATTTTCAATAACATGATTGCGTGTACCTTATAAGGATAGACATATACCTTTGTAAGGGAAACCACATATCTCCACATTATAGGATCCTCATATGTTGAGGTACTAGTTTACTTGTATCCGCACATATTAGTATTACACTAATATGAATCTATATATCCCACACTTACCTATTGACAGTTCTAAGGAAGTGATGTGTAGGAGATAGACCTGTTTGACAATACCTTAAGAGTGTTAGTTTTGTAAAGCTAATTAAATCCTAAGAACAATTATACATGTAACATGTGTCCAGACACCATTTTTACTTGTTTCATAAAAGCTTATACATCGTTTACTATTTTTAAAAAAATTACTTCTGATCGACCATGAAAAATTCCATGTCATCTACGGTTTCCTTAACTCATAATAAATATATAACAGTCATTCCTTGTAGACATCAGAAAATTACAGTGTTCTACTGACCTGTATCACCATTTCCTATTGGGTCTAGATTTCCAATACTCTTATGACAAAATTTCATTTGCATCACCATCACCATTACGTGAAATAACCATAATAAAGTAATCATTTTGACAAAACATTTAATTCTTCATGGATAGCAAGTCATCTTAAAAATTGGACATATAAAAGCATAACTTTTCTAACCATTATTCATCATTTCCCAACCTTTATGCTAAGGATTAAAAATGTACTCATGCATCTTCATCATATGCATCTTAATAACTAATCAAAATGCACATGGATGTATATGTTTCTCTTCTTGTATAAATGACAACCTACACTTTCCTAGTTGATACTTTAAGAACAAAATCTTAATATCAACATAATGATGCTTTCTTCATTACCAAACATATTAAATACCTCAGTTACGGTTTCCTACATTGTCGCCATATTAATGGTTATACATCTTAAGGCTTTAACATAACCTGTTTCACATCTGAATATATTTTCTCTTGTTTTTCCCATATTGTCTTTATGTTGAATGTATCAAACATGCATGCAATAATAAAAACAACCTCCTTCAATGCAAGAGTAATAAGATCATTACTCAGTAACATCTTTGCAATTTTATAACTTAGCTAATTACTCAAGCGGTCTTTCGATCACATTCATATTGTGTTCTTCGTCAATATAACTACATATATATATCTGGTCACCAAATAAGAAGAGGACTATTCTCTTATAGCGGTATACTGAATTAGTTTTTTAAGAAACCAATGCTTAAGGTTAATTACCGACTTTTCCCCTATCATCATTTAGCTAAATATGCAACATAGTAACACATACTTTTGATGGCATTCCTATCAAAATGTTCATAAGTAGCGCATGAATTGTAAGTATATCTAATAACCCTAGTCTATCAAGGTACATAAGCAATACTAACATTTCATGTGGAGAAAAATACTTTGCACAAAAATATCCTTTGAGAGTTTTTCAAACCATAATGCTTCGGAAAAGGAGACTTACATATGATCAACCTATGGACACATTATCGGTTACCTCTTGTTGAATTTTACAAAAGTGGATCCGTTTAGTTTCGCCTCATAGGTAGAGTAGTTTTCCTTAATTCAACCCGCATAACATTCTCTTCCTCGCGCTGAGCCTGACTAAGCCCGAGTGTTTGCAACCTATGCTCTGATACCATATGTAACATCTCCAAGCTTTGCCAGTTAGTATTTTGGTGAAAAATAAAAAGATTCTTCCCTTAAAGATCTTCACACTAAAACATTATAAGAAAAATCCAACATGTAATTAATCCTTGTACATACACTTGACATTCTTATAAAAGTCAATTTGACTATGTTATTAAGTATTACCATTTGCAGCTCCTTGGGTCTCCCTTCAACCATACATTTAATCTCATGACATCAAGGAATTCTCATAACAAAACCATATCAACCACAATAACACACATACACATAAACAGAAAACAATTTCAGGTGGTTCACCCCTATTCGGCTACGTTCACAAAGGAAGGTCATTTCTTTTATTACTCAACAAGAAGAAGGGTTTTACATCTGCAACCAATGGTTGCGTTCTTCAACTTCCAACATTTTATAAACATAGCCGAGCCTTTTAGTATATAAATGATTCATGACCCTATCGACGTTTACCACAATTGAGCGTTACTCTTTGTACTGCCGATATGTAACATAATTACATACTTCCATATGATGATAAAAATCAAAATTACTCAATCAGTGGCATGGGTATTGGTTAATACAATTTCGACAGATATCAACTCTGTATCAATCACTGGCATGTGCACTTATTAGCACAAAAATATAAAAATAGAGCATACTAGCGACATATGTCAAACTTACATCAAACGCAAGTATATAACTTGTCAGTATAATAAGATATCACAAAAATCAAAAACTATATCGAACGATGCTAGCATCAATACGATGGAGATCATTGCCCAATGTTGACAGATGGACATATTAGCAACCAATGACATAGATCACATCTATATCAACTGATGGTTAACACAGTTACGCTAGAGATCCATACCAAATTGCGGGCAGTTGGATATATTAGCAATGTAAATAAAATTCCAGTGTACAAATAATAAACAGAGTTGGCTTATTGATTTGGGGAACGGTCTAAAAAATGTTGAGATCGCATCTCTTATCAGAGGCTATTGCAATTTATATAACGTCAGAAGTGCAGAAAACAAACGGAAGCAGACTTGAATATAATTATGAACTGGAAGCATAACCGTCACAAAGAGATCCCCAATCTCTGGGCACCTACCAAAGCAACAACATGCAGTATACAACTATATATATATATTGTAATCATCCAGCAAATATATCAGATAATAGAGTACGGGGATCAATCCCAACCCCGGCACAATCCAACAACAATCAACATGCAAAAGTAATTTATAAAACATGAATTTACAAAGGGATTCTTCCCCATGCCTAGTGCATCTGGTAAACCACATTCAACCTGCACAAGTAAAATATATAAGGAAAATGGGTGCATACAGGGATTTCCAAAAGGCTCTGAGCAATGAAAAACTAAAAAAGAGATGTTTTGTACAGGGATCTTTTCTCATAGCCCTGCGCCATCATAAAATAGGAAGCATGCAATATATAAAACAGAAAAAGAAGTATCAGGGATCCATATGCCAAACGATTGTGCAATAGACTATGCATACCTACTCATTATATCAAATGAAAAATAAACAGGGATAATCTTTCCCAATCATTGCCGCAGTCAACAAGACAAAGGGCTGACACCCTAGAGAAACCATGCAGCCAGCAAGGATAAAAGGGCTCACGCCCCGGGAGACCTTACACAGCCAGCAAGACAATCAAACAATCAGGGATATATTGAGAAGGGATCTCTTCCCCAATCCTATGCGTAATTAACCAAATGGAGAATCAACAATTAAAATATAAATATAGAGATTATTTTTAACATTTTCACACACTAAACAAGTAGAGCTTTCAAATCTCAGTCGGCATAATCACAATACCGAGAGTTTAGACGCTTTTGACCAACATACTGCAATAAACAAAGATTATGATTTTAAAGGGCATACCTCAAACTTACCACGAGTTTTAAACATTTTCGTTCAAAGTAGAGGTCCAAGACTGCATCACGATATATATATATATATATATATATCCATAGATCAATAGGCAGGGTTATAGTTTTCCTATAGATCTATGATTCAGAAACACAAACTAACATTTTCCCTAAATCTACGACTCAGAAAAACAGGGCTAACGTCTTAGATTACTCTCGCAGCTAGGTGTGCAGGTCATGATTCCATGTAGTTACACAATTATAAAAAAAGAACTACGAATGTAACTCAACATAAAATCAACACTAGGGTATTAAACCAAACTAGAATACTTCCCTTCCCGGCGAGCCCTTTTTCCCTTTTGCACTGCCATCGCAGAGATAGATTTCCCTCCATGAGAAAATGCCGAGCTAGATCTTAGTTGCAGATCAGCCAAAACTACTTCCCCGCAGAGACCTAAAACACTCAGGAAGCGCCGAACTAGATCTCCGTCGCCCCTCCCCCACTTGATTTTCGCTCCTCCTTAAGAAAGAGGGATTTTACTCTAATAAATTGCCAAGTGGTATCCTTCGAAGATGGTGTGGCGACAAGTGGTATCCTTTGAAGATGGTGTGACGACAAGTGGAAATTTTGAAATGCCAGGGAGACATCCTCCCGATAAAACCTTCAACTACCCACTCTTTAATTTAAACCCACTACGCTTGTCATTAGGGAGTGTGATTTGTTGATAGTATGTCCAATACAAGTTTTTGACGTCAATCAATTATTTATAAAGACCCAAATCTTTTAGGTAGGTAGTTACATAACCCGTTTTATATGGATTTTTCCATATATTCCCTTTTTTAATGGTATCCATGTTAAATTTTGAGCATTAATTCATTATACTCTAGGATCTTTGCTGAGAGAATAACATCTACAGTATATCAATGCATGACAATCATAATATGACAAGCATCACAAGCATCACAAGAATCAAAAGCATAGAGACAAGAGACACAGAGTTTCCGTGGGGAAAACCCTAAGGTGAAAAACCCCACAACTTCCTCAGAGATAGAGAGAGCAATGGCTCAACCAAAATACAACCAAATAACACAGAGATAGTCTCCTAGCAGATGATCCTCCTCCTCCTCACAAGTGCGCCACTTTCCAGAGAGAGAGTGAGTTACTTTTCCGAGTGAGTAAAATAGAGATCTCCTATCCCTATTTATACTTACCTTTTTTCCCAGTGACCTACTTGGGCCGACTTGTCTACTTAGATACATCCACATTATATTATATATAACTCCGGGCCGACCCCAAATGGTGGTCTAATAACCCATCGGCAAGTACACACACTTGCGACACTTGTCAATCCACATGATGACACTTCCTTATAGAGGAATGACACATCTCTTATAAGGGTACAATAAATATATATAAAATATACAGATGAAATACATTCCGAAGTTACATATACATCAACACTCCCTGTTAACTAGGAATGTATTTCTCGACACAGATCTGCTAGACAAGTCTTCTTCTCTGGATCATCGTCATCGATGCATTGTCATCATCATCGTCACTGCTGCTTCTATCTCAACCAATCTCTGACTCTACTCGTCATAGGAAGTTCTACAGAGCCAGTCCTTTTTCATACTGGATGTAGGCCCGCCATCTGCAGGTCTTCATCATCACTGGCCATACTGTGGAATCCTCAGGACTCATTACGTGCGTCACAAAACCTGGCTGCAGCATCCCAGGCTATTACGAGCACACAGCTCTACCTGTAGGATCTTCCAGGAGCACATTACATGTGACCCATCACAAAACCTGGCTGAAGCATCCCAGGCTGTTACGAGCACGCGGCTCTACCTGTCGGATCTCCCAGGAGCACATTACATGTGATCTCACCACAAAACCTGGCTGAAGCATCTGAGGCCTTTTTCATCCTGTCCAGATCTCCCAGGAGCAAATTACATGTGGTCATGGCAAAACCTGGCTGAAGCATCTGAGGCCTTTTTCATCCTATCCAGATATCCCAGGAGCAAATTACATGCCATAGGACAAAACCTCGCAAGAGCATCTGCCAGATATCCCAGGGCACCGAATTACATGCCATAGGCAAAACCTCGAAAGACTATCTTCAGATCTCCCAGGGCACAAATTACATGTCCTCCCAAGAAAAACCTCGCAAGAGCATTTGCCAGATGTCCCAGGGCACCGAATTACATGCCATAGGCAAAACCTCGAAAGACCATCTGCAAATCTCCCAGGGCACAAATTACATGCTTTCGTGCACAACCTGATCCACGGCCACAAAGTATCATCTGATACTCATCAAACATCATCCTGATGTACACATGATCATCCTGATCATCATCACTGCAACATCCTGCTGCATGTCATCTGGAGAAGCTCGTCATCCACGATCATCCAAGTATCCACCTGATACATACATAGATACATGATCCACACAATGTATCCATCAACATACATGATCCACCTGATCATACAAAGATACATGATCCACACAATGTATCCATCAGCATACATGATCTACCTGATCATTCAAAGATACATGATCCACACAATGTATTCATCAGCATACATGATCTACCTGATAATACAAAGATACATGATCCACACAATGTATCCATCAGCATCCAACATGATGCGTTCATACAAAATACATACACATGATCCATCTGATCATATCCAGCATCCAACATGATGCATATACAAAATACATACACATGATCCAACCGATCATATCCAGCATCCAACATGATGCATATACAAAATTCATACACATGATCCAACCGATCATATCCAACATCCAAACATGATGCATTCATACATACATATAATGATCCAACTGATCATATCCAGCATCCAACATGATGCATACACAAAATACATATAATGATCCAACTGATCACATCCAAGCAGAAACGAGAACATCCTCCTAATGTTCATCATTCAGCGCTTACATCCACAGCCATGTGAAGGATCCCCCTTCCAACATGCTTGGAATGGCTTCAACAAATGTGTTCATCACTTCTTCCTCGAAGTGTCCTCGATCTGAAGCACGCCAAGCCTCTCTCTGAAGTACTCGAACTTCACCCTGGCTAGTGGCTTCGTCAGCACATCTGCAATCTGCTCGTCCGTCGCAACATACAGAAGCTTCACAGCTCCTCTCTGCACCATATCCCTGATATAGTGATATTTGATCTCTATGTGTTTCGACCTGTCATGAAACACTGGGTTCTCGGATAGCTTCACACAACTCTGGTTATCACAGAAGATACCAGTAGCATCCAGCGGGAGACCAAATAACTCAGACAGTAGCTTCCACAGCCATACTGCCTCACAACTAGCTGAACAGGCTGCAACATACTCTGCCTCAGCTATACTCAGTGCTACGCAGGACTGCTTCCTGCTAAACCAAGAGATCACACATGATCCCATACTGAAGCAACACCCAGATGTGCTCTTCCTATCTGCAGCACTGCCAGCCCAATCTGAATCAACATAACCCTGCAGGTTAAACTTTTGATTCACCTCATACCTGAGCCCATAATCCACTGTACCCTTCAGGTACCTCAGAACATGCTTTACAGCAACCAGGTGAACACTTCTCGGATCCATCAGGAACTGGCTCAATGTGTTCACAGCAAAGCAAATGTCTGGTCTCGTGTTCGTCAGGTACATCAAGGACCCAATCATCTGACGATACATAGAGACATCAACTGGCTCAGATGAAGCATCACATAGAAGCTTCAGATTCGATGCCATCGGTGTGGCCATGGCCTTGCAATCCATCATCCCGAATCTCTTCAGGATATCTACTGTGTACTTCCCTTGACCAAGGAAGATCCCACCTGCATTCTGCCACACCTCCATACCTAGGAAATAGTGCATCATTCCCAAATATTTCATATCGAATTCAGCTGCAAGCTTCCTCTTAGTATCTGCAATCAGTCTGTCATCTCCTGTCACAAATAGGTCATCCACATACAGTAGTAGAATCACAGGATTCCCTTCCTCAACCTTGTAGTAAAGGTTGGAATCCGCTTTACTCTTGGTAAAGCCCAAACTAGATAGGAAACTGTCCATCCTACCATACCAGGTTCTGGGAGCTTGCTTTAAGCCATACAAGGCTTTCTTTAATCCGCACACATATGACTCCCTGTCATGTATTTCAAAACCGAGTGGCTGTTCCACATATACTTCCTCTTCTACTACACCATTCAGGAAAGCAGTCTTGACATCCATCTGGTGTATTTTCCATTTCATAGCTGCAGCCAGGGCAAGTACTGTTCTGATGGAAGTATACCTGGCTACAGGTGCAAAGGTTTCTTCATAATCTATTCCCTCTTTCTGAGAGAAACCATGAGCTACGAATCTTGCTTTGTATTTTTCTAAACTGCCATCTGCAGCGTGCTTTATTTTGTAGATCCACTTGGAAGTCACAACAGACTTCTCTTTAGGTCTTGGGACAACATCCCAAACATCATTCTTCATTATTGATTGGTATTCCTCAACCATAGCATCCTTCCATTCTTTCTTTTCTGCTGCCTCTTCATAACTGGAAGGCTCTTTGTTCATAATGTCACAGACTAAAGCAACATAACTGGTGTGTGATCTGGTTCTCTTCTTTGCTCTGTGTTCTTCTTCTAGAATGCCAAATCTTTCTGCATCATGAATGAGCTCTCTAGCCCATACAGGTTTCCTCTTGTGAGAGTTATCCTCACGGGGTGGATCTACAGGTTCTTGTGGATCTTCAAACTCACGAACAGCTTCTGGAACTGCTTCAGTCATGGTAGTGTCCTGAAATCTTGTTTCCTTAGGTTCTTCATAAACTTCGATAGGTGCCTTCCTTGATTTGATGAATGCTGAGTTTTCATCAAATGTTACATCCCTGCTGACATCAATCTTCTTGAATCCTGGAAAGTAGATTCTGTAAGCCTTCGAGCTTTCACTATAACCCACAAAGATACCCTTCTTTCCTGAAGGATCTAGTTTAGTCCTCTTCTCTTTTGGGACATGAGTATATACTGGACAACCAAATATTCTGAGATGGCTGACTTCAGGTTTCTTACCAGAAAAGACCTCTTCTGGTGTCTTGTTGTCCAATATCTTGTGGGGTGTTATGTTCTGCACATATACAGCTGTTCTAGCTGCTTCTGCCCATAGATGCATAGGAAGATCTTGGTCATGCAACATTGCCCTTGCTGCTTCCATGATAGTTCTGTTCTTCCTTTCTGCAACTCCATTCTGTTGAGGATTATAAGGAGCAGTCAACTCCCTCTTAATCCCTGAATCACAACAAAGCTTCTTGAAGTCATTTGAGGTGAACTCTCCACCATTGTCAGATCTAAATGTTTTGATCTTCTTGTCGGTTTGATTCTCCATCAAGTTTTTGAATTCCTTGAATTTATCAAGCACCTCATCTTTACCTTTCAAGAAGTATACCCAAGTCTTCCTGGAGAAGTCATCAATAAATGATACATAGTAAACATACCCACTTAGGGAACTGGATGACATAGGGCCACATACATCTGAGTGAATGATTTCCAGAATGTATTTTGCCTTGCTTTCACTGCTTGGGAAAGCCTTCTTAGTGTTCTTACCTTTTGCACATCCTTTGCAAACACCTTCATTTTTGGTCTTGATTTCAGGAAGACCCTCTACTGCCTTGCTTGCAATTGGAAGTGCTCTGTAGTGCATGTGAGCAAGTCTTCTATGCCAAAATTCACTTGGCTCCATGGATTCATGCACCATGGCATGTTCAAGTTGTCCCTTCAATTTATACAAGCCTCCCTCTGGCTCTCTAATCACTACTGCATCATCTATGTTCTTTCCCTTTGGCCACATTAGGACTTGGCCATCCACAAATGAAACCCTCATACCTTTTGCATCCAATGCAGAGATGGAGAGTAAGTTCTTCTTGAGCCCTGGTACATAGAGGACTTCCTTCATCTTCAGAGATTTTCCAGAATCTAGGTTGTAGGAGGCTTCACCACTTCCTTTGATTGGGTATTGATAATCATCCCCAAGTTTCACCTTATGGGGTGATTCATGTACAGATAGATTCACAAAAGATTCCTTGAACCCAGTCATGTGTTTGGAAGCCCCACTATCAATCAACCAATCATTACAGCCATGGGAGATGGTACCTGTGAGAGCAGAGATCAGAACATACTCTTCTTCACTTGATGAGTCATCATTGCTATCACTTTCTTCCCTAGCCTTCTTCTTTGGGGGTTCATCATCTTCGGTAGCATGAGCATGAAACCTTCTTTTTCTACCCTTCTTCTTCTTGTTGGGGATGTTATTGTCCTTCTTGTTCTTGGGACAATTTATGGCAATATGTCCTTTCTCATTACAGGTGAAGCATACTCTTCTTTCTTTGAATTGATGTGAAGATCTCTTGGAGTGAGATGGCTCTTTCTTGAACTTTCCTTTCCTGGTGTGAGCTGCAAGAGCTTGATCTTCACCTCCCATCTTTTCTTCACGAGCTATAAGTCTAGCTTCTTCTTGAGAGCATTCTTCCCGAAGTCTACTGAAGGAGATCAACTTCTTCCTTGCACAAATTCCTTGAATAAAGGAATCCCATGACCTGGGTCGACCATTTAGAGTGGTCATCACAACTTCACCATTCTCCACCATTTCATCTACTGCTTCTAATTGTTCCTTGATCTGGGAGACCCTTGAAAAGTAAGATTGAATGGTTTCTCCATTCTGAAACTTTACTACTTTCAATTGGTTCCGCAGGGTCATCTTCCGATTTATGTTCTTTCCTTCAAATAGATTGGTCAAAGATTCAAACATCTCCTTGGGTGTCTTAAGAAAAGACACATGGGGTATGAGATGGTCTTTGATAGAATCAACAATGATTCTCTTTGCCTTGACCAAGTTCTTCTTGTGCAATGCCTTGGCCTCTTCATCCTCTGGGATAGGGATGTCTTCTTTCACATATGAGTCCAACTCATTCTCTTCCAGGATTAACCCAATCCTATACTTCCATGCTTGGAAGTTATCAGCCCCTTCAAGCTTATCCTCAAGCTTGGTGTGGAGAGACATCTTTAAGAGTACTTCAAATGGAAATAGAAAAGATTTAGGACTTACCACTTGAAGTGCTGAAAACTGGATCTGGTCCCGGATTAGGGTTTGTCAGAGAAACCCTAAAAATTCAAAATGTGAATTTCAAAATTTCAAAAGGATAGAAAGATGCGCCTTGGAGAGCTGATCAGCCTAGTACATTCAAAATTTGAGATCAGCAAAGTCTTGTCCTTCAAAATTGCCTTTTTGTCCTCCCGGGTTCACTGGGGAGAGCCCTGAATTAGGGTTTGAGTTTCCCGGAGATCTACCCAGCCAAAAATCTCGATCCAAAGCTCAAACGGAGCTGCCAGCTGTGCCTTCAGTTTCCAGAAATTCATATTTTTGTGGAAACCCTAATTTTTAGGGCCAAATCTGAAAATGCTCGGAACTGAATTCGGATTGGACAGATAGATGCGCCTTGATGAGTAGATCCAATCTACTATACTGAATTTCAAAAATATGTGGAGAGAAACCCAATAAACAAGGAATACAAGCTTCCGTCACTGCAAAATGTCTTCTTCTCAGGTTAGCTCTGATACCATGTTAAATTTTGAGCATTAATTCATTATACTCTAGGATATTTGCTGAGAGAATAACATCTACAGTATATCAATGCATGACAATCATAATTTGACAAGCATCACAAGCATCACAAGAATCAAAAGCATAGAGACAAGAGACACAGAGTTTTCGTGGGGAAAACCCTAAGGTGAAAAACCCCACAACTTCCTCAGAGATAGAGAGAGCAATGGCTCAACCAAAATACAACCAAATAACACAGAGATAGTCTCCTAGCATATGATCCTCCTCCTCCTCACAAGTGCGCCACTTTCCAGAGAGAGATTGAGTTACTTTTCCGAGTGAGTAAAATAGAGATCTCCTATCTCTATTTATACTTACCTTTTTGCCCAGTGACCTATTGGGGCCGACTTGTCTACTTAGATACATCCACATTATATTATATATAATTCCGGGCCGACCCCAAATGGTGGTCTAATAACCCATCGGCAAGTACACACACTTGCGACACTTGTCAATCCACATGACAACACTTCCTTAGAGAGGAATGACACATCTCTTATAAGGGTACAATAAATATATATAAAATATACAGATGAAATACATTCCGAAGTTACATATACATCAACAATCCAATCATAATCTAACGTGAACCTTGCAATATGTTTCCCCTTGTAATAGTATACAAAGGTATGTTAATATTGTTAGGTGAGTATTTTGTCATATATGTCTTACTCTTTCCTCTTTTTGTATTCTCTTAATAACCTATTCACTTTATGATAGGTTATATACTTCCACCTAATATGAAGTAGTAATACAATAGTATATCAAATATTTGCTCGAGCAATATTAGCTAGAGAGATATTAGGTGGAGAAAACATAATAACTTCTACCCCCCTTTCTCCAACTTATTTCATAGCCGTAAGTTTCATCTTAGGTTTTTCTTAGGGAGGGTCTTCAATATCCCCTACCACTTATTATGGTTATCATATTAGTTTAAGACTAATATCAGTATATCCTCCTGTGACTTTAGGTTATCGAGAGGACAACCTTAGCTTAAACTTCATGTAGTGCTGGGGTACTAAGATGACAGTTTGTCATCCATTCATGGTCTAGCTATCCATTTCCTCTCCCTTAGAAGATTTAATTTCCCTTCATTTTTTAGTTGCAACTTACAATTTAGGAAAACAAATAACGATACTTTCAAGGTACGTTGGTGGGGCCTTGGCCTTGAGCTCCTCACAAGGGTCTCATATATAGTTTACAATATATAATTATAATCTGATGGGGATAAAAGAGCGATATTACATTCTCCACTATCTGGGGTGCTCTTTCACCCTGCGACAATCACCGATGAGCGTTGATCTTTTCCTTTAACCTATATACGATGGGGATCTCTCTAAGTGTCTAGCTTTTTAGCACTTTCGATGGTGGAGTCCACTATTCTATCAACCGTGCATCTCCTATCTCTGCCAGTTGTAGATCTTATTCCCTCCTATCGCGAACCGTTGATATGCCCTGACCTCCGCGCTAATGTGACAACTTGTCCTTTGCACCGTTAGATCTTTGGCCATGCAGCCTGTGCTGTTGATCTTCTACCTTGCTTTCCCGCTGTGATGGTATCACAAGCCTTCTGGCGGTTTCACTTACCGCCCAAACGTTCATGCGATGGCTCCTCTAACTGCCACCTGTCCTGGCGGTTTATCCATCACGACCACCCTCCTGTGCTCGTTTTCGTGCAATTTTACGATGCAACGGTGATCGGGGGCCATAGATCTCCTTCGCGCACCCGATCAATGTTTGGGACTTGTCTAAGCTTTAACCTTCACTTTATTTTCTTTTTAGAGTATGTATTATTGGTTTTTTATCCATTTTCGATTATTTGGGCTAGCTTCTTATGCCTAAAATGCCAAAAATCCCTTCTTTATTTCCTTCCCAACTAAGTTGCTTCTTGGCCTTAGCAACCTGGTCATGATCGTACGAGAGGGTTTAACCATTTCTTCAAAGAATTCACCAATGGAGTTAGTCCTCCCCTTCAGCTTTGTGCAAAAAATTTATAGGTTCCAACAACTCTAGGCTGGGCTTGATTAGACCTTAGTTTGGGACTTTGATCAGAAAAGTGGAAAATTGGGGCTTCTGCAAAAATGAGAATTTTTGAAATCTATGAACACGTCTAGAAGCTCCTCAGAAAAATAGAAGCTTAGAGCTTTGGATCTAACCTTTGGATTGGCTAGAAGGGTGGGCTTTATCAAACCCTAGTTCGGGGTCATGTCTAGTGAATTCGGAAGTTTCAATGGCAATTTTGAGGGGTGAAACTTTGCAGTTTTCAAATTCTGAGTATACCAGCTTGACCAGCTCAAAAAGGCACATCTTTCTATCCTTTCAGAAGTTTGAAATTCAAAGTTTGAATTTTTAGGGTTTCTCTGACAAACCCTAATCTAGGTCCAAATCCAGTTCCTGCAAATTAAGTGGATTGGGTTAATCCTAGAAGAGAATGGATTGGTCACCTACATAAGTGAAGAAGTTCCTGTTTCAGAGGGAGATGAGGCTAAGGCCTTTCATAAGAAGATTACAAGAAATCTCGATAGGTATGACTTATCCAGGTATGTTTCGAGATTTGTTCATGATTAAGTTTATGGTATGTTTGTCTTCATATTATTATAGTTAGTACAATCTTGATTAAATTTAGACTTGTCGTATCACCTTAATAAAATTATGAATGCATGATAGAAGATATTCATTGATTAGGGTGTTGACACTTATGATTGTACTAATGCATTATGGTGTTGTATGAGGTTTATGTTATCCGCTAACATGAAAGGTACACCAAGAAAGACAAATCATGTTCTAGTTCAAGAACATATGATCATGGTGACATGAAGACAAAGATTCATCCATTGACATGGATCACTTAGAAGATCTATTTACCAGGTATGTATAACTTGGTTCTATAATGGTTAACTTATGAGATATTGTAACATACCCAAAGCTTCGAGTTAGTACTTAGTGAATTCTTTTTTTTGAAAATAAAAGTTACCTAATACCCCTCATACATAACCATTTACAGTGATTAATTACCTTCATCAAATAATACATAAGCCATTAGTTAATGCTGCCAAGATTTATAAACAACATCCATAAAAGTAGGTGTATCACTCCCGAATATCCCAATTAGTATAACAAGCCCTCTAAACTTAACTAACAACTAAATCAAAGTGCGATACAATAAACAAATGCATTGGTATGGATTCCAATTTACAAACAAAACTCAATTTGTATTATAAGTATATTGCATCGTTTACGTCCATTTGGTAAATATCCTTCATAGTTTGCTTTTATACCTTCTCACTTAACATACAAATCCAAATCATTTTATATACCTTCTCATTAACATATAGATCCAATCCAGAGATAATCAATACAACTATCGAATACTTTTGAATGATCGTCCTTAATAAGCATTTCTTATTTATACATCCATTTTACTTATGATATAAGAAATACTCATTTGCATATTTAAGAATAAACTAAAGATGGATACATATAGTTAATCAACCATACAATTTAATCACACATAAGAGCGAGTCCAAATATACACGTGGTTCTCCCAGGAGGGGCTACGTCCACCAAAGAGAGTCATATCTTATTATTCATCAATATCAAGGGGTACAATCTACCATACAATGATTCCTTTCCACTTCTCGGGTCTCTATTATAGAGGCAACATAATCAAAACTACCCAAGGTCTAGCTTGGGCAATACCGGGATTTCTTCCCTACTGTTCACAAAGAAGAACACAAATTGCTGCTTACAAAGAAGAACCCAATTTTGACGCTCATATCAATACTATAAACCATAACCCTTCTCATACTTCCTTTTTATAACCATAAGTGTTGCTCACTCATTATTGTGTATCCCAATTCCTACAACTAAGGAATATATTCCACAAAATATAATCCTACTCAACCCATCAATTAGACAATCATTGATGATTACCTTGCTGTTAGCTTTGTATATATTTAATATCTAAGTTGAATTAAAAAGCATACAATATTGTAGAATCCTTTATTTCCTTTCAAGTTCTTTTGGGACGAAATTAAAAGCATTCATTCCACCCAAAACTTTATAATTGTATATGCATTGAATAATTATCTAAATATTCACATATCTCAAGAGACTAAGACTACTCCTGAAGCTTCCATCTTACATTAACAACTCACTAACGTTAGAAAGGTATTAGGGAGATGATCGCATATCTTTTATGCGTTATAAAGAGTTAAAATAAGCTCCTATCAACAAAGGGGGTATAGGGAACGCATCTATGATCTATACAATGCAATACGATGCAGAGTTAACAAACTTATTCTAGAGAGAAGATGCAAAGATCGCATACATTTATACCGAGTCTATCAAAATACACTATGCTAAGTCTATTAGAAGCAAGGATAGATATATATATATACATTGGTTAACACAAAGATAGAATACCATATGCAGATATGGTATAGTGTATGTACATCGATCAAGCTAGGATCGATAATATAGGTATATCTATCAAGCTAAAAACAAATAATTATCTTCTTTTAGCCACAACTCTATCAAATAAAAGAGGCAGTATGAGATCATGTTTCAAGTCTAAAACAAGTAATTGGTTCCACGCTGGTTACATTTAAATAGTTTATTGGTCACACACAGATTGTATATTATCTCTAGGAGGGGTTTGGCCGTCTCAAATAGATCTCCACCTTCAATTCAGAAAAAGGACGGTGCTCGTTGGAACTGGAACTTGAAGTTAGGTTTCGCTTGACTCTATCAAAAGAAGTGTTCTCTGTCTTTTTATATGCCTATGCACAAGGAACCAGAATTCCAAAATCTGGAAACAATGCCTCCTTTCCCGGTGGACTTGGATTCAAAAGACTAAGATAAGATCTAAAGAGATCTTTATCTTCTAACCCACACAAAACAGAGTCACCTTCAAAGGCTTGGACTGATCACTATCTGAAGTCGTTAGAGGTTTGAAGAGTTCACAAACTCGTTTTAAAAGGTTGAGAAGCAAATCCGCCTCCACTCATCAAACACTGGCAAACTCAAATGGGGATCACGGCTAATTTACCAAGATGAAAGAATTTCGTTTCTTCTCAACATCGATTTCCTTTCCAGCGTACCAGGTTTGATGTTTAAAGACTGGGAAGTCTACACCATCCTTCTAAAATCTACTTAAAGGTAGAATACCAACAACTCATACGCAAAGGGGGGGGTTTTGTACAGATAGAAATATCTGATATACGACATTAGTCGGAGATCCCTCAGATCTAAAACAAGAAAACCACATCCGGGAAGATCGAGGCAGGTCGCTAACTTTTGGGTTTGTGAACCAACCAAGGGGAAATGCCTGGGTTGAATGTTCATATTTCAGGATGTAACAAATTCAACCAAGAAATTGAGCCTAGGGTCGATCAGAGAGATCTCCCAACTTCTCTCCATTACAAAATGACAACCACAACCCGGAAACTCAAATCCACAGAACTCTCTGATAGACATGTTCGTCCCCAAATTTCATACATTCAAAAACTAACCAAAGGAGGAAAATGCATAGATATTACTCAAACGACATAGGATCGTCATTCTAATTACAGTCAGAGGGATATCAATCGTAGAGATGGCTATTCAACATACTCTATCAGTCAGATGTGATGGAAAGACGGGTTGTTTTCTCTTGAACAGATTGCCTCTCTGTCAAGGTGTATGTAAATGCAGAGATCGGTCGAAAACAATTGGAATATACTTTAAGACAGAGATCAACCAACGGGATAGAAATATCACCTTTCTCTAGTTAGGGATTACGATATTAATCCTGTCAATTCAGCATACAAAGATCCATTCCACTTTAACCCATATACCAGACAATGCATAGATCAGAAAGGGATCACTTACCCATTATCGCAAGGATCGTTTACTCACTTTTTATCACTGAAATCGTGTCTCCATTCCCGTCCCTACCGAGATCGCTTTCTAACTATCTTTGTCAAGCAATCAAGACCTTGAGTTTGCTTATCAGGATCGAAAGATAGTGAGACGGCTCCATTTCATTCATCGCATCCTCCATCTATCGCCATGCTTTCTCCCCTCACATAGATCGCTTTTTCCCTAGATCCCAGTTGCAGAAACCCAAAAGCAATCCCCTGCACCCAGATCGGCATCACTTCCCCCTCCATTTTCGCTTTCTTCCCCATCCTTTTCATTCCCAAGATAGGGCCCGCAAATCCTCCGCTCTATTTTCCCCCCAGCGACAAATGGTAGCTTCAAAATAAACCATGGTGGTAGCCTTGGTGAGTTGTGGTCCACTCAGGGGACAACTCCTAAAAACTCTCCAGAAAAACTACCAGAACCTATGGCCACGTTTGGCATCATAACTCCAAATTTTGAAAATAGGTCGGCAATTTAGTTTGCCACAAAGTTCACCTCAGTTTTGAAATAATTGGAGCAAGGATGATGGGAACAAGATCCCCCAATATCCGCCTTCTTATAATAACCATATCAAGGACTAGTCGTTCCGTTACTTTGTATGTAACTGCATTATTAAACTAACATGGATTTCTTATAATTGTTCTAATTACTTAATAGTCTCATTTTTAATAAGAAAATAACATTTATATGATCCACTCTTTATTTAGTGAACCTTGCAATCATTTTCCTTACGAGACTATATCTCGATATCCTTAAATGCACTTTTTCCATATGCTTTGTATTTGATAGTTTTCCTAGGTAATGTATACATATCTTTATTTTATATATATGAATCTTGTCATATAAATTTTCTTCATATCTAATTATGTATCTAAATATTTATACTTAAAAAAAATCCTCTTAGCATTGCCTTTTCCTCTCAAGGAGGGTATAGAAATATATTAACCTCATGTTTTTATATAACTTGAAATAGTAGTATTATCCAATAGGTACTCCTTTACCTTAAGTAGGATTTATATATATATATTATATAAGCACTTTATCTAAAGGATAGTTGTAGGAGTTTCTTATTGTTTTGTAACAATAATAACTTTATTGGAAAACCTATTTAGGACTTAAAGTTAACTCAGGATTTTGATAACCTAAGATGACACTTATAACTTTTAGGGTTTTACCCGTAAACTCACTCTTCCTCAAGTGCCTGTGGCACTAAGATGATACCTATCATCTATAGTTAGCTTTTGGAAAGCCATCTTGCCCCTCACCTTCTTCTTAGTGACTTCACCTGTCTGGCGCTTAGTTGCGCCTGTCGTTATTTTACAATTACATTTATATAAAAATATAATAAAATAAAGATCAAAATAGGTCATAAAGGAGGGATATCACATCCTCATCCCCTTTAAAATAACACCATCCTCGGTGTTCACTCTTCTCTTGCAGCAATCATTTGTATCACAAAACTGGAATTCAAAAGAAACAATGTTTAGTAACAACTTGTCATCAACTTCATAATCAAGCTCAGAAACATAAATCATGAGTTCTTTATTGCACATATCACTTGCAATATATGGAATAAATCTAGTGCTCCCTGATTGTATACTGTTGACAAAATCAACAAACAGCATTCACTTGATCCAGGAAATTTTTTTTTTTTTTTTTTAAACACCTTAGTGCTCATGCAGCACTCCTTTTTCTCATGTCTTGCCTAACACCTTAGTGCTCATGCAGCAAACATTTAATTCATGTCTTGCCTAACACCTTAGTGCTCACGCAACAAACATTTCTTTCATGTCTTGCCTAACACCTTAGTGTTCACGCAGCAAATATTTCATTCATGTCTTGCCTAACACCTTGGTGCTCACGCAGCAAACATTTCTTTCATGTCTTGCCTAACACCTTAGTGCTCACGCAGCAAACATTTCTTTCATGCATACTAAACAGCGTCCTGCCTCCCACATATACATTTTCTTATAGCTTGCCCAGGTCTTACAGCCAGCCGATTCTCCGAGAATCCTAGTGGCTGTTCAACCCCTGATTTTAGGGAGTATTTCAATGCCATTACAACACTCTTTACACAATTCCCCTCAAGCCTTCTCGCTTGAGTCCTGAAATTTATTTTCCCCAAACCACCTTGCTTGAGTCTAGAAAAATCTCTTTCAATTTAATCAATTTATTTCGTCACATTACATTCTGTACCCATACAATTACTCTGACCAATCTGGGTCGAGTGCTTTGTTCAACAATAATTATCAACATTTTTAAAAGGATAAGTAACAATTGTGATGTGAATCTTAATTCCTCACTCCTTATTTTACCATGCATAACATTTATGCTCTTGTCTTTCCACGAAACTCCACAAAATTTTTGACCATCTGGCAAATTCAAATTCACCTGTTGGTAACAAAATAAAATATTTGTAAGAAAATATTTTCTTATACCTAAAAATATGATCATCATTCGTACTATAACGTTTATACTTGATTATCTAAAATAAACATTCATTTCTTACTTAAACTTTTGTGAGTAAAATAATGAAACTGGTATGTACCCATGTTGGAAGAGTCAAATACCTCTGTTTATCATAACACCGTTTAATAAGGATCTGAATCCTATTTTATTTATCCAACTTTTCCTTGTATGTACTAACATCATGTAAGTAATTACACATTGTTTACATATATTTGCACACTTTTATCAAGATAATCGCATACCTTTATACAAGAGGCCCAATACCTCCATATTATATGCTCCTCTTATGCCAAGGTACAAGTCTACTTGCATTTAAATCATATTAGTACTACACTCAACAACTTATGAAAAATAATAAAATAGGTAGTCAAGTGCACATGCATATAATGTATACTTCCATTTCACAACTTTTATAACAACCACTCAAGTATCCTAACTTTCCCAATAGAGATCACTAAAATAAGGAATATAAAAATGAACTCATGCATTTTTATTTTTATTTTTATCATATGCATCTACTTTAACTACTTAGAATATACATATATTTTTTTAAAGAAATTATAACTATTTCTTAGTCATAGAAATTCACACTATTAGAGTTAATTTTCTTTGTGAACCAGAATCTACATGTCTAAGTCCATCCAGGCTATACTCTTTATGAAATATTAGCTTAGCACAACTATAAAAACCAATAGTTCCTAATTTATACCTCTGTAATATAATGTATATCGTATTAAGGAAAAAATCTATCATTAACATGACTATGCTTCCATCCTAACTAAAAGAACAGATACCTCTATTGGATACTTATTCTCGTTGATTCCTTCTGCAACATGCCCTTCTACAGAACTTAAATTTTTTTAAAGTAGCCTCCTATATATAGAAAGGAATTTGGCCGGAGCCCTAGACCATACCCAATAATTCAAGCTTAATGGATTTTTAGCTGAAACTTAATGGATCTTTCTAAGAGATCTAAGGTCCATCTGCATCTTATATTTGGAAATCTGGATCATTGGGTCAATCAAATCGATTAATTATCTAAGTCCATAACATGCATCTACCATACTTATTCGAATTTGTTGAAACTGAAAGATATTAACTATCGAGGATAACAAGAAACGTAGGATGTGGTAATAAACATTTAAATTGAGCTATCATGTTAACAAAATTTAGAAGGATCTGTTTATATTATAAACTTCATCACTTCCAATACCTTCTTTTACTCCCTTGCAAGTACTTATTTCATAAGACTTAACTCCAATAGTCTAACTAATTAAAAGAGTACTTTCTTGTCGTCCAATGAAACTAATTGTAAAGGGTGAGGAGATATTCATCGTTTAGTGTTATCCATAGAAGATCATTCAAATGTCAAAGGAACTTATGCAATGTTCACAAATAGATACTCTAATAATAACTCTTCAGTAAACTCGTACGTACTTACTTGCAATAAGAAGTTTTGTCGCTTACCTCTTGACGATTCTTTGGAAGTGAAAATTTTATTCTTGGCTTATAGAATGCAAATCCTTTTCTAGTCCGACCAACTTGTATAAGTTCTTCTCCAATTGAGCCCAGTAAGCCCAAGTGTTTGCAACCTGTGCTTTGGCAAAAGAAACTTGAAGTTGAGCTCGGAGATTCATTTCCCCTCCTCCAGTACAATCCATGCATCCAAAATGAAACGAAAACAATTGATTAGTAAACTTAACAACCTTCATACTCACTTATCGCATGTTGAGCTCATTAGGCCTTAGTGTTGTAACCTAATGCTCTGATACCATATGTAACATACCCAAAGCTTTGGGTTAGTACTTAGTGAATTCTTTTTTTTGAAAATAAAAGTTACCTAATACCCCTCATACATAACCATTTACAGTGATTAATTACCTTCATCAAATAATACATAAGCCATTAGTTAATGCTACCAAGATTTATAAACAACATCCATAAAAGTAGGTGTATCACTCCCGAATATCCCAGTTAGTATAACAAGCCCTCTAAACTTAACTAACAACTAAATCAAAGTGCGATACAGTAAACAAATGCATTGGTATGGATTCCCATTTACAAACAAAACTCAATTTGTATTATAAGTATATTGCATCGTTTACGTCCATTTAGTAAATATCCTTCATAGTTTGCTTTTATACCTTCTCACTTAACATACAAATCCAAATCATTTTATATACCTTCTCATTAACATATAGATCCAATCCAAAGATAATCAATACAACTATCGAATACTTTTGAATGATCGTCCTTAATAAGCATTTCTTATTTATACATCCATTTTACTTATGATATAAGAAATACTCAGTTACATATTTAAGAATAAACTAAAGATGTATACATCTAGTTAATCAACCATACAATTTAATCACACATAAGAGCGAGTCCAAATATACACGTGGTTCACCCAGGAGGGGCTACGTCCACCAAAGAGAGTCATATCTTATTATTCATCAATATCAAGGGGTACAATCTACCATACAATGATTCCTTTCCACTTCTCGGGTCTCTCTTATAGAGGCAACATAATCAAAACTACCCAAGGTCTAGCTTGGGCAATACCGAGATTTCTTCCCCATTGTTTACAAAGAAGAACACAAGTTGCTGCTTACAAAGAAGAACACAATTTTGACGCTCATATCAATACTATAAACCATAACCCTTCTCATACTTCCTTTTTATAACCATAAGTGTTGCTCACTCATTATTGTGTATCCCAATTCCTACAACTAAGGAATATATTCCACAAAATATAATCCTACTCAACCCATCAATTAGACAATCATTGATGATTACCTTGCTGTTAGCTTTGTATATATTTAATATCTAAGTTGAATTAAAAAGCATACAATATTGTAGAATCCTTTATTTCCTTCCAAGTTCTTTTGGGCCGAAATTTAAAGCATTCATTCCACCCAAAACTTTATAATTGTATATGCATTGAATAATTATCTAAATATTCACATATCTCAAGAGACTAAGACTACTCCTGAAGCTTCCATCTTACATTAACAACTCACTAAAGTTATAAAACTATTAGGGAGATGATCGCATATCTTTTATGCGTTATAAAGAGTTAAAATAAGCTCCTATCAACAAAGGGGGTATAGGGAACGCATCTTTGATCTATACAATGCAATACGATGCAGAGTTTACAAACTTATTCTAGAGAGAAGATGCAGAGATCGCATACATTTATACCGAGTCTATCAAAATACACTATGCTAAGTCTATTAGAAGCAAGGATAGATATATATATACATTGGTTAACACAAAGATAGAATACCATATGCAGAGATGGTATAGTGTATGTACATCGATCAAGCTAGGATCGATAATATAGGTATATCTATCAAGCTAAAAACAAATAATTATCTTCTTTTAGCCACAACTCTATCAAATAAAAGAGGCAGTATGAGATCATGTTTCAAGTCTAAAACAAGTAATTGGTTCCACGCTGGTTACATTTAAATAGTTTATTGGTCACACACAGATTGTATATTATCTCTAGGAGGGGTTTGACCATCTCAAATATATCTCCACCTTCAATTCAGAAAAAGGACGGTGCTCGTTGGAACTGGAACTTGAAGTTAGGTTTCGCTTGACTCTATCAAAAGAAGTGTTCTCTGTCTTTTTATATGCCTATGCACAAGGAACCAGAATTCCAAAATCTGGAAACAATGCCTCCTTTCCCGGTGGACTTGGATTCAAAAGACTGAGATAAGATCTAAAGAGATCTGTATTTTCTAACCCACACAAAATAGAGTCACCTTCAAAGGCTTGGACTGATCACTATCTGAATTCGTTGGAGGGTTGAAGAGTTCACAAACTCGTTTTAAAAGGTTGAGAAGCAAATCCGCCTCCACTCATCAAACACTGGCAAACTCAAATGGGGATCACGGCTAATTTACCAAGATGAAAGAATTTCGTTTCTTCTCAACATCGATTTCCTTTCCAACGTACCAGGTTTGATGTTTAAAGACTGGGAATTCTACACCATCCTTCTAAAATCTACTTAAAGGTAGAATACCAACAACTCATACGCAAAGGGGGGGGTTTCGTACAGACAGAAATATCTGATATACGACATTAGTCGGAGATCCCTCAGATCTAAAACAAGAAAACCACATCCGGGAAGATCGAGGCAGGTCGCTAACCTTTGGGTTTGTGAACCAACCAAGGGCAAATGCCTGGGTTGAATGTTCATATTTTAGGATGTAACAAATTCAACCAAGAAATTGAGCCTGGTGTCGATTAGAGAGATCGCCCAACTTCTCTCCATTACAAAATGACAACCACAACCTGGAAACTCAAATCCATGAAACTCTCTGACAGACATGTTCGTCCCCAAATTTCATACATTCAAAAACTAACCAAAGGAGGAAAACGCATAGATATTACTCAAATGACATAGGATCGTCATTCTAATTACAGTTAGAGGGATATCAATCGCAGAGATTGCTATTCAACATACTCTATCAGGCAGATGTGATGGAAAGACGAGTTGTTTTCTCTTGAACAGATTGCCTCTCTGTCAAGGTGTATGCAAATGCAGAGATCGGTCGACAACAATTGGAATATACTTTAAGACAGAGATCAACCAACGGGATAGAAACATCACCTTTCTCTAGTTAGGGATTACGATATTAATCCTGTCAATTCAGCATACAAAGATCCATTCCACTTTAACCCATATACCAGACAATGCATAGATCGGAAAGGGATCACTTACCCATTATCGCAAGGATCGTTTACTCACATTTTATCACTGAAATCGTGTCTCCATTCCCGTCCCTACCGAGATCGCTTTCTAACTATCTCTGTCAAGCAATCCAGACCTTGAGTTCGCTTATCAGGATCGAAAGATAGTGAGACGGCTCCATTTCATACATCGCATCCTCCATCTATCGCCATGCTTTCTCCCCTCGCATAGATCGCTTTTTCCCTAGATCCCAGTTGCAGAAACCCAAAAGCAATCCCTTGCACCCAGATTGGCATCACTTCCCCCTCCGTTTTTGCTTTCTTCCCCATCCTTTTCATTCCCGAGACAGGGCCTGCAAATCCTCCGCTCTATTTTCCCCCCAGCGACAAATGGTAGCTTCAAAATAAACCATGGTGGTAGCCTTGGTGAGTTGTGCTCCACTCAGAGGACAACTCCTAAAAACTCTCCAAAAAAATTACCAGAACCTATGGCCACGTTTGGCATCATAACTCCAAATTTTGAAAATAGGTCGGCAGTTTAGTTTGCCACAAAGTTCACCTCAGTTTTGAAATAATTGGAGCAAGGATGATGGGAACAAGATCCCCCAATATCCGCCTTCTTATAATAACCATATCAAGGACTAGTCGTTCCGTTACTTTGTATGTAACTGCATTATTAAACTAACATCGATTTCTTATAATTGTTCTAATTACTTAATAGTCTCATTTTTAATAAGAAAATAACATTTATACGATCCACTCTTTATTTAGTGAACCTTACAATCATTTTCCTTACGATACTATATCTCGATATCCTTAAATGCACTTTTGCCATATGCTTTGTATTTGATAGTTTTCCTAGGTAATGTAGACATATCTTTATTTTATATATATGAATCTTGTCATATAAATTTTCTTCATATCTAATTATGTATCTAAATATTTATACTTAAAAAAAATCCTCTTAGGATTACCTTTTCCTCTCAAGGAGGGTATAGAAATATATTAACCTCATGTTTTTATATAACTTGAAATAGTAGTATTATCCAATAGGTACTCCTTTAGCTTAAGTAGGATTTATATATATATAATATATATATATATAAGCACTTTATCTGAAGGATAGTTGTAGGAGTTTCTTATTGTTTTGTAACAATAATAACGTTATTGGAAAACCTATTTAGGACTTAAAGTTAATTCAGGATTTTGATAACCTAAGACGACACTTATAACTTTTAGGGTTTTACCCATAAACTCACTCTTCCTCAAGTGCCTGTGGCACTAAGATTATACCTATCATCTATAGTTAGCTTTTGGAAAGCCATCTTGCCCCTCACCTTCTTCTTAGTGATTTCACCTGTCTGGCGCTTAGTTTTGCCCGTCGTTATTTTACAATTACATTTATATAAAAATATAATAAAATAAAGATCAAAATAGGTCATAAAGGAGGGATATCACAGATATGCAGGTTACTAGCACAAGTCATTGAAGAGAACAAGAAGACATCATGTGGGTATGTTAGACATAACTAGCTAACATACTAATCCAGGTATGTTTTTCCTATATCAACTTAGAATCATACCTTGTGATAGGATCTCTTATATAAGTATACATGGCATGATTGATAATGATTATTCATAGGTTTGAATAATCATGGGTGTATGCATATTATGTTTCTTACCTTAATTGATGATATGACTAACCAAAAGAGTCATAAAAGTATAGGTTTGAGTAATCACAGGTTTAGGCATATTATGTTTCTTACCTTAATTTATGATATGACTAAACCATAAGAGTCCTTGAATACTAATGCTTATTATTTATGTTTGAAATGATCATGACTATATACATGCTTAAGATTATTGTGTTTTGATAGTATTGAGAATATACTAATGAATGTGTGATTATGTGTGAGACCTCGAGGATAACACAATGATGATACTAATAAGCATGCATAGTGATTAAGGATGGTTATAAGTTCAAGGACAGGTAATCCAGGAAGCAAAAATCAAGAGGGAGCACACTTCAGTAGTTTCTGCAAGGATGTAGATATTCAAAGGGACTTGACCACATCTCACAATCCACATCAGAATGGAGTTACAGAAAGCTAGCAAAGACTGAGAGGGAGTCAACCCTACAACAAAACAAAGATAAGTATTTTGATTGTCATTTCTTGCATATTTGTTTGTTTAAATAATATTGTTCAATGATGTATATGCTTATGTTCCTAGACTTAGTGTTTGTATTATGCATATTAGAATAATTGCATTAATGAACAATATACTACTAATTTGCATATGATGAATAAGTGGCCTATGGCACTGTACAACATTCCATTGCTACTTATCTAGAATGAAACCTCTTTGCTGACATATTGGGAGTCGTGCACACTCTTAACAATGTTCTGGTAGAGATTGGAAGGCATCTAGAAGTTACGGGATATGGATAAATTTTGTATTGAAGCATTGGCTAAAATAATTGCATGACTGTATGACATATTTCTTTATGTATAAGAATTTGTTCTAAAAACTATGAGATGTTTCTAATCATGCAATTTAACTTGTTTTGTAGGAAAGATCGTATACCATCACCTACAAAAGAAGGACTACAACATTTGTCCAGCAACAAAGTTATCTATTGAATATATTGAAGATATTGAAGATGTTGAAGTTCCTAGGATTCGGGAAGAATTCCATGATCAAGGAGTACCATTCGATCATGAAGAATGCTATTTTCGGATGCGGTCCCAAGACCTGAAGGGAAGTCTGTTGTGACTTCCAAATGGATCTATAAGATCAAGCATGCTACAGGTGGCGACATGGAGACTTTTTGGTCCTGTAGCTAGATCCAATTCCATCATATCAGTGCTTGCTCTGGCTGCAGTGATGAAATGGAAGATACACTAAATGGATGTCAAGACAGCTTTCTTGAATGGTGTAGTCGAAGAGGAATTGTATGTTGAGCAACCACTCGGGTTTGAGACACATGACCGAGAGTCACATATGTGCAAACTGAAGAAATCCCTGTATGGTTTGAAATAGGAAACCAGGACCTGGTATGGCATGATATATGGCTTTCTATCCAGTTTGGGCTTTACCAAGAGTAAAGCGGATTCCAACCTTTACTACAAGGTTGAGGAAGGAAATCCAGTGATACTACTTTTGTATGTGGATGACCTATTTGTTACAAGTGAGGATAGATTGATTGCCGACACACAGTGGAAGCTGACTGCCGAGTTTGAGATGAAAAAATTGGAGATGATGCACTACTTTCTAGGCATGGAGGTGTGGCAGAGTGCAGATGGAATCTTCCTTAGACAAGGGAAGTATGCAGTAGAGATCCTGAAGAGGTTCGGGATGATGGACTGCAAGGCCATTGCCACACCTATGAACCTGAAGCTTCTGTGTGATGCTTCATTTGAGTCGATTAATGTCACTATGTATTGTTAGATGATTGGGTCCTTGATGTACCTGATGAACACAAGACCAGATATTTGCTTTGTGGTGAACACATTGAGCTAGTTCCTAACAGATCCAAGGAGTGTTCACCTAGATGCTGTAAAGCATATTCTGAGGTACCTGAAGGGTACAGTTGATTATGGGCTCAAGTATGATGCGAATAAAAAGTTTAACCTGCAGGGTTATGTTGATTCAGATTGGACAGGCAGTGCTACAGATAGGAAGAGCACTTCTGGGTGCTGCTTCAGTATGGGATCAGGTGTGATCTCTTGGTTTAGTAGGAAGCAGTCCTCCATAGCACTGAGTACAATTGAAGTAGAGTATGTTGTAGCTTGTTCAACTAGTTGTGAGGTAGTATGGCTTCGGAAGCTACTGTCTAAGTTATTTGATCTTCCTGCTGGAGTCTATTGGTATTTTTTGTGACAACCATAGTTGTGTGAAGCTATCTGAGAATACGGTGTTCCATGATAGGTCGAAACACATTGAGATCAAATATCACTATATCAGGGATATGGTGCAGAGAGGAGCAGTGAAGCTCCTGTATGTTGCAACAAATGAGCAGGTTGTAGATGTGCTGATGAAGCCACTAGCCAGAGTGAAGTTCAAGTACTTCAGAGAGAGGATAGTGTTCTTTAGATTGATGACACTTTGAGGAAGAAGTGATGGACACATTTGCAAGAGCCATTCCAAGCATGGGGAAAGGAGGATCCTTCCCATGGCTATGGATGTAAGTGTTGGATGATGAGCATCAGGATGATGTTCCAGTTACTGCTCTATATATGCATCAGGTGGATGCTAGAGATGATCACTTGGATCATTTATATCTATGTATGTGCGCATCATGTTCGATGCTGGATATGATCAGTTGGATCATGGGTATGTATTTGTAGATGTATCAAGTGGATACATTGTATGATTAGGTAGATCATGTATTTGATACGTATCATGTATGATCAGGTGGATCATGTATTTGTATATGTATTAGGTGGATACATTGTATGATCAGGTAGATCATGTATGATGATATGTATCAGGAAGATACTATGTATGCATCAGGTGGATGCATTGTATGATCAGGATGATCATATGTATCAAGTGGATACATTACATAATCAGTTGGATTATGTGTGATGAGTTCCGAAGACACAGATGCCCATGAGATTTTAGGACATGATTGTAGATGTGTTCTCCCATGGTCGCGATGTAATTGCTAGGATTTTCCGACATGGTGGAAGATGTGTTCTCCCATGGTCGTGATGTAATTTCCAGGTCCATTCGAGCATGGTTTTAGATGTGTTCTCCCATGGCTGTGATATAAGTGCTAGGACCATTCGAGCATGGTTGTAGATGTGTTCTCCCAT
Source organism: Larix kaempferi (assembly GCA_027924585.1). Taxonomy (NCBI): domain Eukaryota; kingdom Viridiplantae; phylum Streptophyta; class Pinopsida; order Pinales; family Pinaceae; genus Larix; species Larix kaempferi. Next base: position 1,909,143 of record BSBM01001112.1, on the reverse strand, counting down.
GGATGTGATATAAGTGTTGGGGCCATTTGAACATGGTTGTAGATGTGTTCTCCCAAGGATGCGATATAAGTGTTGGGGCCATTTGAGCATGGTTGTAGATGTGTTCTCCCATGGTTGCAATATAAGTGTGTGCCATTCCGACATGGTGGTAGGTTGGTCATCCCATGGTCATTGATGTAAGTGCTGTGAACCTTTCACGGATGGTGGTAGGTTGGTTCTCCCATGCCGGTGAGTGTAAGTGTTGTGTGTGTGCATCTAGGTTGTGCTTCTTGATACTCTGTGTCCATGGACACATTGTGCAGTAGCATGTAAAAGGTCCTGGGAGATCTGATAGGTTGAGTTGTGTGCTCGTAATCAATCCTGGGATGCTCTTTCGAGGTTTTGTGATGCACGTAATAAGTCTTGAGGATTCCATAGTATGGCCAGTGATGATGAAGACCTGCAGTTGGTGGGCCTACATCCAGTATGAAAAAGGACTGGCTCTGTAGAACTTCCTATGACGAGTAAATTCAGAGATTGATTGAGATAGCAGCAGCAGTAACGATGACGATGACTCGATGATGATTATCCAGTGACAATGATACAGAGAAGAAGACTTGTGCTAGAATACCTATGTCAAGAAATACTTTCCTAGTTAAGAGGGAGTGTGGATGTATATGTAACTTCGGAATGTATTTCATATATGTATATTGCACTCCTATAGAGATGGTATTATTCCTCTATACATAAGTGTCTGTATTCCTATAGAGATGTTATTATTCCTCTATACGGAAGTGTCGTCATTTATATTGTAAGTGTTGTAACTTATACTTGATGGGTTATTAGACCACATTGTTGGGGTCGGCCCTGTATAAGCCATGTGGGTCTAAGGGTTATTAGACCACCCTATTGGGGGTCGGCCATGTGGGTCAAAGGATTATTAGACCACCTTATTCGGTGTCGGCCGAGTTAGCTTTGTGTTATGTAGTTAAGTTGAGGCCGAATTAGTAAAGTTTATTAGGCAAGTCAAGTCAAGTATAAATAGAGTGCAGGAGGCACTCTATTTCATCAATCTATTCTCACACACACTCTTTGGTGAGTGGTGCATTTGTGGAGGAGGAGAAGCTACTGCTAGGATGTGATATCCCTCCTCCATGACCTATTTTGATCGTTATTTTTATTATTTGTATATATAATTATGATTGTGTAAGTAGTCCTCCTGAGAAGCTCAAGGCCAAGGTCCCACCATAAAACCTTGTAACTTAAGAGGTTTAATTACTGAGATGTAATTTGTGAGATTTGGGGACAAAAGGTAACAACGCAACTAAAATGACGAAGACAACCAAAAACCATTGGAGAAAGGTAAAGGGTAACTTTTCAATGCAAACAATTGAACAACAATTATGACCTATGCCCTAGCATAATGATATGGAAAGTTTATTTTCCAAATTACAGCTAATTATCATATTCCAAGAGAGAGTGCTAGAGAGCACATTAACTTCCTAAAGCTAAATTAGAAGCCGAGATTATTAATTTAAATATTCAATAAGCTTAACTTATTAATTTATAGGCTAGAGCATAAGTATTCGTAATACTTAATTAAGCTATACTATGATCAGTATAATCTAGTAGTATACTCAATTACTAGTGTATATGGGTACAAGCTATACCATGAATATGAAACATTGGTTATTTGATTTTATGACATATTTAGTTATAACTTATATGATGAATAAAGAGAGAGATATAGTAGTAACGAATGGGTGAAGGTATGACAAGGGTCGACCAGGGAAACTATTCTCCTGATTGGAAGGGTGAACTGTCAAAAAGACGAGTTGTCCCTCTTAATTAACTTAAATCCCTACACCGCCACTTGTTGTTTTGCTGGAAGTTGTCATCCACGTTGAGTCCCAGTAGAATGCCACCCACATAGAATTCTGGTAGAACTCGTCTCGTCATCAATGCCGAGTTCCTTTTTAATTACACTTGTCATCAAGGGAATGAGGAGGGGAGACATATGCCAGAGTGTTGGGTGCTGGGAAGGAGGGAAAAACCTCTGCACTAATTTATTTAAGAGCGACTCGTTTTCGAGAGAGGGGGAAAAAAATGAGATACCGAGAACTTGGCAGATTGCTAAAAAGGAATACGATGCCCCATTTGATTCTGTATTGTTTATACTCCATCTATTGCTTACAGATTTTGGGTGGCTCCATGGTGAAATTGTTTATTGCTGTGTCGAATTTGATACAGATATTTCGGTGCCTCCTTTTTTGCTATTGTTTATTGCTCCCTTGTTGGCATAAACAGATCATGAAGCCTCCACTTTGGAGGTTGTTAGGCTTGAAATTTGCATACGAAAGAAACTGCGAAGCAAATGGGAAAATCGATGTGAGCATGGGAAAATGGATTTCTGAAAGCGCTCGGTTCCGGATTTGGAATAGTTGTGATTAGCTGGGGCGAACTCTATAATGAAAAAGCTGTGTTAAAAGTATATTTCAAAAGAGAATAGGAGTTCTCGGTTGCTGGGAAGAGATCTATATTCCTCTTTGCACATGCCAGGCTGGACCAAGTTCTCGGCGATCTTGGTATCTAGCATCAATGACTCTATGGGGAATCAAATCTTCTCTCGCTGGACACAGAGCGATTTGGGAAAATTCGAGGGCAATTTCTTCGTTTGACGGAGTGATCAAGGGAAACGCAACCAGAGTGGGAAACCTGCTAAAAAAGGCGATCTCTATAGTTTCCATGGAGAATTAAATGCTTGCCCAGATAAGTGTTCCTCTCCCTCTATTTGTGTCGTTGATAGAATAAGCTATGTGGATGCTTAACCAATTTTCAAGGTGGTGCTGACGTTTTTAAATAATTTTATTTAATAGGAGGTCGCATCTCTGCACAAAACATTTACAGAGCTTTGATTGAAAGGTCTGCGTCTAATTAGTTGAAAAATCTTTATATATTCAAACCCTGTTTTCTTTTCCATCTCAGTTAAAACGTTTCTTGTCGGTCGCATCTCTGAGTAGAGATAGCGAACTCAGTTTTGCGAAGTTATTATAGGGTAAATTATTTCTTGCATGATCGAACAGAGACATCGATCTCTGTGGATACTTTCGGTAGATCCATTTTCTGCTCTGTTTCATGAGAAGAAATTATAGTTCAACTCTGTAAATGCGATCCTAGAATCATTCGTTCAAATCTGTAAACGTGACCTAACATCTTATTCCAACTCTTTAAACACTATTTTTACAGTCAGGCTAAAACAAAAACCTTGTAGATGTAAAATTAGTCACAGCAGATCTAATGAACAAGTAAATCAATCACAACAGATGAACATAGAAAATATGGTGCAAAACTATGCAAAACATGCAGCAGTGCTCAATATCCCATAAAGGGTGAATGAATTACAATAGAATACAATATGTCACTGGGCAATTCGAATTGACTAAGTAGGCCATTCGAATCACTGAATAGAGTAGCTTGACTCTATCTAGGAGTCCTCATCAATCATCGGTGGTGCTCATCAATCACAACAACCAGTCATCCAGGTGTCAAACTGAGTCTAACTGAGTGTAATAAATGTAACTGAAGTGTGTAGCACTGATATAGGATCTGGAGGCTCAGTGGGGGCGCATGGGAGGCTAACTGAAGTCAGAACAAGTCACCTAATCAAACTGGAGGTCAAACGGAAGTGATACAGTCAGTCGGGAGTGAAACTAGCCTCAAATCAGGGAGAATCGGAGCTAACTGAATGTAACTGAAGTGGAACTGCAGTGGTAGGTGAACAAGTGCACCCTTCTCTGGCAGTAGGTGAGAAGTGGGTGCCTTTCAGCTTAGGAGGGCTAAAACTCTGTGGTAGGTGGCTCCCGGGTGCTAGAAGAAGGTGGATAAGGTGCTGGAGGCATCAAACTGGTGACTGGGATGCATGCCTGTGCATGCAGAATCCTGAAATAGATCATATCCTGAAATAGGAATCCTGAAATAGATCATATCCTGAAATAGATCATGCAAGATCCTGAAATAGATGATGTATCCCGAAATAGATGATGTGGATATCCGAACACCCCCCCTCAAGCTAGACTATGATGTGCCAACTAAAATAATGTGGGGCCCTGGTAACTAAGACCAAAGGTCACCCCAATACAATAATCCAAAAATGCTGAAAATAAACTAAGTGAGGAAAGAGGGAAAACCCAGTGGGAAGAAAGCCCCCCCTCAAGCTAAAGCATAATAATGAATCAATCTGTCTCCACCATGATGGAACTCACCCCCAACAGTGAACGGAGGTAAGAGAACTTCTTCTCAGTGAAGCTCTTGGTGAAGATGTCTGCAATTTGCTCATCAGTAGGGCAATATTGCAGAATGATGGTGCGGTCGTGCACCAACTGTCGAATGTAATGCATATGAATCTCAATGTGTTTGGTCCTCTGCCGCTGAACTGGATCTGTGGAGATCTTGATAGCACTTTGATTGTCACAAAATAGGACAGTCGAAGTAGTGCCACCAAAACCAAACTCGGAAAGAATACCCTGCAACCAAACTGCCTGAATGCAGGCATTGACTGCCCCTCGATACTCTGCCTCTGCTGAAGAAAGTGCAATGGCTGCTTGCTTTTTGCTGGACCAGCAAATAGCACCATGACCAATCATGAAAACATAACCGGAAGTGGACTTCCGATCAATGCTATCACCTGCCCAATCTGAATCAGTAAAACCAATGAAATCTAGCTCAGAATCTGCAGCATAATGTATGCCAAACTGTCTCGTACCTTGCACATACTGCAAGATCCGCTTGGCTGCTCGCCAATGAAGCTCATGTGGTTGCTGCATATATCTTGACACGGCACTCACGGCATATGAGATATCAGGCCGTGAATGTGTCAAATAAAGTAGTGAACCAATCAACTGTCGATACATACTGCAATCTGCAAGCGGTGTGGAATCTCCCTCCTCAAGACTGATTCCTGAGAGGAATGGGAACGGGGCTGCCTTACATTCAGCCATATTAAACTTCAATAACAGGTCGGAAGCATATTTTTGCTGAGATATAGTGATCCCATTGAAATTTTTAGCTATCTCCAAGCCCAAAAAGTGACTCAGCAAGCCCAAATCGCTCATGTCAAAAGCTAGATTTAAGGCAGATTTTAGCTTGTTTATTGAAGTATGTGTGCTACCAGTAATAAGCAGATCATCAACATAAAGTACAATAACCAACAAATTACCTTTAACTTGCTGAAGATAGACATTCGGATCAGATTTGCATCTTTGGAAATTCTGAGAAAGAAGGAAGGAGTCCATCTTTGCGTACCAAGCTCTTGGGGCCTATTTTAACCCGTACAAAGACTTCTTCAATCTACAAACCAATGATGGATCTGATGTATAACCCTCTGGCTGCTGCATATAGACCTCTTCAGCAAGGTCTCCATGTAAAAATGCACTCTTCACATCCATGTGATGCACCTCCCAGTGCTTGGATGCGGCAATAGCTAAAACAAGGCGGATGGAATCCATCTTTGCAACCGGTGCAAAGGTCTCTCTCTGTGTAGTCCACTCCTTGGACTTGGGAAAAACCTTTTGCCACCAACCTTGCTTTATATTTGCTGCTAGTGCCATTAGCAGCAACTTTAGTACGGTAGACCCATTTACACTTCACTAATTTTCTTCCAGGTGGAAGAGAAACTAGCTCCCATGTATTGTTCTTTTGAAGAGAACTGTACTCTTCATCCATGGCATCTTTCCATCTCGGATCTCGATGGGATGAATAGTATGATTGGGGATCTGAACCAGCCATCAAATAAAAAATCTCAGGAAGAAATGGATCAGCAATAGAAAGAGCCATACCTTCCCTTTGAAAGTCTCCTCTTGTTCGTCTCGGATCAGCAGGATTTCCAAGATTCGAACCAGCAGATTGTAGAGTGTTTTGGGCCCACTTTGGTAACTGAGGGGGATCTGAATGATCGGATTCCAAACCTGATATGTCATGATCATCATATGCTGCTACAATATCAGAAATATCAGAACTCATACCTTCATTATCGCTGCTCGAATCTTCTTCTGGTGAAGGCGGTGAATCGGCAGTTTTCTCCTCAACTAGTTGCAATTCTTGAAGCGGTTCTTCAAACTGCACACTGCGCTCTATGAATATCTTTTTAGATATGATATCCATGAGTTTATATGCTTTTGATTCTTCCCCATATCCTATCAATATGCACTCGATACTTTGTGGATCCAAAGCTCGTCTCTTCTCAGAAGGAATTCTAGCCCATGCAGTAGAGCCAAAAACTCTCAAATTTGACACATCCGGTTTGTGACCAAAGAATGCTTCGAAAGGAGTCATACCTTTCACGGATGAATGTGGAACTCGGTTCTGTATATATGCAGCAACATTGATTGCTCATCCCAAAGATTTGCAGCCAAACCTTTTGATTCAATCATGCATGTAGCCATCTCTTTCAGTGACCGGTTTTTCCTTTCCGCTACACCGTTCTGCTGGGGTGTGTAGGGAACTGTATGTTGGATCTTGATTCCGCTTTGGGCACAAAGTTGCAGCAACTCGGACTTGATATATTCCCCACCATTATCAGATCTAAGAGCTTTGATCTTGCTCTCAGTGGTGGTCTCGACAGAAGCCTTAAAATCCTTGAATTTTCCAAGCACTTCTGACTTGTTTTTGAGAAAGAATACCCATGTAAAGCGGGAAAAATCGTCAATAAATGTCAAAACATACCTTGAACCATTTAATGACATATGGGGCAGCGGACCACTGATATCAGAATGGATCAATCCCAGAATAGTAGAGGCTCTGCTAGCCTTGCCGCGGTCGAATCTGTGCTCGGGGTGCTTCCCAATAATGCAACTGGTGCATATTCCCTTCGAGGAACGGAGTTGTGGAAGCCCATCTACCATGGATTTATTTGATAGCAGCAGCAAATACTTATAATTTAGATGTCCAAATCTTTCATGCCAAAGCCTACTAACCTCATTACCATGTGTGCGAAGAGCAGTGGGCTTTGCAAGCGGAATAAAGTGCGAAAACTCATAACATTTTGCAGTATGGTTTGCCTTTCCAACCGCAACTAGTCTTCCACTTTTGATATCAGAAATTTCAACTGTTTTAGGGCTGAATGTGAATTTCTTTGGATCACCAGTATGTGTCATTTGATACACCGAAAGGAGATTCAAAGCTAAGGAAGGCACATAGAGAACATTCTGAAAGCATCCATGTTCTACATGAATCGTACCTTTGCCCTTTGAAGAAATTTTTGAGTCATCTCCCAAATGGATGGGGATGGAGCTGTTTGGATCGAATGAGGAAAAAGAATCAATGTTTGCAGCCATATGATTTGATGCACCCGAATCTATCAAGAGAGTTGAGGGCTTCGAAACCGTTGCCATGAGTGCTTGTCCTCTTTCATGATCATCATTCCGATCTTTCTTCCTTGCACCGTCAGGAAGGGTTATGTTGTTCTTTTCCAAAAGGATGGCAATTTGATCTATAGTCTTCTTCATACATGAACTTTCGGGATGAAAGCCACGGTTACAATAAGTACATTTAGATTTTTGGTTACCTTCTTTGCCCTTTGGCTTGGATTTCGAACTGGATGGTGCATCCCTTTGCTTGCCTTTGTCTTTTTGCTTGTGAGGCTCGAATTTGGGTTTCTCCTTCTTTAGCTTTCCTTTACCATTCGAGATATTGGGTCCTTGAACAAATAGGGCTGAATCTTTGGAGCTTATGGACCCCATTTGAATCAACTTGTCATGCTCTTTCGTAACGGACTCAATGAAGGCATTCAAGGTAGGCATCTTCCAATTCGGGGTAGTTAGCCGACCGGAATTGAAAGTAGAGACAAATACCGAATAATCTTTCCCAAGCTTGCTTAGAATGGAGAGGATCAACTGTTTATCCTCTTTGATAACACCACTGTTCTTCAAATGCAAGTTCAAGTTCTTGAATTTTGTGAAGAATTCATTGATGGTCTCGAAATTCTCAGGATTAAGGCCAATCAATTCATTCTCTAATTGAAAAGCCCTAAGCTCATCCTGCTTGCCGAATAGTGTCTCAAGTTGCTCCCATATGGATTTTGGAGTCTTCAATCCGCTGAGATGGAAGTGAAGATCCTTGGAGATGGAGAGACAAAGAACACCGTAAGCTTCATCAAGCTTGTTGTAGTGTTTAGTTCTTTCTGCTACATTGTTTGGCTCCAATTCAAGACCAAGAGTGACTCGGTAGTAACCTTTTGAACATAATATGATCTCCATATCATCTTTCCAATCAAAATAATTGAATGGGGTGAGGATAGGCTTTGAAGAAGAGTATTCCATTGCAAGGATTGAGTCAACTGATGAAGAGGAAGCTTGCATGCAGACTATAGCGAATGCAATTGCTGTAGAAAGGCTTGCATGCAGAAGGTAGCGAATGCAATTGGAGGAGACAATAAACCTGCAAATCACATCAAAACAACCACAATAAGGTCGAACAATCCACCCTTTGAGAGTTGCATCACACCTGGGATTGGATTTCAAGCAATGTTGAATGGGTCCAATGTATCAGATCCAGGAATTATGTGGTAACTCAAGCTTCTGGAGTGGTATTGGAATAATTTTCAAGCTTTGCATGCACAGGAGCGAATGCCCTTGAGATATCTCATGCCAAACTTATTGCAATTTTTAGCAATTCAGTCAAATCTTCTTGTATAAACACCTGTAGAAAAGAGATCTTGTCCCTGCAATGGCTCTGATACCATGTAAAATTAGTCACAGCAGATCTAATGAACAAGTAAATCAATCACAACAGATGAACATAGAAAATATGGTGCAAAATTGTGCAAAACATGCAGCAGTGCTCAATATCCCATAAAGGGTGAATGAATTACAATAGAATACAATATGTCACTGGGCAATTCAAATTGACTAAGTAGGCCATTCGAATCACTGAATAGAGTAGCTTGACTCTATCTAGGAGTCCTCATCAATCATCAGTGGTGCTCATCAATCACAACAACCAGTCATCCAGGTGTCAAACTGAGTCTAACTGAGTGTAATAAATGTAACTGAAGTGTGTAGAACTGATATAGGATCTGGAGGCTCAGTGGGGGCGCATGGGAGGCTAACTGAAGTCGGAACAAGTCACCTAATCAAACTGGAGGTCAAACGGAAGTGATACAGTCAGTCGGGAGTGAAACTAGCCTCAAATCAGGGAGAATCGGAGCTAACTGAATGTAACTGAAGTGGAACTGCAGTGGTAGGTGAACAAGTGCGCCCTTCTCTGGCAGTAGGTGAGAAGTGGGCGCCTTTCAGCTTAGGAGGGCTAAAACTCTGTGGTAGGTGGCTCCTGGGTGCTAGAAGAAGGTGGATAAGGTGCTGGAGGCATCAAACTGGTGACTGGGATGCATGCCTGTGCATGCAGAATCCTGAAATAGATCATATCCTGAAATAGGAATCCTGAAATAGATCATATCCTGAAATAGATCATGCAAGATCCTGAAATAGATGATGTATCCCGAAATAGATGATGTGGATATCCGAACAGTAGATGCAAAGCGCATCCCTTATCGTGTATCTTAGACCTCTTCAATTTCTGTTGTTAGAGTTAGGATCCTGGATTGAGAAACGCTGTCTTTCTGAAATGTTGATGTTAACATAGATACGTGGATGGAGAACCCTATTGAGTTTCCTCTTCAATCCCTTCTCTCAACTGTTTCGCATCACTGCGATGGAGGTAGGTGAATTCTTGTGCCCTGAAAGGTTGCGATTATTCACAAGGTAGAGGATTGAGTCTTTTCAGATCATCAATTGAAATGGATACTGAAACAGGTTGTATCGATCGAAAATCCAGATCTAAAACTCTAGTGAGTGCGTAGATCAACATTGTGTTTCGGTATATTGCTACTACGTTTCTATGTATTGTGCATTTTTGTGTGTTGATTAAAAACCTGGACTGAGACCATCGGTTGTGTCTTCCATCAAAATATGTTCCAGGGTTAAAATAATAACAATGTTATTCCGTGATTGTTCTGCCTTACTGTCACAGTTAGATCGATCTTTATTCCTTTAAATTTTGGTATATTTATTCTGGGAGTATGCCTATTATCGCCCACCCATAGAGGGTTACAGATTTGATATCGGAGCTTTAGTTATCCGCTTACATTGATCTCATCGAAATCTGTTTTCTCGGTAATTTGCAGATTTTGTTTAGTTCTATCACTAGATCTAACATGTATGTATTTGCATCCTTAGGGTTTTGTTAAATGGAAAGGTGCTGCCTGAATTGGCCATGATTGAGAGTAGTTTATAATGATATGCTTGGATTTAAATTATGGATGCTTGGAGTACTCAACAGGTTGCCCTACCCTTGCTACACCTTAGTAGTCTTTAGCTTTGACTTGCATTGTCTACATAAAAGATACATTCTTTGTGTGTTGCCTGTTACATCATAATACTTTATGAAATCATCTTTTGTATGTGAGGAAATGGATTGATAGAGTTATCACCTTGTGAGAAGAGATTTATCTCTTTATTCCTTATATACCTTGTAGTATATGCGTAAATGCACAATCAATATATGTATGTACAGATTGGGCATATAGCGGCCACACGTGGTGTCTGCACGAAGGATACATAGATGTGTTGCCTTTTATGTCATAATTCCGTTTGAGTTACGGTTAACTTTGTGTTTTTACTTGACGAGTATTCAAGTACTATTTTTCTTTTACTAAGATTCGATCTCAGTATTAGTTACTGCTAACACCGATATGTCAGAAATATACTCTCCACAAGAGGAGTAAAAGAGAAGTTTTGTATCATAGAAGATTATTACCGCAACAACTAGGTTGTGTGCGGCTTGTAACATTCTGAATAAATATTACATGATACAACAAATTTTTGTTGACGTAGCCCAGAGAGCTGGGTGAACCACCGTATATTGGGTCTTTTTCTCTTATCTATGATTTATGTGTATGTGTTTATGGTGTTTGTGGTCAAGTTAGATGTATCTATTATTCAGTTGTTACACAAAAGTTAATCTTTATTAAATGAGTAAATTCAGTTGTTGGTAGCAATGTTTTCTAAGGTGATGTTTGCTTGATCCTTTACCTTTCGTTTTCTTAAAATCATTTAAGTTATCAAGATCCTGCGAATATCACTCAAATATTAAACTACGTAATTTGGGTACGTTACCAGTGGTATTCAAGAAAGTGTATTATAAATAATTGAGGACTTTTATGTTATTAAAGTGTGTTTTGGTTAATGGCTAGAGGAGCAAAATTTTATATTTTCTCAAAATAACACTAACAAAATTTGTGGAGATGTTACATAGGAGATTCCTATCTCTTATGCTTGGGTTGTATCATTGCTCTATCTATCTCTTAGGAAGTTATTGGGGTTTTTCACCTTTATGGTTTTCCCCAAGTAAAGTTTGTGTCTCTTGTGTGCTTGCATTATTGTGTCCATGATTGATATGCTGTAGATATGTTGTACATGTTATTCTCTTAGTTAAGATCCTACATCAGATTGAAATTTCTGAAAAAATAACACTTGATCGAATAGATCGTCAATGCAGGGCAAGGGATACCGATTCCTAATTGTCATTTTATTAAGTTGACGGTAGTCTATGCACAGTTGCATGGTACCGTCCTTCTTTTTAACAAAGATAACTGGTGCTCCCCAAGGGGACGCACTTGGCCTTATGTAGTTTTTATCTATTAATTCTTTCAGCTGATATTTTAGTTCATTTAACTCCAGAATATTCATTATGTAGGGAGCCTTTGAGTTTGGTACCACACCTGGTACTAACTCAATGGTGAAATCAAGTTCTCTTTTCAGAGGTAGTTCTGGAATTTCTTCTGAAAATACATTAGAAAAATCCCTAACGATGGGTATATCTTCCAGTTTTATTTTATCTTCTTTAGATGAGCATTCATCATTAATAACATTAACAACAAACATTTTACAGCCCTTTCTTGCAGCTCTCTTTACTTGTAAAACAGAAATTTTCCTTATAGAAGATTTCCTATGGATTCCTTTTACTGTTTCAGTTTTTCCTTCATCATTCAAACCAGTAAAATACTTTTCATAATAGTTAAGTACTACTCTATGTTGTTCAAGCCTGTCCATGCCAATCAACAAGTCATATGACCCTAATGGTAAAACATTCAAATTAACTTGCGTTTTTAGCTGACTCATAAATACATCACAACTTTTGACAATGTCTGTAACCTTTCTATTAATGCATGTTGCTAGCTGAACTAACCATGAATTATCAATTTTCTCTACCTTTAACTTACAACTTTTCACTAAATCAGGAGAAATGTAACTCTAACTTGCACCTGGATCTATTAGAATGGAAATACATTTGTTGTGTCTCAAACCTTCGATTTTGACCATAGACATTTGATGGTCTGCTTGACGATTTTTTAGCACTGCATTTATCTTGGGCAATTCTCTTGCTACATCACCAACTGTAGGCTATGCTTGTATGGTGTGAATGTTGTTGACTGTCTTTCTGTTGCATGGGCATTGAGCTCTAGTATGTGGTCCACCGCAATCATAACACTTCAAAGGTGCCCTTTTTTCATCATTTCTGGTGTTATTAGTATTGTTGTTATTATTATTAGGTACATTCCTTGCAGTAGTAAAATTCTGTGGTACATTACCTCTATAATTATTATTTGGAAAAATTATGTTATTAAAGCTTTTCTTTTTAAAAATTATGTTATTATGATTAAAAATTTTCTTTTTATGATCAAAATGATTAGACTTATTAGCTTTCCTCATAGCCTCTTCCAAAGTGGAAGGGTTATCATATTCGATCCTATCTTTTATGTTGAATGGTAGACAACTTAGAAACCTTTGTACCTTAGGATTCTCTCTCACCATGTAAAGTACATACCTGAGCAAGCTAAGGAACTTGTTGCACAACTCGTTCATGCTCATAGTACCCAATTTTAAATCATAAAATTCCTTTGAATTATCTTCATAGTACTGCTCCGACAAGAATTTTTTCTTAAATAAAATTTTAAACATACTCCAAGTTATGTCTCTTTCTTTAATAGTCTTAATTCTTTTAAGATCCTGCCACAAAATATCTGCTTTTCTAGTCAGATTGTAAATAGCCACTTATCTTTTAACTGAGAAGAGTAATTGTAAATATGAAAGTATTTCTTTATGCCAGACAACCATGCTTCAACTGTCTCACCCTTTTCATTTTCGCCATTAAAGGTTGGTGGTTAATCTTTTTAAATTCTCCTGTAATTTGTTCATGATGCTTATGCTTCCTCTTCTTAGAACAAAAATCACTATCACTGTTGTCCTGATCAGAATTACCGTTACTTCGATTAGATTCAGAGGAGGAGTAACTATTACTTTTACCATTCTTTGCTTTCTTGTGTTTATGTTTGTGGGACATTGTAACATAATCATATTTTACTTATGATTTTCTACCTCTTTCCTCATTATGATAATTCTCCATTAAAATCTGATTTAACTCTTCTTGCGCCTTCAAAATTCATTCATTTCTTCTTTAACAATTCTTATCTCAGATTTTAAATCTTGTACAGAATATAGAAGTTCGGAAGATTGATTATTTAATTCAACATATATTTCTTCATGATTATTATTATTATTATGCTCATTACGAGGAGACTTGTCCTCTACTGATTCCTCTGGTATTTCCATACCTGCAAATTAAATTTCAATTGTTCTGTACAGAAACAAAATTTAAAATAAAAGTTAGTAACATAAACTTTCTGGTTTTATTTTTCTGTTTTGCACACATGAGCCTATTTCAGGCCTAGAGTTTCAACTTGCGCTATGATACCACATGTAACATTATGAAAATTCACAAAAATTTAAAATTTTTAAAGTAGCATTAAATGTAGTACTTGCTATGTGGAAGTAAAATACATGTCGATCCTTTTAAATAATAACTATTAATGATAACAACACTTTTCACTTTTTGAAACGTAATATGATGATACTATTGCTTATGCTAAACTCTGGAATTATGTGAAGTATTTAAGTTTACTTACGATACAGATTTCTTGATATGTACTGACAGTTTGATTTTGGATGATGATGAAGGGGTCCTATGAGGTACCCTAAGGCTTACTTATCTATGTAGCTAAATCATTTGAACCTTTTTTTCGTAGATTTGCAGGTAAGAGTGACACAACAGTTCAAGTAATACAAGTATTTTTAAGAAGATTTAAATGTACTTTCAGTTAGTCATCAATGCTTTGTGAGAATTCTAAGTACTCCATGGTGAGATCTATCATCGATGTAAACCTTTGATTTACTTTCTGTAAGTGCTAAATAAGTTATGATTACAAATGCAAAAAGTTGTAAGTTTCATTAGCTACTCTAGACTCTTAAAGAATTGCCATAAGGGGGATAGTTATACTATAAGTTTTCCATTTGTATCCTCGGATAAATGGCTTAAGTGTTTATCGTAACATTAGCTTCCTTTTCAATGTGTATACCTTGTAAAATGTAAAGTCCATCATTTATAGTTGTAGACTATACAACTTTTGCATTCCTTGTTTAGCATTCTTATGGTAGAATATAATATCGTGGCAATGTTTCAACATAATGTGACGATACCTATATCATTAAATATGTGTATTTTTGAAATCCTAACTATATGCAAGTATCATACAGTTCCTATAGTATGCGGTCTAATTGCAAAGTATTATGCATTTCCTATAATGTATGCATTTTCTTCATGCCTGTACTATATGAAATTATTATGCATTCTATACATGCATAATCTATGGGAAAAAGTTAGAAGTATTAAACAATATGAAATAATAACAATATGTGGAACTTTAAACATAAATTCGATGCTTAATTATTACGACACAAAGGTTAAGACCATGGACTTACAATATTATGTGTATTTATATGTTGCAACTAAAATCTTCGTGGCAACTATGATAGGGACATAGTATTAAACATGTTAGTGACTGTACGCTGGCAGGTGGTTGATTAACGTCTTAAAATTAACTCTCCCATATACCTTCTCGGTGGATGTCCTGGTGGTTTCTATCGTGGATGGTGTGACGTGAAGGTTTTGTAAGAAATAAGCCCACGTTGTTGAGCTATGCAAAGTTTAATTCGAAAGTGTAATGAGCTAGACTCTGTGGTAGAGGGGTAATTAATATGGTTGATGACCGAATTACGATGTGCCTAGTTGGAAACATCTCCATCATTGATCTCACACTGCCCTTGGGTTTTGGGATGAGCCCTAGTCTCTCCACTATGTGTCGACGAAGTGGTTTCTTTGGCATTCATTTGGTCCAAGGGAGTGGTTTAGAGGAGAGGCTGACCGACCTGCTGAAATGTAGGGTTTCTTAGTAGTTCTCTGAGGATTCTTTCCTGAGATTCGATACCTTCACATGTAGGGTAAGATTAATAGTTCCAGGGTTTAAGAGCCGAGTGTAACATACCCTTTTTGCTGAAAAACATTTTATGTTGGAAACATTATGTTAACTTTTATTGTAAAGTTTTATATTGGACAAGTGTCAAAGGATGATTGTAATTGCACAATATTTTATTATTTAATATATTAAATAGGAGGCAAACACCTAAGGAGACTGTTGAAAGAGTGTTTACCGACCCACTAGGTGGAATGGAATCTGGGGCAGAAGGCAATGGAAAAGTGGAAACATCATGATGCAACTAACTAGCTGTTGGTATGGGACAACTCCCTTGAAATGTGGTCATAGTGCCCTGGAAGGTGGGACTGGAGCTTGAGGCTCATTTATTCAAAACTGACCACTAAAGATCTAGGCAGTCTATATAATATCCATCGAATTATGAACTGAGGTTCATCACTTTTCTTGATGAGGAAATTTACCTTGGGGCTTTGCTGTGCTTGCACCCAATAGATTGGATGAGGGGATATACTGAGTTTTTTGATCATGGAGTAAGTCTACCTATTATACTACTGAGTGCAGAAGGCATATTTTGAGTGTAGAAGTTATACTACTGAGTGCAAAAGTTATATTACTAAGTGTCTTGCTTCTACTCTGATTCCATCTACTTAGTGGTTCAGTAAGCAAGCTCGGGGGTCCAAAGGAAGCAACTAGTGTTGGATGCTTCTTCTTGAAAAGGTTGGGAGGAACAGGCCTCCTTGGGTGTTTGTCGGCCATATCTTCATTTACACGTTCTACTTGTCTTTCCTAATTCTAAGTAGTTAAAATTTCTATCTGCAATTATTGATTTACTGTTTTCAAGAATAATATTAAACAAATCCATTTATTTCAGTTTCTAACTTAATTAGGATTCTTTATAGTAATGATTATGTATGATGAATTGAATAAAATATTTCTCTGCATTTTTCCCCATGCTAATGGTTCTGCATCGTACTCTGGTACAAACAAGAGATTAAGGTAAATAAATTGACAGTTAGATTTCCAAATGAATGAGAAGATCAATACTACTGTATTTCATTAGTTTTTCTTACCATTAATATTCTGTAATAAATAATATAACTCTATGTCTTTCTCTTATCATTCCTTTCATTAGTTAAATGTATAAGGTTCACTGTATTTTTATTTCACAAATATTTATTGAAATAACACCTGCAAAATAATTACTTCCTAAGTACATATTACTGTTATCCAATACTGCTAGCAAGTAAATATAATCGCATAAACAAACATAACTCTTTTTATTACAAAGCATGCATAATTATTTAGCACTAATCTATATACACAGTATTCATTTTCTGTTGTATTATTTATTTATTTAAACTACAGTTAATCCCATTCATGTTCAACATAGGATTAGAAACCCTATCTTGTGGCTTCATCACTTTCCATAGTTATCACAACTATTAAAACAAAGAACTATTATGTTATCCAAAACAGACTTACATTTAAAAACTCAAACATCATGATAGGTTCGTACCCTTCACTTATCAAACCCTAGAAATATCAACATTTATCTCTCAGATTTAGAGTTTAGTTAAGCTTCAAACATAACAAGAAACTGGTAACAATTTCGTTTCCTAACTAAAAACAAAACATTGTATTTTGGCTCATGGCCATCATAAAAATTGATAGGAAAGAATAACAAAGTGAAGCTTTCAACTCCATAAGCATAGTCTCGAAAACACTTATCATTTACATTCCTTAAGACTGAAAATAAGAACATCTCGGCATCAACATGAGACTACATTATCACGTTTTAATTGAAAACCATAAACATTAAAACCATATGATTAGCTTGTTGTAGACATCTACTTTTAGAAGCTAAACATGGTTATCATAATAGTAGAACATTTACAAGAACCACACATTATGGTTTGACCATTTTTTGACACAGGGCTAAACCCTTAGCCCTCGAACGTTTCTTAAAACACAGTAGTTGCAAAAACGGTGAGCTTCATTTGCATACAAACTGGAGCAATGCTCTCAAACTCAAATACATATATCATAACATTGAAAACACAGTTCTTTTATTATCAAAGACGGTAGAAGGGTAAAACCCTCTCCTCAGTTAAATTTATGTTACAGTTTCTACATTGAAAACTAAACACCACAGGCCTAACGCCAAATGGGTCAAGGGTTTCATCCTCCCCAAACTATCAAAACAACTCACAAATATTTCGATGAAGGTCACCCCTCAGAGCCTAAGAAAACACGAAGTCTCGGCAAAGAACACAATAAAGGTCCACTAGTCATCT
Organism: Larix kaempferi; assembly: GCA_027924585.1. Lineage (NCBI taxonomy): Eukaryota > Viridiplantae > Streptophyta > Pinopsida > Pinales > Pinaceae > Larix > Larix kaempferi. The sequence continues at coordinate 1,891,488 of BSBM01001112.1, read as the reverse complement.
AACCGGAGTAACGAGTAACCACCGAAGCTTACTAGTCTATGTTGTAGCTGCCAACTATCAAAACTTGAGTGTGGGTGCCGGTTGACGAAGGAACCTTCCATTTAAAAACAAGTAGTGGTCAAAACGAGTTTTAAAGCAGTCATTACATGCGAAATAACATTAACTGAACTCTCAAAATAGAATGGAAGAAACAGGGTTCGAACCGAGAACCATTACCTTTTAAGTTATCACTGGAGCAGAATGCGAAGACAGTGCAAATTGGAACCATTACTCCACCACCAAATGCAAAGAAGGGTGGAAAACAACTCTTGAAAAACTACCACTGGACAAACAAGGAAAGCCGAGTATCGAATCAACTACCACGAAGAATTTGTCACTCACCCTGGAACTTTTAATACAAGCTGCTAGTGTAAAACACCATGAGTGTATCGACTCTTAAGTTATTCAGCAGGTCACGGTTTCGAACCATGGGAACTCACCACAAACACCTGGTATCGAAACCCTAAAGGTTGTCAGCCTGTCGGCCTCTCCTCAGAGCCACTACACCGAATTCTAAGGAAACAATAACTTCTTAGAACATAGTGGTTGTTAGGGTTAGATCCCAAAGCCTAAACCCTTGTTCGATCAATGGTGGAGATCACCGAAGGGTTTTCATGTAAACCCAAGCAACAACCATATTAAAGACACCAGCAATACCATAGCCACCAAGGAGGACAACTCAGTTAAACTTCGAACCAAAACACTTACAGGTCGTCAGAAGGTTTGAACCATCACCACACCATCACGTGCCTAGCACCACGACGATGTCCACGGAGACATTCCACCATCTCGGCAGTTGGGAGTATTAAATGCAAAGGGAAGCCAAAGTGCCTACCAGCACGAAACCTTCATAGTGTTAATGTCACCCATTCATATAATGTATCGATTCGTTGATAAAACACACAACTTGGTTATGTAATAACACCTTGTGGTAAGTCAAGGTGGTGTTAGATTCATTGCTAGGAATCCATAATGTCATAAAGGGTCACGTAGATGCACACACAATACCATATAATTATTGTTCATAGGACTATGTATAGGACTTGGCATATATATATATATATATTTCAATGTAGTATAAAAATTAAATAGAAATTTGTATATAGTTCATAGGCTAGCATTTGACTATGAATTGCAATAGTTTCTAAGTTAGAATTCAAATAAATATTGCATGTAGTTCTTAGGGTCTAGAGCATACAAGGATTTGCATATAGATAATGCACGTCATTTGTTGTTAACCATTACATATAGAATAAGTTTATCCTTATAGTTTGCATGAAATAGAAAACTCACGATAACAATACATAGAGTTAAACTATGATTTATTGATCCTATTCAATTGTTTGAACAAATTAATAAAAGGTTAGTACAGGGATCATGAATATTACAACTGACATACTTCTATTTTACAAACTAGGTTAACTGAAGTTCTCACCAATAGCATTTTCAACATTATGCCTCTTAAATCATTAAGACTTTGTAGACATAGAAACTAGTTAGAAAATCTTCGGTCACATGTCGTAAACACTAAAGCTCTTACCTATAATCTGCGAAAAAAGGACAATTCAAATGCTTTAGCACGAATGCTAAGTAAGCCTTGGGGCTTCCGTAGGTCCCCTTCATCATCAAACAGAAGAACAATAGTTAACACATATAAACTTATATCATTGGATCAACATAAAAAGAATTGTGAAAGTATAGTTGAGTGAGTTTAACATCAAAATGAAGATATTAATAATCTTGTCGCAAACATTACACTCTTGACCAACACAGCATTTACTATAGCAAGACAACATTTAAACATTTATTATATTTTCGCGCAATTAGATTAAGCATTAAAAGCTATATCGAAAACTTTTAAATTTTTGTAAATTTCGGGATGTTACACGTGGTATCAGAGCACGGGTTCAAACTCTAGGCCTGAAATAGGCTCACGCGCGCAAACAGAAAATAAAAACCAGAAAGTTTATGTTACTAACTTTTATTTTAATTTTATTTTTGTACAAAACAATTTGTTATTAATTTGCAGGTATGGACATACCAGAGGAATCAGCAGAGGACATATATCCTCGTACTGAGTACAATAACAATAATAATAATGAAGGAATATATGTTGAATTAAATAACCAATCTTCAGAACTTTTTTGTAGTGTAAAAGATATAAAATCTGAGATAATAATTGTTAAAGAAGAAACTGAACGCATTATGAAAGCACAGGAAGAGTTAAATCAAATTCTAATGGAGAAATACCATCACAAAGAAAGAGGAAGGAAATGAGAACTAAATTATGATTCTAGTACAATGTCCCACAAACATAAACACAAGAAAACAAATAATGGTAAAAGTATTAGTTACTCTTCATCTGAATTTGACCGAAGTAATGATAAATCTAATCATGACAACAGTGACAATGATTGCTGTTCCAAGAAGAGGAAGTATAAGCATCATTAAAAAATTACTGGAGAGTTTAAAAAGATTAAGCCACCAACTTTTAATGGCGAAACTAAAAACGGGGAGACAGCTGAAGCATGGCTGTCTGAAATGAAGAAGTACTTTAATATTTACGATTACTCTTCTCAGTTAAAAGCCAAGATGGCTATTTACAATCTGATAGGAAAGGCATATATCTGGTGGCAGGATCTTAGAAGAATTAAGAGCATAAAGGAAGAGACGTAACCTAGAATATGTTTAAAAATTTATTTAAGAAAAAGTTATTGTCAAAACAATACTATGAAGATAAATCAATAGAGTTTTATGATTTAAAATTGGGTACTATGAACATGAAGGAGTTGTGCAGCAAGTTCCTTAGCTTGCTAAGGTATGTACCTTACATGGTCAAAGAGAAGCCTAAGGTGGAAAGGCTTCTAAGTTGTCTACCTTTCAACATAAAAGACAAGATTGAGTATGATAACCCTTCCACTCTGGAAGAGGCTATGAGGAAAGCAAATTTTTGTTTTGATCAAAATAGAAAAAGAGAAGGAAGAATTGGCTGGAAAAGTAATAAGTCTAGTCATTTTGAGCATAAAAAGAAGAGCTTTAATCATAATTTTGGAAGGTTTAATACAAATTTTAATAACATAAATTTTCCAAGTAATAATAATTACAGGAGTAATGCACCACAGAATTTTACTGCTGCAAGAAATGTACCTAATAACAATAACAACACCAGGTATACTGAAGAGAAAGGACCTTCGAAGTGTTTTCATTGCGGTGGACCACATAAGAAAGTAGAATCCCATGCAACAAAAGGACAATCAACAATATCCATAGCATACAAGCAGAGCCAACAGTTGGTGATGTGGCAAGAGAAATGCCAAGGATAAATGCAGCGCTAGAAAATTGGCAAGGAGACCATCAAACGTCCATGGTTGAAATCGAAGGTATGCTACAAAACCTATCTATTTCTAGTTTGATAGATCTAGGTGCAAGTGTGAGTTACATTTCACCTGAATTAGTGAAAAATTGCAAGTTAAGAATAGAAAAGTTTGATAATTCTTGGTTAGTTCAGCTAGCAACAGGCACTGAAAGAAAGGTTACAGACTTTGTTAAAAATTGTGATGTATTTTTGAATCAGCTGAAAACCCAAGTTAATCTGAATGTTTTACCCTTAGGGTCATATGACTTGTTGATTGGCATGGATTGGCTTGAACAACATAGATTAGTGCTTAATTGTTATGAGAAATCTTTTAATTGTCTGAATAATGAAGGTAAAACGGAAACAATAAAAGGAATTCATAGGAAGATTTCAGTAAGACAAATTTCTGCGTTACAAGTTAAGAGAGCTGCCAAAAAGGGCTATAAAATGTTGTTGTTAATGTTATTAATGACGAATGTTCATATAAAGAAGACAAGTTAAAACTGGAGGATATTCCCATCCTTAGGGACTTTTCTTGTTGATGTACCTGACGAACACGAGACCAGACATTTGCTTTGTTGTGAACACATTGAGCCAGTTCCTGACGGATCCGAGGAGTGTTCACCTGGTTGCTGTAAAGCATGTTCTGAGGTACCTGAAGGGTATAGTGTATTATGGGCTCAAGTATGAAGGGAATCAAAAGTTTAACCTGTAGGGTTATGTTGATTCAGATTAGGCTGGCAGTGCTACAGACAGGAAGAGCACATCTGGGTGTTGCTTCAGTATGGGATCAGGTGTGATCTCTTGGTTTAGCAGGAAGCAGTCCTGCGTAGCACTAAGTACAGCTGAGGCAGAGTATGTTGCAGCCTGTTCAGCTAGTTGTGAGGCAGTATGGCTACGGAAGCTACTGTCTGAGTTATTTGATCTCCCATTGGAAGCTACTGGTATCTTCTGTGATAACCAGAGTTGTGTGAAGCTGTCCGATAACCCATTGTTTCATGACAGGTCGAAACACATAGAGATCAAATATCACTATATCAGGGATATGGTGCAAAGAGGAGCTGTGAAACTCCTGTATGTTGCGACCGACGAGCAGATTGCAGATGTGCTGACGAAGCCACTAGCCAGGGTGAAGTTCGAGTACTTCAGAGAGAGGCTTGGCGTTCTTCAGATCGAGGACACTTCGAGGAAGAAGTGATGGACACATTTGCTGAAGCCATTCCAAGCATGTTGGAAGGAGGATCCTTCACATGGCTGTGGATGTAAGCGCTGGATGATGAGCATCAAGATGATGTTCTGGTTTCTGCTTTGATATGATCAATTGGATCATTTATATGTATGCATCATGTTGGATGTTGGATATGATCAGTTGGATCATTTATATGTATGTACGCATCATGTTGGATGTTGGATATGATCAGTTGGATCATGTGTATGTGTTTTTGTATATGCATCATGTTGGATGCTTGGACCATGTATCTGTATATGTATCAGGTGGATACATTGTATGATCAGGTGGATCATGTATGGTGATATGTATCATGTATTTGTATTTGTATCAAGTGGATACATTGTATGATCAGGAAGATCATGTATGATGATATGTATCAGGTAGATGCATTATATGATCAGGATGATCATGGATGATGAGCTTCAGGATGTTGCTCCAGATGACATGCAGCAGGATGTAGCAGTGATGATGATCAGGATGATCATGGATGACGAGCTTCAGGATGTTGCTCCAGATGACATGCAGCAGGATGTTGCAGTGATGATGATGATGGATGACGAGCTTCAGGATGTTGCTCTAGATGATATGTAGCAAGATGTTGCAGTGATGATGATCAGGATGATCATGAATACATCAGGATGATGTATGGTGAGTATCAGGTTGATACTCTATGGCCGTGGATCAGGTTGTGCAGATGAGCATGTAATTCGGTGCCCTGGGAGATTTGCAGATAGTCTTTCGAAGTTTTGCCTATGGCATGTAATTCGGTTCCCTGGGATATCTGGAAAATGCTCTTTCAAGGTTTTGCTCTGGAAGGACATGTAATTCGGTGCCCTGGGAGATCTGCAGATAGTCTTTCAAGGTTTTGCCTATGGCATGTAATTCGGTGCCCTGGGATATCTGGCAGATGCTCTTTCGAGGTTTTGTCCTCTGGCATGTAATTCGGTTCCCTGGGAGATCCGATAGGTTGGGTTGTGTGCCCGTAATCAGTCCTGGGATGCTCTTGCGAGGTTTTTCCATGACCACATGTAATTCGTTTCCCTAGGAGATCCTATAGGTAGAGATGTGTGCTCGTAACAACCTGGGATGCTCTTACGAGGTTTTGTGGTAAGGTCACATGTAATTCGGTGCCCTAGGAGATCCTATAGGTAGAGCTGTGTGCTCGTAACAACCTGGGATGCTCTTTCGAGGTTTTGTGATGCACGTAATAAGTCCTGAGGATTCCACAGTATGGCCAGTGATGATGAAGACCTGCAGGTGGTGGGCCTACATCCAGTATGAAAAAGGACTCGCTCTGTAGAACTTCCTATGATGAGTAGATTCAGAGATTGATTGAGATAGCAGCAGCAGTGACGATGATGATGACTCGATGACGATTATCCAGTGACGATAATCCAGAGAAGATGACTTGTGCTAGAAGAACTGTGCTGAGAAATACCTTCCTAGTTAAGAGGGAGTGTTGATGTATATGTAACTTTGGAATGTATTTCATATATAAGTATATTGTATTCCTATAGAGATGTTATTATTCCTCTATACGGAAGTGTCGTTATTTATATTGTAAGTATCGTAACTTATACTCGAAGGGTTATTAGACCACCCTATTGGGGGTCGGCCATGTGGGTCGAAGGGTTATTATACCACCCTATTGGGGGTCGGCCCAGTCAGCATTATGTTATGTGGTTAAGTTCGAGCCTACATGAGTTAGGTAAAAAGGCAAGTCAAGTTAAGTATAAATAGAGTGCGGGAGGCACTCTATTTGCACACTCACTTCTCACACATGCACTCAAGGAGGACTGGCGCACTTATGGAGGAGGAGGATCTGATGCTAGGTTATGGCTATCTCTCTTGGTTGGTTGTATCATTGCTCTATCTATCTCTGAGGAAGTTATTGGGGTTTTTCACCTTTATGGTTTTCCCCAAGTAATTCTTTGTGTCTCTTGTGTGCTTGCATTATTGTCTCCATGATTGATATGCTGTAGATATGCTGTACATGTTGTTCTCTCAGTTAAGATCCTAGATCAAATTGAAGTAAATTCTGAAAAGATAACATTTCTGACGTATTCCCAGAAGAAATTCCAGGATTACCTCTGAAAAGGGAACTTGATTTCACCATTGAGTTAGTACCAGGTGTGGTACCAAACTCAAAGGCTTCCTACAGGATGAATATTCTGGAGTCAAATGAGTTTAAATATCAGCTGAAGGAATTAATAGATAAAAACTACATAAGGCCAAGTGTGTTTGCTTGGGGAGCACTAATAATTTTCGTTAAAAAGAAGAATGGAACCATGCGATTGTGCATCGATTACCGTCAGCTTAATAAAATGACAATTAAGAATCGATATCCCTTGCCCCGCATAGATGATATATTTGATCAAGTACGCGGAGAGGAGATATTCACTAAAATTTATTTAAAGTCCGGATATCATCAGGTTAGAATAAAAGACGAAGACATATTCAAAACTGCATTCAGAACGCGATATGGACTCTACGAGTTCGTAGTTATACCTTTTGGTCTAACCCATGCACCAACAGTGTTCATGTGTTTAATGAACAACATTATGCATAAATATTTGGATAACTTTGTAGTTGTGTTCATTGATGATATTCCGATTTACTCAAAAACTAAAGAAGAGCATGATGAACATTTAAGAATAATTCTGCAAGTTTTAAGAGAACATCAACTTTACGCTAAGTTCAGTAAATGTGATTTTTATAAAGATAAAATATAGTACTTAGGTCACATAATATCTAAAGACAAAATTTATGTCGACCCTGATAAGATAAAAGCGATTAATGAGTGGCCTGTCCCTAAAGATGTAACTGACGTTTGTTCATTTGTGAAGATAACAGGTTACTACAGAAAGTTTATTAAAGGGTTCTCACGAATTGTAAATCCCATCACTTCTTTGCAGAAGAAAGGGAAGAAATTCGTATGGGATCAAAAGTGTCAAGAAAGCTTTAATAAGTTAAAAGAATTATTAACCACTGCACCAATTTTAAAAATTGTTGATCCTAACAAAGACTGCGGTGTATGGACTGATGCGTGCAACGATGGACTTGGTTGGGTCTTAACTCAAGAAGGTCATGCTATTGCTTTTGAGTCTAGAAAGTTAAAAATCCATGAAAATAATTATGCAACTTACGATCTTGAGTTGGTAGCCGTGATACATGCATTAAAAATATGGCACTATCACTTGATTGGAAGAAAATTCATATTAATGACAGATAATAAGGGTTTAAAGTATTTGTTGGATCAAACAAATCTTAATGCAAGGCAAGCTAGATTGATAGCTTTTCTTAGCAAGTATAATTTCGAGATTCAACACATTAAGGGAAAAGAAAACAAAGTTGCTGATGTATTAAGCAGGAATCCCAGATTAAGCTTTATGGCAGCAATCATCACGTTTAAGACAGTTTTGGAAAATCAAATTGAAGAAGGAATTAAACAAGATGAAAATTATCAAAAATTGCTTGGTGAAGTTGCTGAAAATGTATCTAAAAATATAATAACAGATTTCAGCATTAATAAAAAGGGCTTAATGACTTATAAAACAGAATTTATGTACCAAATGTGTCAAAGGTTAAGCTGTTAATTTTGGATGAAGTTCATAAGAGTCCTTATTCAGGACATCCAAGTTATCAGAAAATGATAACTATGTTATAGAAGGATTATTTTTGGCCCAACATGAAGAATGAAGTGGCTGAATACATAGCCAGATGTTTTGAATGTCAGACCATTAAGGTTGAACATCAAAATCCAGTTGGACTATTGCAGCCATTGCCAATTCCAGAATGGAAATGGGAGATTATAAGTATTGATTTTATTATAGGTTTGCCTAAAAACCAGAAACATAATGACTCCATAATGGTGGTTGTGGACAAGTTAAGTAAGGTTGCTCATTTTATTCCTATTAAAACCACTTTTAAAGCTTCTAACATTGCAGATGTATTTATGAAGCAAATATTTCGCTTGCACGGAATTCCAAAGGTAATTATTTATGATCAGAATTCTAAGTTCACTGGAAATTTTTGGACAACACTATTTAAAGGTTTAAATACTAAACTAAATTTCAACACTTCTTTTTACCCACAAATTGATGGTCAAACAGAAAGGGTAAACTCGGTTTTAGAAAACATGTTAAGAATGTATGTCAAAGATTAACCATCTAAGTGGGAAGATTACTTACATTTAGCAGAATTTGCATAAAATAATCATTATCAAGCATCTACTAAGTTAAGTCCATTTGAGATTTTGTATGGAAAAAAATGTTGTACTCCTATTTTTTGGGATAACCCTATAGACAGATTAATGCTAGGACCAAATTTATTGAAAGAAATGGAGCTAACCATGAAACAGGTTCAAGGTAACTTAAACATTGCCCAAGATCGGCAAAAACGTTATGCAGATTTGAAATGCACTAAAAGAGAATTTCATGTTGGAGACCATGTTTTTATAAAGGTAAAACCCAAGAAAAGTTCTTTGAAGCTTGTGAGTTGTGCTAAACTAGCGCCAAGGTACTGTGGACCATTCAAAATCCTATCAAGGATTGGAGTTATTGCATATCAATTGGATTTTTCACATTTCTGTTTGAAAGAAGTATGTGCACAATGCTACTCATGTGTTGAATTGGAATGACATACAGGTGGAGCTCGAAGGAGATTTTCATGTGGAACCGTACTGTATTCTCGACAGGAGGGAAATTATGCTTCGGAATCATACCGTAGGGGAGGTAAAGGTTCAATGGAAGCACCTTAGCCCTGATGAAGCTACCTGGGAACTGGAAAGTAAAATGCGGGCAGCATATCTAGTTCTATTCCAGGAAGGATCGGATGATGAATAAGCAACATCGAGGATGATTTTGAGCTTAAGTGGGGGTGTTTGTAACATACCCTTTTTTGCTGAAAAACATTTTATGTTGGAAACATTATGTTAACTTTTATTCTAAAGTTTTATATTGGACAAGTGTCCAAGGATGACTGTAATTGCACAATATTTTATTATTTAATAAATTAAATAGGAGACAAACACCTAAGGGGACTGTTGAAAGAGTGTTTACTGACCCACTAGGTGGAATGGAATCTGGGGTAGAAGCCAATGGACAAGTGGCAGCATCATGATGCAACTAGATAGCTGTTGGTATGCGACAACCCCCTTGAAATGTGGTCATAGTGCCGTGGAAGGTGGGACTGGAGCTTGAGGCTCATTTATTCAAAACTGACCACTAAAGACCTAGGTAGTCTATATAAGAGCCACCGAATTAGGAACTGAGGTTCATCACTTTTCCTGACAAGAAAATTTACCTTGTGGTTTTGATATGCTCCTATAAGTCAAACTTGCACCTCTCCGTCCGTGATCACCCTGAGCTGTTGATCACGCAAAAGGACAACTTGGATGGAGGAGCATGTGGACTTTGGATGATATGTCAACTCATTCCATTTCCTGAAATTACTGGAAAACCCCAAAAAACATCATTTTGAGATATGAGCGCTACTCTACTCAAAGAGACTAGCGCCCATACGCTACTCCACTGTATAATAGTAGTGCCCATATCCAAGTATACGCTACTCCTTTTCAGCATAGTAGTGCCCACAATGTAAAATCGAATGAGCGCTAGTTGTTAAACACTAGGGTAGTGCCCTATACACTACTCCACTAAATAAGAGTCGCGTACATCTTAAAAGATGATTAAAAAATAAATTAATTCATCAAGGAGGATTAGTTGATGGTAGTTTCCTAACTCCCCCAACTTCCTCCATAACTACATATCGACCTGAATTGCTTCTTTAATCCTATAAATACCAAGAAGGCTAAAGGAGAAGGGTTAGAAATTATAGCTAGAGAATCTAGAGGATAAGTTGATGGAGAAACTTTGAGACATTGGAGGAGTTGATGTTGAAGATAGCCAAGCCAGAGAAGAGCAAGAACCCAGAATCAAGTTGCAGGAGCCTGTTTCATGATCAGGTATACTTGTACATCATTCTACTTTTGACTAATAAAGGTTGAAGTTGAATGTGTTATGAAATCGCATCTTAATTTGGATCTGTTTTGGTCAATGCTGAATGTTAAACATTGTTTTTGTTTCTTTCAAGCTTTATATATTGCCCAAAATGTTTTGAGAAAGGTATTGTTATTGCAGGTTTACTGCAGGAAAGGTGGATTTGGAAGTTGAACACGAGATCAAGTCAAGGCTAGGATCAAAATTTGATTGAAAGGTGTGTTCCCAAGATCTACAACTTCTTTCTTTTTGTAAATGTTTCTGTAATAGCATCAATACACTTACCTCTCACCCCAACCAAGTTGATAGCATTAGTTTCCTTAGTATAGGGTAGATTTGCCCACCAACAGACTGGCGACTCCACTGGGGGAATAGAGTTTTTGACTCTAGGAAACCTTGTTCTTGTTTGTCTTCTTAGATTGTTTTGACTTCTTTGATGTGTCCAGAAACTTTATAAGTATCCCTTGCCTGTTTCTTGCATGCTTTCATCAGTTTTTGATACCTTCCAAAGTCAGTTTTCAATCCTTTGAGATATGAGCGCTACTCTACTATATATACAGTAGCGCCCATACGCTACTGTGCTATATATACAGTAGCGCCCGTTTCAGTAGGGGCACGAGTTGCTCTACTACACAGTAGAGTACACTTTCTGTAGCATTCTATTTTTGGTTTGCTTGTGTTTTAACCTTTTTGGTGATTTGTTGACTTTGTTGTAGGATCCCTTTGATGGTTGCATGAGGTTTTTAACTTTTGGTCAAGTCATAGAACCTTTCCTTAAAGTTTTTTCCATCTTTTGAACCGCTTGTTGACCGTTGGAATTTTTGAACCATTTATTGACTTTTTGGAAGACTAGGGAGTGTTTGGTGTTGAGCACTTCCACTTTTTTAGACCCTGACTACCTGTTGCTAGCTTACAAACCTGCATACTCTTGTATCTGCTGTTTGTGGTGACGTTTGTCTACTCTCGACTACTCCCATCCTTTTTTTTAGGGTTTGGTCCTTGGTAGAGCCTCTAGGGTGTCTTCTTTTTGGTCAAGTTTCATTCTTCCTGGACTTCTTGTCCTTTTGCTGGTTGCAAGTGCTTTTAAACAGCTGTAGGCTAGTTCATTTCTCAGTTTCTTTGTGTTAGTAAGGCAGCTTGCTTGTCTACTTGTGCTTGGATTAGTGGTCTTGCTAGGGCTGGATACTTTAGGTCAGTCCTTTTGTGTCTTTCTCCTTTGTTTTCTCCCACTTTGTTCTCAAGTTTATAGGCTTTTTCTTTGCAAAAAAACTGTAGATCAAGTCTTTTTCGAGCTAGGGTTTCGACAGCTATAGGCCTAAGAACTTTTAGCCATACTTACACACATTGCATATAAAGTTTTATTTTGCTTCCCATTTTTATATAGTTCTTTTTCGTTTATTGAAAAAGCAAAAAAATTGGTATTTTAAGCTTAAATAGAACTTGTTTTTGTTATTACAAGATAACTTAGTATATTTTGTATAGTTTCAAAAAAGAAAACAAAAAATTTTAAGTAGGTTTACTCGATTTTTCAGTTTTGGAAAGAAGTAATTGAAAAAATGAAAATATCTTTGTTGTAGAAAGTTTTGATACTATTGCACTTTTGTTTTCTTGTCATAACCACGCCAAACAAAAGCACTACCCTTTTTGAGTAATAAAATCCCTAAAATTTGTTAATAAAATGAAATAGAAACGTTTTTTCTTTTTAGGGTACACTACACCAACTAGTTTTGGTTAGGATCTTGGGTTTAAATCACCTTAAACCACCCAAGATCACACATTGCGCAAAAATAGTAGTGATACTATCATAGGTAAACCCACCTCACTCAAAATTTGCCTGGGATATATGCAGTAGGTCATTGCGAGATCAGTTTGTGGGAATACTCCTCCTACTTTCTGTTCAAGCATACGCCAAGATCGGATTGCGTATTGGGGACTCTTTCGAGTTTCGGGCTTAGCTACCATGCTCACACTTTCTGATTCGACTGGTAACTGTTCCCCCAGGAATTTTCGGTGTTGTGGTATCCATAGTATCTGACTCTGTAGTGCCCCTAGACTACTGTAGACATTGAGGCCACCTGCTGAGTCACCCGACTGTTTGAAACATTAATAAAATAACCCTATGATTTTATTTTGAGTATATTTATGATTACGATTGATTGATATATGTGCATTTGGGTAGTTATTGTGAATGGACGATTTCATGTTGTTTAATTATTAACTTTGATATGAAAATTGTACATATGGATAATGCTTAACGACTAGCTGTACGGTGATTATGTATTTGTCGACGAAATGTATATTTGATTATAAGTTTGAATAAATCATAAATGTTTAACAATACTAGATTTAGAAATCAGATGATGATTATTGAGGATAGTTCTACTAATAAATTGTTGTGAGAAGTGTATGTAGAAACAAGTGAGACGCTTCACCAACGGACACACAAAGGAACATGAAGGGTCGTAGAGTACAGGTAAATCACACACAGGGGGAGCGATGACGATGTCGAATTCTGACAAGAATACCACGCATGAGCAGATAATCACTGATCCGCTTGCTCAAGAGGAATGCGTGAGAGCGTACGAGGTGGGCCACGACGGAGCTGGTCACGTACGAGTTGAGGGGCGCGCAGTGAGAACGGACTCACTCCTCAGCGCCATTAGTCCCTAAATAGCATGTAGATGGAGGATGGATGGTAACGATTCCTAAAATACCTACAAGAGTTCCCGCAAGTCAAAACGGAAAGATGGTGGTAGAAGGGCTTGACGATGCGGTACCCTGTCGAGAACGAAAAGAATGGACGCAAAAACCCAACGATGCGGTACCATGCCAAGGAATGGAAACCATGGATGACTAGACCCGAAGGAGTGGTGCCATGTCAGGGAATTAAAATTAAGGAACTAGGAGCCCAACGGCGCGGCACCGTGATCCTAGTGAGTTTGTTTGTTAAATTTAACTGCATAAAAACTTATGAGAATAACTCTAGATTATTACTTAGCAAATGCATAAAAATAATTTAGGAATTTGCACATCAATAGTTATTTTTGTTGAGCATTTAAAATAATAGAAATCATTATTTAGGAGCAAAATAGAATCCTAAGATTAGACACCTAGTCAACTAAAAGCTAGGAGTTAATTAAAATATCTGGAGGACAAACTAGAGCAAAATTAGGGGTGTTGGTGCACTTCCCAGAGAAACTGACACTTGGATGGGTGAGTGTTTTAATTAAATAATTAATTAAAAATATGTAATTATGCATGAAGCGACATATGTCGCATGAGATTTTCCTTTATAAGGAAGGCTTGGGGAATGGGTAAAGGGCCCATAATTTGGATGATCGTCGTAATTTTCGAGTGCCTCAAATACTTGCTACTATCTAAGGGTTTGGCTTCGAAATCCTGGTGGGAAGGGAAGCCCAAGGTGAATTTCTGAAATACTTGTGTGAGCTCTATGACCCAAAGCTCGGGGGAGGCCATGCGACTGAAAGCATGAGCCTATGGTTGGGTGGCGAAGCTAACGATTGCTTCGCCTATGGTTAAACGAGCTTTGCTGGAGGGATCCTACGGAAGACACAAACGACAGTGGACAAGATGGTATTAGAGACAGGTTATGGTTTCTTGTAATTTGCTAAGTTATTCATTTATTTAATTTATTTATCTAGTCATTCTGCTATCTAATCTCTTTTGTATCAAGTGGTTGAGTTTCAGATTAAGCAGGAAGGACCCTACAGGAGGGGCCCTACATTTGGTATCAGAGCCGGTCGAACCTTGAGGGAATTGGTCATTAGTGACTGTGGTGAATGATGGCTGAATTGGAGCTGCAACATTCGGAGAATTGCACCACGGACCCGAGTAGCTATTCTTTTTCAGGTTCTTATTTTTTTTAATGTTTCCTATATATTTTTATTTTTTTTGTTTATTAAGTGTTACGGATCTTGGGTTCCTAATAAATTATTATATCTGTGTGCTATGTAATATTTTCTGGAAATTGTTATTTTACCTCTGCTAGAACATTTGGAAGTATAAGATCGGTGTAGAGTTTATTTAAAGTTTATAATCAGATCTATTTAGTTATTCATTTTTATGATCTCTGTCAAATATGCTCGAATCTATTTTGTATATCTCTGTCGAGAAGGTTCGAATAAATATTTCTGTTATAATGAATTCCTGCTATGCAAGATCTCCTAAGAGTTACCTCTGTTTACATCCAGAAGGACAGAGTGTTAGTTCGACTATTTCCGACCTGTCTTAAGTGAGACGAGGGCTGTACCTTGCTTAGATCTCTGTTCTTCATGCGATTGCGAACTCTGTACTATACTAGTTTAACCTTTTATTTTATATACCTGCGAGATGGAGTATGAATTCTTCGGATCCTTGTGACCTGGAAGAGAAAGCTTAAATCCTCTGTTCAATCCTAATCGTTTTAGTATACACATTTATATATCAAATTCTGGTTCCATTCCAGAACATAACCGTGAGTCCATTTCTTATGAGATAGATGTAAGTTAAAATCTTTGCCTTAACTCTGTCTACGATTGGAAAAGCAAATCGAATTTCTATACAATTATGTTAAATCCTCGGTTCAATCGTAAAAAGTACAAAAAGTAAAACTATGTATTAATATGTCTACTCTTCTAGAATACAATCGCAAATCTATGAATCCTCTGCTCTGCTTTTATGAATAATAAGCTTCAGGTTTGGTCTTAACTGTGCTCACATTTGGGGAATACAATTCGTAGTTCACGGTGCAACTTTGAGAGACACGAAAAACATTCTCCTTTTTATTTCTGTCTACCTTTAGAATGCAGACCGTGATATTAATTCCTTCAGGGACCTCTGGCCTTACCCTTAGAAAGTGTAGATTGAGTTATAACTGAGACCACGGGTCCGCTATCTCCTTCCAACAAAACCCTAAAGAGACCCAACCAGATTCATGCGACGATGCAAACGTGACCAAGCATCTTACTTGAGCCTTCCTCGCATTCTTCGATCTTGAAAACCTATCTGATCATGGGAGATTTGCTTATACTTTACACTTCATCCGTGAATTGATCATTATAATGATGGGTCCTTGCGAATTCATGTTACGCTGTGTAATTTATGATTACTCAATCACTCACTTGAAGATCTTTGTGTGCCTTTAATCAAGGAACAACTCGGAGTGCTACCTTTCATCCTGATCATTAAGTAAATGCCACATCCAGTCTACGCGTGAAGCACGGTGGCTCATGAGATCATGGGCTCTGTCTCTTCAATGAAGAGACTTGGTCTTCAACCTATAGTATCATCACCCTTGATTAAC
Organism: Larix kaempferi; assembly: GCA_027924585.1. Taxonomy (NCBI): domain Eukaryota; kingdom Viridiplantae; phylum Streptophyta; class Pinopsida; order Pinales; family Pinaceae; genus Larix; species Larix kaempferi. The sequence continues at coordinate 1,875,562 of BSBM01001112.1, read as the reverse complement.
TCAATCTAGGCGCGATTCCAGGAAATATCGGCCTGCTTAATTAACTCAGTCCTCATCCAACCTACACGCCAAGGCCGTCCCCTTCCAAACCTGTAGATTGGTATAGCAAGATTGTTTTTATAGTACTTTTGTTTACTCATCTCGTAGTCACCGCTAATTTAATTATGGGAGACAACGATCTATTGTTATTCGACTACTTGTTATTTAGCTTCAAAACTACTACTCTAATTAAACTTTAAACATACGTACGGTGCCATCTGTTGCATTGTTCATCATTCATTAACTAGGTGTTGATTACTTGTAGAATTCCTCATGATTGTTAGGTGTCAAAATCTGAAGAGTGCGTCAATTCCATCTGTTTAACACCATGTTGTGTTCTTGCACTACCACTGACAGTCTCACCGGGTATCCGCTCCGTTCAGTTGTAGTCCGTGTGGTAACGTCTAACTCCGGTATTAAAGACCTAAGACTGCGGTCCAACTTCAACCTACTGGTTGTGCTGCATCGGTAGCTCGTAACGGTTGGGGAATGTCTTGTTGGCATATCCCTTTTATTTTTTTGTTATGTGTCTCGATACGTATATATCACTAACTATGAGTTAGAGGAAGATTAATGCAATTTTCTTTTTGTGCTATGAAGCTTAATATCCGGAGAAGAACCTTCGGCCTTTTAGTTCTATACTTTTACTTTTACAATGAGGTATATTTGGACCTGTGATTCGTAATTATATCGCCTTAGTAAAAATAAAAGATATGTTACAGAAATGGTAAACTATCAAGCTTTATAACCTCTTCGGTGCGGAAAGAATTAAATTTAGGAATATGTATACATTTACTTTCGTCTACTTCTATGCATTTACATTAGGTAAGGAGAAACATATTACTCATTGCATTCTTTCCTTTTTAATCTATTCTGACTGCCACCTATAGTAAATAATATAGCTTCTCGATTTGAACGGGATGGGGATCATAGAAACCAATTGATAAGCTTTGTTTTCTTTTCCCTTGCCATCCATGTCTAAAATCATAAAAGTTAAACACTTTATTATTGAATCGAATGGGTGGAAAATTAGATACTCTTGTATTTTCGTTTACTTTAATCTCAGAGGAGAGCCTCGAATCTTTATTATGTGAAAAATTAATACATTTATTATGCAGCTAAGTATCCACCTCATGTACACATGAACTTAGAGAGTTGTATACCATGATCTCTATATAATTGAAGAGGGCGTATGTTACATATGTATACATTGAGAGTTGAGAGAATTAAATATATATATTATATGTTTAGTTAGTATACATATCATCTTTATGCATAAATGGTTACATATTTAAAAAAAAAATGAGAATGGTTGGAGTAGGATATATAAATTTATGCTCATAGAAGGAGAACGATTAAGATTGAAATCGACGAATCTCGTTGAGAATGAGAAAATAATCTAGTTATAAATTAAAGGAATCCTTGGTATACTTATGGTTAACATGTATATTTTTATATTGAATTGTAAATAGAATTATATACCTATTTTATATTGAGTTGTAAATAAAAGAGTTTTAGGTTGTATTTATAGTTCACTTTTTGAAGGAAATTTGTATATATTAGCTGAAGAATTGGGTTAAGGTTGTGCAATAAACAGATTTAAAAATATGAATTTGAGAAACATTTCTGTTAAGTGGAGAAAATATGTATATATATATTATTAAAAAGAATGAGATTTAGTGTGGAAAGTGAGAAGTGAGTACTTTACTTTAGAAAATAAATAAATTAAATTATAGTTAAAAAAAAAAGTTATATAGTGAACCTTGAATTCTTGTTCATGAAGGTTACATAGCTAACTTTGTTGTTATTTTATAAATAGTGTTATGGATATTTAATAGAGAAAAATTTGACTTTATTAGAATTATGTATATATTACATATTGAGTGTTGATGAAAGTATTTTATAAATATAATCTAAGGTATTTTATAAATAGAATGTAAGGTTACTTAAAAAGGGTTTTATACATAAAAAATTGTGTTAGTTATTTATATGCAATGACTAATGAGCAAAATCACAATTGAGATTAGGATTGTTATGTGGTTGAGTAATATGCACATTAGTTTCAATGTTTAAATGATATTTTATTGATAATTTTATAATAGATATTTATAAGGTAATTAACACCATATGTATTATAATTAGTGATTGCTATTATCTAAATTATAATTTAGGTATTAATAGACGTATAGGACCTTATAATTTAGACTCATTACAAACATGAGTCATAGGGTTACATGATTAAGTCACAATGACCTTATCTAGGTTAGGAGAAGGGTGGACAAAATTGCATCATAAATCTTTGATCACTTAAGACATTAAAGGTAGGATGCACCAATTTAGATGTTTGAAAGAAAAAAGAAAAAAAAAAATTTATGTTATACATATTGAAAAAGAAGGACGTTCATATTTAAAATGTTCAAAGAAAGGAAGTTTTATAATTATATGATGAAGGAAAATTATTTTCATATTTATGTGTAGGAATGAAAAAGAGGTTTCAACTTGAATAACCAACTCTATGTTGGGATTATTGTGGTGTCCTTTATATTTAGGGTAGAAAAGAAAGGGATTTATAATTATGTTTTAAGGGAAGGACCCTTTTATTGATGTGTGAAATGAAATTGAATTCATATATTTCACACTTAAGCATGGAAATGTAGTTACGATCTTTTGGTTGAAATGGTAAATTGGAATTGGATAAAACCAATTTGGCATCTCAAATAATGAAATTGAAGTAGTGTTAGTTAATGATTGAACTAAAACTAAATGTAGTTGTTGTACTAGAGAAGTAAAATTATATATTAGAGTATAAGGAATTGTTATCCTTTGAAAGGGAAAATAAATTATGTTTGATAAATGAAGAAATAATGTTTATATCCTCATGTGTATGAAGTAAGAGTATTAAAAGGGTGAAAAGGAGATAGTAATGTATATAGGATTAGTATATATTTTATCAAAAAAAAAATGGAGTCTTGAGGAGGAAACTTCCTTGTGTCTTTAAAATGGAGAACATTGGCGTTTTCTTACAAAGGGAGCACGTCGTAGGTAGCTTATAACTTTACTACATAGCCTTGATAAGAAGACAAGTAGACGGATAAATATGTGGTGAATTTACTAAAAGGACGGAGGGTCAATAAATTTAAAAGGGTAAGACACCAAGATAATCAGATTGACGATACTTTAAGAGATTGTCGAGGGAGTGAAACGGACTTAAAAATTTGAAAACAAGATATCAATGTGATCAGTATGATGAGATGAACTCAATGACATGCATTTTTGCATTATGACAAAACCATTTACGAAAAGTCAAGACTACGAACTTGAAATTTAACCATGGTATCGAAATGGTCAAATGAAGACAATGTTTTGTAAAAAGAAGTATGGAGACAATTAGCATAGTAAACCGAATGCAATGAAGCTAACCTTGGTCATAATCAAACTTGATGAAACGACAACTAGCCCTCGAGATGGAACTCGATGGGGTTAAGAAACACACACTTTGAACGAATCGAAGAAACTAACGAAGTGGTCTTATGAACAACATGAATGATATAATGAGGTAAGGATGTGATAATCTTGTTAATCATGAGTAATGTACTGATGAAAGGACTATGAGATAAATTTTAATATGTTCAACTAAACCGTTAAGTTCCGACCCTAGGAATCCTATCGAATTGAGAACCGATATTTGGGGATTTCGATGCAGTCTTATGGAATTTGGATTTGGGACAATTTGAGGGTCTCTCTTGATATGTTAAAACCATGATTGCTTGAGAAAAATGGAGACTGAAAAAAGATGAGAAAGGGAAATTAAAGTTAAGCCTAGTATCGGATGTACTAGAACACAAATTTAAACTTCGGGACGAAGTTCTATATAAGAGGGGGTGTATGTAATGCCCCTAAAATAAATATGGACCTTAACGGCACTTGTCAAGTGACCCGGATGAACAACTACGATAAGATGGTCTCTTGATCCTTGATATGTCTTAAATTATTGAGGAAAACCTAAAGATGTGAATGACGATAATAATTTATAAATGAATTAAAGAATTAAACTATATGTATGGAGTGGGATAATTGATTGATTACATCTTGCTTAATGATTAGCCCTGATTGATCAAGTCAAAGTGCAGTAGGACAATTACAGTCCTAGCTCTATGACTTGGGAGTATGCAACTGAGATGTGTCATAACTTTCCATTTTTTTTCTGAACTTCGGGACGAAGTTCTATATAAGTAGGGGTGTATGTAGTGCCCCTAGACTACTGTAGACATTGAGGGCACCTGCTGAGTCACCCGACTGTTTGAAACATTAATAAAATAACCCTATGATTTTATTTTGAGTATATTTATGATTACGATTGATTGATATATGTGCATTTGGGTAGTTATTGTGAATGGATGATTTCATGTTGTTTAATGATTAACTTTGATATGAAAATTGTACATATGGATAATGCTTAACGGCTAGCTGTATGGTGATTATGTATTTGTCGACGAAATGTATATTTGATTAGAAGTTTGAATAAATCATAAATGTTTAACAATACTAGATTTAGAAATCAGATGATGATTATTGACGATAGTTCTACTAATAAATTGTTGTGAGAAGTGTATGTAGAAACAAGTGAGACGGTTCACCAACGGACACACAAAGGAACATGAACGGTCGTAGAATACGGGTAAATCACACACAGGGGGAGCGACGACGATGTCGACTTCTGACAAGAATACCACGCATGAGCAGATAAGCACTGATCCTCTTGCTCAAGAGGAATGCATGAGAGCATACGAGGTGGGCCACGATGGAGCTGGTCACGTACGAGTTGAGGGGCGCACAGTGAGAACGGATTCACTCCTCAGCGCCATTAGTCCATAGATAGCATGTAGACGAAGGATGGATGGTAACGATTCCTAAAATCCCTACAAGAGTTCCTGCAAGTCAAAACGGAAAGATGGTGGCAGAAGGGCCCGACAATGCGGTACCCTGTCGAGAACGGAAAGAATGGACGCAAGGACCCAACGATGCGGTACCATGCCAAGGAATGGAAACCATGGATGACTGGACCCGACGGAGTGGTGCCATGTCAGGGAATTAAAATTAAGGAACTAGGAGCCCAACGGCGCGGCACCATGATCCTAGTGAGTTTGATTGTTAAATTTAACTGCATAAAAACTTATGAGAATAACTCTAGATTATTACTTAGCAAATGCATAAAAATAATTTAGGCATTTTTCACATGAATAGTTATTTTTGTTGAGCATTTAAAATAATAGAAATCATTATTTAGGAGCAAAATAGAATCCTAAGATTAGACACCTAGTCAACTAAAAGCTAGGAGTTAATTAAAATATCTGGGGGAAAAACTAGAGCAAACTTAGGGGTGTTGGTGCACTTCCCAAATAAACTGACACTTGGATGGGTGAGTGTTTTAATTAAATAATTAATTAAAAATATGTAATTATGCATGAAGCGACATGTGTCGCATGAGATTTTCCTTTATAAGGAAGGCTTGGGGAATGGGTAAAGGGCCCATAATTTGGATGATCGTCGTAATTTTCGAGTGCCTCAAAGACTTGCTGCTATCTAAGAGTTTGGCTTAGAAATCCTAATGGGAAGGGAAGCCCAAGCTGAATTTCTGAAATACTTGTGTGAGCTCTACGACCCAAAGCTCGGGGGAGGCCATGCAACTGAAAGCATGAGCCTATGGTTGGGTGGCGAAGCTAACGGTTGCTTCACCTATGGTTAAACGAGCTTTGATGGAGGGATTCTACGGAAGACGCAGACGACAGTGGATAAGATGGTATCAGAGAAAGGTTATGGTTTGTTTTAATTTGCTAAGTTATTCATTTATTTAATTTATTTATCTAGTCATTCTGCTATCTAATCTCTTTTGTATCAAGTGGTTGAGTTTCAGATTAAGCAAGAAGGACCCTACAGGAGGGGCCCTACAGACTCTAGGTTCATACACAGGTGATAGCAGAGGGTATATCTGGTATACCTAAGAAAAACGTGGGAGGAAACCCTTTGCAGGTCTTTGGGAGGGCAATTGGGTGATTCCAGCGCTTGCACCCTTAGTCATTGTATTGTGGACCCCGGGTAACTGTCTTTCTTCCTTCGTTGATCTGTTATGGGCCCTCATCATCCCAGACTCTTCTCCGGAAGGAACCTTTTGTAATATCCTTCTTGTCTAACCCTATCGTGTTTTATAAATGTATATTGTAACTATGTATGAGGCCTTGGTGAGGAGCTCAAAGCCAAGGCCCCACCATGGTACTTTGAGAGTATCGTTATTTTTTCTCCTCGGTTGTAACTTATAATGACACAACAACAAAAAAAAAAAAGATAGGAAATGAATCACCAAGGGAAGGAGGAAAATGGTTGGGAGGCCATGAATCGATACCCGTAGTCTTACGTATCATCCTCAGTGTTAAGATGAAGGTTCGTCCCTATAGAGGATCCTATTCATGACTAAAATACTATGGATTATTTGTTTTAATCCTAGTATGATAAGGCCAAAATAGTAGATAATATAATCATATTAATATTGGCATATAATGCCAAAGAGTTATATACAAAAGCTTAACATAAGAACAAACCTAAGTATAAGATGGGTAATTCGCCAAGCAATTACTAATCTACTATAAGTTATAACCTTTAGACATAGTGGTGTTTAAATAGGTTATATTTCTTTATAGTGATTTTGTAATAAGGAAATTATGTTATTAGGTGAAACGGAGATCTTATTTTAATTGCGAATTAAATTGTATTATACCTTAGACAAACGGGAAGATCCTCTTACTCTGCCTTTTGTTTCGTTGTCTCCATAATGGAGAAGAAGCATTGATTGTTTCGGGATGGGCTGTCCCACTATTATTTATGCGGCTTATAATCATTAAAATCTTGAAGTGATAGACGTGTCGTCTTTTGTGTCTTTCCACCTCAAGCTATGCCACTTGTCGCTTGGAATTTTCCATTTGTCTTCTCTAATTTTTCCGTTGGAGGAAGACCTCCTCGAGAGAGAATACTCATAAATTTTATATATAGACACATTTTAGGGGTTTTCGGGGGGGGTTTTTGGGAAAATTTTTCTTATGGCCACCGCGAGAGGAAAACAAATGGTGGAGCTGTGGCTGGATAGTCTTGGGAGGAAATATGACCTTGGCTGAAGCATTCTGGACTGAATGCATTAAAATTACAGATAAGCGATTCTCTGCTTTCAGATATTAGATGTCCTTTCTTTAGTCCCTGCATCTAAAAGGTGTCATGGACGTTTCTTGGTTGGAATCGCATGAATTCACAGGATCTTTGTGTTAAACAAATCACTGCATATATATTGTGTAGTTTTTATGATGTTTTTGTTTGAGAAAAATCGCTTAATACTACATCTATGCAAACCGGTTGATATATTTAGTATAGATGGTTGCCATTTTTCTGCTCTGGTGAACATGGTATAAACGTTACGATTATGCTTTTACCCTTTCGATTGGATTTATTTTCATGTGTGTACATTGGTAGAGTTTTTGTATCTCTAGATCTGTTGCTTCGATCAATCTCTGCTGGTGAATGCGTATTGCATTCTAGATGAATCCGTATTGCATTCTGATTATTATTATTTGTTTAAATAAATCTTTGTTGGAGGAAGTGCGTATTGCTTGTTGAAAATATTGCTTCAATCAATCTCTGCATTTGATATAACTGCTCATAGCATTGTATAAAAACGTTTTATCAACATTTGGTTTCCATTTCTTTATGAAGTTCGACCTCTAGGTAGTATTCAGATCTCCACCTGGCGTTGTATAGATGCGTTTTTCCTAAGATTGATTTCAATGAAGCGATCTCTGCCTGTGTGCACATTCCATCAGGAATCAATAGATCTCAGCTTTTGCACAACTATTATTGTTTACATGTTAGGCGATCTTTGCCTCTACACACCTTTAGGGGGATTCATGCAGGGAAAGATTCTTCCTGTGTACTTCTTGTTGTTTTCTTTCTGCGTTCCGGGAAGGGGATTTTCTCTTTGGACAGAGGCAGAAACCCAGACCTGTAGACTCCGGTTTGATGCTCTGCATCCCCACATCGATTCCCCTTTTGGTAGAGATGTAGATTCTGGCTTATTAATCCATATCCATCTGCATCAATCATTGATAGGGGCGTAAATACAGACATGTTGGTTTGCATCCCTCTACACCGATTTCTCTGCTAGGAAAGGAAAATCCATGATGGAGTTGCGTATATGATCAACATCTGCTTGGCTGAGCGAGCGGTGTGCGAGGTATGTTTGAGTAATCATATTTTTGAGCTGTGAGATCTGCGTTCTCTACTTTCACATTTTGACAGAAGAAGTATTATTGATAAGAAGATATAATAGCATTCCAATATCCCTGTAGTGGATTTATTCAAGATCTAAATGATCAAGTGTAATAATTCTGTTTTCCTGAGAAAGTAATCATAACTTTGAGTTGCGTCGTATGATCCCTGAGATCTGAGATCTACGATCTCTATCTCCACCTTTTGATAGAAATAGTTTTATCTATATAAAGAGACGTTCAAGGTAAATCTGAAAGTCGCCTCTGCTAGATGGTTGCGCAGAGGACTTGGAAAAGGGTTACATCGTAAGAGATTTAGATGAGTTAAATCGTAAGAGTTTTAGATCCAAGTTTACAATGCGGCAAGAATTGGGAGGGGCATATCATTTCCTGATACCCTGGAAAAACATCCTTTTTGCTTATATAGTTATATCGTTGTTAACTGACTTCATCTCTTTAGTGGCACTGATTGTAACGCCGATACCATGTCTTTCGCCATGTTGTTAGCCATTACAATGACTGAGTTTCACCTAGCAGTTCGCGCCCTCGCCATCGTATCGGTACTCCTCGTTGATCTCCCTCCTTTCATGTAGCTGAGCATGGATTTTGCTTCGTAGACCCTTCCATCTGCGACCACGTGTTTTGACAAACAGTTACTCCATGTTAAACTCCCTGGCAGGTCGCACTCTGGCATTAACTTTCTAGATTTTATTAATTGAACATATTGATTAACTACAAGGGCTGCATACATAGTATTTAACAGTTATTGGATTATAATGTGCTTAAGGATAAAACAAACGATTTTATTTACCCTTATAAAGTATGACTCTTATCATGATACTATTGGGGTGAAATTACCTAGGGTCTCTATCAAGGTATGAAAGTATATAACCTTGTAGAGGGGGCTTAAGTAAGGCTGTATAGATACGGCTTAAGTATTATGGAAATTGTACTTTTAAAACAAGAGTTTCATAGGTTGCCCCGAGTAGCTCTCAGAAAGGTTTTAAGGGTAAGTCATGAGTTTTATTGTCACAAGTGTGGCTGATGATTAGGAATACTTGGGATAAATCCTCATAATTGTGGAGTAATAATATGGGTTATAGTCTCCATTTATTTTATAGTAGTCAACATTAAGAGGTGGTTGATAATATATGTATGTTATTATGTAATCAACCTTATCTAGTAATGTTGGACATTAACATTGATTTAAATATAGACTCATTAAATGAAATTGCATCCAATTCATTATATTATGTTTTGTATGGCATATTGGATATATGACATCGTCTTTTATTGATATGTCTTTAAAGAAAAGAGGATAAGTATTTAATGGACATACATTGTCGAATAGAAATGGATATTCTACTTCATAGTTGGTTCGAGGATATTGTTTTTAATATGTAATAAGCTATTACACACATAGACTTAGGAAACTCCTGTATTATCTAAGTTAGACCTTTGGAAGTTTTGAATATGCTCTCTATCTAAAAGAGAGACCCGAGCAAGAGGAAAGCCATGGTTATATGGCAGATTGTAACCCTTGAAATTGATGAATAATAATAAGATATAACCATCTTTGGTGGACGTAGCCCCTCCTGGGCGAACCATGTGAAATATCGTCTCTCTCTTGTATGATCATGATGGTTATGATGGTTGGTTGTGTGAAATGCTTCTTTGAAAAATGAGTTTTAATTTCTTATGTAGAATGTTAGAATGTGTCATAGGTAGAATTGATGATGCATGAGGACATTTTTGTTTATTTAATTAATCGTTGTTTTACTCATGGAAGTATGGGAAGAATAATTTTAAATTTACTACTTCAGTAACTCACAATTAATGGGTACATTACAATTACATCAGAATTATTGGAGATGTTACACCTTTGTTTGCCTGGTTTGTATACTTAGGACTTTTTTTTAGTTGGCGTGCTGGTTTCCCCCTAGTTGTAGTGGCCACTAGGTTCTAGTCTGTTATTTTATATTTATTTTCACGGAGAATCAACAACCTCGTAGATCGAGAAGGATTCAAAACCTTCCACCAGTTAGAACAGAACCTATACAGCCAGCTAGACGACAGCGGGTAAACCCCGGTATTTTTTCAGAAGTTACTCCTGAAACTGAATTACCTGAAGAAATTCCTGTAACAGAAAACCGTGAAATTGAGGTTCCTGAGGAACCACTACCAGGTACCACAGATCAGCAACACTTTAGTACAGTTAAGGTGGAAGATCTTACTTCCGCGGAGTATAGCACTCCTTTCAATCCTCCTTTAACCAATACTAGAATACCGTTAATGTCACATGTTGGTTTCCAGCAGCCCCTTTTTAGTGCAGATCATTCCTTTCCCGGACATCTGATGTCTAACTCAAAAGGTGAACAGGGGGTTCCCCAAACTCCCACTTTAGGTATGAACACCAAGACAGTTAACCCTTCTTTTACTTCTACACCTAGTCAGGCACAAACTACATCCGTGCCTACCTCATCTTTTAGTTTCAACACTAGTACATTAGGTATGCCTAGTTTTACAACGATGGCATCTATTCCTACACCTACTGTTGGACCTAGTAGTATAGCCAACTATGCAACACCTTCTGCTTCTCAACCGTTATATCAGATTCCTAGTACTTGGGTTTCCACACCTGTGGTAGGACCAAGTGCTTCTGCAAACATGCCAGTCATGGGCACCATGACTGCACCGTCCACATCAGCTTCTACTGGTTTCAATACCTTTGTAGGCCCTAACATGAATCAAGGTAACATGCCTGCAAGTAACACCCCTTTTTGCTTATTCTCAGGGGGAGGGGGTAATATCTTTAACCAACAATATGGTGGGGCTAACACCCAGCCACAGTGGACGAATCCGTAAAGCACTAATCCACTCTCGTATGGGTGGGGAAATTTTAATAACTCTTTCGCACAACAACAACAGATGGCAGGGGGCAACTCCTACCAACAAATAACTGGGGGTAACCCCTACCAACAGTTAACTGGAGGCAACCCCTATCAACAGTTGGTAGGTGGCAACTCTTATCAGCACATGGCTGGGGGAAACCCTTATCACCAGATGGCTGGGGGCAACCCCTACCAACAATTCATGGGAAAAACGATGGGTGGTTCCCCTTATCAAGTACCATCTTACCGTCCTCGTCTACCATTTCTGGCAACTTTAAATTTGCCAGCCCTTTCTAAACTGACAAATGATTCTGTGTGTCATAATGCCACATGGCCATCAGTTCCCACCAAATTACCTCCGGATATTCCAAAATTCGAAGGCAAAACAGGTGAAGATCCTGGTGACCATGTCACTACCTTCCACCTATGGTGTTCTTCCAATTCATTAAATGCGGATTCCATCAGATTGAGATTGTTTCAAAGGACCTTAACTGGTCCTGGAGCCAAATGGTACATTGAGTTACCTGCGGCTACTTTCTCTAGTTTTGCGGATCTAGCAACCATCTTTTTGAATCACTTCCAGCTTCCTGTTCGGTATGATGCTGGAACATAACTTTTGTCTACTTTTAGACAAAATAAAGCCACTCACTTATCTGACCACATTCAGGAGTGGCGAAGACGGAAGAGGCTCATTAAGGCCAACATACCTCCAGAGTTCCTGCTTGAGTGGTACTTGAAATCACTCCTTCCTTATATTTCTAAGGAAGTAGAGACATCTGGAGTATCCAATGAAGAAGAAACCATCTTAAGGACTCAACAGTTAGACCTTGTTCATGCACAATCTGGTTTACTGTACGAGATTATACCTGACGCACCGAGATCAAATACTGATCTGAGTAGACCCAAACCTGGACAACATGCTGACGGCATAGTGGGTTCAGTTGACTCTGTAGCCTTCGAAGCACTGACTAAACAGGTTCACGCCTTATCAGTCAAACAATCGACTGCGGATATTTCTTCCATCACAACCTCTCCTTCTACTTCTGAGCCTGTCAATCAGGTTCAGAACAATCAAAAGGGCCCTCGGCAGCCCAACAATAAAAAGAAGAGCAAGAAAGGAGAGGGTAACCAACAAAATCCCGAAAAAGACAATGCCGAAGAGGGTAACAAAGAGGAAAAGAAGGTTAAGTTCCCTTGTAAACTTTGCAAGCAGAACCACCTTACTCACCAATGCCCTCTACTTGAAGAAGCCTAGAAGCTCTTAAGAGAAAAGAAGCCTGTCGTCTTGAAAGATCCATTTCCTAAAGGGCAAGGCTCAACTTCTGGAACCTCCAAAACTGGGGGCACTTTGCATGCTTCAGGTATCAAACATTTATAAATATGGTTAATTCGGATGCACTTTTGCAAACTAGAGCCAGGAACTATACCCCGGAAGCGCAGAAAAAGGATAAGGAGATTCCTGAATCCTCCACTCCACTCCACATACCTGTGGACCCAATGCCCAAGATTTTGAAAGGTGTCTTGAAGAGGGCATCGCACAATCCCAACACATGGGCTGCTTCTAACTACAATGTGGTTGAAGATTTAGCCCAGACACCTTGTGCCATGTCTACTCTAGAAGTCTTGCAGAGTTGTCCTTTACAACGAAATGCACTTCTGGTAGCTATTGGGAGTATGGAATCCTCCAACATGTCTGCGCGATTTGATATGACTGATGTCAAATACCGGTTTCCCTATCACGTTTCCCTTCAGATTGAGTTCGTTCATGGTCCAATGACCATTAGACGAGCTGTAGTAGATGAGGGAGCGTCGACATGCGTAACGTCAATTTCCTGTTGGAAAGCTTTAGGTTCTCCTGAGTTAGCCCCTTCCAACACACTGCTTACTGCATTTCATGGCCGAAATTTCCATCCACATGGAGTTTTGCCATCATTTGATGTCACTTTGGCTGGTAAGACAGTTGCTGTTGAAGTAGAAGTTCTGGACGCTCTGCTCGATTACAATATGTTATTGGGCAGGAGTTGGACTTATGCCATCTGAGCTATTGCATCGGCAGTTTTTCGAGTGGTCATGTTCCCATTTGAAGGTAAGATCATTACTGTCGATCAACTTTCTTTCACTCAGAGAAACAACCAGACTTCTTCGGAAACCATAGTTCCTTTGATTGATCAAACTACCCTGGTTGGTGAGAGTTTAGGAGCAGGACTTTACGGGTCACTAATAGGCACTTTTGACCTACTGGCTCCTACTTTATTCATTGGGACTGAGTGATGTTCATCGTCTGAAACTTCTATGGTTAGTTCAACAACTGATCCTGAGTCTCACTCAACTGATACAAACCCCTCCGAGCCCACTCCTGTTGTAGAAGTTACCCTCTTGGATTCTCATCAAACTACAACAGGACATATGTCGACTCCTTTGGTGTCTGTCGATTCAAACATAGATTGTGCCACTACTCAGACACCAGACCCGATCCATTCTCTCGACAGTTCAGAAATTACTTTACCTTCTGATGAGGAAATGTTAGAATCCTTGAACGACCCGGACCATCCTCGTGAACATATAGATCACACGTCCTTCTTGTTTCCTTTTCTTAACTTGTTAGAGAGAGGTGAATTTTGTTCACCACCAGATGAGAATACTAATCTCACTCCTTCACAAGTTGGTATTGTTGAAGCAAATAGATTACATACCTCGCTGGTGAACATCTTCACTGGGGTCAACGGAAACATTTTCTTTGAAACGGGATGTTATCTCGATGAAATCATTCCGTATACCAACCTTTTCCGTGATTTCCATAACACCTTTTCCCGGCCTCATGAGGAGGATCCAGGCATTGACCCTACCTGAAGAAGTATTACGCCTAGGCTGAAATACTTTTTCTTGTAACATAGCTATATATTTTTGTAAAGCTAGTTTTGTTATGCTCGTTAGGTAATATTATGTGTGTTTCTCGTTTCGTGTACCAGATGTCAACCGAACATTTCCTAGGATTTGTTGATGGCGCCAGCCGCCACACCTATCAGTTGGCTGCAGCAGCTTGGGTCATTTATTCACCCGCTGACCAACTTGTCTCTTCTGGGGGGGTTTGTTTGGGTCCTACCACGAATAATGTAGCTGAATATAGTGCAGTTATAGAACTTCTCCGAGATGCTCTCATTCATGGCATTTCATACATGGAGGTAAGGCTTGACTCACAATTAATTGTATTTCAGTTAACAGGTGTCTATCAGATTAGGGATCCAGGATTGCTACGTCAGTTTCTACGAGTTAGACTTTTGGAAAGACATTTTCATTATATCAAATACGAACACATTCCAAGAAGTTTAAACACTTTAGCTGATTCATTAGCAAACTATGTGTTAGACTGGCATTTACATCACACATTATCATAAACAACATTGCACACATAAAATTAAGACGCATACACATGTAAATAAACGATATTGTATATAGCCGGTACCGTATCAAAAAATATGAGTTTTGAATCATGAGTCTATCAAGTCAAGTCATAAAAGTACAAAAGCTGGGCATAGTAGCCTCAAAAATATATACATAGAATGTTTTCTTCTCCTATGGAGAAGGAGGGACCTCATCATCATCTACCGCATTGCGATAGCATATGACTAGTCTAGCAACCCTCCGCAGCACCCTAAGCCATGCTGGGAGCACCTTAACAACATCTTCCTACATGTCAATAGGTATCTGATCCATGCGGCATGCAGGAATCTCATGAGTCAACCGACTCATTTTATGTTGGAAACATTATGTTAACTTTTATTGTAAAGTTTTATATTGGACAAGTGTCCAAGGATGACTGTAATTGCACAATATTTTATTATTTAATAAATTAAATAGGAGACAAACACCTAAGGGGACTGTTGAAAGAGTGTTTACTGACCCACTAGGTGGAATGGAATCTGGGGTAGAAGCCAATGGACAAGTGACAGCATCACGATGCAACTAGCTAGCTGTTGGTATGCGACAACTCCCTTGAAATGTGGTCATAGTGCCCTGGAAGGTGGGACTGGAGCTTGAGGCTCATTTATTCAAAATTGACCACTAAAGACCTAGGTAGTCTATATAAGAGCCATCGAATTAGGAACTGACGTTCATCACTTTTCCTGACGAGGAAATTTACCTTGGGGTTTTGCTATGCTTGCACCCAAGAGATTCAATGAGGGGTTTTGTTGTGCTTGCACAATATTTAGAAACTCTTCGGTCACATTTCTTAAACACTAAATCTCTTACCTGTAATCTGCGAAAAAAGGATGATTCAAATGCTTTAGCACAAATGCTAAGTAAGCCTTGGGGATTCCGTAGGACCCCTTCATCATCAAACAGAAGAACAATAGTTAACACATATAAACTTATATCATTGGATCAACAACAAAAGAATTGTGAAGAACAGTTGAGTGAGTTTAACATCGAAATGAAGATATTAATTATCTTGTCGCAAACATTACACTGTTGACCAACACAGCATTTAGTACAGCATGACGACATTTAAACATTTATTATATTTCTGCACAGTTAGATTACGCATTAAAAGCTATATCAAAAAATTTTAAATTTTTGTAAATTTCGGGATGTTACACTGAGCCATCCTACTGTTGTTTGATGGTACATTATTCATTTCTGGTTTCGTCAGATGTGGTAGAGTTTTTGGTTTGGCACACTACTTAAGTTTAAAAGGGTAAGTTGTTGCTTCCTTAAGAATCTACGAGGTCATCTAAAATATGTAATTTGTATGCATTGCTTTCAAACCTTATATTCTTTGAAATGTTTTAACCAGATGTGCTTTCGTGTGGTAGGTGAATAGTGTCTTTGGCTTCCTTCTTTTGTAGCAGCAGAGGGACAATGCTAAAAACAAATTGGTAAGCCTCAGAGGTTTCCTATGGATGAATCTATTGGTTCTTCTTTTGGCATAGACAAGACTCCCACCGAGGTGTTGGAATGTTGTTTGAGTTATCGTTGAATGGTTTTTGGTAGTCAGTATGGCATGTAATTAGTTCTCGGCCCATGCTTGTTCTATTTGCACCACAGCTGTAAAAATGACACTATACTATTTTGCCTATAGGGTTAACCCTCCCAGCGTTTCTTGATAAATAAAAATGCTAACTATTTTACAACTTGTGTTTTTTTTAAAGTTTAGGATTATGAACCCTAACACTTCACAATACTATCGATGTTTGTTTTCCTGCGATGAATTCTCGTTTTGTATACAGGATTGAAAGTTAATATTTTTCTTTGCATGGATACTAAAATCCGTAGGTTACTCTCTAGACTCTGTCGTATTATTTTAAAATGAGAACTGTAACATACCCAATATCGACGAGTTAGTATTTAGGTGAAAAGTAAAATTCTTCTTCCACAATAAAATTTTACTGATCAGAAACTAAAAGCTTTGTGTTTCTTTCATCGATAATGAATACTTTTAAGTACAAGGAAATATCTAACAAGCATTTATTCATTTCCTTTTTATTATTTCTTATTAGCCTTGAATTACTTGTACAAGGGACTTAGTCAAAGTTTCCAACTCTTCTGCAATACAATCTACTTAGTACATCAAGAACCAACCATGCAACTTATTACATCTCTCATGAGACAGTTATACATAAGGAGACATAACATCTATAACAAAACAAATTGCTTCATTATGAATTATGAATATATAAGTTAACCAACCTTCTAAAACACAAGCTTATGATGTCGAATCTTACCCTTTTTACCTTCACATCTTCATGAATTATTTAACCATTAGTGGTGAAATTCCTTGTGCTTGAGAAACTTTTACAGACATTTATATGCTTCTATGAACAACATGCATAAATCATGAATTATCCTTATCATAGAATTACTTAACGAAAGATGCATTTATACAGAAGTAATACGATTACTCATAGGACAAACCCAACATATACAAGTAACAAAATCACACATAAGACAAAACAATATACAAGTGTTTCACCCATATGCATGGGCTACGTCCACCAAGAAGGGTCGAAATTTATTCTTTTAATCAACAAAAGATTACAACTTGTTACACCCCTGATGCAATAGAGAGTATTTCAAGACACACTCTTAGAAATCCATACCAACTCAATAAAGTCCCTTCCGGCATCCATCCAAACATAGACTGCGAGGATACTAGATATAGTGAACATATTCAGCATATCACCTCTTGCAATTTCCCTTCTATATAAAAAGAATGTGAAAGACTGAGAAATAAATTCAATTAACCGAACTTACAGAAATCTTAGTTTTCTATTCTTCTCTTTCAAATCAACAAGAAGGCAGAAATAACTAACAAAATGGATTATACGCAGGGATTAAGCGCTTAGCGCTATCCCCTCCAATCCTCCTACAGCTTATTGTAGGAAATAACATAAAATCCCCGAATTCTAAACTACAAACGAGCTTTTATCATAACTGTAACATACCTACTTTTATGAGTTAGAAAAGTTTGGTAAATCATCAAAACTAATTAATATTTAAAAAAAAATTATTTCCAAAATAAAATTTCAATATACATTGCCCTTAAAGTGTTATGTGACTACACAGAACTTTATAAATTCATTTTCCATCTTACTTAGCTAATGTAAGGGTTAGTCCAATGTTCCAATTACTGGACTTTATAACTATAATTCATCTCTTAATAACTCCTTTTATGATACATTATTCAAATCAATAATGTAAACTATAAGAATGAGACTCATATAATATTAAGCATCTTCATAAAGCAATCATCAATTGGATCAATGTATAACATAAATATCATTAAGTAAAATTCATGAAACAATCATCAATTATAACACCACATGAAGGAGACCATATTCAGGTGGTTCACCCGTATCTTGGGCTACGTCCACAAAAGTCGCAATATATATTATTTACCAAAATCAAGGATTACATCAGTAACCAATGGTTTCTAAAAATTCATTCTTCCACTTTCTCGTAGCTTCTCTCCTCGAGAGTAAATTTCTGTCATATTAATGTTGACATCAACTAAAACTGAGATCAAATCTCAGGTAAATATAACTTAGCCTAGTCCTTCACTTTTCAATGCTTTCACAATGGTAGAGTTGCACTAAAATAAAATATATCCTCTATGTACAAACAGAATAATGTAAAGACGATTTTACACCAACAATAATGATCTAGAGACACCGGGATCTAAGGCTCCATCAACATACAGCCAAGCCAACATAGCACGATTTCATATGAATATAGGATAGAGGTCTACGATCTCCTATTCACCATAGAAATCGAACTATCTACTTAAGGTAATATGTTTTTAGCATAGCCATACAAATCTAAAGAACAGATCTACCATTCAACTTAACGAGCAACCAAAGAGCTCGACTTCATTTAAAATTACAACCAAGATCTACAACTTTCAAGAAGGCAGATCAGGTGTAGCAAGAAGAAAAAAAATTGATTTCAACATCGCAATAAAACTTATGACTGAATATCCATATACAGATCCATAGATCTATTAATTCAAACGCATAATAGCATAGCAATGAGATAAACCCGAATTCCTTCAGCATACTAATAAAACCCAGGGATCTGCGAATTTCCCAATGAGAATGAAGTATAGATATGTAGCATATTAATAAAGCTAATCATCTTCCCTCCAAGCATATGCAATCGGCAAGGTATAAAAATAATAATAACGTGAATGCAACAATCTCGCTATCCACAAATATTATGCACATTCGATCACCCGAAACGACATATAAATAATACAATGTATATATATATATCCGATCTAACCCTACCAAGATTGCATTCTCCCTAAACATTATGCGTAGTGACTACTGAAATGAAATTTCAATACTAAAAATCATGCATGGATCAGGCCTACGACCTCTTTCCTTCGATGTCTGTTATGAAGAGGTATTTCCAGATGTAACTTTATATAACCAGATGATACACGCATGGATTAGCCTACGGCTTCCTCCTTAGATGCAAAATAACATTCTGTCAACACCTAAAACTCAGAGACAACTCTGTCAAGGATCTATACGCAGAGATAAAATTTGTCCACAAATACAACTAAGGATATACTCTGTCAACATCTAAACACAGGGATAATACTCCTATCCACAATTAAACTTAGAAGTAGACTATGGCAGTTCAAATAACAAATTACAACCCTATGAAAATCGCAATCACTAGCAGACCCATTAGCAAAGTATATAAATGTAGATGCAATATCCATACCGACACCCTACACATCAATTCTGCTCTTGGCAGTATCACAAAACTCAACAGCATACATATAAAAAGGAAAAACGCAAAGATTACGCCCTCGCTGTTAGCATAATCACAGAGATTCAGATGCGATTTCACCATAAATGCATTCTACAGAAATATCGATCTGATAATCAAATTATCAACAATCTAAAATGAGAAAACCAACGTACAAAATAAAAGGCAGAGGATTCAAGTTCGATTCCAGCATCGCTGGGTTCAACCGAGAGAGATGCCAAAATATAGATCCGATCAATCAAAACAGCAGAGATCTAAAATACGATAACCCCGGCAGTTCGAGTGATCAAAGCCTGATTAAAATGCAGGAAATAAATCAGAGATATTACCATTACCCAATACACACATGTCATTCATTAAAACCATGTCAAGTCAATTTCACCATCTCCCACAGGGATCTCTCTAGAATTCAACACTGCATCTTCCACAGGCCTCAGTGAATTTTATCCATAGTAGACCATTATTTTAAGGCCCTTTCCACTATCGAATAAAGGAGAAAAAAATGCAAAGGGGAGTCAAACGGATCAAGCTCCTTCGAAGCTATCCCTTCCCAGCTCGCACCAACCAAAGGCAAGAGGAGTTTGATCCAACGAAAAAGGACATCAAAGAAAACCCCCTGTCAGTGTGAGGAATGGAACGAATAGGTGCAGCCAACCCTCTGCCTCTTCCCTCCTCCTCTTTCCCCCAAATGAGAGATGATTCCTACTTAATATAAAAATAAGGAAACAATGCCGCCAACTCCCTTTCCCCCCTTTGGTGGATCCGTCCATCACATTAAGTGAAGTAAAGAAAAAATGGCACTTTTTCTCCTGGAGAAGTGTAGTAGCTTCCAGGTGGTTGAGTGGGTGCGTCCCTCCGCCCTCGCCAATTCCCTAGATTAACTCTCCTTTAAGAAGACAAGTGTTGGTGACATAAGTTAGGAAACCAACTCCCTAAACTCAAGGTATATGTTCTCTTCTCCTATCTTGTTCGACATGAGATGGCACCCTCATTCATAAGTTTCACACTCATCAATAAATGGACAAACAACCTTTATTTGAAGAGGCTAACCATTCCCAAAAAAGTATTTCCTTTAAGCTATGATGTAAGTGAGATATATCACTAAACTTTACAAAAGAATATATATATAGATTATCCCAAATCGAATAGAACATACATATATATGTATATATATATATGTTCCAAAATATAATCAATAATGCATACACCTATATATACCAAACATTTCCACTAAAGCACATATCTCCTATATGTTATTAATCATAACACATTATAAGTTAATGTCCCAAACTAGAACATACATATGTAGATATTATATGTTTCATATATAAAGATATAACTAATGTTTATTAGGATCACCTCTTCTTAGGCCAGATCCTCTATTTATCATTATTATGATTTCAAATCATACTTAACTCCAATAATTTGAAGTTCTATGGTACTTCTATATAGGCATATGGAAGTTGTAGGGGTTTAGTAATTGATTGTGGATAATCAATTTTTTTAATGCGTTCAAGCCCTTCATCTTGCCTTGATCTACTCGATTCAATTATCTATAATTTTAGTTGCATCATCCCGAGTTTTCTAAGTTAAAATAACACTCATGACCATAACATGAGTTTCAAGGTCTACTGGTGGGGCCTTGGCCTTGAGCTCCTCACCAGTAACCAAGTGTACAACAATATTTTCATTTTTAACATAATAGGTCATAAAGGAGAGATATCACAATAACTGTCTAAACAAAAACCTAAGTTCCCTTTATATAATTAATGAAAGACAGGCCATGCCGATTTTCCCATTTCGGCACTATCTAGCAATCGGCAATATAACAATGATGAAAGCCACATCGGTGATACAAATAAATGGCAATGTAGTAGTGCAAAAGGACACATCGAAGTGAAGATTGACTCTAACAAACAGTATACCAATGATAATGGTAGCCACATGGATTCTTATGTTCCCACTCATCAATGTATAAAAAGATACAAACCGAGATCGATTAGGCTCTCTACATTTTCAGGCAGTAAAACCAAGTATATATATATAAACAGAAAAACACCGAGCATTTCTAAGATTTCCATGCCCTAAAATATAGACAAGATCAAATCAGCAATAATAATGTAGGGATCAAATCGCAATAATAAACAGGGATCAAATCGCAATAGTAAGAAATGCATTGACAACACTCAACCTATGTGATAGATGGCATATGGAGCATTAACCTACAAGGACAAATATCCTCACAAAGGATGCGTTGGCAAAACTCAGCAATGGTATAGTTACTGAGATCTAAAACAATACTGAGATGTACGCTACTGTGATCAGCAGAGATCGGTGCTTCATGAAACGTAGAACCTGGCATCATTTAGAAACATGCGTACCAAGGAAGAAAACAAAGAAAAATGGAACCCCACTCAATGCTCTTCGTTGCTTTCTCGGATCAGAGTATCCATAAGGGAATCCATTGCTATGGTTCTGCATAAATTGAACCACCGAAGTGTTTACTACACTCACAACCCAAGACCGGGTGCTAGGGATCTGTGGAGGTGGAGAATGTATCGTCACAGGGTTTGTTCGATAAAGATCTAAACTTTAGAACGCCTTCACTAGCAATGATGAGCATATCGCACATTACAGGCTAAGGACTGAGATCCATTTCAGGGTTTCGTATTCCTACCTTATAACGCATATCAGAACAAAATTACAAACAGAGCACATACAGTGCAAAAAAGGGCGTCGAGATCTCTGCAACAAACGACCGCCCAAGGAGGTATCGTTGATCATTTAAATTATTAGATAGAGCATGAAAAATGTAGATAGAGGTCATATAAATCTCTATAACAGTAGAGATCCGAATGACAATACACATAGGGGCACCATTCTATTTTTAAAATAACTGAACAGAGTATGAATAATGTAAAAAAAGGGCATCGAAATCTCTTTTTCCCATAGACAGCGTATAGAACATCCTTTTGTAGAAAAATATCCTTGATCTCCCTTTTCCCCCTCCCGTTTGGTGCATACATATACATAACGTCCTCCCAAAACCACAATGGGAAGTCCGCCCTAGAAGTGACACCAGGAAACTTAATCGACACATGGCATCCGAAACTATGCATCACGACCAACAATTGCTAGCTGGCATCCTACTCCATTAAGAGAGAAATCGGGGTTTAAAGAGGATCTACCTCTTTTTTTATTTTCATTATTAACTTCCCATCATTTCCCTTCATTCTATTAAATTATCTTTTAATTCTTGTATTAGTGCTCATGTCTTAGGGGTTTGATCTTCTCAAGAGAGGGTATGGAACCCCAAGATATATTTATATATATCTATATATGTATCTCTCTCAAACCGTACATTTACTTCTTAAACTTGGATAATTTAAAAATGTATAAACACCTCTTTTCCATATAGGTGTACAATATGGTCAGCATATGTGTCTAACTATGTATCATAAAGCACTACATATGAATCAAGGTATATTAACAACAACAAAAAAATGCTAGGATATCTTCCTATAGTTTTTATGGCGAATATTCATATAATACCTTAAAAATAATTTCCTTAGACTTATTTAGCCATTTCCTTGACATTTTTATGTCAGGGTCATTATCATGGCTTAATCATTTTAGGTTTACAATAACTTAGGCCATAGCATCTTAATTAGATTCCTAAGGTGAGTAGTAATATTTACAGGGACTAACCTTTATCTTAACATTTAAGACGATAAGTAAGACTATGGGTATCAAATTCATGCCCTACCAACCATTTTGCTCCTCTCCTTAGTGATTCATTTGTCCATCGCTTTCAGTTGCATTGTTATAAGTTTACGATTTACAACTCACAGCCTAGGAAAAAGGATAACGATATTCTCACGGTCTACTAGTGGGGCCTTGGCCTTGAGCTCCTCACCAGAAACCAGTATAATAACCAATTATATTTACAAAATAATCGGGCATAAAGGAGGGATATTACATCCTCCTCCCCTTAAAAATAACACCATCCTCGATGTTCATAGGTTTTAGCAGTTCGTCTTCTCTTCTAGAATCATACTTTGCTTGCTTCGTTATTTCTATTTTGACCCTCTTCAGTCTTCATGAAATTTTTTCAAGTAGCTTTCGATCAAACCTGCATTTTCGTCTACAAAACTAGAATTCCAAAGAATTGTAAAAACTTTCATCGATTCCATAACCAAATCCAGAACATGAATAATGAGTCATTTTTGCAACACATATTTGCAATTCATGAAATATCTTTTAGTCTTTTTTTGTTCTTTTATTAACACAAGAACACATAATTCCAAAGCTTCTAAGAATGTAGACTGTTTAACTTAATCAAAACACATTATTCACTTGATACCAGAAATTATCTCCTAACACCTTAGGGCTCACGCAGCAATCCTTTAAGAAATTCTTCGCCTAACACCTCATTGCTCACACAACAATTCCTTCGGAGATTCTTTCCTAACACCGCGGTGCTCACGCAGCAAGACTTTCTCCCATGCATACTAAGCAGCATCCTGCCTCCCGCATATGCATTCTCTTATAGTTTGCCTAGGTCTTACAACCAGCCGATTCTTTCGAGAATCCTTGTTGCTATCAACTCCCTGATTTCTAGGGAGTGTTTCACTGCCATTAATGCACTCTTACTCAATTCCCCTCAAGCCTTCTCGCTTGATTCTAGGAATTTATTTCGATAACAATCATTTATTATTTCTTGCAATATGTTACATAATAATGGTAAGTAGATTTACTTATTTGCTTATCAGTCATGATAATAACACACATCTATCACCACTTAGGGTTCGTGCCATGCTGTAATCCATACTATAATGAAATGTAAATCACTCACTCTTGAGCAATTTTCTCAAGTCATCCATACAAATGGATTTATAATCAACGTTCCACTTTGTTCGTGGCGTCGGTCGTAATTATGATAACCTTCCAAAAATGCTAGTACCTAAATAACATAATCCATCTTTAATCCAAGTTTTATAAAAGCTTGAAATCTGACCCATGTAATAAGATGTACAAAGTGAATCATTAGTTACTCTTGAGTAGTTAACTCAACTATTTAACCCCGTGAATAATCCCTTTCCATTTTGATTAGTTATTTTCATAACAAAATCCTACAATGTTAGTACATGCCCACTAAATTACATTTATTTATTCAAAAATTAATAACACAAAAGCATCATTTACTTGTCGATCCTTGATCGGCTATCCGTAAGAAGAAAAAAATCATTTGAGCTTACACAAAGTTCATGAGTGGTGAGCTAGATATGCATGGACTCAAGTTGCGATCTACTTGTATTGTTACCAATGAAACAATATAATATAACAATGGAACTTTTATAACTTGCATCGAGGTCCTTTTAACAAATCGACACATGCACGCATAATATATTACGCTCTTCCAATAAGTTCCACCAAGTCATGTCCACCTGCCAAATACCAAAACTCAAATATTGTAAGAAGGTTTTTCTTCTAAATAAGAAAATCTTCGTTCATACTACATTATCCATACGTGATCATCTGAAATAAACATTCTTTTCTTACTAAGCATAACTAGCTTAATTAATAGGATTTCAGAATGCCATGGATACGTAATAACACTCTTCCTATGATGACCCCTAATCATTATGATCACTTAACCTATAATGTTAGATTTCACCATATCAAACACAATTTGTATTTTAGTTATACAACTTTTCTTTGTATACACTAATATCATATAGGAATAACCAATTGTCTACAAACATACTTGCATACCTTATAAAGATATGCACATACCTCTATAACGGAGACCGCATATCTCCTTATTATAAAACCCTCATATGCCGAGGTACTCGTTTACTTGCATCATCACTTATTAGTATTACTAAATATCACATGAATCTCACCTTTATCCATTTAAAGTTGTATGACAGTGTTGTGTGGGAAATAACATTTGCTTGGCAACAGCATCCCCAGTGTTAGTGGTATAAAGGAAATCATACATGTAAAATAAGTCCAATCATCACTTTTACCTTGTTTCATGAAAGCTTATACATCAATTACTTATGATCTAACATCGAAATCCCATGTCATCAATGGTTTCCTTACTCATAAAAATATAAAATAGTCATTTCATGCAGCAACATAAATACGTCAGAAAATTACAACGTCCTACTAACGTGTATCACCATTTCATGTTGGTTCTATATTTCCCATACTCTTATTCGTATCAGAAAACATACTCTTTTGAAAAAGCATATATCGTACATGGATAGAAAGTCATCGAAATCTTGAACATATAAACGTATAACTTTTATAACCATCACTCAATAGTTTCCCAACATCTATCTTAAAGATATTACTGGGATAGGAAAATATAAAAAGTGACCATGCATTTTCATCATATGCACCCTATTAACGAATACAATATACATGTATATTTTTAAGTGTTTATAATCCTTTTATCCTTTTGTTGTAATATCATATGCATCTAGTGACTAGTTAGAATACATAAGTTTAAGTAATTTCAACCATTATCATGTTATCTTGAATCCTACAGAAAGCGTGTTCTAAAGTCACACATCACTTATCCTTTACAATCACATACCGGAATGAAATTGATTAACAAGGAGACTCCTAACAAATAGTTTCTATTTAATCTGACATCTTCAGATAGCAATAAGATAACGAAGGATACTCATGTACTCATCTGTGGAGGTGTATTAGGTGAAGAATATGTTAGTTTCATTCTTAAGGTAGTAAAGGCTTAGAGAGGCATCACTCTTTCAGAACAAACATGTAATGTAATATCGAAACAACTTGGTGTTACTGCAAGATAATACTTTTTATGTCATAAACATGGTGCATTACTTAACCTCTACTTATTTAATCATGCGTTTTATGTCATAAAATTGGTGCATTACTTAACCTCTACTTATTTAATCATAGGGGAAGAAATTTTCAAACTGTCTTAATCTTATCCCTTATAATATTCCCCTCCTAACATCCATGTGATCAATACTCTAACAAATTCTTGATTGTGACAAATTCCTTTGGTATGTTAGGTCATCGACTGACATTTCTCTATTTATCTATCTACCTATGTAGTAAAGAAGATAAATTCTTAGTCATAGAAGACATTACATGCGTAAACTAACTAAAGTTAATTCCTTTAACATGTAACTATACATCATATAATCCCAATACACTTTCCATTTTTTTAGCATGTAACCCGGTACAAGATATAAAGGGAAAATGAAAGTGTAACTTGTATACTCACAGTTTTAAAATCCGACATACCTTGCCATTCTATCTCCTTAGCTATATCTTGGAGAAATTGGAAGGTCAACTCCGATTTTGTACTCTCGTCCATTTCTCCTATGCATCCACAACAATAGTTAGCTAATGAATAAATTATGCTCCCTTTCCTTAGGTTGAGTCCATATAGGCCCAAGTGTAGCAACCTGTGCTCTGATACCATATGTAAACTACCCAATATCGATGGGTTAGTATTTGGGTGAAAAGTAAAATTCTTCTTCCATAATAAAATTTTACTGATTAGAAACTAAAAGGTTTGTGTTTCTTTCATCGATAATGAATACTTTTAAATACAAGGAAATATCTAACAAGCATTAATTCATTTCATTTTTATCATTTCTTATCAGCCTTGAATTACTTGTACAAGGGACTTACTCAAAGTTTCCAACTCTTCTGCAATTCAACCTACTTAGTACATCAAGAACCAACCATTCAACTTATTACATCTCTCATGAGACAATTATACATAAGGAGACATAGCATCTATAACAAAAAAGTGAAAGACTAAGAAATGAATTCAATTAACGGAACTTACAGAAATATTAGTTTTCTGTTCTTCTCTTTCAAATCAATAAGAAGGCGGAAATAAATAAAAAAATGGATTATACGCAGGGATCGAGCGCTTAGCGCTATCCCCTCCGATCCTCCTACAGCTTATTGTAGGAAATAACATAAAAGCCCCAAATTCTAAACTACAAACGAGCTTTTATCATAACTGTCTAAACAAACACCTGAGTTCCCTTTATATAATTAATGAAAGATAGGCCATGCCGATTTTCCCGTTTCGGCGCTATCCATCAATCGGCAATATAACAATGACGAAAGCCACATCGGTGCTACCAATAAATGGCGATGTAGTAGTGCACAAGGACACATCGATGTGAAGATTGGCACTAACAAAGAGTATACCAACGATAATGGTAGCCACATGGATTCTTATGTTCCCACCCATCAATATATAAAAAGATACAAACCGAGATCAATGAGGCTCTCTACGTTTTCAGGAAAAACCAAGTCTATATATATAAACAGAAAAACACCCAGCATTTCTAAGATTTCCATGCCCTAAAATATAAACAAGATCAAATCAGCAATAATAATGCAGGGATCAAATCGCAATAATAAACAAGGATCAAATCGCAATAATATGAAATGCATTGACAACACTCAACTTGTGTGATAGACGTCATATGGAGCATTAACCTACAGGGACAACTATCCTCACAAAGGATGCGTTGGAAAAACTCAGCAATGGTATAATTACTGAGATCTAAAACAATACTGAGTTGTACGCTACTGTGATCAGCAGAGATCGGTGCTTCACGAAACATAGAATCTAACATCATTTAAAACCATGCTTTCCCAGGCAGAAAACAAAGAAAAATAGAACCCCACTCAATGCTATGCGCTGCTCTCTCCGATCAGAGTATCCATAAGGGAATCCATTGCTATGGTTCTACATAAATTGAACCATCGAACTATTTATTACACTTGCAACCCAAGACCGAGTGCTACGAATCTATGGAGGTGGAGAACGTATCGTTACAGGGTTTGTTCGATACAGATCTAAACTATAGAATGCCTTCACTAGCAATGACGAGCATATCGCACGTTACAGGCTGAGGACTGAGGACTAAGATCCATTTCAGGGTTTCGTGTTCCTATCTTGTAACGCATATCAAAACAAAATTGCAGACAGAGCACATACAGTGCAAAGGAGGACGTCGAGATCTCTGCAACAAACGACCACCCAAGGACCATACCCAAGGAGGCATTGTTGATCTTTTAAATAAATAGACAGAGCATGAACAATGTAGATAGAGGGCATCGAAATCTCTATAACAGTAGAATGCCCAACGACAATACACATAAAGGCACCGTTCTATTTTTAAAATAATTGAACAGAGTATGAATAATGTAAAACAAGGGCATCGAAATCTCTTTTTCCCATAGACAGCGTATAGACCATCCTTTTGTAGAAAAATATCCTTGATCTCCCTTTTCCCCCTCCTGTTTAGCGCATACATATACATAATGTCCTCCCAAAACCACAATGGGAAGTCCGCCCTAGAAGTGACACCAGGAAACTTAATCGACACATGGCATCTGAAACTATGCATCACGACCAACAATTGCTAGTTGGCATCCTACTCCATTAAGAGAGAAATCGGAATTTAAAGAGGATCTACCTCTTTTTTTATTTTCATTATTAACTTCCCATCCTTTCCCTTCATTTTATTAAATTATCATTTAATTCTTGTATTAGTGATCATGTAATAGGGGTTCGATCTTCTCAAGGGAGGGTATGGAACCCCAATATATATTTATATATATCTATATATGTATCTCTCTCAAACCGTACATTTACTTCTTAAACTTGGATAATTTAAAAACGTATAAACACCTCTTTTCCATATATGTGTACAATATGGTCGGCATATGTGTCTAACTATGTATCATAAAGCACTACATATTAATCAAGGTATATTAACAACAACAACAAAAAATGCTAGGATATCTTCCTATCGTTTTTATGCCGAATATTCATATAATACCTTAAAAATAATTTCCTTAGACTTATTTCTATGTTAGGATTTATAGCCATTTCCTTGACATTTTTATGTCGAGGTCATTATCATGTCTTAATCATTTTAGGATTACAATAACTTAGGCCATAGCACCTTAATTAGATACCTAAGGCGAGTAGTAATATTTACAGGGACAAACCTCTATCTTAACATTTAAGACAATACGTAAGACTATGGGTATCAAATTCATGACCTCCCAACCATTTTCCTCCTCCCCTTAGTGATTCATTTGTCCATCGCTTTTAGTTGCGTCATTATAAGTTTACGATTTACAACTCACAGCCTAGGAAAAAGGATAATGATACTCTCAAGGTCTACTGGTGGGGCCTTGTCCTTAAGCTCCTCACCAGAAACTAGTATAATAACCAATTATATTTACAAAATAATCGGGCATAAAGGAGGGATATTACAAGAATTGTTATAAAAGAGGGACTCGTCTCGATTCTAAAATAAGTGTTGTTTTGTATACCTCCAGCGTCGAGAATGTTAAATGTTTCATTAGTGATAAGTCATGCTGCCGGTAATGGAAATGTATTTGTTGTGGTCGAGAGCTCTGCTCTGAGACCTATGATAATATAGTTTAATGTTTAAGTGAAGAAATGTTTTCATAACGTTAAAGGCCAAGATCCAGGTTTTAATGCTTTATAATGACATATCAACCCTAAAGTCTACTTTGTTTCGAAGTATGGGATTGTTTACAACCTCGAACCTTTGGTTCATCATGTGACTAAGATGCTGCTAGATTTACAATGTTGAAATCCAAATAGCTTGGTTACTCGAACTGTAAGCATAGTTTTGTTGTGTAGATGAATAACATCGATGCCAGTTGATCTTGCTTAAATAATGTATCCACTTTTGTTTTGTTTAAATTTGGGTTTAATACCCTCGGCACGCCCTACAAAAAAAGGTTGCTTAATGTTTTAAAAAGGGTTTTGCTACTAGCGTTAACACGATGTATTGGCTAGAGTTTTGGTTTTAGGGACATTCGTCCAATGTCTAGGTTGATCTTCCTTCGTAAATATTAGGGATTGTTTTCAAAAGAATAGAAAAGAAAGAAAATCTGAAAAGTTTATAATTATGCTATTATTACACAGTCAACAGACAATGCAATAACTAAAATATCTTTTATAAAACAGAAATGAAAATGTTCTAGATTTGTATTTGGAAAGAAGGGAAAAAGGAAAAAGAAGGTATAATTTACATATTTTCTGAAGATGCTTATGCTAGAAATACACACTAAGTTTGGTTTTCGTCTTCTGAAAAATAGAATAAAAATGAGAATGGGTATAAGATTCAGATTTCGATTACTAGAAAATATGTAATACAGTGCTATGCTTTTGATGTCGAAACATGAATGATTTGGTTTGTAAAACAAAGGAAATAATATGTAAAGAAATAAAGTGAAATTATAATACTATTCTGTTTTGAAAAGAACGACAAGAGAATGCATAGAATATGTTTTATGTAAGGAAACAAATGATCTAAAGTGAAAACCCTAGTTTTTGTACAGAGATTAAATGTTTACTTCTATTACTATGTAAAAGAAGATATTATAATGCCTGTAATATTAAATGCAGTTATAAATTCTGAGTTTAGACATATATATTTTATATTACAGAATGTAACTGATAAGAAATATTAAGGAAACATATCAATGTTAGTCTAATCATTCATTCTATATTCTTTCTATCATTTAACAATCTTAACTCCCCTTCTCTATACTAGAGTATGATACAGAAAATAGTATAGGGAAAAATATAGAGAGGGCATTTATTCTATCATTTCATAAATATATTCAGCAGTCTATAAAATCCTAACATATCAGAAAATCACACTTATACTTCTGTATTATCTCTAGTTAACTAAAGAGTATTGAATCATCATTTACAAAAAGTAAATTAACTACTTAGAGAGAAAATATCCAGTAGAACCTGTAACTGTAGATAGGGTGCACAAACACCCAAGGAGGCTTGTTCCTCCCAACCTTCTCCAGAAGAAGCAGCCAATCTACTTGCCTCCTTTGGAACCCCGAGCCTGTTTACTGAACCACTAGGTAGAAGAAATCTGTGTAGAAGCAAGGCACTCAATTTGTATAACCATCAATCAATAGAGACTTGCCAAAAACCATCAAGCTCTGCACTCAGCAGTAAACAAGGCATACTTACACCATGATAAAAAACATAGCATTTCCCCTCATCGAATCTCTTATGTGCATACAGCAGAACCACAAGGTAAGTTTCCTCGTCAGGAAAAGTGATGAACCTCAGTCCAAAATTCGATGGCTCTTAAAAAGAATGCCTATGTCTTTAGTGGTCAGTTTTCAATAAATGAGCCTCAAGCTCCAGTCCCATCATTCAGGGCACAAACATCTAGTTACTTGCCTCATGATGCTGCCACTTGTCCATTGCCTTCTACCCCAGATTCCATTCCATCTAGCGGGTCAGTAAACACTCTTTCAACAATATCCTTAGGTGTTTGTCTCCTATTTAATTTATTTAATAATAAAATATTGTGCAAATTACAGTCATCCTTGGACACTTGTCCAATATAAAACTTTACAATAAAAGTTAAGATTTCAGCAAAAAGGGGTATGTTACAAACACCCCCACTTAAGCTCAGCATCGTCCTCAATGTTGCTTATTCTTCATCAGAGCCTCCCTGGAAGAGAACTGGATATGTTGTCCGCATATTACTTTCCAATTCCTAGGTAGCTTCATCAGGGCTAAGGTGCTTCCATTGTACCTTTACCTGCCCAATGGTATGATTAAAGAGCATAATTTCCCTCCTGTCGAGAATACAGTCTGGTTCCACCTGAAAATTTCCTTCACATTCCACCTGTATGTCATTCCAATTTAGCACGTGAGTAGCATCCTGCACATACTTCTTTAAAACAAAAATGTTAAAAACACTATGGATTCTTAAATTAGATGGAAAAGCCAACTGATTTATAACAGGTCCAATCCTTGATAGAACTTCAAATGGTCAGCAGTACCTTGGTGTTAGTTTAGCACAACTCCCAATCTTAAAAGAACTTTTCTTGGGTTTTACCTCTACAAAGACATGATCTCAACCTAAAATTATTTTTTAGTGCGGTTCAGATCTGCATAACTTTTTTGTCTATCTTGTGCAACTTTTAAGTTGCCTTGTACCTGTTTCATGGTTAGCTCCATCTCTTTTAACAAATTTGGTTCTAACATTAATCTGTCAACAGGGTTATCCCAAGAAATAGGAGTGCAATATTTTATTCCATATAAAATCTCAAATGGACTAAGTCTAGCAAATGCTTGACAATTATTATTGTATGCAAATTCAGCTAAATGCAAGTAATCTTCTCACTTTGTTGGCTAATCTTTAACATACATCCTTAACATATCTTCTAAAATATGATTAACCATTTCAGTCTATCTGTCAATTTGTGGATGGAAGGCAGTACTGAAATTTAATTTAGTATTTAAACCCTTAAACAATGTTGTCTAGAAATTTGTAGTAAACTTGGAGTCTCAATCAGAATTAATTACGTTTGGAATCCCATGTAAGTGAAAGATTTGTTTCATAAACACATATGCAATGTTAATAGCTTTGAAAGTAGTCTTAACATGAATAAAATGAGCAGATTTACTAAGTTTATCCACAACCACCATTATTGAGTCATTATGTTTCTGATTCTTAGGTAAACCTGTAATAAAACCAATACTTATAATTTCTCATTTCCATTCCGTAATTGGAAATGGCTGCAATAAACCAACTGGGTGTTGATGTTCAACCTTAATGGTCTAACATTCAAAACACCTAGCTATGTACTCAGCCACTTCATTCTTCATGTTGGGCGAGAAATAATCCTTCCTTAACATAGTTATCATTTTCTGATAACCAGGATGACCTGAATAAGGACTTTTATGAACTTCATCCAAAATCAACAGTTTAACCTTTGACACATTAGGTACATAAATTCTATTTTTATATATCATTAAGCCTTTTTCATTTATGTTGTATTCTGTTATTAAATTTTCAGATAAATTTGCAGCAACCTTATCATGCAATTTTTTATCATTTTCATCTTGCTTAATTCCTTCTTCAATTTGGTTTTCTAGATCTGTCTTAAACGTGCTAATTGCTGCCACCCAGCTTAATTTGGCATTTCTGCTCAAGGCATCAGCAACTTTATCTTCTTTACCTTTAGTGTGTTGGATCTCAAAATCGTACTCACTAAGGAAAGCTAACCACCTAGCTTGCCTTGCGTTAAGATTTGTTTGATCCAAAAAATATTTTAAACCAATATTATCTATCATTAGTATAAAAAATCTTCCAATCAAATGATGGCGCCACATTTTCAGTGCATGTATCACGGCTTCCATCTCTAGATCGTAAGCTGCGTAATTCTTTTCATGGATTTTTAACTTTCTAGACTCAAAAGAAATAGCATGACCTTCTTGAGTTAAGACCCCTCCAATTTCTTCATTACATGCATCAGTGCATACAACGAAGTCCTTATTAGGATCAACAATCTTTAATACAGGTGTTGTTGTTAATAACTCTTTTAACTTTTTAAAACTTTCTTCGCATTTTTTAATCTCAGACGAATTTCTTCCCTTTCTTTTCCAAAGAAGTTATGGGATTCACAATTTTAGAGAATCCTTCAATAAAATTTATGTAGTAACCTGTTATTCCCATAAATGACCATACATCAGTTATGTCTTTAGGGACATGCCACTCATTAATTTCACTTATTTTATCTGGGTCGACAGAAATTCCGTCTTTAGATATTATGTGACCTAAGTACTGTATTTTATCTTTATAAAAGTCACATTCACTGAACTTAGCATAAAGCTGATGTTCTCTTAACACTTGCAAAATTATTCTTAAATGTTCGTCATGCTCTTCTTTAGTTTTTGAATAGATTAGAATATCATCAATGAACACGATTACAAACTTATCTAAATACTTATGAAAAAAATTATTCATTAAGCACATGAACACTACCGGTGCGTTGGTTAGCCCAAATGGAATAACTACGAACTCATAGTGCCCATAGCGTGTTCTGAAAGCAGTTTTGAATATGTCTTCATCCTTTATTCTAACTTGATGATAACCAGATCTTAAATCAATTTTAGTAAATATCTCTGCTCTACGTACTTGATGGAATAGATCGTCGATGCGGGGCAAGGGATACCGATTCTATATTATCATTTTATTAAGTTGACGGTAGTCTATGCACAGTCGCATGGTACTGTCCTTCTTTTTAACAAAGATAATTGGCACTCCCCAAGGAGACACACTTGGCCTTATGTAGTTTTTATCTATTAATTCTTTCAGCTCAAATTTTAGTTCATTTAAATCTAGAATATTCATTATGTGGCGAGCCTTTGAGTTTGGTACCGCACCCGATACTAACTCAATGGTGAAATTAGGTTCCCTTTTCGGAGTTAGTCCTGCAATTTCTTCCGGAAATACATCAAAAAAGTCCCTAAGGATGGGTATATCTTCCAGTTTTGTTTTATCTTCTTTAGATGAACATTTGCCATTAATAACATTAACAACAAAGATTTACAACCCTTTCTTGCAGCTTTCTTTACTTGTAAAGCAGAAATTTGTCTTACATAAGTTTTCCTATGGATTCCTTTTATATTTTAGTTTTTCCTTCATCATTCAAACAAGTAAAATACTTTTCATAATAGTTAAGCACTACTCTATGATGTTCAAGCCATTCCATGCCAATCAACAAGTCATATGACCCTAATGGTAAAACATTCAAATTAACTTGCGTTTTCAGCTGAATCATAAATACATCACAACTTTTGACAAAGTCTGTAACTTTTATTAGAGAGGTGAAGAAGGCCATCATGCACTCTAATTTAGATGAAAGACTAAAGAAACGCTTAATCCCTAACCAAGAGATCATTCCTAGGATTTATGGCCTTCCCAAAATCCATAAAGAAGGAGTTCCTCTTCGTCCTATTGTTAACACTATAGGATCCCCGACCTATGAACTAGCTAAATATGTAGCAGAAATCCTAAGACCCCTAGTAGGAAACAAGGATTCCTTCATCAAAGACTCTAGTGAGTTTGTGAAGCTAATCAAAGATGAGAATATTTGTAACATACCCTTTAAGCTAGAAAAACATTTTGTGTTTAGAAACATTGTGATAACTTTTATTGTAAAGTTTATATTGGATAGGTGTCTAAGGATAACTGTAATTTGCACAATATATTCTTATTTAATAAATAAAATAGGATACAAACACCTAAGAGGACTGTTGAAAGAGTGGTTACTGATCCACTAGGTGGAATGGAATCTGGGGTAGAAGGCAATGGACAAGTGGCAGCATCATAATGCAACTAACTAGCTGTTGGTATGGGACAACTCCCTTGAAATGTGGTCATAGTGCCCTGAAAGATGGGACTGGAGCTTGAGGCTCATTTATTCCAAACTAACCACTAAAAGACCTAGGCAGTCTATATAATATACATCAAATATTGAACTAAGGTTCATCACTTTTTCTGACGAGGAAATTTACCTTGGGGTTTTGTTGTGTTTGCACCCAAGAGATTTGATGAGGGGATATGTTGTTGTTGATCATGTTGTGAGTATGCCAAATTCTTATTGAGTTCAGGAGTTTGATGCTGAGTGGAGAAGGCATTTGTTTCAAGAGGTTGATACCGAGTGGAGAAGGTATTTTTAAGTTCCTTGCTTCTACACAGATTCCACCCACTTACTGGATCGGTAAGTAGGTGTGATATCCCTCCTTTATGACCTATTATGTTAAAAATGGAAATATTGTTGTACACTTGGTTACTAGTCAGGAGCTCAAGGCCAAGGCCCCACTAGTAAACTCGGTAACTCATGAGGTTTAATTGATAGTTTATAATTTGTAAACTTAAGAGTTTAAGGGCGGTGATTCATTTTGATAACTACTACCGAATTCACTAAAGGGAGGTAAGGTTATGATCGTCACCCACGACCGATTTTTTTTCACTAGACAAAACTATGTGAATTGCTAAAACTATACTTGTACGGTTAGTGAACTCTTATGACCTATGCCTTTGTATAGCGTGATAGATTACTTATGATTTTTAAATATTATCCTAATTTCTTTTAGGATAAGTATTAGATCTAGTCCGAGAGGAGAATACTAGAGGACTTGGTAAGTTCCTAACTAAAAATAAGTTTAGCTTAGTGATTAAGAATACTAGTGTATTCGATTTAATTACTAAAAGTTATCCTTGGTTTTACATAAACCGAGTGGGTATTTAGGCGTAATTCGTGGTGGTACATATATAATAGGGTTGTTTAATATAATTATATATGCGAATATATATTTATAGAAATCATATAGGTTACACTAAAGGAACACTTTTTATGATTTCTCTTTTTAAATGACTCCACTTTAGTAGTGATACTCCTCGTAGTGATCCTCCACGACTAATGTAAGGAAAATGAACTATATATATATATACATATAGAAAACATGTAACACTTATATACATATGCTACTTTTGTGAAAGGAAAATCAAATGATTAAGTTAAATCATATTTAAGAGTGTAGTAGCTTAAGGAACAACTTAGTGGGTTTATAGGGCCGCACTATTTTTGAGGAGGAATGAATTTTAAAATTCAATCAAACACTTGGACGAACACTCCCAAAATTTTCATAGGAATTTGTCGCCAAAGTAGAGCACTCCAAGCCCTAATTTTGCCACTTGTTACCTTGCGTGGATACTTGGGCATTGTAAACATTGCCACGGCTGGAGAGTTGGAAAAAGATCGCCATCTGTTTTCAAGAGAGGGGATCCCACTTATTTTAAATAAGTGCATCGAATAGTTTGAAGGAGGAGGAGATTTCGATATCTGGAGAAGGTAATGGAGAGAGTGGGATCCATTCGACACCGAAGAGATTGGGAAGAAATCCCGTGGAGGATTAACTTCCTGCCATCTCTACGAGTACTCTAGTTTCTCCACATGTGCTCTAGTTCGAAAGTATCCTTGCAAGTGCAGCGCGGGAAGATATACGCGAAGGATGTAATGATGGAGGTTCTCTGCGAAGAGACTTGTGGGTGATCAATATATGCATTTGGTGGGAGGTAAATTATTTCCCTAGAGGGGATTAAAATCCGCGTCTAGTGGTAAGCCACCTCTGCATTTTTTTTATCTCTGCGACAGAAAGTAAGTGGCCTCTACATTATGTTTGAACTCTGTAATTTAAATTGGATAGATGTTCGTTCATTGATGTGGTTCTGTTTTCCAATGGACTGTAACCTATGAAGCATACACAGAGTCCAAAGAAAATTCATATGTAGAGAACGATCCCACCTCTTATAGTTGGACTTGTGTATGCAGTCTCAACTCGTTACTTTTAGTGGACTCTTTGATATTTTGTGGGCAAGATCGCAGCACTCTTTTGTATCTCGGTGTGTGATTTTCCATCAAATGAGATCTGCATTTAAACGTTCGGATAGCATCCAGATCGTAGATGCAGTAAGTTGTATTTTTAAGGTGTATGTTGCCATTCCAAGAGATCTACAATAGATCATGTGATAGATCAAGATCGCAACACTCTTATGTATTCGGTTTGTGGTTTTCCGTCAATGAGATCTGCGTGTAAACCTTTTGATGGTATTTATATCTTAGTTGTAATAATTTTGCTGTATGTTTAGTTGTATATTTGATTACTTAACTTGTGATCTGTGTGCCCCCTTTTTGAGAATATAGATTTTCTCCTCTATGAATAGATGAAGACTATGCATCCAGGTTTGGGGAAATTTTCCATCAATAGAACTGTAGGTTGTTATGTAATTTTCTTTAACCAAGATTCATCGATCTATAGCCGCAAACATGATTCTCAGTGTAGGCCATTTAATAAGAGCTTCTGCTTTATTTTTGTGAAACCTGAGCTTTTGAGGAGTTGGTTTTGCTATAGGGTTGATTTCTATTCCAGCGTCTGGTTCATGATAGATTGTTGAAACGAAAACATGATTCTTTGTCTTGAGTTTTGTTGTGTTTTTAAGCTAGTTTGTTTCTCTGTCTTCTAAAGTCGTGAAGGTCTGATTGAATGCTGAGATGAACCTTAGATCTATTTTCATCAATGGAAAACGCTCAGAATCCATATTTTATAGATCGGTTTCCTTATTGAATGTTTGATTTCTCTGTTTCAGATGAAGACGGTAATAACTGATTTTATGTTGAACTAATTCATGGAGCTATTTCAGTTTTGAAAAACGCTCAGGATCACTAGGTTAGAGATCATATTCTTTGCTGAAAGTTATGTTTCTTTGCCTCGTCTTGAATGGAGACGCTAAAGTATGTTTTGTATACTGAACTGAACTCATAGATCTGCTTTATTGAATGGAATTCGCTTAGTGCATTATTGCTTACGCTAGATAGAAATCGTAGTTAGGATCTTTGTTTTCTTGAAACGATGGATGGAAAAGTAGAGGATCTCAACCTGTTTGTTATACGGGATTAAATTTAAAAGTTATGATTCGTTGCTCATTTCATATATGGAAAGTGAAAAATATAATGGGGATTTCTGTTAAAACATTATGCCAGATAGGAAATACTTACAATCGATCATTGTTAGTAAATAGGAAACCAGCTCGATTATAATGACCCCTTCGAGATCGGGGTAAGACCCTGGTTTAAGTTCAAGAGTTATCTATATGACTATAGACCTGATGCTACAAAGATAGGATAGATTTATGTCATCATTAGAGGACTGTATTGAATGTCTTAAAGAGTGCTCTCTTTCGAGAGGCTTGGTGAAAATGGGAATGTCGTGGAATGCAACAGTTGTGTTGCGGTTGTAAACGTTATTTCGATGAATAATACAACTGGAGACCTGGCCTTGTGGACGTAGCCCTTAGGGTGAACCACCTACATATGGTATCATGTGTTTTATCATGGTTCATTGTTTAAATTAGATGATTTATGATGGCTCATGGTTTAATTTAGATGTACCTTTCTTTTAGTCCCTTTAATTGGCATTTTATATCGGTTGAGTAAGTGATTTGTGTAATTAATAAAAACTATAAGGTATTGGTGGCTTGAAGAGCCGACATAAGGGCTTTACAGTTTGTTCCCATTATGTTGTTTACAATAATAAATGAATGTGCAAGGAGTAAGAATTCCCTTTTGATAGTTAAACGCCATTAAGAAATTGTAAGAATAATACTTTGTGATTTATATTATAGATGAATGATCATTATGGAGTTGGAACGAATTTACTATGCTTACCTTATGATTACATGGATGTTAGTAATTAGCATTTGGTAGGGAGTTAGTTGATCTTCTATGAAAGGATTTATCTTTCTTTTCTTGGAAACTTTCACAAAATACTAACTTGGACAATTGGAGATGTCACAGCAAGCTCGGGTGTTCATTAGAAGTCAGCAATTGAGGTGCTTCTTCTGAAGCAGGTTGGAAGGAACAGGCCTCCTTGGGTGTTTGTCGGCCTATCGTCAGTTATAGGTTCTATTGTCTTATCTGTTTTATTTTTAATTTCTGTTATCTATTTTGCATATTACAGTTCTGTTGTTTATTAAAACTTTCACTGTTTAATTTATAAGTTATTTCATTTTCCTATATAAGTTAGTAATTCTTCATAAATGTGAAATGATTGAATAGAATGGTTTCTGTATTTTTCCCCATGCAAAAGGGAACAGCATCGTATTCCAGTACAGAAACAGATTAAAAATAGATAGGTCTGATAGGCAAATAGCCAAATGAATGGGAAGATTTAATTTATTTTAATTCCTCAAAGTTTCTACTTCCTATTAAATTGCTGTATTTATATTTCAGTATTCTAATTATTAACTATTCTTATTTAGTAGTATTCATAGATTATATACAATAATTCTGTTTATAAATGTCATTGTTTTCAAGTAATTATACTCTATTCTAACAGTATAGGATTTATTTATCCATACTCAGCAGTTAGATGTTTTTTTTTAACTAGGATAGATAAAGATTAAATTTCAAAATATAGCAAAATGATATTCTTCTATAGACATCATGTAGATTTCCATGTTCATATTCACTTTCATACATTTATTTAAATTCCATTTCCATAGTGAAAATCTAGTTATTTGTTATTTCTGTCAAAACCCTAATAGAGTTATTATTCACTAGAATATAGTAAACATTTTCATTTCCACAACAGGTTTAACTTTATTTCTTTATCAAAAGCAGTATCAT
This sequence comes from Larix kaempferi, assembly GCA_027924585.1. Lineage (NCBI taxonomy): Eukaryota > Viridiplantae > Streptophyta > Pinopsida > Pinales > Pinaceae > Larix > Larix kaempferi. The sequence goes on along the minus strand of BSBM01001112.1, from coordinate 1,834,956 downwards.
GTAAATAGGATCAAGTATTAATCTCAACAATTCATAGTAGAAAACCTAGTTAACATTATCAATTTGAATAACATTCTAATGTTCTTTTCTTTTAAACGTTAGACAACCATTTTGAGACAGAAGTATCAAGACAGGCAAGCTTGATTATCGTTATTATAACAAGACTAAAGACAAAATCGTTTACACCATAAACATGCATGTAGATCGACTGGTTAAGATTGAGTTAACAAAACAACCATAGGAGATTTTACAAACAATTTAATGAACATAGGTTTATGCCGAGAGCTCATCTCAGAGCTTAGTAAAAGCCTTTTATTTTCAAATCAAGGGCTAAACCCAAGCACAGGAAACACTTCCCTATTCGTTTAAGACACATTAACAGCTTTAGAAACAAAACGAAGCATATACAGGCTGTAAGACTTGTCAACAATTACATTTATCCATTGTTCTTTTAAAAACAAACAGTCATATTACAGTTTCATAAAAATATTCACTCATCGGTCGATAACCAAAATAAACACAAGGTTTCTAGAAACATTTCTTATTCTCATACCATCGACAAGTTACAGATCTTGTTCACAGGTCAAACCCTAAACACAGGATCAGAATTATAACATAAAACAAAACTTCATACAGGCCGTAGGTCAAACCTAAATACAAGTTATCAAGCCTGTAGCAAACAGACACATTGTTTTTACAGACTTTAAACACTTATATTTTAACCTTATACAAAAGAAAAACGATAACAAGTGGCCGAGAAACACCATGAAGTGCATTATTCAAGTCTGAGGGTAAAACCGTTGTTATAAAAACATTGCAAGCACGACCATTGCATTATGGGTCGAAGTACATCCTCCCCATTCTTTCAAATAGAATGCAAACCCTATCTACGTTTTACAAAACTCACTGAGTTACAAATACAACAGACAAAATATCACACAGCCGAACACCATCTCATCAACCCAGAGTTTTCAAAGCTACCGCCGAGGCTTACCGATTGGTATAGCTTTCCAACCTTCAACACCAGATTCGAGTAGCCATTCCTTAGCTATACCTGCAATGACAATCACCAGAGATTAAAACAGTACCTAAACGAAAAGGACTTCAGTATTAGAAGGTTGATAAACTAATAAACATATTGTGGAAATATTACAGTGGAGGAAGGTGAATACATTACCTCGTAGATTGTTAGCTGTAAAATCAATGAACGCCAAGTCTGTATTCACTACAACAAAAACCTACCATGTTAAAATGTTGAAGTAACCGGAGCCAACACCCAACCAACAACTATCTATCACAACAACGCAGTTCCAGGAAATGTAACAACTATGGCAAGGTCTTGGGCCATTTCTTTTCGAATCCCAAGCTCAAAATAACAAACCCTCAACAAGTCGGGTTATTGAATCCAATTACAAATCAATTTCTAAACTGATAACCTAAACCTTCAACACTATACAGACTGAAGAAGCTCGGCTTCACATTTTAGAGAGATCATAAGTTCAAAACTCAGAAGTTACAGGTAGAACAACGAGGCTAAAAACCAAAATCCTGTCGGTCGCGCAGAGCCTCCACTACCAAAGGATTGGAACACAATAACTCATCAAAAGCATAGCAAGATAGGATTAAACCCTTGCATTGAAACCCTCGAAAGATCAACGGTGCAGATTGATAGATGGAATCACGAAATCCCAATACAACTACCCTATTTATTGTTGTATCATTACAATTGCCACGATGAGCCACGGTGGAAGTATGGTGGCGCCAACTCATCAACAGGTGAACCCGTATGTTACACCTCAACAATTTAAAGGGGTATATTCATGGTGGCAGCACATGGTCGAGCACACTAAGCAATACCACATCAAAAACCCACCGACTTGGCAGTTATGAACATTCAATGCCTAGGTTATGTTACGGCTCCTAAGCTATATGGCATTTCCAAGATTCACATCACATTAATAATTGCATGGGATTCGCATATCATATGGTCGAAATCTTACACCTTGTTACAACACGTTTGCTCTTAGTTAAATTGATAGTCCCATAGTTCTCATAGCAACGTATAATCACATAGTTTGCATATAGCCCACATAATATATAAATGCATAGATTTCCACTATCATATAGTATGCAATATGTGCATATTATCAAATAGGTAGTATAGTATTGTCACACAACTTTATAATGCGAACAATTCATAATGTTTGCATATAGAGATTGGAATTTGCATATAATTCATATCATTTGTAGAATAGTTATTAAGAATAATTATAGTATCGCATAAGTATCACATAAGGTAATACCATGCACACAACCCACATTACATACATGCGATAGTGAGTAAAATGGCAATAAACTTTACTTGCAAGGAATTTGATAACAATCCTACAACTTAAACAGTCCACAAGGTTAAACTTGGTGAACGGACTTAGATATACACTTACTCACATGATATTGTATTTCAAAAGAAGAACATTTCAATACCAATACTATCATATGCAGGTTATAGGCCCTAAACAAGTTAACAAACCGTTGTGCACAGAACTTCCACAAATTACCATGGAATTAGAAGGTAGAAGTTTACATACTGTCAACTTGGATGAAAACCAAAATAAATCTGGGTACAACACTACGATACGAACATGATAGATCTTCGTAGATAAACTGTTGATTACTTGTCGCAACTTAATCTCTTACCTGTAAATCTGTCACAAGTACAAATCAACATGCTTTAGCACAAATGCTAAGTAAGCCTAGGGGCATCCAAAGAACCCCTTCATCAATCAACCAAGAGAATATTAGTCAAACAGTGGAATCAACATTTATAAACAACAACAGTAGAGATGTGCAGCAACATAACTATTTTTGGGATAACATCAAAACTTAAGCAGAAATCTGTTGTCGCCAATCATTACTTAATAAGCCAGCAGGGCATTTAATACAACAAGATGACATTTTGTACATTGTTCTATTTCCGCATTATTAAATAGCATTTATTTTCACGTAGAAAAGTTTTAAATTTTTACGATTTTCCGGGATGTTACAAGATTGGACCTAAAGACATGATCCTTAGCTTTGATGTGGTTTCACTTTTCACTAAGATACCTTTGGATGAATCCATCCAAGTCATTAAAGAAACTACGGACCCACACACAGCTAGGTTAGCAAGGGTTTTCCTTAGATCAACCATTTTTAGTTTCCAAGGTGAATTTTATGAACAAACCACATGGGTAGCCATGGGATCCCCCCTATCACCCATAGTGGCTAACCTTTTTATGAAAAAGTTTGAGAAAATAGCTCTAGACTCCTACCCATTGAAACCTACAAGATGGAGGAGATATGTGGATGACACCAATGTGATCTGGCCACATGGTGAAGCTGAACTAAATAAGTTCTTTATAATCTTGTAATCGTGAAATTATGCACAACATAGCCTAGCTTGATCACATGAACTAAGACCATTGGTATTCTAATCATACTAAAAAAGAAATGTCCCCTATAAATAGAAGGGGTCCCCTATTTACTCAGTTTCTCGGATGGTTTGGCATCACAAAATTAGCCATCACAAGCTAGCTAGTTTTTCAAGTTCCATCCTTTGGAGTTTATAGTTCTGAGACTGAAACAACCATGGAACCACGGACCAAACAAATCAATGCACCCAACCTAATCTATTTAATGTACATCTTAACAATCTCTCCCCCAACAGTAAGTTCACAATGGAACTAGAGGAGAATGGAAGCATCCCCTTTCTTGATGTCCTCTTAATTAGAAAATAAGATGGTGCATTAGGACACAAAGTCTTTAGAAAAAAGACCCATACTGAGAGCTACCTTCAGGAAGACTCTCACCACCACCCTTCCCAAAAGATAGGGGTTCTGAACACCTTAGCGATTAGGGCCTCTAAACTCCTTCCTTCTTTTATGCGCCTTCAAGAATGGGAATATAGTTATTCCCAAGGATCTGTGCCATCTGATCTATGGTTTTTCTCATATATGAGCTTTCAGGATGAAAGACCCTATGGAATTATGAGCACTTGGTTCACTCCTTCTTCTTCTGTTTATCCTTTTCGGAGGTAGAGGGATCGTCTTGTGGCTTAGATCTCTCCTTATTTTGCTCAAAACGAATTTTGCAGTTTTCCTTCTTCTTACCCTTTGAATTCCTTGAGTCGGAATCAACTAGAGCTTGATCTTTTGAAGGCTTCTATACGCACATCAACATAAGCTTATTATGCTCCTCTTTCAAAGAATCCATGAATTCGAACAAACTGGGCATCTTCCAATTATTCATAGCTAGTTTTGTAACATGGAAAGTGTAGACAAAAAGTGAATAGTCTTGCCCTAATTTCGAGAGTATGTCCAAAACTTACTAGTCATCCTTTTTATCAATACCGTACTGCTTCAACTGCAAAGCAAGTGACTTAAATTTTGAGAAATAATCCTGTAGATTCTCAAAACTGCTTAGACTTCTAGAAATTGGCTCATTCTCTAGTTGATGTCCTCTCAAATCATCAGTTTTACCAAACAAACCTTTTAATTTCTCCCAAACTTCATTTTGTGAAGTCATACCATCCAAATGGAAAAGAATATATGTCAATGTGTTGAGGCAGAGAAGGCCATAGGCCTCATCTCTCTGATTGTGACACTTTGACTTCTCTACAGCTAAAGTAGGCTCTCCTTAACTACCCAAGGTCACTCTATAAAGTCCTTTATTCCTCAACAATATATCCATCTACACCTTCCACTGAAATTAATTGAATGGATTCAAGATCACACTCTGAGATTGATCCATGAGTAGAATAAGGTGTGCACTGTAAACTGATTTGCACCTGCAAAATCACAACCAAAATAATTTATGGATAATGATTCAAACTACACATATATTCAATATGAAAACAAGCACATTCAAAAGTATGTCATGCTCGGGTAGACCTCTTGAGCTAAACTCAAGAGTACAAGGTAATTGTCGACGAGACTTCTGTGGAAACTCCAATGTTTCTAATTCTCTAATGGATGCAGATATGATATCCTACACAAATATGATACCATGTGAAATCCCATCACAGGATGATCATAATATTGGATAACACTTCTCACACAAATTGCTAGTCTAGAATTCACAAGAACACTGAAAATCAAACTTAGAATTATGCACAATAATAAACTGTAATAGCATAAATGTACATCTGTAACCATGTACCATAAAGTGGCTGAAAATTTATAGAGTTACATCATAAATTCGAATTTCTATGGAGGCATTCGAATTGCTCACAAAAAGAAGGCTTACTAAACTAGCTAAAACCCCCAAGGTAGAAACATCTTACCCCAACTCAACCAGAAAGCTCACGAATTATCAAAAATTCTTTTGGAAGGTGATTTAGGATGAAATTAGAAAAATATGGTAGCTTTGGAGTGAAAAGACGAAATGTGTGTTGGCCGCAAAAACAAGCAGTTTCCAAAACCTCTAGAGTGCCTAGCTTTTACCATATGTACTGAAAAGAAAAAAAAACAGTGAAAAATGAGGAAACTAGGCACCTTTGAAACTTAGAACAACTAGAAATTCATCCAGGATGCTCATGAATGCACTCATGTGGATAAGACTTGGCAAGTGGTGGACCAAAGAAGTCAATTAATGGCCAAAAACATGGTAAAAATACCTAAGAAAGTAATAAAAAATGAAATAAATAGTATCCTAAGTATTATGTGGGTTTTAATGCTCTAAAAAAAACACAAAAGATGGAAAACATATCCCCAAGCATGGTCCATACATAAAACAAAAAAATAAGGACTACCAACACCATCAACCTAAAAACCGAAAGTTCAAAATACAAAATATGTTCTAGAATCAATGAGCCTATCCTCATATAATTCCTCAGAAAACATCAACCCATCCATAAATCCAATCTCACGCTTTGAAATCCACTCATCTTCCATATTTAAAAATCGGTATATATGGCTAAAATAAATATAACCAAAATAGTTTATCATCTCTGCAACATTTTGCATCCATTGTTCTAGCATCAAATTTTGTAAAGAAGAAAAACCATTGATCCAATCCACACTAGCCTTTGAATCCCTCAAGATCTGAATCTCCATAATACCCCCCTTCTTAGTGTTGTTAGGGAAAATATTCCTATAGTAGGGGTGAGACTACCAACATACTAGGGTAAAAGATAGACATAAAGGGCTTTGCAAGTACAATTATTAAGCAAAGAGATTAGGGTTTAGGAGAATGTGTACCTTAATCAGAAGGTTGAACCAATATTTTCCTCTTGTTCTCCAATGCAACAACCTGCAAAAAAACTACAAACCTTCGTCAAGCCAATTTGACTACAAATAAAAGATTGATATTTATAAGGAAATAAAACATGAAATTGTAATCAGATCTGAAACATACATGAACAAATCTATTTGGAAAGGAAGAATGTCCAATCTTTATTAATGAATGAAGCAAGTACATAAAACTATACCATCCTTCATGAAACCGAGATGCAAGGTCTCCTCCTCCTCTTCTCCAACGATCCCAACCTCTAATAAGATGTGTTAGGGTTTACAAGAAACTAGGGCACAACTGAGGGGGATGTGAGTCTCAATTCCTCCAGCATAAAATTATAATTGCCTTGGTATCTTTTCATGATCCCTATTCCTCTCTTATATATCAAGTGAAGAAGATATGGTCGACTAGGAAGCATTTACAACCGAAGAGGAGGTTCCAAAACCACCCAAACCAACCATTTTTCACGATTTTATACATTTTTTGGTGTTTCTAAGGTATTCACGACTTTGAAAAGGGGAAACCAATGGGTATCCAGGACTTTTACCATATGAAACCTTTGGTTTTTTGGAAAACCCTCAGCTTTTACCATGTGCAACCTATGTTTTTGTGGGAAAATGGTCAAAAACATCCTTCTATGTGGGTTTCCTGGAGAAGTTTTCGCCTTCAAGAATGTTCCTAAGGTTCCTACCTATAAAATGGGCCATGAATTAGGTAATTCCATCCATCTAAAGTCCCAAATATGTCTTTTCCATCCACAAATGTCCTTTTTTGAGACTCACAGTAATCTCATGAAGTGTCGTCATGCAACCAAAAGATGTAAGTGTTGTCACGAACAAAGAAGTGACAATTTTTGCTATAACCGATGCCCCCTAATGTATGAGGTCAAAGGGGAAGACGATTGCCAAAATATATTATAAATAAGAAATTTTTGAATCATGGAGTTGGATAAACAGGAGAAACCAAGAATCATAGGCTCGACTAAAGTATCCGAAAGAAAGGAAAATGTCACACAATCTCATCCCTACGATAAATGTCCATGTTCAAATAGTGGAACATGACCTCCATGAGGATACAATAATCATCCAATACTGATGCATATATCATGGACACTAGAATACAAGTGTGGATCCATGAGAAACATAAGTGTAAACATAGCCACAAAAATACAAAGGTGGATCTATGTAGAAACTGGAGCTCATAGCCATAGAGAACAAACTGGATCTATGTTTCATCAAGATCCAAAAAGTGTGTGGTCAGTCTTGTGCAACTTGGGCTAAAAACAAAATATGACAAATGTTTCCATCAACCCAAGGTCTTCAATCCAAACCATCTCAAGGTATGAGTCCTAACCATGAAAATAAATTAGTTGATGTCGAACATGAAGGATGTTGCTTGATTACTGATCAATGATGTGAACTGCTTACAAATGCGAGGGAATCCCAACAATAATGAAAATGTGACCCAAGGTACCTACTACATTCTAGCATGTGTGAATATATTTTCTCGAAGTCAAACACCTAAAGAATCCACCGAGTAAGGGACATTAATGTATTCCCATAAACCAATGACGAGGAAAATTGCCACTGATGATTGCAATCCCCAAGGTACTACCGAAAACTCTAAACTTCATTCATGGAGAAAGATGAGTTAAATTTGATGGGAAGAAGTCTACTGGAAGGGAGGCCTTAAGGAATCCTCCATCATCCAACATGAGGAACAATGAAAGGTTGATCTGATCTGGAGTAGGATTGAATACATGATGAAACATACTGACACTAAGGAGTGGCCGACATATGAGGTCAATAAACCCGCAGAATGGATGGCACAAGTTGTATCCTTGAAAAGTGACCAGGACACAAAAGTGACTTAGGCAACTTTGAACACGAAGGGACCATGATATAAATATGTAATGTAGGAGACATTAACAGATTCTCCATATGATTGGAAGAGTAACCAATCGAAGGATTAAAAAACTAAGAGATCAGGTTTATCATAATGCCAAAACTAGAACCGAACTTGTTTTATAATCTCAAAAGGGTTTTTTGTTCAAGGACATAGTTGACTTGCTTCCATTATATTGAAATATACTTTACACTCTTCCCTTCCCTTTTCTCTTTTTAGGTACCTTTTTCATTTTTTAATGAGCTTGAAAGAGAACTAAAGCATGCTTGATAAGGATCAAACCATGTGAAATTTTATGAGTCCATGGAAGAGAAACTCAAGACTAGATCTTCTTTGTTTTATGAGTTTGAAGAAAAAAATAGACTAATACTCGATAAGATACTGATCCATGGATTTTAAAATCAATACTGGATCTGTTCATGCTCGCCAATGTTTTCATATTTAAAGAGTCTGAAAAAATTAAGCAAGAACTCTATACACCCTCTCATGGATTTTACATAGAGCCTGAGTTGGTATATTCTCATTAGTGTTTTCATATTTCGAGAGTCTGAAAATCCTAAAGAATTCTCCAAAGGGTAATTTTTCATATTGCTAGTCTCCTCACCCGAAAAAGGGTATAGCAATGCGAGAGAGAACTCTTCTAGCCAAGTATGACTAGAGTTTTCCTTTTTCGTAAAGAATCCACAAAGGTCCGAAAAAGGGGTAAAATTATACCTAAGTGCATTTCCCTTCAATTCCTTTAGCGATTTTGATGTGAACAAGTAGACTAGGCGATCTTGTCAATTTTAAGGAGTCTAACAAGATCTAGAGATAACTCCGTAAAAATATTTTCCGTAAAGTTTTAACGGTCCCAAAAAATTAAGCACGTGACCTCCTTACTGTTTTTAACAAGCTCAAATGAGTGATGGAAGAATACTCGTATCCTCCTTACTATTTTTAATAAGCTCGAAGAAATGGTGGAAGAATGCTCATAGAATCGTTATTGTTTTTAATGAGCTCGAAGAAAATTTGGAGAATGCTCGTAATGGGAGGAGATGAGTGTTAGGGACATGTGAGACTAGTTCCAAGCGCATGGAACAAAGCTATGCATAATGCAAGGAACATAATCAATATAAGGACACTCAGGGTGCGTCTCCTCCAGGTAAAATATGTGAAATCACAAAGGAAAAGTGATACATAGCTTAATGGAAATGAGATCAGATATGGAGGCTTATATAACGATTTTAAAGCATGGAAGCCGGCATCAGGCTCATTAGCACAAACAGGATCAAAATGAATGCACATGCGACTTAAAAACAAAAATGGGAGTCATGTAAGGAATGGATAGAAATATATGAGGAAGAAAGACATGCGACTTCTTCTCAAAGTCATGGTAACTCTAGAAAGGCTCCCGATCCTATGAAAAAATATAAGCATGGGCACCAAAATGGCATAAGGATGCTGACTAGGATGATTCATGTTAGGTAGGATCTATATTCGAATTGGTTCACAATGCATATAGAGATGGCTAACACACCAATATCCAACAGGTTCGACCCTATGGTGAATTCAGATGGAAAAAGGTTCAAATTCATCATAATAGCGGGGAAGCCTAAACCTATATGCAAGGTTCTGAATGTACTTGACATGATCGAACAAAGTGTCGAAAAGGACTAGTGAGAAAGTATAAGTCCAGCTAACAATCCTGTCTCCAAGAAACATTAGTACCAAAATCATATCTAAAACGTATGTAAAGAAATATAAGATACAAGTCACTGTGGTATAAATACTTTCAACTTCACTATCATCAACAATAAGCTTATTGTAGGTAGAGTCAACCAATGAAGACTCTATAGTAGAAAAGATTGAGGACCTATAATCAACAATATCAACTTCGGGATAAAGATCATATTTGAAGGACATGATGGAATTTGTAGGAACAAATTCATCATCACGGGAGTTCAAAATTCTATAAGAAGAATCAAACTCAGCAGGAACACTGATTTGCGGATCTATGAGAGAGTCCAAAGAATCAACATTGGTAAGATCGGATTCCAAATTCAAATCGGGGATGGAAATAACTGTAACTGGATCAATGTAAAAATGAATGGCAGACTCCATTCTAGACTCTAGGAAAACTTCATCAGAAGGAAGTATATCATCCCAAATAGAACACATATCTAAACATTCAGATGGAGGTATCACCCAGTCAATTGCCGAGACCCAGTCCCGAGAAGGTAAGGATGAATTCAAAGGATTCTTCTCAGTAGCAATTGGGATCAAGGAACAATATTCCACATAATTATCTTGTGACATGGTAATTCCTACTAACGAGGGACATACTTGGTCTACAGTTGGATAATAAGAGGGATCAACAAATGCAAGATGATCAATAGTGAAAATGCTTTCATTGTTAATGTAGGAGCATCAGGACCTAGGAAAATTAGTCGAAGTTGAGTGACATAAGGGAGTCGACCAGCGGGAGTGCCAATGACCACTAGTGCGGGAAGCAGGTTGACTTGTCGAAGTCAACAAGTTGGGAGGGAGTAGTCAGTAGGTGACCAACCAGACCAGCGCGTAACGAATGTTGTGATGGGTCGAGAGTCGACAGGTTATGGTTGACAGACGACAGATGAAGCAAGATGTCGGGTAGTCAACAAGTGGTCGAACTATGACCTGACAGTTTTGGTGGAGCGAAGCACGGAGGAAGGGGAGGACTAGAGAACCGCAGGAGATAAGAAAGTGAGACGATAGAAAGGTCGAGATGTGACTGACTACTGTAGCAGGGTTGAAAGAGACGAAAGTCAAGAGGACTGTACCTGGTAGCCATTTGGGGTTACTGAGGAAGTTATTACAATTATTGTAGGTAGGTGAAGGACATGACAGATGTCATCCCGAAAAGAGGCTATGCAACATGGCTGGGAGCTGACAGTTGCAGGTTTGTAGGATTTGGAAGGATCGACAGACAGGAGGATGTGTGTCTTGGGAACAGGAGCAGCAGGGTAGAAGATGGAGGAGTCAGTTCAGGGATCGGCGATCTTTGATCAGCTGCATCAGAAAGCAGAGTCTGCAGTTGTGAGAAAGGGAAGAGTCACACAGGCTGATAATGGGGAAGTTGAGATCGAGCCATAGCTCAGCGTTCCGCAGTGAACCTAGAGAGGTTGAGGTCTACACACTAAGAGAGCACACTATAGTTACTTTTGAATTGTAACAGTCGAGGCCGACTGTAGTTAGTTATTTTACTTTCATTTATTTTGCATTGTAACCAATTTCAAAGAAGTAATATAAGCCACTTCTAGGATCCTATTTTACACCTTGTTCGTGTAAGCATTGTGGTATGTGTCGTGTGTATTGTTAAGTAAGAACCTTATTCCAGTAAGATGACTTGCGTCAGTTGGTATCAGATCCCGGAAGTGAGTCCGGTTGAGAAGACGCCTATACCAACCTGACTTGCGTCATTCGGTATCGGAGTGGAAGAATCCTTACAGTTTGAGGGACGTCCATGATATTGAGACTGCAAGTGTGTTAAACAATTCCAGCTGAGGTTGGGTAGAATTGTGCATGACTTGTTTAAAACTATGGTTGCAATTGGACGTGTGGGAGTTTTAGCAGAGGTTGAAAATGGCTCACAGAGGCATTAATGTCTGAGGACGAAGAGCGCGTGGTGTAGTGGTCGTCACAGTGGATCGTGAGATGCTTGATGAATGCATCAGAACGATCCGAACTTTGACCAATGAAGTTGTAGTGATCAAAGAAATACAGAGGTGTGGTTTTATTCCTGAGGCGTTAGACCAAAACGACGAGGAAGTCGAAGAGGTGGAAGCCCAAGAAGAAGCCGCAGAAGAACAAGAGGAAAAACTGATCAAACTTCTGACGGATATAAGAGGTCGGGCGAAGATAGACATGCGTACATACTCGGTAATCCTAGACCCGGAATATTTGATCGACTTGTTCAGAGAAATGGAGAAATACTTCGACATAGAACAGATCGAGGACCCTAAACAGGTTAAGACTACATGTCTGAGGTTGAAAGGTCATGCCTCATTGTGGTGGGACAACATATAGGCTGACAGAGTCAAGAAAGGCAATGAGAAAATCAAGTCTTGGGATAGGATGGTCGCCAAGTTGAAGGGGAAGTTCTTGTCAAACGACTATGTGATTTCCTTGTTCAGAAAGTTGTAGAACTTTTGGCAGAAAGAGATGACCGTGAAGGAGTACATGGGGGAGTTCTACCGATGGTTGATTCGGTTGGGACAAATCGATGAGGGAGAAGAAGCTGTCGCCAGGTATGTGAATGGATAAAAATATGCTATTCAGGATGAATTGATCATGTCAAGATTAAGAGCAGTCGGCGAAGCCTACCAGTTAGCTCTGAAGGCAGAAGAGAAACTGTCGAGGAAATCCGCAGTGACCAGGGTAAGGATGACTAGTCGGGGCGCAAAAAATGTCTCCTTGAAAGGCCAAAGCAGCGGGTAGAGTAAATAAAATGTCGAAGATAGCCGACATGCGAAAGGGACATCAAAAAGAGAGAAAGCGCAAGAAAACCGACGCGATGATGGTGAGAACCATGGTCGAGGTGCGTATAGTCGAAGTGTTCCATCGGATAGAAATGGAGCTAACAGACCAACCATAATATGTTACAAGTGTCAAGGAGCAGGACACAAGGCATATGAGTGCCTAGAGAACCTACATGCTGCAGAGGAGTCGAAACCCAGATGTCAAAAAGATGAACAAGTCGATGAGGGGGAAGAGTCGGCATCTGACAACAGTGGAGGTGAGAAGAGGAAGAACCAAAATTTGAGGGTTCAGAGAGCCTTGATCCAGGAATATCAATGCGACTCAATGGAGCCGTCACAATGGAAGGCGATCTTTCGAACGAAGGTGCGGATCGGTGAATGGCGTTACAAAACCAAAGTTGATTGTGGGAGCACAGAGAATCTTGTGTCGATAGAACTCATCGACAAGATCGAGTTGAAGTGTCAAGAACACCCACACCCCTATAATATATCATGGTTGCAGAGGGGACACCATGTCAACGTGACAAGACAGTGCCTGATCAACTTTCGAGTTGAAGGATTTGAAGACAGTGTACTATGCGATGTAGTCCCAATGGATGCATGCCATCTGTTGTTGGGGACACCATGGAAATATGATCAAAAAATGATCTATGATGGTCGAGCCAACACAGTCATAGTGTGCAAGAATGGTGTGAAAATGACTCTCAAGCCGAGGTTGGAGGAGCAATCCAACAGCAAGCATGACGAGAGAAACCTTTCGGAAAAGCGAGTGTTGATGAGAACAACAAAAGAATTCCTTGCAGAAGAGGAGAGACAATCACAATGTTTTGTGATCTTTCCAAAAGGACCATATGTCGAAAGAACGTCCAGGAAGGATGATATTCAGGTTGAAATTGAGGAGTTGCTCGAAGAATTTCATGACATAATGGCTGATGAGAAACCGATAGGATTGCAGCCGACACAGAGCATATCCCATCAGATTGACTTGATTCCAGGGTTGAGTCTTCCAAACAAATCACCGTATACGATGAGTCCGACAAAGGGATAGGAACTCAACCGATAGGTCCAAGAGTTGTTGGACAATGGGTTAATCAGAGAGAGTCTAAGCCTGTGCACGGTACTAGCAGTATTGACACTGAAGAAAGGTGGAGAATGAGGAATGTGTATAGACTCCAAAGCCATCAATAGGGTCACGATCAAGTATCGGTTTCCATTGCCGAGAATGGACAACTTGACGGATTGCCTGAGTGGAGCGACATACTTCACGAAGATAGACCTGAAGAGTGGTTATCACCAGATTTGGGTTAGAGAAGGAGATGAATGGAAGACGACATTGAAAACAAAAGAAGGGTTGTACGAGTGGTTAGTCATGCCATTTGGGTTGACTAATGCACCCAGCACATTCATTAGATTGATGAATGAGGTGTTGAAACCATTCTTGGGAGAGCTTTTTGTAGTCTATTTAGATGACATTCTGATTTTTAGCTGAACCAAGGCAGAACACTTGGAGCACATTCGACAAGTATTGCAAAGATTGCAGGAAGAGAAGCTAATGGTGAACCTGCAAAAGTGTTTCTTGATGAAGAAGGAGTTGGTGTACTTGGAATTTGTAATCTCGAGTAAAGGGTTGGTAAAGGACACAAAGAAGCTGAAGGCAATAGTAGATTGGCCAGAACCGACAAGTACGACTGGAGTAAGGAGTTTCCATGGACTTGCCAGTTTCTACAGGAAGTTCATTTGGGGATTTAGTCGGATTTGTGCACCATTGACAGAATGCATGAGAAAGGGTGAGTTCAAGTGGACAGATGCAGCCCAAAGAGGTTTTGATGAGTTGAAAGGAAAAGGTCACTGAGAGCCCAGTGTTGGCGCTCCCATACTTTGACAAAGTTTTCCAGGTCGATTGTGATGCGAGTGGAACGACAATTGGAGCAGTGTTGAGCCAGGAAGGCTGACCAATTGCATTATTCAATGAAAAGATGAATGGAGCAAAGCAGAAGTATTCAGTCTATGACCAAGAACTTTATTCTATCATCCAAGCATTGAAGAAGTGGAGGCATTATCAGTTGCCCAAGGAGTTTGTGTTGTACACAAATGACAAAGCACTGAGGTACTTGAACACTCAGTCAAAGTTCGATTAGCAACACATGAAATGGGTGAAGCTACTTCAGAGGTATACATTCATGTTGCGACATATGTCGAGTAAGTCAAACAAAGTTGCCGACGCATTGAGCAGGAGAGGTACACTGCTGAACACAATGACAGTTCAGGCAACTGGGATAGAGTTGATAAAGATGGAGTATGAGACAGACAAGGATTTTGTGAAAGCATGGAAGGCTTGTCGTGAACCTTGGAGTGTCGACATGCGTCCATACTTGAGTTATTTCATTCAAGAAGACTATCTGTTCAAGAGAAGTCAGTTGTGTATTCCCATAGGATCAGTAAGAGAAAACCTAATCCGAGAATTGCATAATGGCAGATTAGCGAGACATTTTGGCATTGACAAGACTAAAGCACTGGTCAAAGAAAAGTATTTTTGGATGGGGATGACGACTGATGTCGGAAAGTGGATTTGACAATGTTGAGTTTTCCAAGTGTTCAAGGGGAGAAGTCAAAACACGGGGTTGTCTACACCATTGCTAGTACCAGATACCCCTTGGGAGCATCTTAGCATTTATTTTATGTTTGGATTGTCGAAGCCGCAACAGGGAAGTGACTCAATATTTTTTGTAGTCGATAGGTTTTCAAAGATGGCACACTTCATTCCATGTACGAAGACAAGTGACACCACGGGGATCGATGTACTATTCTTCAAAGAGATAGTCAGATTACATGGGTTTCCAAAGAGTATCATGTCGGATCATGATACCAAGTTTATGGGGCATTTCTGGAGAACCTTATGAAATAAACTAGACACGAAGTTGCAGTTTAGCTATGCGCACCATCCACAGACAGACAGACAGACCGAGGTGGTAAACAGAAGTTTGGGAAACCTTATGAGATGTCTAGAATCCGAGAGACCCAAGTAGTGGGAAAATGTGTTGGCGCAGGCGGAGTTTGCATACAACAATTCTGTGAATCGGTCGATAGGGTTGAGTCCATTCTAGATTGTTCAGGGAAGAATCCCACATAGAGTGGTGAATTTGGTTGAGTTGTCGACAGAAATCGGAAAGAGTGTAGATGAAGAATAATTCAAAAAACATATGCATGAAGTTCATGAAAATGTGCGAAAGTGCATAGAAAACAGTAACGCAGCGTACAAGTTGAGGGCTGACAGGAAGAAGAGGCTACATTCGTTCAGAGAAGGGGACTTAATCTATGCATATTTGCAGAAGGAGATATTTCTGACAGGTACATACAACAAGCCGAAACTGGAGAAGATTGGATCATGTAGAATTCTAAAGAATATTTCGGACAACACTTATGTGTTGGAATTTCCAGATGACTTGAACATTTCAGCAACGTTCAATGTCTCAAACTTGTACAAATTTGAAGAAGGGTCAAGTAGCAAAAGTGAAGAAGTGATAAGCATTGAATGGATAGATCAGATTCTAGATCGACACAAAGAAGAGATCGTAGAAGTAATCGAAGAATGCGAGGTTGGGTGAACGTGTAGCTCGCGGATGAAGGAATACTTAGTGCGTTGGAAAAATGATGAGTTGCAGGAGACGACATGGATTTTCGAAGAGGAGTTTAGGACACTGATGGAGTAGTTGAATTCCTTTTCACCTGGGGAGTCTAATGCAGGATCATTAGGACCTAGGTAGATCAGTCGAAGTTGAGCGACATAAGGGAGTCGACCAATGGGAGTGCTGATGACCACTGGTGCGGGAAGTAGGTTGACTTGTCGAAGTCACTAAGTTGGGAGGAGCATTTGGTAGGTAACCGACCAGAGCAGCGCACAACGTATGTTGTGATGGGTCGAGAGTTGATAGGTTATGGTCGACAGACAATAGATGAAGCAAGATGTCGGGTAGTTGACAAGTGGTCGAACTATGACCTAATAGGTTTGGCGGAGCCAAGCGCAGAGAAAGGGGAGGACTGGTGAACCACAGGAGATAAGAAAGTGAGATGACAGAAAGGTCGAGATGTGACCGACTAGTATAGCAGGGTTGGAAGAGCTGAAAGTCAAGAGGATTGTACTTGGTAGCCATTCAGGGTTGCTAAGGAATTTATTACAGTTATTGCAGGTAGGTGAAGGACATGGCAGATGTCGTCCAGGACAGAGGCTGTGTAGCACAGCTGGGAGCTGATAGTTGCAGGTCTGTAGGATTTGGAAGGATCGACGGACATGAGGATGCGTGTCCTGGGAACAGTAGTAGCAGCGTAGAAGGAGGAGTCAGTTCATGGATCAGGGATATTTGATCAGCCGCATCAGAAAGCAGAGTTTGAAGTTGTGAGAAAGGGAAGAGTCACACAAACTAATAACGGGGAAGTTGAGATCGAGGCATAGCTCAGTGTTCCGTAGTGAACTTGGAGAGGGTGAAGTATACACACTGAGAGAGCACACCATATTTACTTCTGAATTGTCACAGTTGAGGCTGACTGTAGTTAGTTATTTTACATTCAGTTATTTCGCGTTGTAACCAATTTCAGAGAAGTAATATAAGACACTTCTGGCATCATGTTTTACACCTTTTTCGTGTAAGCATTGTGGTATGTGTCCTGTGTATTGTTAAGCAAGAACCTTATTCCAGTAAGGCAACTTGCACCAATTGTGAGGAAACTACATCATACGAGAGAGCGTAGACACCACAACATGCTTAGAATATATGTAATCATGTTTCAGGATCATATCAAATTCCACAGGGTCCTTTAAAACCATAAAATCAACTAAGATTTGTTTTTCATCAAAAGTAACAGGTACCAGAGGGAGGAATCCCACTGGTTCACTAGGTCTTCTATCGAAGGTCAACGACCAATTAACAACTAGAAAAAGGTTAGGGGAACCTAAATCCCTCCAGGCATAAGAGGATAAGATACTAACAGAGGCTCCTTCATCTACAATACATCGACTAACAATATCGTTTCCAATATCAACCCTTATCTGGAAAGGTATAGACGAAGGAATACAAGGCCCAAATAAACTATTCCAATCAGAGGAAATGATCCTAGAGCTTGGTAGGGGTTCAATAAACAAATATGAAGCGCCCCCTTTTTCATAAACTTCTGAACTAGAAATGCAGAATACTTCAGGGGTAGGTGCATTAGTGTTCGAAGGACTGATGGGATCGGTCGCAGATTGCATCGATTGGATCACTTCACTCTCCGAAGGTAGATTGGGGTTAACAAAATACTTTGTTTCTTTAACCACTTGATCAACCAAAGGTTGACCGGGCTGTTGGGAATCTATAGACAATTCAGGAGGAAAGGATCCTTCAGACATGGACCACACTCTCCAAACCTCTGAAATAGCAAGGCACAAGTGAGTAAGGTGATATCCATTGCAAAGTTTACAAGGGAACGTTGGCTAGCGTTCTATAATATTAGACTCCTTTACAACATCAGTACTCTCAGTATGACTAGTATTGGCTACAAACTTCCCCCCAGCATGACTTGCAGTGGCTGGTTACTTAGAAGCATAATACGTTTGAGCTACATACCACACTTTTGCATGACCTGCATGAGATTATGTTTATTAGGTTTTTCGACAATGTCAACTTTCTTAGCATGACCCGCAGTGGCTGATTTAGTGTCTCCGGTATGACTCATAGTAACTGGTGACTTGTTATTAATAATACCAGCGGTGATCAATGACGCATCCTCAACATGACCAATAGTGGTTGAACACATACTTTCAGTATGATCCACAGGGACTGAAATTTTTCTCCCAGCATGACCTAGAAAGGCTGGGTAGGTTCCCCCAACCTGACCTCCAGAGGTTGGGTAGGATCCCCCATCATGACCTCCATAGGCTGGGTGTTTCCCCCTTGCTTTGGAATCTTCTCCCTATCCTTCCTCCGTCTATTCCTTTTAGACTACTGGTTACTAGTATTACTACTTTGACCACATGAGGTAGAAGGAGGAGGAGAAGATGTTACTCACAAAGAAGGAATAGGGTTATGATTCTCTTGATTTGAGGTGCTCACTTGAGAAACATCAAGAGCATGCAAGGCGTTCAAAGTGGAAAACAACCAAACCGGTAGCCCTATAGTGAATCCCAAAATATTCAAGGTATCCATAAAGGGAGTACCAATGTTCACAATGAATGGAAAAGAAAAAGGACCCCCCTGAATAGGGGTCTCTTGATTGATGCTCACCGAAATGCTATCCATAGTTTCTGAATCAACGCATAAGAACTCTCTAAGGAAAACTAAGAATAAACAACACAAAGAGCACACCACTAGAAAGGCCCTAGGTAATCCAAACCACGAAAACATATTCCTTCGAGAGGGAAGTCTGGGATGATTAGGTCCTAGAAAAAACTAGCGAAGGATGAAGAACAATTACCCAGGGTCCACAATACACAGTCTTCGGGTGCAAGCATTTTAATCACCAACCTCCCTCCCAAATACCCACAAGGAATTTCCTCCCACGTATGTCCTAGGTACAGTGGAAATATCCTTCCACCATCACCTGTGTATGAATCCTAGAGTCTAGATACTAAGGATACCAAATTTGCAGAGAGGGTCTAGGGGGACAGTCGCAGGTCGAATCAATGGGCGTGGGAAGGGTAGCAAAGCCTGAAACTAAAAAGCACAAAAAAGGTACTAATAAGTCCCTATACATGCAACGATACTGGTAGATGCTCAATTGAATATCGTAGGGGTATCTCCTCTACTCAATCTCGCACGACCTCGTGCTTCACTCCGATGTGAGTGGATATCCTCGGTTCACCTTCTACAAAGATGGATTTTCTCCCTAAAAGAATGACACCTATGTTTTGACAAGTTTGAGTGATCGTGGAGGAGTTAAATCACAACTCCCTACCTCCACAATCCTACTTAAGTTATTAGGTGTATTTCTAAACTAGAAGAAAACCTAAGATCCTATCCAAGTTATAGATTTCTTGCTTTAAAAATGTACTTCAAAATTTTTGAGACCAAGTAAAAACAAGCACAACTAAAGAAAGATATCGTTTAACTGAAACATCAAGCACTTAATCACCACAAATATGCACTCACCCACTCTCCATTTATTTTCAATGCAAGTCCTAAAGAAATAATTCAGAATGCGTATAAAAATTTTGTGTATCTAATGCAATTTTTAGTCTTTTTGAATGCAAAAGGGAAAAAATTAAAGTCTAATGTGCAAAATCAAACTTAAAACCTAAGCATGCAACTACTCAAACAACTAGATACGCAAAAGAAAATTTCTTGTTTTTTGATGCAAAGCACTCCTAAATCCTTTAAGCCGCTTGCAAAGTATTCTACCAACACTAACTTATAAAATGACCCAAATTTTTATGTTGTTTCAAGGTGAGAACAAAACTAAAATTCAAAGTAACACACTACCAAAGCAAATGCAAAAAATTTCAGATCTCCTTATTAAACAGTGAAAGTAGCCATAAACCCTCATATTCTTATCCTGTAAGCATGCCAAAAATTGGGAAAAACACACACCAAGGAATTTTAGACCAAATAAAAGAAAAGGACCTACTAAGAAATATGGTTTTCTAAATCTAGGTCTGCACATAAGCAGTGCAATCAAGGTCCTAAACAATAGGAAAGACACTTGAAATTTCACTACAAAAGAGAGATCAAAAGCATAAGGAAGGACAAGAAACCAATATAAAGAGAATTCACTCAAATAGATACAAATAGGGTCAAATAGACTGAAAAGGTTCCAAATCCAATAAAATTGGACCATGTAGATTCAATTAGAGTCAAATTAGGGTAAAAAAAACCAAACTAGTTCACAAACCCCCAACTTGGATCAACAAGCGCCAAAGTTTTCCAAACAAGCCCAAATTGCTTCAAAATAATCCCAAACATCAAATTAATATCAATGAATAGAAAAGAAACCACTTCCAAGGAGTCTTACACAGACCTAGGATCAGCAGGGACTCCAAAAAATGTAATCAAAACCCCCCAAAAATTTCCAAAATTGAAAACCTCTTGTACAGGAGGTACCCGTGAGTGTGAAAGGGATACAAGCACGAGGGACCCATGGGTGGAAAAGGATTACACCCATGAATTTTCTTCAGACTCGCGACTATAAGTACCACGATATCGCGAGTATGCAGAAAAATGCAAAAAAATGCAAATTCCACTAAAAAACTGAGCAAGAAAGGGTCTAGCAAAGCTTAATGACTGGTCCTAATATGAAATTCAACTCAGACCTTCAAATAAACTGTAAAAACTAGCCTTGGATACCCCAAAGCATCAAGGCTTCTCCCCAATGGATTCGCCAATTCTATTGTAATGGAAAATGTTCCTATAGTAGGGGTGAGACTACTAACGTACATGGGTAAAAATGATAGACATACAAGGTTCAACAATTACAATTATTAAGAAAAGAGATTAGGGTTTAGGAGAATGTGTACCTTATTCAGAAGGTTGATCCAAGCTTCTCCTCTTGTTCTCCAATGCAACAACCTACAAAACAACTACAAACCTTCTTCAAACTAATTTGACTACAAATAAAAGATTGATATTTATAAGGAAATAAAACATCAAATTGTAATCATATATGAAACATACATTAACAAATCTATTTGGGAAGGAAGAATGTCTGATCTTTATTAATGAATGAAGCAAGAACATAAAATTATACCTTCCTTCAAGCATGGCACTTCACGAAACCGAGATTCAAGGTACCTTTCTCCTCTTCTCCAAGGATGCCAATCTCTAATAAGATGTGCTAGGGTTTACAAGAAACTAGGGCACAAGTGGAGTCTAAATTCCTCCAACATAACATTTTTCGCCAATTTATACAATTTTTGGTGTTTATGAGGTATTCGCGTCTTTGAACAGGGACAACCAGCAGATACCTGTGACTTTTACCATATGCAACATGCATTTTTTTCAAAAACGCGCAGCTTTTACCATGTGTAACCTGCGTTTTTGTGGGAAAATGGTCAAACACAGCCTTTTCTGGGGGTTTTCAAGAGAAGTTTTTTTCTCCAAAAATGTTCCTAAGGTTCCTACGTATCAAATGGGCCATGAATTAGATAACTCCATCCATCTAAAGTCCTAGATATGCATCTTCCATCTACAAATTTCCTTTTGTGTGACTCACAATAATCTCATGAAGTGTTGTCATGCGACTAAAATATGTAAGTGTCATCACAAATAGAGAAGTGCCAATTTTGGATATAACACTTAGAAAACCAAAGCAATCCCCAAAGCACTATCATTTTCGCTTCTGTATGTGTGCCTTTACCTGCTTTCATCCATAATTTAATATAGTGAAAATCATTTTCTTTATTAGCATACCAACGCCAGATAATCCATTTTTCCCAGCACCGTCAAAGAAACCAACCACAAAATTTTCTTTTAGATGTGGTATGATTGGTGGTTTTAGTTTTTTTACTTTATCTCTCACAAGGAAGTCTTGTGCATCGCTTAAAATCTTCACAACAATGTCCTGGATGCATGGATAAAGATCATGGAAAATCAATCTATTACGTGTTTTCCATATTTCCCAAAAGACAATAAGTGGAAGGTTATTAATATTTGTATACTATTTAACCCAAACCCTAAGTACTTCCTCAATATTATCATTATTCCAATCAAGATGAAACATGAGGACTCGAGCTAAATTTTTCCACAAAATATAGGTATAGTAACATTGACCAAACAAACGAGTCACAGATTCCCTTTAAAATTTACAAAGAACACAAATACCATGTCCATTGAACCCACTACGCTGCAAATTTTCCAAAGATAATATCTTGTTCTTTAAAATTAACCAATAGAAACATTTAATTTTCAATGGAATTCTCCATTTCCATAAAGAATTATTCGACCAATCAACCTCCAAATCCTAAGTGAGTTCCAAGGAATCTCTATAGGCTAACTTTGCTATGAATTCCCCACAGGATTTATTTTTCTCCCAAATTATACAGTATTTAGAGTTCTCGAGAGAAATGCTCGCGTTTTGAAGAGTGACAATGAAATTGTCCCATTCTCTTGAAATACAGGAAGCAAAATTGAAATCACTGGCAGATAACCAAAGATATGAGATCCCATTTTGGTTCCTTTTAATTTGATTAAGCACAAAAATACTTTGAAGAATGCAACCATACCTGAGTTTTGAAGAGAAATAAGACTCTAGTATGAAACTGATAATAGGATCAATACCTATAAAAAGCCTATTCCTGCTACCAACCTCCCACAAACATGAGTTTTTAAGGCAGGAATTTTTTTTATAAAGATACACCAAATCAAAGAAGCGTTCTTATAAGTTTTATTGTGTTCATGAATCCAATGAATAGTAGTAAAAGACTTAATATATTTTTATTTGGTCACTCTATTCAATAAACATTGCTTGAACAGAAAACACCACATACTTTTGGCACACATAGACCAATTGAACAATTCAAAATTTGTAATGCCCCAACTGCCAACAGTTTTGGGTTTTGCAATGCTCTACGAAGAGGCTAAGTGAAATTTATGGATATTTAATATACCATCCCATAAAATTGAAACATCTCACTTTATATTTTTGATAAGATTGAAGAGGGAAAATGATCATAGAAAATCACTATATTGGTATACTCTGAAGAAAAACACTCAGCATAATTAAATGTCCCCAAGAGAAATCCATCTTTAAGACCAATTTTTTATACACATGTCCACCTTTTGTATGAGCCACTTCTAGTCATCACTAGTATGGCCATTTGGTTTGATCAAAAACACCAAATATTTCATCCCTTCATCAATTTTTACCATATTTAAAGGAAATAGAGTGGCAATATGATTTCAAATTTCATCATCCTCACATAAATAGATAAAACTAGATTTAGAAGGACTTATATCCATACTAGATGCCAACCAAAAAGAGTTGAAAAGAGACTAATAGTGCTTCCATTCCAATTTAGAACTCTGGCAAAAAATGAGAATGTAGTCCACAAATAACAGATGAGAGGCAAAAAGAAGAGAGGTTACGATACCCTTGATAAGCTTGAATTTGTTTGCATCATCAATAAGACGACTTAATCCTTCAATAACAAGAAAAAATATATAAGGAGATAATGAGCATCCTTGCCTAAGTCCTCGGGTGCTATTAAAAAAGGATGTCGGAGATCCATTTACCAAGATATCAAAGTTTTCCTAAGAAATACAGGCCATTATCCCACATGTAACCTCATAAGATAGACCAATGTGAATGAGAAAAAATCAAAGGAAATTCCAGTCTACTCGATCATATGCTTTAACCAAGTCTACCTTCAGAATAAAATCTCATATATTGCTTACCTTTACTGAATGAATGCTCTCTTGAGCAATGCTAACAACATCTAGAATCTTCGTGTTTGGAAGAAACCCAAATTGCTTTTCTGAGATGCAATTTCCAAGAATAGGATGCAATCAGTTAGCAATTATATTAGTAATAAGCTTGTAGATCAGTTTGCATAATGAGATCAGCCAAAAATCATTGAAAGAACCGAGATTCTCATGCTTTGTAAAAAGAATAATATAAGTCAAATTTAGGATTTTGGGGACAAAAAAAATTCTCCTGGGATCATTTACCATATTAGTGAGATCAATTCCAATCAAGTTGAATAAATGTATGAAAAATTCCATGGTCCATCCATCTTTCCCAAGACATTTATCCTTTGTAAACTGAAACAAAGTGTCCTTTATTTCGTTAGTCATCACTTCTGCACCCATCCAATTGCTATCATCCTTAGTAAAAAAAAATTAAGGTTACTTAAAACCTTCAATTTTTTATCCAACCGAGTAGAATTATCTTTACTGTAAATATTCCTGAAGAATTTGACTATTTCATCCTTCAAATTGGCTTGAGAGAAAAGGGTGGAACTATTCCCTGATTCCATATCCCAAATAGAGTTTATTATCCTTCTATGATTCACATAATTATGAAAGTATCTTGTATTGTTATCACTTGCTTCAAGAAAGACAACCTAGATTTTCAGGCGCCGGGATTCCTCCTCAAAATTTAATAACTCCTTCTTTCGAACTTGCAATTTTATAACCCTTTCTTTCCTATATGCTGAGAAAAAATCCACATAGCAAAATAATTGTTGTAATTCAGATTCAATACTGGACAATTCAAGTTGGTTTTCCTTTTTTCTTCTTTTTTTCCCATTTGATAACTTTTGATTTTAAAAGGGAGAGATTTATAACCATACCTAACATGGGACGAAGGTGTACATCTCACTCATGATTTCCAACAACATGAGACCAACTTAAAAAAGTATTGATCTTTCAGCCAACTATGATTAAACTTGAATGGAAAATGAAAAAAGTTATTTTCAAAATACAATTGTAAAATCACTGCTTTATGATCTGAAATACTTGTGGAAACTGACCAGGTTCTGTATATACCCATCAAAGAAAACAAGTGTTCAAACATAAAAAATGATCCAGTCTCTTTGCAATTCCCACACTCCCCACCCTCCCATTCCACCAGGGAGGAGCTATAGTATTTGGGACAATATCAATCGGTCCAAATTCTCAAAAAGAGGGATAAAAAAATATGCAATTGGATTAATTTGAGCATGATTACCCCTTATTTCAGAAGCTGAATGGGTAATATAATATCCCCCACAATAATTAACCCTCAATCCTTAAGTAAACCATTCTGATCAAAATCCTCCCAAAATTCCTATCTGTGGTTGTAAGGCCGATAAGTGTTTAAGAGTTTGATTTGTTCAACAAACCCTCTAAGTTTTCCTTCCACTAAAATACTTGCATTCATGGAGAAGGATTTAAAATCAACTAATGTCGGATCCCATTCCACAAGTGTACCACCTGACATACCATTTTCAGCCAAAGTACAACATTTCCATGAGGGTTTGATTCATTAATGAATACCCTACGGGCTTCATCATCTCTAAGAACCTGAGAATCAAAAGAAGAGTGAATTTCAAAATTTGGATGTAAACCCCTCGAAAACAGGGAGGGAATCTTAGGATTTATGTGACAGGAAGAAACCATATCCGTGGCCTCTTGGGATTTTCCTTTTTCCCCTTTTCAGGCTTCTAGATACTCACATTCATAGAACAAATATAGGATATTGGTAAAGTATCTGAGGATTCCTCCTTAAAACAAGAGTAGTTTTGCGAAGGGTTTAAATCAAGTTCACTAGAAACCATTTTTTGAGTGGAAACCGCAATAGAATCCTCAATATGGGAAGGAGAAATCTTAAAGGGAAGGGGTTTTACAGCATAATTATTTAAAGGAGGAAATTCATCAAGTGAAACAGGATCCTCAAAACCATACTTTAAAGGGACAATCTTAGCATGTCTAGTTACTACACTAGGAACCGCAAGGGATTTCTCAATAGGAGTAACATAATTAGTTTGGATTTCAGACTCATAAGGAGGATGTATAGAAAGGGAATAAAAATCATTTATTTATAAAGTTAAAATAGGATCATTAGAGTTACCAAAAAACATAATATCAGAATCCCTAAAACTTGAAGAATTTCCAAAGCCGGAAATTAAGGAGGAAGTAATTTCATCTGTAGAAAGAATTTTTAAGAGCACTGGTAAGGAATTACATAACTTACTCAGAATATTTGTAGCTGAGGAAGAGTCCAATGGGAAGGTAACATTGAGACCCTCTTCAAATTCATCTACATCTACAAAAGGGGAGGATTGGGAGTCAGTTGGACTATGTCCAAATCCCAAATTTGGACAAAAAGCTTTCACATGACCCATCTGCCTACATCTGTGCCATCTAAAAAAAACCTTCAAGTAATCAATTCGTTGAATAAATGAACCTCCTTCCCACACAATATCTAGATATTCTGGCAAACTGCAAGAGACCTCAATCTGCACTAACATTCTAGGGACCTTTCTTTCAGGAGCCAAAATATGATATTCTTCCATCATTATGAAGCGGGCAATTGAGTTTTCCACTGCCATAAAACCCGCAAGACTCCAACAATGAAGTTGTAATCCAAGTAAGAAAACCCATAGGTTCCTCTTTTTCAACTTTTATTTCCGAGGATCAAAATGTAATGTCCCCAGTTTGGCCCCATGGCAGTAACACTATAAATGATGTAATAGTGTTATGAAATCATGGTGAGGAGCTCAAGGCCAAGGCCCCGCCATCGATTTAGTGATGCATATGGGTTGCGTGCTAGCAATGCACATTGGAAATTCAAATATCATGTAATATGCATTTTAATAAAAATACCCACAACTAGCTATGCAATGCAACAAAGAGATGGGGGCATGATTTCACAAGGAATTGGGGGCGGGGAAACATTCAAACCCTTGAGCCACTAGAGTCAAGCCAAGTGTCAATAAGAGAACCCATAAAACCCTCTACTACCCATGTTGACTTTTCTACCCAACCATTGATTTCTCCCAAGAGTTGGTTGGGGAAGTTAATGCCTTAGGAATGGGGAGGTATGGCTGTCCAAAATCGGGTATGGGCAAGCCACCCTTCATGGAAAAACGTGTGGGTCTCCTTGGGCAGAAATAGAGCCACGAAATTGCTCCCTAGGGATTATTCACCATGGCCTTGCTCTCTCACGCAGCTCAAGCTGCCTGGGCGTTTTCCTCCCTCGTTTTTCTGTGTTTCCCTTCATCTTTTAGCTGGGAAGGGGCGTTTTTGTGTTGGTTACCCATGGGGAAAGAAAGCAGAACGTTTTGGGTCTTCCTGGGGGTCGTTTAGGCCATTGGAAGGGATCCTAACAAGTGGAGAGAAATCGGTTTTGTTCCCTGGGGTTGAAATCAAAATTCCACAGTTCGTTTGGGTGAACCACGAGTTGGGAGGACCAATGTGGACCCTGTTTTGTGAACACCTCTGTTGTAAATGTGTAACCCTGTCAATAATCATTTTGCTGTGAGAAAGAAGAGTATGATGGGTATGGGTGATGGGTAATCCATTGTTTTGGCTTGAGCTTGAGAGTGAGCATCCATTGTGCAAGTGTAGCCTGATAAACCCAGTTAGACTGGCTTGGCTAAAATAAAATGGTTAATGGACTGAATGTGAGCGTGAATGTCCCCTTTGTCCTTGTGGGAATCATGCCCAGCTCGGGGGTGGCCTTCGGACGGACCCAGTATAAGCTGTAGAAGAGCCTATGGTTGGGTGGAATGTTGCAGCGACATAGCTAGTTGCTTGGGACAATTGAAATGAAGATAAGTGTTTCTGTCTATGTATTTATTTATGAAATGTTTTTATTAATGCCTGAAATCTTGAATGCATATGAAGATTGTGTGGATATTGTTTTCGCTGTGTATAATTGATTGTTTACATCTGCACCCCCACTTATTAATTATGTGAATCTAGTATTGGGCTGAGATCATGTAAAGCCCAGAGTTTGGCATCATGTTTCCTGCCTTGCATTGGGTCAGCAGGTGGGTACATGACACAAAACCAAAGTGACATATAGAAAAAACCAAAGATCCATCTTCAATTACCCGGAAGCGATCTTCAATATTTTTTATGTCATCTTTGTTCTATGCAAAGGAGAAGGATTCTTCTTGAATTTGGATGTTAAGAAAGGGCCTTGCTCCACATGCCCTTCCATTATCTTTTTCTCTTTGATTATCCGTATTTTTACCTTATCCTTAGTCTTGGTGTCGTGTGTAGTGTGAAGTGTGCATGTTGGATTCCCTTAGTGAACCTCTGACATGGCATGCATATCCATTGGATATTAATTAAAATCTTGTAATTTAGTGGATATCAAATACCTTCCAAAATATTTTTGTTGAATAGTTTCCTAATACACATTTCCTATTAATAAAATGACATTTTCATTAAATATTCTAGGAATCCATTTTCCATAACATTTATAATACCCTGTTTTATTTCTATGTCTAATGTGGTGACATGAATCAACTACTATAATATTCAAATGAGCATTATGTAAACTCATTGACTACCTTTATTTCCCCCACTTTTCTATTTCATTTAAGAAATAATGCTTTCTCTACATGGATATTGGTGGTCATCGACATGTTCCATTGATTTAGAATTATTTCACAAGTTGGAAGTTCTACTGTAGGTTTTTAGGTCCCAAATTTCTAATCTTTTTAAAGATTTCCCTTCACATTTTGTCAGTTTACGTAGGCCATGCAATATTTTATTTCAAGTCCCATTAAATATATAGACATGAATTAAGCTTTGTAATATTCCAATAAAAACTATTACTGAATTTTGAATGCAAATGATTCACCCTCAAAAGTTGATGTATCAACATGCCCATTCAAGTATTGCATTACTTTTACCACATCATCTCGCTTGGTTAATATTTTGGATCTCTCTATTTTTTTCCCTTAGAATTTCATACTTTATGTAAAAAATGTAATATTGTCTTATTGTAATGTTTTCTTACACATAAGCATAGTCAACACATGTATCTTCAAAGACAATCTGCAATCATTCTAGCTAGTTTGTATTGCGTTCTACTTTGTAGTATTTCTCTATTCCACTCATTAAGAGGATTAGGGTTTCACTTTATTACTATTCTTCTGACAATATATTTGTGTGTTTCCATAAACTACTACATTCAATTACTTCTATATATAATCCCAATTAATGGCATTAGAGCAATAGGTTTTTTGAATTTTTTTGTTCATGTCTCCAACAAGGGCATGGTCTAGGGAGTCAATCCTTGAGGTAATCGAGCTTATGGAAGCCCACTCTCAGTAACCTAATTGGTCTCCAATGGAAGAAAAAAATATAGATAATGGAGTAGGATATCCTATCAATTTGTTTGTTAAGAAAGACTTTAGCTGACAATGGAGTGAGATGATGGATAATTTCACCCAAATCCTTTGAAAACTTGCAATGGTGGTAGAAAACCTTAAATAGGTAGATATTTCAGAGGTGAGATACCCTTCAATGTATGATTTAAAGTACAAAGGAACTCCTTTCTTTAAAAGAAACATAAAACCTTTTGTTATACTAGCTCATAGTTAACAATTAAACGATTGAGAAAATCTGCTTTTCCTTGTAAACTTTGAAGCTGGTGAACATTGCAAGGAGGATATAGTTTAATGATAGCCTTGAACTTCAAAGAATTGAACATAATCCCTTTGTTGGACACTATGAAACCCAAAAGACACCCATATTAGCCGTAGAAAATACATTTATGTGGATTCGAACAAATCTTATAGTTCATGCATAATTTAAACATAAGTTGAAGATGAGTATGTTGATATCTTCTCATATGAGAATCATGAATTGCTAGATCATCTAAATAAGCTTCAACAATAAGCTTGATATTTTCAAAAGAAAAATACATAGCCCACTGGAAAGTAACCCTAACATTTTTATGACCGAAAGGCATTTTCTGGTAAGCAAAAGGTACCTCAAGGACATATAAACATTGTCCTATGTTTGTCATTGGGACAAATTTGAATTTGGTTATATTCAGAGAATCCATTCATGAAAGAGAAGATCTCACTTCATGCATATTCGTTGACAATCTAATCAATAAATGGCATGTAAAAATTGTCATTTGCACAAGCCTTGTTCAAAACACTAAAATCCATGCAAGCATGTAAATTTCCTTTCTTCTTATCAACAAGAACATGATTGGCTACCTATTAAGTTAGAGAAACTAGGTAAACAAAACCAACCTTAACGAGCTTTTCTGCTTCAGCTTTAATAATTGTCGCCTTTATGGGATTAACTATATGGATTTTTTGTCAAATGGGTTTAACGTTCTCATAAGCTTTAATTTCATGTTAAAAAATGTGGGGGTCGATGCCTATCATCTCCTCATATGACCAGGAAAAAACATCACATAATTCTTTAAATATTTCACTATACATGTGAATCTCTTCTGTGGAATAGTTTTATTTAATGTACAATTTTTTCTAATACTTTTATATTGGAATGTAATTTTCTTCGATAAAAGGCTTGGGTGCACTTTTAAGGCAAGAATGAAGAACTTTAACATTCATAAGTTAGTAGTTGTGTGACAAGAACTGGGGAAGGCCTGCATGATTCTACTATTTTTCTACTTTTTTGGATGTTTGAAGTTACCCTTAATCTCTTTCTCAATTCCCTTATGCATCTAATGGTGCCAAGGAAATGTTCTGGAATGGCTCTTTTACAGTAGTTCAATGGCCCATTGATACAACCATGGATAAGTTATCGATTTTTGGGGGGAAAATAAGCATTCCAAAGCTATGGCAGTAATGGTAGCAAGAGTAAGTATATTCATCTGGAACAAAATCTCATCATAGTAGTAATAGCTTGCAATTATGGACATCACATAGATAAAAGTAGAAAGGACAGATAAATCATGACATTGAAACCAGTGATGTGAGGAGTGGAGTGAAATCCAATATATCTTCCTTCCCTTTCCTTTCAATAAAAGGGGGTTTGTAGCAGAACATGAGTTACAATTGCTTAATGATGGATAGATCAGAAAAGATTATTTATATGATCACTACTAAACTGTTTGGGTATATTCTGGCCGTGATCCTATTGGGTGTTATACTCCAAAAGTTGGCTACAATATCTTAATGGCATGTATGCATGAGGTCAATCAAGTCTATTGGGTTGGAAATTGTGGTAATTTCCCTGCCACTTAACACCTCAAAATAGATATTTTATTACTGCGCAAGTGGAGGTGGTGTTCACATCACCCCTTCGTTTGGTAATAGACATACGAATGAGCTATTAGAGAGAAGATCTCAAGATTCTATGGAGTATTCCAGGGTAATAGAGTGCACATGTCATATGAGCATCCTTGAATTTGCATACTGATTGAGGGCACTATAACAAAAGGTAAGACCAACTCAGAATACTTCGTGTTTGCCTGCCTGAATTTGTTGGAAACTACATCACAAACTCTTGTAACCAAGTTAGTATTTGGTCCATTAACAAACACAATTGTTTTGTTGGTGCTTGACAATGAGTATACATACACGGTAAATATAAAGATGAAATATAATGATTAAGAGTATTTGTTCATTAATTATTGATAATTAATTTAAATAAAAATTAATCGATTATATTATGAGTAATAGTGATTTAAGTTACATAGCTTAAAAGCCAAAGTTAAAATAGTTATAAAATATTTGAAACTTGTAATAATGTTAATTTATTATTTATGCATTCTCTACCTCTTTTGGTTATCATCAAAATTCAAATTCAAATTTTCATTATTGAAATTGCATTTTTGAATAAATCCTCAAATACCTCTATGGCATATGCAATTTGAACCACTAGTATATGCAATCCAACAACCCTTCTCAATTTTTTCCCATATTTCAAACAAAAATATTGAATTGGAAAAATGTCCAAATCATAACATAGTAATGTATTTATTTTAATTTTAGATTTAATATGTATAAATTTTTTTAAAAAATGAGTATAATTTTTGAAGAAGTTTAGAAGTTAGAGGTTATGCATAACTACTTTTTGGTTACTTAAAATAACGAGAAGGAAATTAAAATAATGTTATATTAGATATATTTAAGGGTGTTGAATCTGTTATGTATTTAAAACAATATTTTTATTTATCAAAAAATATAAACAACAATTTTATCAATCCAAAGTTATAATTTTGTAAAAAATGGCATAGCCAAATCTTTAATGATAAATTAACAAAATTCAAAATTGTAAATCGCAAATTTGAATCCACTAATTTTGATTTATTATTAATTACTGTGAATTGGAGTTGACTTGTTCCAATATCCATGAAAGAAGAGTTTCAATAACTTTTCTTTGAAATTAAAGTTGGTTATTCTTCTCTTATTTTCATTTTTACATTATTGAATAATTATTTTAAAATTTATATTTGATTTATGAGACGTGTCACTAAAATATTAAATATATATATTATTTTAAAATTTATATTAAATTAATGAGACTTGTTACTAAAATGTTAAATATATATATATATATATATATATATATATATTTCAACCGAAAAAAAACGTACTATTGCTATTCATTGGAATCAAATAGTACAAAGATGGTCAACCTTATACATCAAGGTTTTTGCATCATGTTCATGGCTACTTAATATATTACACATTTATATGATATTATGATTTGGAATATGTTAAAAAGAATGTTAAATTTTCAATCTTTTTCTATTTTTTAATATAAAAATTCAACTAAACAATCTTGTTTACTAAAATTAATAACAAGTTTAATATAAAAATAAAAATAACTTCAACTTCCTAAAAATTAAAAATCATTAAACTATGACATTTTCTAAAAAAATCAATTTGTGAATCACTACTTAGTAATGAATATACACTTTCAAAACTATTCTCCTAGGATTTAATTACCATTACTTTATTTCACAATAACAATATCTTATGTTTATTGAGTGGTGAGGTATTTTCATTTTTTTCCTCCCTACAAATTCCATCACCTCTCCACATGTATTACACAATAAAAAACTTAAAAAAACCTAGAATAATTAATTAAAAGAAAACTCCAATTTTACACGCATAGTAAACAATTAAAAGGCACTAATTACTCACACGTGCGCGTTCTCTCCGCGTTATTCCGAAATAAATTAATAGAAAATATAAATTTTAAAATTCGGAATTTCGCTGGAAAGGAAAAAAACTCACTGAGACTTCAGTCTTGCTAACCAAATACAATAAAGCAGTGTTTAATAACTTTAAGTATTATTACTATTATAATAAAGCAAAGTTTCATGATCCATTATGTGCGTAGATTTCCATAAATCATTGTGTCCCCTGGCTTCACGTCACCTTACACACAACTCCAAATAACTTCATAGATTTGGACCTTCTAAAGTACCCATTGCAAACCATTCAGTTTAAATTAAAAAAGTGTATTTTATTGATTAGACGGAAGTT
This sequence comes from Larix kaempferi, assembly GCA_027924585.1. Classification (NCBI taxonomy): domain Eukaryota; kingdom Viridiplantae; phylum Streptophyta; class Pinopsida; order Pinales; family Pinaceae; genus Larix; species Larix kaempferi. The sequence goes on along the minus strand of BSBM01001112.1, from coordinate 1,801,404 downwards.
GCTCTTTAGTGAAGGAATAAATGGCACGGATAAATATCACCAAAGATATGGACCTTACAAAGTACGCATAGTTAATCGTTGCATTTAAATAATAATAATACTCGGTTCCAGGCACATATTCGGTTCCTGTTCCATCCTTCAGCAAGCCAGTAAATCGTAAGTTTAGGATGCTGTTACCCAAAACATAATAATAGCATAATAATAGTGTAAACAGATGGTAAATGTTCAATTTTTTGTTTTTTAATTATTTTTTATTTCTGACAAATAATGTTTATAGCAGGACAAAATTGTCATTTTAAGGTTTTCCTCCAATAAAAAATTAAGAATTAGTATTTTTAAAATTTAAAAACTATATTTTATTTTTTTTAGTATTTAGTTTAATATTTATTTTCTATAAAACATTAAAAACTATGGAAAAAATATATTAGAAATTACATAATATTTAAAAAGTCAATTGAAATTTAATGGAAACCCATTGCTATATACCTTGCCTTTGTAGGTATATTAAACTTAGAACTAAACAATAATATAGATGTGTAGTTAATGTAATATTCATAATCAATAACATACTTTATACTTATTATTGATATTCATAAATCATTTCGTTTAAATTTTTATTTTGAAATTTTATGGTCGATTTTCATGGTGATGGATATGTTAATTTACACAAAAAGTTTTTTTATTTTTTAAATAACTAAAAATAAACGATAATATAAATGGTAGTTACTGTAAAATTACATCATATCATTTAATATTAGTATAAACTAAATAACAATTTAATTGGATAACTTAGAGACATGATAGTATTGTCAATGCCATATCTACTCAACAACAACATTAATAATAACAATCAATTAACACCCATAACCGAAATAGTACAAGTTAAACTATCAACTGTGGTTGTGGTGGATGATTATGAAAAACATAAAACAGATAATACGGATATAAAGTATATGCATTCCAATTGAATGAATATATTTAACATCCCACTTTGGAAGTGTCCAAAGTATTTGGGTTTGGAATGGATGATGTGTCCATCCATGTTAGATTTTTTTATAACATTCACAACATACTACAAGATATACACTGGTCGATTTCAAAGTTTTTATTTTACAACAATAAAAACAGAATAGAGACGTGCACTTTCCAAAAAGATTCAAAAGAAACATGGAAGTGTTGTACCTTTATCCCACTTCTCTACTGGTAGACACCATAGAGATGAGACTTTGAGTACATCACATACCATCAAAACTACTGCCATAAGAGCATAATAAACATCGACAGTAAGCACTATTATGAAAATACAATTATATTATTCCACCTTAAATATAAGTAAACACTATTATGAGAATACATATATATTATTCTAGAGATCAGTGTCCCTTAAAATTAGATATGAAGGAATGCTTACTATTTTGAAACAAAGTATTCATGGCTCGAAACCTTTAAACAAAGCTACGTAAGTCAACTATAATTACTCTATGGGAGTCGACTATGTGTCGAACATAGGCTGAAATTAAATTACTGATATAGAGTAAGAACCGGGTTCTATTGGGATAGTGCAGCGGAATTACATAGTGCTACAACATTTGTCTTAATAAGTTGCAACTTAACACAAATATACACCGATTCTAAAAGGAGAAATTTCTCATTCACTATTAACCAAAAATGGACACAGATACTATAAAAATACATATGATACTATATGCTAGTGTCTATCTAGAGACATCCAGATAGTTCTTTCATCTACTACATTAATTGCATACAATGCAGGGAATACCTCTCATCTCTAGGTTTCTAGACAGTTCATTAATCTTCGTCATTAAATGTGACAGTGACTGTTGCACAAATTATTATTTCAATACTCCTCTTTAATTTCTGCCATAAACTTATCAAATACATCCAGCTACAGTTATGACAAATTTAACATTTCATACTTGTTGGTCTAAGTGTCAACTAGGCTTACATCATTAGAAAAGTATCTTAAAAAACTATTCATTTGATATTTTTGCCTCTGATAGGTGTAACTCATCTTTATATTCTTGCATATGAAAATTCCTTTTTTTTTCTTCATTTGCTCCAAAACCTTGAAACATGTAAACATTGTTTTTTGCTTCAACTTTATCTTTACCTTGATCTTCTTCAGCTTCAACTTCATTCTTTTCTTCTTCTTTGTGGAATGTGGCTGCATACAACTCGGTATCTTCACTTTGCTCTTCATCATTATTTCTGTTCTTTTAGATTCTTTAAGCTTGTTTTGATCATCATCCATAGCAAACGTTTTTATTTTTATTTTCCTGTAAATTTCTTCAATGAATTCTTGAGCCTTTCTCCTTTTATCATCAATGTGATACTGCGATATTTTCTCCTTAATATCGAAAATCCACATTTTTCCATTAACAATTGCATTATAAAACTTACATGTTTCCATTAACAATTGCATCATAAAACTTTATAGTGGTTTTCTTCCACTACACTTTTCTCTTTTCCAATTTTTTCATGTACATGTATATTGTTGCTACTCTGTTGCATCCAAGCTCTTATGCTTTTATGAATTTGCTGAAATATATGACCCCAAGGTTGGGTCAAACAATAATTTTGTAATTTCCTCCTAGATTTTCCTTTACAGATTGCAAACTTGCTCCAGAAATACCTGCACATGAGAAAATCAACCCAAAAATATTTCTTCATTTTTTTTTAACATTGTTAAATACTGCGCAGCCTGGAACTTCAACAGAGTGCGTCTCATCTTCCTTTTATTCACCTTTAACCCCTAGTTAATTTTTTTCAAAACCTTTAACCTTTCTTTCAGCAAAAGTGTTGTCCGCTTCATCCTCCTTGAGCTTTGCAAGCCATTCTTCAAGAAATGCTAATTCTGAATCAAGTACATCATTCTTAATTTCAAAATTAGCTTCAATCATAAAATCAAAATATTTGTTCTTTTTGGCAGAAGCATAAATTTCTTCGATTATACTATTAACTATTCTGAATGTTAAATTTTTCTCATTTTCTTTGGCTTCAATTTAACTTGTTTCAACATCATTTTCTACGATGAGATCTTCATCTTCAATTTCATTTTCCTCTTTTCTTTGTTCATCCTTTTCATCTTTATCATGTTCGAACTCTCCTTCCTTATATTCATATTCTTCTTCTTTTCTCTCTACTCTTGCATGACTTTTCTCAATGTCACCAACCTTATATACTTTAGAAAAAATCATATTTTTGTCTTCATTTTCAACCCTTATCATGGTTTTTTTTCTTCACATCTTTTTCTCTATTTACAAACTCACAAGTATCATCTGATTCCATTTCTACAATTTCTTTAGTAACAAATTCTTTGTCTTGATCTTCTGCTGGATGCACACAATCCTCAATTTCATCAACAATTTGCAAATCTGAATACTTTTCATTGATTTCCAACAATTCAATGGATTTCTTACATTCATGGAGCTTGTACTTTCATCTTCATTTTCTATAACAAGCATGAGATTATTTTCAATAGTATTATTGGTGTTTAGTCTTTCATCTTGCTCACATGCAACAACAAGATTGTTTCTTTCTTTCTCACCTGTACCTACACATTCACAATCATGAAAAACGTCAATAGAGTCCACTAGCCTCATGGGCATGTCCTCTAGCTGGGACCTCCGATCTATGAAAGAACACATGATGTATTATGCATCACCATATCCTTTTTGCCTTCTTCATTCTTAAATGCTCCCTTACACATAGAATAATCAAGCTTCTTTTCTTCAATTTCTTTTCTGCATTTTCTTCAGCTGGGCCGACACATTCATTGATCTTTTTAAGCTCATGCTCTGTTTCAGACACATAGGCTACAATTCCTTTAATATCCCCAGTAGTATTTCTTTGTATTTTATCTTCTTCTTCAACATTTATATTATTAAACTTTTTACTATGTGTTGCTTCAAAAAGTTGTAGAAAGTTTGCATTTTCGGTTTCTTCAACATGATTTTCATCCACAGTTTGAATCTATTCTACTGCAATGAGGTCATTATCAGACTTTTTTTATGTTTTCTGCTACTGCTAATTTTAACCTATCTTCACCTACTTATTCAATGGTATTTTTCTCATCATCTTCATCAACATTTTTTTCTGGATTTTGTAAACTACAAGCAGCTTCACTCACATCGTCATTAACATAGAATGTAGTTTCTTATTCATTTCTATCATCAACAATAGCCATTAACATAGAATGTAGTTTCTTATTCATTTCTATCATCAACAATAGCCATTGCTGAATTTAGCAAAACATAGAATTCTACATCAAGAGTTACAAAACCATCATCCACATGTGTTTGAATATGCAGGATTTTGTATACTACAAGTTGCTTCACTCACATCGTCATTAACATAGAATGTAGTTTTGTATTCATTTCTACGATCAACAATAGCCATTGATGAATTTAGCAAAACATAGACTGCTACATCAGGGGTTTCAAAACCATCATCCACGTGTGTTTGAACATAGTGGGATTCGCCAATATCATTAACAATTTCTTCAATTTTAACATCTTCATTATGCTTCGTTTCAAAAAAAGATGCATTTTCAACTCCATTTCTTGTAGCTCTGCTTCTCGCATATATGAACTGCATTTTGTTTCATCCTTTATATATGATCCAACACATCCACCATTTGTTATTTCAATATTTTTAAATCCTCTTCATTCCTATGTTATGCTTCAAAGACAGAATAATCTTCAATTTTATGCATTGTGGTCTTAACAACAATATGATTTCCATTTACATTGGCGTTGCTCCCCCTTACACCAAAAGTTACCTCCAAAATATTCCAAGCTTCTTTGGTTGTTTTGGCTGTTGCAATTTTAGGAAAAATTCTCTCATCCATAGCTTGTCGAATGACAGTCAATGTTGTTGCATCATTCCTTTTATCTACTAATAATTTATCTTTTTGATCTTTTGTCATCGCCTCATAGGCTTCTTGATCTGGTTCTTCAAAACCGTTCATCAATACCATCCGCAAATCATCAACACACATCCTAGTCTTCATTTTGATTGACCAAAGCTCATAGTTCTTACTGAGAAATATGGGGGACAATAAAAGATGTTGTTCTAGTCATCTTGTGACTGTCCTTGATTGCCATCAATTTCACTAGATTCCACAATACCCGTCACAAGCATTTCTGCAATATTATTGCCAACTTTTTCTGCATCAAAAAATTTATTCTTCATTTGTTTGAGCCTTCTACTCTTTCCGTGTAATATCCCTGATCATATTGAAGATGATACTATACAAAAATTAAAACTTATAACAAAAATTTCCACAAGAAGAAACAAGTTTATCACTAACCCCTCTCCCTAAAAGGACCAAAACAATAGAGATAAAAACTAGAACACATGGACAATAATTCCCCCGGCAAGGAAATAATCCCAATCTACAAACCAACTTCCCTTGTTCCATGTGTGGAGAATATGTCAATTACACACGCCATTTCCCATTGATACTCGAGTGTTGACAACTAATTGAAGCTAAGAAGAAGGCTGGCACTAACCCTCCTCAAGCAAAAAACACACAATCTACACAATAATTGATATTGCAACAACCTTTTTATAGTCAAGGGGTTGTATCCCAATAACATTGCCCTAGGAGAGGTTCTTTCTAAAACTTATATATGGATACAAAAAAGATCCATTTTCAAATCAATAATAAAGGTTATGCCATGCCCAAATCAAAACCTAGAGAGGATACACCCCTACCACTGTTAGGACATTATAGATACAATTCCCAAATCTAGGTGATGCCAAAACCACCAATACAATATACTCTTCACAATTCTCACATGAATTTTTCACATAACTATAGCATTGTAGATAATATGACCCAATCCCCTCCCTCCATGTCCACTCTTGAATCTCTTCAGTCTTTCCATTCCCAAAAGAAGGCATTACTCTCGACATTGAGCACAATCAACCCATCCAATTCACACTTTATGAACTTTGATGTAGGAAATGGTGAATCTCAATTTCCATCATATGTCTCTTTCCAAATTCTCATTAGTGTCAAGAACATTATCATTCATCAATGCATAGTCTATGAAGGAGCATCAACTTGTGTAATGTCAACCCTAATTTACAAGCATATTGGATCACCTGGCCATTAGGCCTATACCAGAATGTCCCTATAGAATCAGGGGGGTGGGGGTGGGGTGGCACTCCTTCATATTGAAGTGGCTAACACACAACTCAATTATGACATCCTCTTAGGTTGTAGTTACATGTATGCCATGAATTTGGTTGCATCATCTCTATTCCATATCATGATGTTCTCCAACAATTGGAAAATGGTCACTCTTGACCAACTCACATACTATGATCCTTTCCCCAATGATAACCAAGATAATTTCCTCCACATTGTATGATCAAAATATCAACCATCATCTGTAGACATGGGTCTTGGAATTTACAAACACACGACATTGTTGGTGGAATACGATGGCACAACACAAGCAACCCTAGACTTTATAAATGGTATTATGTGCACTATATTGACATCAAAAGATAAAACAACATCTTCCTCTACTTCCATTCCCTCATCTAAAAAAAATCATCACCCAAAAGCAACAACCATTACCCCATATTGTTTAACACCACTAGTGGTCCTAATCCCCTTTCATCCCCCCCATCATCCATGCAAGGAACACCAATCATGGCCACAAACACTTTTATAGGAATTATTTTGGGGATATTTGTTTGGTACTTAACCCCACAATATATGTATATTTTATCAATACCATATGCCCATTTAAACTTTACCCTATAATTCCTTTCTAGAAAATTACCTATGGTGACACTATGTCAGATGGAAATAATGACGACACTAGCATTGATCAAATTTAATTCTAATCATGGGTGCAACAAGCTATCAAAATAGAAATCCATAACTGCACCAACCAAACCCCCTACCCTGAGAGTCATTCCATGGTGCACTTTATGTAGTATAGCAAGACACACAGCTAACTTTGCTAAACATTACTAGAGATAAGGAACTTGCTCTATACACCTATAATCACTACACATGAATCCAATAACAATCAATTAACACCAATAACCGAAATAGTACAAGTTAAACTATCAACTGTGGTTGTGGTGGATGATTATGAAAAAAATAAAACAGGTAATACGGATATAAAATATATGCATTCCAATTGAATGAATATATTTAACATCCCACTTTGGAAGTGTCCAAAGTATTTGGGTTTGGAATGGATGATGTGTCCATCCATGTTAGATTCTTTTATAACATTCACAACATACTAAAAGATATACACTAGTCGATTTCAAAGTTTTTATTTTACAACATTAAAAACAGAATAGATACGTGCACTTTCCAAAAAAATTCAAAAGAAGCGTGGAAGTGTTGGATCTTCATCCCACTTCTTTAGTGGTAGACACCATAGAGATGAGACTTGAGTACATCACACACCATCAAAACTACTGCCATAAGAGCATAATAAACATCTACAGCAAGCACTATTATGAAAATACAATTATATTATTCCATCTTAAATATAAGTAAACACTATTATGAGAATACATATATATTATTCTAGAGATGAGTGTCCCTTAAAATTAGAGATGAAGGAATCCTTACGATTTTGAAACGAAGTATTCATGGCTCCAAGCCTTTAAACAAAGCTACTTAAGTCAACTATAATAACTCTATGGGAGTTTACTATGTGTCGAACATAGGCTGAAATTAAATCACTGATATAGAGTAAGAACCGGGTTCTATTGGGATAGTGCAGCGGAATTACATAGTGCTACAACACTTCTCCTAATAAGGTGAAACTTAACACAAATATACGCCGAGTCTAAAAGGAGAAATTTCTCATTCACTATTAACCAAAAATGGACACAGATACTATAAAAATACATATGGTACTATATGTTAGTGTATATCTAGAGACATCCAGATAGTTTTTTCACCTACTACATTAATTGCATACAATGGAGAGAATACCTCTCATCTCTAGGTTTCTAGATAGTTCATTGATCTTCCTCATTAAATGTGACTGGTGCAGAAATTATTATTTGAACACTCTCCTTTAATTTCTGCCATAAACTTATCAAATACATCTAGCTACAGTTATGACAAATTCAACATTTCATGTTTGCTGGTCTAAGTGTCAACTAGGCTTACATCATTAGAAAAGTATCTTAAAAAACTATTCATTTGATATTTTTGCCTCTGATAGGTGTAACTCATGTTTCTATTCTTGCATATGAAAAATCCTTTTTTTCTTTATTTGCTCCAAACCATAGTAGCATAATTCGAGTACGAATACAATTCAATACGGAAAAAATACATAATGAAAATATCTAGTACGGATAAAATACGGAAGTAGCTTGCTTATATATAATATTTTTAATCAAATATTTACAAATATACCAATAATATACATAGACATTTATATAATAAAATTTAATCTATATTTAAAAAACAAAAATATGAAATCTCAACAACATAGGATATGGAAGTGTAAGAGTCGGCAACTACTTATTAATAGTTATTTTAATAAGCAAGTATGAAATTGAATGGTATTTCTATTTTATAGTGTTTAAATAGTTAAAAAAAAAATGTTTTGTTTTTAAATTGGTTTTCAAAATTTAATTGTCCACTAATAATTTGTATTCGTATTACACCTACACCGAATATTCAATGAATTCTAATTTGTTCCAAACTTCCGTATAGAAAGTACCAATACGGATGAATTATGCTACCTTTCTTTTGAAAACAAATAGACTTTAATTGTCCACAAAATCTAATTTATTTTTTTTCAAAACCTTTAACCTTTCTTTAAGCAATAGTGTTGTCCGCTTCATCCTCCTTGAGCTTTGCAAGCCATTCTTCAAGAAATGCTAATTCTGAATCAAGTACATCATTCTTAATTTCAAAATTAGCTTCAATCATGAAATCAAAATATTTGTTATTTTTTGGAAAAGCATAAACTTCTTCGATTATACTATTAACTATTTTGAATGTTAAAATTTTCTCATTTTCTTTCGCTTCAATTTCACTTGTTTCAACATCATTTTCTACGATGAGATCTTCATCTTCAATTTCATTTTCTTCTTTTCTTTGTTCATCCTTTTCATCTTTATCATGTTCGAACTCTCCTTCCTTCTATTCATATTCTTCTTCTTTTCTATCTACTTCTACATGACTTTTCTCAATGTCACCAACCTTATATACTTTAGAAAAATTCATATTTTTGTCCTCATTTTCAGCCCTTATCATGGTTTTTTTCTTGACATCCTTTTCTCTATTTACAAACTCACAAGTATCTGATTCCATTTCTGCAATTTCTTTAATAACAAATTCTTTGTCTTGAGCTTCTGCTAGATGCACACAATCCTCAATTTCATCAACAATTTGCAAATCTGAATTCTTTTCATTGATTTCCAACACTTCAATGGATTTCTTACATTCATGGACCTTGTACTTTCATCTTCAATTTCAATAGCAAGCATGAGATTATTTTAAGTATTATTATTGGTGTTTATTGTTTCATCTCGCTCACATGCAACAACAAGATTGTTTCTTTCTTTCTCACCTATACCTACACATTCACAATCATGAAAAACGTCAATAGAGTCCACTAGCCTCATGGACATGTCCTCTATGTGGGACCTCCAATCTATGAAAGAACACATGATGTATTATGCATCACCATATCCCTTTTTCCTTCTTCATTCTTAAATGCTCCCTTACACATAGAATAATCAACCTTCTTTTCTTTAATTTATGCATTTGCTTCAGCTGGGCCAACACATGCATTGATCTTTTTAAGCTCATGCTCTGTTTCAGACACATAGGCTACAATTCCTTTAATATCCCCAGTAGTATTTCTTTGTATTTTATCTTCTTCTTCAACATTTATATCATTAAACGTTTTACTATGTGTTGCTTCAAAAGGTTGTAGAAAGTTTGCATTTTCGGTTTCTTCAACATGATTTTCATCAAAAGTTTGAACCTATTCTACTGCAATGAGGTCATTATCAGACCTTTTTTATGTTTTCTGCTACTGCTAATTTTAATCTATCTTCACCTACTTATTCAATGGTATTTTTCTCATCATCTTCATCAACAATTTTTTCTGGATTTTGTAAATTACAACCTGCTTCACTCACATCGTCATTAACATAGAATGTACTTTCTTATTCATTTCTACCATCAACAATAACCATTGCTGAATTTAGCAAAACATAGAATTCTACATTAGGAGTTACAAAACCATCATCCACATGTGTTTGAATATGCAGGATTTTGTATACTACAAGTTGCTTCACTCACATCATCATTAACATAGAATGTAGTTTTGTATTCATTTCTATGATCAACAATAGCCATTGATGAATTTAGCAAAACATAGAGTGCTACATCAGGGGTTTCAAAACCATCATCCACATGTGGTTGAACATAGTGGGATTCGCCAATATCATTAACAATTTCTTCAATTTTAACATCTTCATTATGCTTCGTTTCAAAAAAAAGATGCATTTTCAACTCCATTTCTTGTACCTCTACTTCTAGCATATATGAGCTGCATTTTGTTTCATCCTTTATATATGATTCAACAGATCCACCATTTGTTATTTCAATATTTTTAAATCCTCTTCATTCCTATGTTATGCTTCAAAGACAGAATAATCTTCAATTTTCTGCATTGGGGTCTTAACAACAATATGATTTCCATTTACATTGGCGTTGCTCTCCCTTACACCAAAAGTTACCTTCAAAATATTCCAAGCTTCTTTGGTTGTTTTGGTTGTTGCAATTTTAGGAAAAATGCTCTCATCCATAGCTTTTCGAATGACAGTCAATGTTGTTGCATCATTCCTTTTATCTACTAATAATTTATCTTTTTGATCCTTTGTCATCGCCTCATAGGCTTCTTGATCTGGTTCCTCAAAACCGTTCATCACTACCATCCGCAAATTATCAACACACATCCTAGTCTTCATTTTGATTGACCAAAGTTCATAGTTCTTACTGAGAAATATGGGGGACAATAAAAAATGTTGTTTCAGTCATCTTGTGACTGTCCTTGATCGCCATCAATTTCACTAGATTCCTCAATACCCGTCACAAGCATTTCTGCAATATTATTGCCAACTTTTTCGGCATCAAAAAAATTATTCTTCATTTGTTTGAGCCTTCTACTCTTTCCCTGTAATATCCCTTACACATAGAATAATCAACCTTCTTTTCTTCAATTTATGCATTTGCTTCAGCTGGGCCAACACATGCATTGATCTTTTTAAGCTCATGCTCTGTTTCAGACACATGGGCTACAATTCCTTTAATATCCCCAGTAGTATTTCTTTGTATTTTATCTTCTTCTTCAACATTTATATCATTAAACATTTTACTATGTGTTGCTTCAAAAACTTGTAGAAAGTTTGCATTTTCGGTTTCTTCAACATGATTTTCATCAACAGTTTGAACCTATTCTACTGCGATGAGTTCATTATCAGACTTTTTCTTTTTATGTTTTCTGCTACTGCTAATTTTAACCTATCTTCACCTACTTATTAAATGGTATTTTGTTCATCATCTTGATCAACAATTTTTGCTGGATTTTGTAAACTACAAGCTCCTTCACTCACATCGTCATTAACATAGAATGTAATTTCTTATTCATTTCTACCATCAACAATAGCCATTGTTGAATTTAGCAAAACATAGAATTCTACATCAGGAGTTTCAAAACCATAATCCACATGTGTTTGAACATGTTGGATTTTGTAAACTACAAGTTGCTTCACTAACATCGTCATTAACATAGAATGTATTTTCATACTCATTTCTACGATCAACAATAGCCATTGATGAATTTAGCAAAACATAGACTACTACATCAGGGGTTCCAAAACCATCATCCACATGTGTTTGAACATAGTGGGATTTGGCAATGTCATTAACAATATCTTCAATTTCAACATCTTCATTATGATTTGTTTCAAGAAAAGATGCATTTTCAATCTCTATTTCTTGTAGCTATGTTTCTCTCATATATGAATTGCATTTTGTTTCATTCTCTACATATGATTCAACAGAACCACCATTTGTTATTTCAATATTTGTATAATCCTCTTCATTCCTATGTTATGTTTCAAAGACAGAATAATCTTCAATTTTATGCATTGTGGTCTTAACAACAATATGATTTCCATCTACATTGGTGTTGCTCCCCCTTACACCAAAAGTTACCTTCAAAATAGTCCAAGCCTCTTTGGTTGTTTTGGCTGTTACAATTTTAGGAAAAATGCTCTCATCCATAGCTCATAGCTTATCGAATGACAGTCAATGTTGTTACATCAATCCTTTTATCTACTAATAATTTATCTTTTTGATATTTTTTCATCGCCTCATAGGCTTCTTGATCTGGTTCTTCAAAACCGTTCATCACTACCATCCACGAATCATCAACACACATCCTAGTCTTCATTTTGATTGACCAAAACTCATAGTTCTTACTACGAAATATGGGGGAAATTAAAAGATGTTGTTCTAGCCATCTTGTGATTGTCCTTGATTGCCATCAACTTCAGTATATTCCACAATACCCATCACAAGCATTTATGCAATATTATTGCCAACTTTTTCTGCATCAAAAAATTTATTCTTCATTTGGTTGAACCTTTTGCTCTTTCCCTGTAATATCTCTGATCACATTGAAGATGATATTATACAAAATTTAAAACTTATAACAAAAATTTCCACAAGAAGAAACAAGTTTATCACCAACCCCTCTCCCTAAAAGGACCAAAACAATAGAGATAAAAACTAGAACACATGGATCAATAATCCCACCAGGCAAGGAAAGAATCCCAATCTACAAAGCAACTTCCCTTGTTTCATGTGTGGAGAATATGTCCATTACACACACCATTTCCCATTGATACTCGAGTGCTAACAACTAATTGAAGCTAAGAAGAAGGTTGGCACTAACCCTCCTCAAGCAAAAAACACACAATCTACACAAAAATTGATATTGCAACAACCTTTTTATACTCAAGGGGTTGTATCCCAATAACATTGCCCCTAGGAGAGGTTCTTTCTAAAACATATATATGGAGACAAAAGAGATCCATATCCAAATCAATAATAAAGGTTATGCCATGCCCAAATCAAAACCTAGAGAGGATACACCCCTACCACTAGTGGGACATTATAGATACAATTCCCAAATCTAGGTGATTCCAAAACCACCAATACAATATACTCTTCACAATTGTTACATGATTTTTTCACATAACTATAGCATTGTAGATAATATGACCCAATCCCATGCCTCCATGTCGACTCTTGAATCTCTTCAGTCTTTCCATTCCCAAAAGAAGGCATTACTCTCGACATTGAGAAAAATCAACCCATCCAATTCACACTTGATGACCTTTGATTCAGGAAATGGTGAATCTCAATTTCCATCATATGTCTCTTTCCAAATTCTCATCAGTGTGAAGAACATTATCATTCATCAATGCACAGTCTATGAAGGAGTATCAACTTGTGTAATGTAAATCTTTATTTATAAGTATCTTGGATCACTTGGCCTAGTTCCATCATCCATTGCTATTCGTGCTTATGATGGTAGGTTGCAAAAACCATTAGGCCGATACGATAATGTCCCTATAGAATTAGTGGGGTGGGGGTGGGTTGGAACTCCTTCATATTGAAGTGGCCGATACACAACTCGATTACGACATCCTCTTAGGTTGTAGTTATATGTATGCCATGAATTTGGTTGCATCATCTCTATTCCATATCATGATGTTTTCCACAATTGGAAAATAGTCACTCTTGACCAAATCACATACTATGATCCTTTCCCCAATTAAAACCAAGATAATTTCCTCCACATTGTATGATTAAACTATCAACCATTATATGTAGACATGGGTTTTGGAATTTACAAAGACACGACATTGTTGATGGAATACGATGGCACAACACAACCAATCCTAGACTTTATAGATGGTATTATGTCCACTATGTTCACATTATAAGATAAACAGCATCTTCCTCTACTTCCATGTCCTCACCTAAAAAAATAATCACCGAAAAGCAACAACCATTACCCCATATTGTTTAACACCACTAGTGGTCCTAATCCCCTTTCATCCCCCCTCATCATCCATGCAAGGAACACCAATCATGGACACAAACACTTTTATAGGAATTATTTTGGGGATACTTGTTTGGTACTTAACCCCACCATATATGTATATTTTACCAATACCATATGTCCATTTAAACTTTACCCTTAAATTTCTTTCCAGAAAATTACGTATGGTGACACTATGCCTAGTGGAAATAATGATGATAGTAGCCTTGATCACATTTAGTTCTAATAATGGGTGCAACAAGCTGTCAAAATAGAAATCCATGACTGCACCAACCCAACCCCCTACCCCGAGAGTCACTCCATGGTGCACTTTATGTAGTATAGCAGGACACACAACTAACCTTTGGTAAACATTACTAGAGATAACGAACTTTCTCTATACACCTATAAGCACTACACATGAATCCAATCCCTCTAGATGGGGCATACTAGCTACCCCTCTAATAGACACCTCCAAATAAAATAACAAAACATAATGAACCAATCATGCATGCACCATATGTTTTTCGTTTTGAAATTACCCTCATCATTGTCCTGAGTTCCCATGATTTCAAAATTCCCTTGCTATGATTAAGTTGACTCAACCCCTTGTAATTAGCTCACAAATAGTTTGTCTCGCGACATCCCCCATCAACTACATAGCTATGTTTGAGAACGCATTGACTCATCAAGTGTGCTCATCATGTGCAAACCATGCTTACATGATTTCGATAGAAATTATCATGATTCCATTTAGTAAATCCTATTGTCCCTTGTACCCGACACGTACACTAATTCAATGATGCACTACTTGTCCATGTCGATCATTTCACTAGTACAAAATGAGAGATAAGTGACCAAAAAAAGACCAAAATCCGCATATAAATGACCACTTTTGAGTTGGTGACCACTGGTAGCAAATTAGCATTCATATATCACGCAACCAAAAATGTGGTCATATTTAGCTTGGTCATTTATAGCTTATCTTGTGGTCATATATTTGGTCATCAATTGTCACAATTAATGACCAAATTTATGACCACTTTTTTTGTCACGTGATAAATGACCACTAATTTGCTACCAACGATCGCCAACTCAAAAGTGGTCATTTATATGCATATTTTGGTCACTTATCTCTCATGTTGTACTGATGGTCATTTATATGCAGATTTTGGTCATTTTTTAGTCGTTTATCTCTTTTTAGTGGTTCAGGATATAAATAGGGCACAGAGAAATTGAACCACCAACCTCCTGCCTATAAGGAAGGTGCTCTACCATTGAGCTAGCACCCTTAAATAGAATTCCTTATGGGTTGTGCACCTTGCAGTTATTAAGAATGCTCTATATTAGAATTTAGAGTGGATTTGCAGTGAATAATTATGAAGCTTTCTTTGTTTGCTTAAATCAAAAGCACGTAGATTCATATTGATGAGTTATGAGAAGTCTCTAAAATGTTTCTTGATAATAAACATTTGCAAATCTTACAACCAGTGAATTAATTTTTTTCTCTAGTGATGAGTTATGAGAAGTCTTTGCAATGTTTCTCGATAATAAACATCTGCAAATCTTATAACCAGTGAATTAAGTTGTTGCTCTAGTGGTGCATTTTTTACTAGCATTTAACAACATGTATCACTCAAGTAGCCCATAAAGATGTCTTTGAAGGTATTATTAAACAAATATCAATATAACGTGAAAAATGCTTGCATGGTATCCTATGATGGATTCTTCTTAGTGATTTACAATTGGAAAACCAATACACTCCATCAAATGAAAAGTAATAAATAATAAAAGGCTAAGGACTCAAAATAAAATAAAAAGGTAACTTTTTTAACTACAAGAGGAGGATAAAAAGGAAGGGAATTTTTTTTTTGTCTCTTATTTAGATCATTTGTCATTATATTCCTTTGTGCAAGAAGCACTATGAAAGTATAATAAATGGGAAGCTTGAACAATTGAAGTTACCTAGTAATATCTTCATGTTGCATCCTACTAAGTGCCATGCCTCCTAAAAGGGAAAAGCTGATCTGAGTACTTATTTGAAGGTCATGGCTTGTTCTAGAACTGATCTGAGTACTTCTTTGAAGGTCATAGCTGTTGAGGTCTGCTCTATGCTTTTTTTATGAAGTACCCTAAACCTAATCTAGTTTGCTAAGACTTGTTTTGACTTGTTTTTTTTTTGTACTGAGATCTTGTTGAGGTCTATTCCTTTGTATTATTACTTATCATAATTTTTTTTTGTGTTGTGACTTTTTTTTATTACATCTTGTACTGAGTTTCTTGATCAGAACTCTTGTTTTGAGTCACAAATATTTAAGCATTAAATTTTGCAAATGAAAGCAACTTCAAACTGCCTACATTTTTTCTAAGTAATAAAATTATTGAAGAGCTTTAAAATATTCTGGTTCTACCTTCCTTATTATGGTAGATTAAATATAAGATTGTAATAAAGCTTCCACAGAGCCAATACAAATTCCATTCTTTTGTTGTTAGTCAAAAATTCACCGAATCTGTTCTATAATGGAAAGACTTAATGGTCCACTTTATTTATCATCTAATATATGTCTTCCCTACTACAGGTTATTTTAACACAGTAATTGACATGTCTACAATATAGAATGTGCAGGGTAGCCAAAAAGAGCCTGAAACCACAGAAGCACCAAACTTATCTCCATGTTAAGGATATCCACATTGGCATTTTGGTAAAATGCAAAATGTTTTTAATTCGGAGCCCATCTCTAATTGGTAACAGTCCAGGTCTCTGCCCACATGTAGAATTTTTTACTTTTTTTCCGTAGGTAGGATATTGATCAAAACTTGTATAACAGGATTTTGCTACATGTTGGATCTACTAATTATGGTTACACTATAGACTATGATTAAGTTTTAAAATGCTCAAGAAATGATAGTTAAGTGGGATAGATCTACTAATTATGGTTACACTATAGACTATGATTAAGTGTTAAAATGGTCAAGAAATGATAGTTAAGTGGGGTAGAGGCAGCGAAAAGCCATAGTAACTGTGTTACAACCTAGTTCGTATCCACAAAGTTATTTACTAATACACAAGTAACCTATGTGGTTTTGGTTTGATCCATGAAGGTATGGTTGTTAGAAACTAAAGTTCACATTTTCGAAGGGCCTAAGTTTGACTTCAAACAAAAATTGAGTTGGGTGTTTCAAAACTCATCAACCATACCTCAAAGGGAGGTGTTACTCTAACTTCATGAGACTTCATGCCATAGACATCTTATACTATGCATGACTATTCTACAATTTGTGTTTGGACTCTATTTTTAATTCATGAAAAGAAAGTAGGGTAAATAATCAAACAGAATGCAAGTTTGACATTTATAATCCTTAGTGATAATTTATGTGAGGGAGAAAGGAAAACTATCGAAGTATAAAGGTAGATTCCTTTGAAAGGAAGACATCCACTCTTCGAGTAAAATCAAGGGTCAATTGCCCCCACAAAATTAGGGGGAAAATTAAGGTAGGTGTTGGTACCAAAATTGACTATGCCAAAATTTTAATTTCTGACCAAGATTTAAGATCTGGCAGCACATTGATTGGAAAATCTAAAGAAGGCGTTGTCGGAAAATCCAATAGAATTTTCACCAAATCCCTTAGTTTTTAGTGTCAACCTAGACAGTTCTTCATCTCAAATATTTACCTTTGGAAAGTTTTGTAACTTGTTTTTGAAGCTTTGTTTGAAATGGATAAGTCTCCCCTTCTTGATGAATTCATCAAACTCCACCAAATAATGTCATAAATCCAAATCAACGTCCAAAATTGATGCTTTTAATGGTCATCTTAACTTTTATGTCTTTAATATATCCAAGTTTATCTCATGATTGTGCGCCTTTGTTTAAGGGCTTCTCAAATCCAAACAAATAAAAAAAAATTACTTTGCTTTAAAAGCCAATGACATTACCTTTATTCTTTATTTGTGTATTAGTAAAGATGAGCAAATAAAAAACCATCCAAACAAATAAAAAAAATTACTTTGCTTTAAAAGCCAATGGCATTACCTTTATTCTTTATTTGTGTATTAGTAAAGATGAGCAAATAAAAAACCATCCAAACAAATAAAAAAAATTACTTTGCTTTAAAAGCCAATGGCATTACCTTTATTCTTTATTCTTTATTTGTGTATTAGTAAAGATGAGCAAATAAAAAATATGGTTTGGTTTTTGCACCATGTATGCACACATGGAGTGCCTATCAAGAGACAAGGTATTAAATGCTCAATGCAACGAAATATGCGAACAGCAAGATATATGAAAACCCAAAATGCACTTCTTCTTGTCCATATGGGATAGAAGCTTTCGAATGCAAAATAACACTGACCGCTCGAGACCCAAATGAAGTGCCCACTAGAAAGGGGATAAAGATTTACAAAGCACCTAGATGTCATGAATATAGTCTATCCTCTGTCACTCCTCAGGGTCTATCCATTGGTTGGAGATTCTAATCAAACGGTGTATTCGATGCTCAGGGTTTTGCCATCTGCTTCGTGAGTTTCAACAGTGTTGAATGTCTGTCTGCAATCATCAAGAGAATTTGTTGAAGGAAAATCACTTCATTAGAAGATACCGATATCCATTATTACTTGACAGCATTCAACAACATCTGCGCACACTGAAAATAGAGCTTTTGTTAAAAAGAATGGTCACAGTGTTAAACATTGAAGAGCTCTGTTGATGTGGTTGTTGACCTTTGTGTAAATTTTGTGCATAAACAAAAAGTCATAAAGCGCCATCAAGTTCCACTACGCAAGAGAATGCCAGGATAGTATCCAGGTGTCCAATGCGTTCAAGAAACTAGTTGAGAGAGATGCTATCAACTTCAGTGATAACTATATATCAAAATATCAGAGTGTGAGCAGTTTACGATTTTGGGGACTGTTGAGGGAAAGAGATTTTTAGGCTATATGTCACTATGGTGTAGCATTTTACAGTTGAAATTAAGTAATATGAACACAGTCGTGTGCATTTTGCAGTCACCAAAAAGAGCTAGGCAACCCTTTCTCACATTTTTGCTTCATTTCCACACCTTCCTAAGGCTGGCGAAGTTAATACCGAGGAAAAATAAATTTTAGCAGATGAGTGCTCAAGGAATAAGTTGAACATATTGGTAAAAGCACTACTAAGGGAATTAAAATCATAACCTCGGTCCTGATTCTGCAAAGGAAATTGAATATACAATTTTCAATATTGGAATCTAAGGCCTAGTAGCTGAAGGCCTAGCAGAAGGCAGGCAAAATGTTTTTTTTCGCATTTGCTCCCGTCATAGTATGTGATTACCTCATTGTGATAAAATAAAGGATGATATCATATTGGAAGTTCTACTTGTAGGACTTGCTTCAAATGGTGCTTACAAGTTTTACAATGATCATAATATGCTTTGGGGTTTTCCAGTACAAACTTTGTCTATTTCTTTCCTATTGAAGCAATTTCCAAAACTGCAATTCATGCTAAAGATCTCGTGGATATGTGAACAAGTTGCATTCTGAGCTAGCTTAGATAATATAGATGGAAGAGGTCCTGTATGCAGAGCAGATATTGGGCTCAAAAAATCAATCGCAGAAATGAAGGCATATATTCCAAATTTCCTTGATTTCATTTATTCATCATGGCAATCAAAAAGATTGTTTCCAAATTTTTAGAGAATGATGGGATAATCAATTGCACATTTTAGGTGGAAAAGTATAATCAGAATATATATTTTGGTCAAATGAATCGAGTACTTCTGGTTCTAAAGGGCAGAATATATTTGGAAAATTCCTGGCAATTAATCAATTCCAGATTTTAAGGAAGCAACTTCAGCAGATCCAGATTTGATGAAAGCACAAAATATTAGATTTGTATATTTCAGGCTTATTTATATTAGATTTACCCCAGAAGGAAGCCACATCTATTTCGGTTGCAACAACCTCCTGTATAGACGAAATTCAAACTCTATACTAGAGCGGCCTAGATATTTTCAGATTTTCTTGCTTGTCAAGCAAAGACACGTTAAAAATGGCAGTGGTGTATTTTAAGGTGTTTTTCTCAGTAAAGGACTCCCACTTCTACGTTATTTCAACAAAGCCCCAACTTTCTAAGATGAATTTGACCTTTTTTTTTTAAGTGTTTGTGGATATTTGAGAAATAAATCCATGTCTCTGGGAAGTCTGGTGTAATATGTCTCTGGGCAGTCTGGTGTAATGAACATCAGTAATGACCCTAAATATCCATGTTGTTGGGCACATCCTGGTCCTTAAAATAAATTCTCAGCCCCATTTGAATTCCTAGTTAGCAGTAATCCAATTCTCGGCAGATTTATTTGTGAGAACGACCCTAAACCTTCAAATCTGGGCAAAATTTATGGGTAGAAAAGACAGTAACATAGCAATAGGATGAAAAATCCCAAGTCTAGGTGCAATCTGTGTAAAGAACAGTAGCATAAAAGTGTCCCTGGGCATATTGTAGTAGCAAAAACCTGTATCTTAGCTTCGAATCAGCAGTAGCACTTCATCATTATCAGTTATGGGAAGCTCACATGGCATATTATGTTGTTTTTTAAGCATTGTAGGGTGAAGTTTTCGCAGGCGTTGACCCAGATGGCTTGTCTTCGCTTTCTTTGAGGGATGATCCACCTTTGATTGTTGTTTTAAGAGGTTTGTGCACCTTTCTTGGAATAATCAAGGTACAATCTGGGAAATAAAACTCCGCAGTGAAGAAGTATGGCAACATCGATGTGTTATAAAGGCTCCTCTATCTATCACCTGAGGCTGGCTTAGTAGTGATGATCCAATCCACATAAGTCATTCTTAGAGGCAACCGGTTCCCGTTACAAGTAAATTCAACCATGTATATGTATGATCGAGGACACCAGTGAAAATCTTATTTCATCAAGCATTCAGACTTGGAGGATAATTTTTAATTGAAGGAAGTCCTTGTTTCTATGAATTGAGTATTGGATCACTCCATTGGAGTTATAGAGGCTGGCCTCTCTTAGAATTTTATTCACAACCTTTGTAATTTGAATCCATTTAATCCTTCTCTAGATTTGACAAAGGTTTTTGGGTTGATTAAAGTTTGTTGGTGTTCTTTGGTTGGCAATTTTGGTTGCAACAATGACCCGGTGCAAACCCTGCGATGGCAATTTTAGGCATCAGGTGATAAACGGAATTTGTGCTTGGAAACCCTGAAATCAAAGCCCAGTTTCATTACAAAATTGTATATGGGCCGTTGGATGAGTTTACTGAACGGTGTTGATCTGGTTGAATATACTATCCATAATCAAACTACATGAAGTAAATCTCAAACGTCGATTTGAAGAGATCAACGGTGGCTAAAACTTACTAAATGGCAACTGTTAATAAACAATATCAAGTTGTTTGGAATCACACACTTTGCTGAAAATTATCATTTTTTCCTCTTAGGTAGAACTGGGCATAAAATCAATCAAGTTGATGGAGGTTGAACTTAATTATTTATACAAAAAAGGAAATAATCCATACTAATCACTGTCAAATAGAACATAAAAACGAACACCAATTGTTGAGAGAGTATGGCTCTTTTTTCTTGCACAGAGTATAATTTTCATTCAAATTGCTATAGAATATGACAAAAACCGACTTCTATTAACCTATAAGAGAGTTGAGGAAAACCTTACTGTGAATAGTACTACAGAATTGAGGCAGACCTTACTGTGAATAGTACTACATAATCTATCTCGTGCATGTGAAATTTTTACCACAGTAGTTGAGGTATGGGGGGACCATATTCATGATAAATATATCCTAGCTTTTGATAAATCCATCCTTGTTGAAGGAGATATAACTACCTAGCAATCTAACCGGCCTCGGATCTGTCAAGGAAGATATGGCTCCCCCTACCACTACTTTTTTTTCTTTCTTTAAATCACACAGTAAAAAAAGAGCATGAATAGACAAAGCTAACCTTTTTATTTCTTACTTGTTGGAAGTGATGCATCTTATCTTGAATGGACCAAGGAAAAGGTAGATATCTCCAGCCGGCATGAAGAGAATTGATAAATCTTCATTTAGTAAACCTATAGAACCTTCATCCTCCCTGGGTAAAATTGACTTATCAGATATGAACTCTATTCAGTAAAGAATATTAAAAAAAAAACCCTAAATCATAAACCCCCGAAGTGATGCATCTTATCTTGAATGGACCCAGGAAAAGGAAGATATATCTGGACGACATGAAGAGAATTGATAAATCTTCATTTAGTAAACCTCTAGAACCTTCATCCTCCCTGGGTAAAATTGAATTATCAGATGTGAACTCTCTTCTGTAAAGAATATTCACAAAAAAACACTAAATCATAAACCTCCGAAGGGATGCATCTTATCTTGAATGGACCCAGGAAAAGGTAGATATCTTCGGCCGGCACGAAGAGAATTGATAAATCTTCATGTAGTAAACCTCTAGAACCTTCATCCTCCCTGGGTAAAATTGAATTATCAGATATGAACTCTATTCAGTAAAGAATATTCACAAAAAAACCCTAAATCATAAACCCCGGAGGTAAAGAGATACATAAAATCAAATGAAAAAATGCTTAAAAAAAACTCATAAATCCCCGAGGATAAAAGAAGAATGACAAACCTTGATAGACACTAGATTTTGGGCAAAGAAATATGTGAAATTTGGTACCAAAATCAAATCACTACCACTGATTGAATGCAACCACTAGCCATGGTTAATAAACTAATGCCAGTGAATCAACTAGCTTTGCCTCTACTAGAGTCTATCTCGCTTCCAATACCAAGTAAAGGGTGGTTTTCTAGGTTTTGCATCTCACCGAGGGACAGGAATTCCGACGCTGAGCTTTACGCTGAGCAAAAGCTTTGAGGTTAGCCGGGTTGTACCAATTCTTTGTTTTGGAAAAAAATGAATACCTTTGTTGTTTTTTTGTTTCTTTATATATGTTTTTGTTAATTTTTTTAATTATATATGTTTTAGTTATTTATTTTATAGATAGTTATATTATATTAATCATTATTTTTTACTCGATATGTTAGAGAAAGGTTAAACATTATATTGATTTTCAAGTGAAAATTAATTTCTAATTTTAGATAGAAATAATTATAATATTAAATTTAATTTATAAATGAAGATTAGTAAACTAAATTGAATTGTGAATATGTTGAACAAAACAAAACCTTAATTCTAAAATACAAATGAAAAGCAATTTTATTCCAATAAAACAATCCAAAAATATCCATCAAATCAATCTATAATTAAATCATTGTTTTTATTCTAAAGAGACCATGTTGAAGGTGTAAAGAGTGCGCAAAGAAATAACCCTGGTTGCCTGCTTAGACTTCCCATTTGGTTATGAAACGAGAAAGTCCATGAATGTTTGAGCGGGTGTGTATTTGCAGGATCTATAGTCCTTTCAATCGCCTCCCTTGACTCCACAATTTCCCCTTATTCCATTTCTTTGCTCTCTTGTTGTACCTTTGATAAGTCACCCAGCTCTGCTTCCCCCATTCTTCTTCTTATGTAATCACACTACATGTCTACAACAAACCCTTAATAAAAAAAAACACAAAAAGACAAAGAATTGGTAGTCAAACTCAAAGGGGTGGCCATCCTCACCCAAACAAATAAACCCAATGTAATGTAGAAAGACTCCAAACGAAGTGCCATAAAGCATTCCAGTTGATTCACAAATTTGTGAATTGATTCTGTGAATGCCCTAGAGTTGCAGTTGGGCCCTAGTTTCTTGATCTCGTTTGTGAAATTTTCCTTCAATTACATTTGATTTTGAGGAATTTACGGTGAGGATAACACACTAAGAAAAAATGGCAGCAATTATATGTAATCTAACCATTATATTCATTGGAAAAAGAGTTGGGGTGAGACAATTGAGATTGAGGACAACCTCAGACCCTCGTAAGCCAAACTACCCTCATAGCCTGCCCTTATGGTGGGTAAGTTATTCCTACGTAGAAGATTCAAGTTGTTCAACTTACCAATCAAACTATCCCTACATTGTATCTCTCCCTTCAATGTGATCAAATTAATTTTTCCAAGGTAGTTAAATAATTAATGGGTGAATCTGTAAAAAAAATGAGTTTTAATATTTTATTTTCAGTATTAAAAAATCGCTCTCCCATATAAATTGTGAGGATTAATGGCCCTAGACTTGTAGGCATTTAGTTGAAATTGAAGTCTCCCTTTACGAATTAGGAGTGGATTATTTCGGGTGGTTAGATTTTTCCTACACACATCAATGTAGTTACATGTTAGGGGCTTGTGATTGTATCAACCTAGGCTAGGGCCTGAGTATTTTAGCCATTTTCTTGTTATGAAAAAAAAAAAGGAATAACAAGCCAAAGGAGTTAGGTGGATGGGGCCTAAAAAATATTTTTATGTCTGGAAAGGTTCTTGCCGCAAAAGGGCTACGGAGATTGGTATTTAACGATAGTCTCTGGTGTCAGTGTGTCACTCAGAAGTTTTATAGCCATGGAAGGTCTTAGATCATATTATGTAAATCATGTAAATATGCTAGTATGAATTCCTAGTGTGGAGCTCAAGACCAAGGCCCCACTAGAGAATAGCTAGGTTTGTATGGGGGAAAGTAAAATCATATGGGCCATGTGTTAGTTTAGCCCGATGAAATTGTAAAGCTATGTAAATAATTATGCATAAATATAATATAAAATTGTGTTCAATGGTTGCGCGGAGCACAAGACAAGCTATGATTCCACTAGAGGGGAAAAGAGGGGGCTTATGGAAAAGTAAATTGTCCATTCTCTTGCATTGAATGGGCGTCAAAATTTGATAACCCTTTCGGTTTATACCTTGGAAAACTAGGGGACTCGGTCCGAGGGACTTGATACCTTCCGACCTAGCTTTTTTATTTAAATTGTCCTAGAATATAAGTTGTGTGACACAGCTCACCTCGAGGCTTTTCACCTTGTATAAATCCATGGTCCTAGAACTAGGATTGGGATTCAATCAGTTGCATCGAGCTCTCTTTGTAATGCAGTAACCGAACGCAACTCCTCCACTGATCGAGCCATGATAGGGGTTTTAATTATGGATGGTATCATTCCCCCGGGTGGTCATATTTCTCTACAATTGACGGGTTTCCAAATGTTTTGTTTGGTATTCAGCCATGTTGCATAATGATTTTTTTATTTTATTTACAATATTATATTATAAGCGTGTTTTAACAATATTATATGTTTTGGTTTTAATTTATATAGTTTATATATAAACACATATATTCCCATGTTGTATACTGATTTGTTATTTATTTATTTATTTACAATATTATATTATATTATAAATGTGTTTTAATAACATTATATGTTTTGGTTTTAATTTATATAGTTTACATATAAACACATATATTCCAATATTTATATATAAATGATGAAATATGTATAAATTGTGTTACTCGGGTAGATGTTGTGGGAGCTAGGGACATGTGATCCTGAAAAAGCTAAAAATTAAGCTAGAGAAATAGTTTCTAATTGAAATAAGTACATGGGCGGGAGGAATAGTTTCTAATTAAAAATAAGTAGATGGGTGGGAGGAATAGTTTCTAATTGAATGGTTTTTTATTTTTTGTCCCTTGATATAATGTTGTGTATCCATTTTCTCTTTTAGATCTTTATTTTACACCATTAACAATTTATTTATTCAATGTGAGCATGAGGAAATATTAGAATCATGGTAACTCTTTTTTAAAAAGAATTTTATAGAAGGGAGGATTTTTTTTCTTTTCAAAATGGAGGATATTGGGGATTTTTTTGTAGGGGGGGGGACTTGATGGGAACTTTAGAACTTTCCAAGCTCATGCGCGAGGAAAACCGTGATGAATGCAAGATGCATATGGATAATTAATGGAGGTTGTGAAATTGACAATTTTTAGCTAACATGACGCAAAATACATGAACTTGCCGAAACTTTAACAAATTGTTGAGAGGGTCAAATAACAATGGTTTTGTTCAAACAAAATATGAATGTGACTAGTATGACAAGCCAAACAAAATGACACCAAACTCACGACATGATAATGCCGAGAGGGAAAGACAACAAATATCCAAGACTCGACTAACCACACTATGATGATGCACATGATGTAACTTGGCGGATCTGTCAAAGAGATAATATGAAAGAAAAAAGGTGAAATAACATATAGACATGATAAGCATATTGAATTGGATGTGACAATATAGATGAAATGATATTGCAAAAAATTTCAGTAGGTTCCTCTATGGCGTCATATTTTGACACTAAATCATGTCTGAATGCATTTGCATTGTTACAATTTACTAAATTTTAACACTGTAGATGGATTCAGAGACCCCTTTCTTTATAACACTGCAGATGGATTCAGAGGCCCCCTAGAAAGGGGTCTTTGAATCCATCTGCAGTGTTAAAATTTAGTAAAATGTACAAATTCATTGTAAAAATTGTAATTTTCCATTTTGGAGTGACACAACTAAAAATGACCAAATAAATGACTAATTATTATGTGGTCATTTTTAGTTTAGTTCTTATATTGTGACCAAACTAGTAATTTATCTTGGTCATTTGTAGTTTAGTTCTTATCCCGTGACCAAATTGGTCATTTATCTTGGTCATTTTTAGTTAGCTCACTTAAAATTTCTCAATTTTGGTAATTTATCCCATGAAAAAATTTTGGTGACCAAATTTTTTGGTCACCTGGTCACTTATTTCTCATTTTGTACTAGTGTTTCATTTTATAACACACCACTCATTTCAATGCACCATTTTGCATGAAAATTGAACTAATCATCTCGAGTAGATGTGATTATGTGTAAACCCTCCTCCTAAAACAATCCCACAATACTCTCCACAAGAATAGTCTTACCTCCTATGTAGGATAAAAAATTACCATGTTAATATCCTTTACATATCATCACGAGTCATTTATATGAGTGATGAAACTTCATCCTTACCATCAAAAGAGTTTATTGATAAAATTTCGATGCACACATATATTGTGGTAGATGACATGCACATGTCTAGTGTGAATGAAATCTCATCCATGCATGATGTTCTGCACCAAAACAACCATACTCTAGATAGTCTCCTAGTTGAGCCAGGAAATCTAGATAACTTCTTTGACCACCTCTTCCACTTTGATGAGGATAAATTATAATCGTTTACTATCCCTAATGGACCTTGGAACATGTTACATCGTTAATCATCCTTTTTACCTCAAAGCATCGCTACAAAAAACAAGATGGCTTAATAATGTACCATTGAAACCAAGCATTTAATCCATTTCAACCCTGCCGACTGATTTAAAAATCCCATCCCTACTTCTGATGCTTTTGAAGAAGGAAACATGGCTAGAATTTTCCCCACTATCAAAGTGGATATTTCAATCACCCCAAGTGTTATATAAAACATCTCACTTGGTGCCTCCTTCTTGTGAGAAGAGGCGATTTCTAGCAAAGCATTATTCCAAGAGTTTCTACCTATTTTCTCCTAGTCATACACAAATATTCCAGTCCTCGATATTTCCATTCTCGAACATCACATCAATACATGGATTGAAACTTCACTCATATGATACAAACAATTTCCTGTTCACCCCTCTAATGCATTTTCTATAAAGGTAGAGAAAAAATAGATTCACCAAGTAGGATTCTTTTATTTTATTTCTTACTCATCATATTCACCATATTCAACCACCATTATCCATAGACAACCAAATTCATCCATAAGCACCCATTGTCATAGATGGTAAAACATGGTTAGCCATGTTTGACAATAGTCAACAATGTTTTCCCATCATTAACCATGGTTAAACAAGTTCAAATTTTTTCAATCATAGTACACAATGTTCAAACATACTCAACTATAGTCATATATGAGTAACTATAGTCAAACATCATCAACCATAGTCATCCATATTCTACCAAGATCAACCATTTTATAACTTAGTCTAGCAAGGTTAAACATGGTGAACCATTCTTAACCATAGTTAACCATGTTCATCCATAGCTTGGTCATCCATGCTCAAACCATCATAAGATGTCATAAAACTAGGATAAACCATGGTCAAACCATAGTTAATGAAATTCATCTATAACTTGGTAGGCCATGGTTAAACCATAGTTATTTATTTTTAAGAATGATCAAGATTATTCAACTATGGTCTACCATAGCCAACCATTGTCTAACATGCTAAACCATGCCTAACACAAGTCAACCCCAATGAATGAATGTAACAACCTGATTTTGACCTCGTTACCATATACATGTAAATGATGTAAAAATAGTTATAAAAATCGTGGTGAGGATCTCAAGGCCAAGGCTCTGCCATGGATTTAGCATTTTATGTGTCGGGAAGTAAACATCGATGCATATGGTTTGTGCGCTAGCCAAGCACAATAGAAATTACAAATATCGTGTAAATATGTATTTTAATAAAATACCCACAACTAACTATGTAATGCAATAAGAGTATTGGGGCATGATTTTTACAAGGAATAGGGAGGGAAAATATTCAAACCCTTAAACCAATAGTGTCCATCCAAGTGTCAATGAGAGAACCCATATACCATTAACTACCCATTTTGACTTATGCACCCCATCATTTATTTCATTTGAGAAGTGGTTAAGGTAGTTATTATTTTGGGAAATGGAGAGGTATGAATGCCCAAATTTCATGTATGGGAAAGCTACTAATTTTGGAAAATCTTGTTTGGCTCCTTGGGAAAGAAAAAATCCACGAATTTGCTTCCCTAGCCATTATTCATCATCCAGTTTGGCTCTCTCACGCATTTCTAGCTTGTGGGGCATTTTTCTTCCATGTTTATCCCGTGTTTCCTTTATTTCTAGCTGGGAAAAGGGAATTTTTGGTGTTGCAGAATGACTGGGAAGGAGGGAGTTTGCTTTGGGGCTCCATAGAGGCCATTTTTTTCCATTTGAATGCTCATATACCTATGGGAGAAATCATTTTCTTCCCTATGGTGGATTTCCCCCTCTCACAACTCATTTCTGGGTGCCACAATTTGAGAAATCGATGGACATCTTGTTTTGTGCATCCCACAATTAAAAATCATTTTATCCATTCCCAAATTTTGTATGTGTTGTGTGTGTGGGGATATTGATGTGAATTGGGTTATGTCTATCCCTTGTTTTTTATTTAACTGTGTGTAAGAAACTAGAAGTGGAAGAGGATTAGAATTGGCTTGATAAACCTAGTTAAAAGTGTAACTTCACAAAAAAATCAAAGGGATTTAGCTACTTTCTATGTGTTAAGTTTATACTAATTTGACTAGCAAGATCACTGAAAGAAACATAATCACAAGATAGACAGAGATTTTACCCTGGGAAACCCTCATGGGGTAGAAAACCCAACAAATATTTCCTCAATAAAGATGATCAACCAAATACAAGATGTATTCCAAGACTAGAGCTCCTTCTCTACCTCCTATGCAGACCTCTCTCTCACTTGTGCACTACTTTTCGAGTGATGGAAGAGTGAGATAAGTGAGGAGCATCCTCCTCTATTTATACTTGTTTTCCAATTGAATTTTTACCCTATGGGGATGACCTCTCCTAAGAGGGTCTAATAACCCCTAATAAATTAACTCAGGTCCGAACCCCCCATGGGAGATCTAATAACCCTAGTTACCACAATCCATCGGAGGAATAAACATCTCCGGATATACAATAGGGTCACCTCGGAGGGATGTAACATCTCCGGAATAATAAAGTACAAATATAATATTCTTGGAAGTTACAATATTTCAACACTCCCCCTTAACAAGAAGGATATTATAACAACATCTGCAGGAGCAAGGAGTCATCAACTACATGGTACATGATACATCTATAAATCATTGGAATCTTTCTTCATACATCATCATTAGTAACTCAAACAGTTACTGGAACATAATCAATACTAAAACATCAACATCTTCAGTACTAAGTCTTCATCTTCTGCAGCACTTGAACATCCACGGTATCATCATCTGGATCTCTCGATCAATAGCCTCATCATCTACTGATCATCATCATAATAGCATCAACAACATCACATCATCAAATGGAGCCTTCGATCAACATCGTCATCATGATCAGCAGCATTGTCATCTAGACCATCACTATCAGTAGCATCATCATCTAGATCATCACGATCAACAACATCGTCATCTAGATCATCATGATCAACAGCATCATCATCTAGATCATCAGGATCAATAGCATCATCATCTAGATCATCACGATCAATAGCATCGTCATCTAGATCATCACGATCAACATCATCGTCATCTTGATCTACACACGATCTAATTCCAAGATGATCAATCCTGCTCACTTTAAGATATCTCTCATGTCTATGGATGATACAATCCAAATCTTACTTATAGGATGATCAATCCTTATCACTTTAAGACAAGTCCCATGTCTATGGATGATGAAATCCAAATCCAATTCTCGAGATGATCAATCCTGATCCTTTTAAGACAAATCCATGTCTAAGGACGATGCAGTCCTTGATCCATTTAAGACAAATCCATGTCTAGGGATGATGCAGTCCTTGATCCATTTAAGACAAATCCATGTCTAGGGACGATGTAGTCCTTGATCCATTAAAGACAAATCCATGTCTAGGGATGATGCATTCGTTGATCCATTTAAGACAAATCCATGTCTAGGGACGATGCAGTCCTTGATCCATTTAAGACAAATCCATGTATAGGGATGATGCAGTCCTGACCACAGTGCCAGTCCTTTTTCCTACTGGATGTGGCCTAGATAAAATGTAGGATTTATCACATACATTTTGAACTAAACGCTCAGGGATGATGCAGTCCTATCATCAATTTTTCAAAGATAGATGTCTACGAATCACTTCAGGGGACCGAAGTCTAGGGATGATGCAATCCCTCTTGTCCACTAGGGACTTCTTTCTCAAATACAGATGTCTATGGATCAATTCAAGGGACCGAATTCCAGGGATGATGCAATCCCTCTCGTCTACTAGGGACTTCTTTCTCGAAGACAGATGTCTACAGATCAATTCAGGGGGCCGAAGTCTAGGGATGATGCAATCCCTCTTCTTTCTTGGAGACATATGTCTACGGATCCTTTCAGAACATGTGTTCAAGGATGATGCAATCCCCTCGTCAACTTAGACCCAGTCTAAGGACCATTCATTGACCTCACTGTCGATATCACCAATCCAGGTATCCACATCATCGACCTCATTGTCGATATCACCAATCCAGGTATC
Source organism: Larix kaempferi (assembly GCA_027924585.1). Classification (NCBI taxonomy): domain Eukaryota; kingdom Viridiplantae; phylum Streptophyta; class Pinopsida; order Pinales; family Pinaceae; genus Larix; species Larix kaempferi. The sequence goes on along the minus strand of BSBM01001112.1, from coordinate 1,769,992 downwards.
CACATCATGGACCTCACTATCGTTGCAAACAATCTCATCATCAGTGACCACATCACTCCCCCTTCCGAGGAGGGTCCTTCTGAACTACACCAAGCTTGTCTCGGAAATACTCAAACTTTACTCGAGACAAAGGTTTGGTCAACATGTCAGCAACTTGTTCGTCAGTGCTTACATACTCAAGCTTGATAGCTCCTTTCTGCACCATATCCCGTATGTAGAAATATCGGGTCTCTATGTGTTTTGACTTATCATGGAATACTAGATTCTCTGTCATCTTGATACAACTCTGGTTGTCACACAGGATCACAGTGGGGTCCATCTCTAAGTCAAACAATAATGATAACAGCTTCCGAAGCCATACCACTTCACAACTAGTAGAGAAAGCAACAATATATTCCGCTTCAGCTGTGCTGAGAGCCACACTAGACTGCTTCCTGATAAACCACGAGATCATAACATATCCTAGACCATAACATCCTCTCGATGTGCTCTTCCTATCTGATATACTTCCTTCCCAATCAACATCTATATAACCATGCAGTCTGAATTCATGATCTACAATATACCATAGACCAAAATCTATCGTACCTTTTAGATACCTCATCACATGCTTTGCATCTATCAAGTGAACTTGTCTAGGTTCCACTAGATATTGACTCAAGGTATTCACGACAAAGCATATATCTGGTCTGCTATTTGTCAAATACATCAATGACCTAATAATCTGTCTATACAGAGTCATATCCACCAACTCTGATGAGTCATCAGCTAATAGTTTTAGGTTGGAATCCATGGGAGTGGCCATGGCTTTGCATTCCAACATATCGAATCTCTTCAAGATTCCCACAACATACTTACCTTGGTTGAGAAATATTCCATATGGTCCTTTCCACACTTCCAAACCTAGGAAGTAGTGCATTAAATCGAGATCTTTCATCTCAAACTCTAATGAGAGATTCTTCTTGCACTCAATAATCTATTTCTCATTTCCAGACAGAAATAGATCATCCACATATAGAAACAATATGATAGGTTCATCATCCATAACTTTGAGATAAAGGTTAGGATCAGTTTTACTCTTGGTAAATCCCAAGCTAGTCAAGAAACTGTCAATTATGCCATACCAAGCTCTGGGAGCTTGCTTCAGTCCATACAAGGCCTTCTTTAGTTTGCACACATTGGTTCTTCCATCTTCCACCTCAAATCTTTGTGGTTTTTCTATGTACACTTCCTCCTCAATCACACCATTCAGGAAGGTTGTCTTCACATCTATCTGGTGTAATTCCCACTTCATCATGGATGCAAGTGCCATGATGGTTCTAACGGAAGTGTACCTTGCAACTGGTGCAAATGTTTCTTCATAGTCAATTCCCTCTTTCTGAGAGAATCCTCTGGCCACAAACCTTTCCTTATACTTTTCAATGCTGCCATCCGCAGTATGCTTTATCTTGTGTATCCATTTGGATGATACCACACTCTTGTCCTTTGGATTAGGAACTATATCCCAAACATCATTCTTCATTATTGACTAGTACTCCTCAGTCATTGCTTCTACCCACTCTTTCTTATGGGATGCTTCTTCATAACTAGTGGGTTCTTGATCTACAAGATCACACATTAGGGCCACATAGTTGGAAAATGTCTTTGGTTTCTTGCTCACCCTAGTGGAGCCTGCAGATGCTCCATATTTTTCAGCTCCTAGTATAATGTCTCTTGCCAAGCTGGCTTTCTCTTCCGTGAAATTTCTATGACAGGGGGTTCTTGTGGTTCCATCATGTCATGGTCTTCAGGAGTTGTCTCTTCAGGGGTGGGTGCAGCTTCTATGATTCTGGAAGGTGCCTCTTCCTCATATACTTCTTCATGTTGGCACTTCCTAGATCTCCTGAGAGCTGGTTCTTCATCAAATTTCACATCCCTCCTTATTTCCATATGATGGAATCCTAGGATGTATATTCTAAATGCTTTGGATGCTTCACAATATAAAACAAATATTCCTTTCTTCCTAGAAGGATCTAGCTTGGTCCTCTTTTCTTTTGGAATGTGAATGTATACTGGGCATCCAAATATCTTGAGGTGACTTACATTAGGCTTCTTCCCTGTGAACACTTCTTTTGGGGTCTTGAAATCAAGAGCACTATGAGATTGTCTATTCTGCACGTAGACTACTGTCCTGGCTGCTTCAGCCCATAGATACATAGGTAGGTCTTGATCATGTATCATTGTTTCTACTGCTTCCATAATAGTTCTATTTTTTCTTTCCGCAACACCATTCTATTGGGGATTGTAGGTAGTGGTTAGTTCCCTCTTGATTCCAGCTTCCTTACAAAAGACTTCAAAATATTTTGAAGTATATTCTCCTTCATTATCTGTCCTGAGTATCTTAATCTTCTTTTCTGAATGGTTTTCTATCAAGGCTTTGAATTCCTTGAGCTTTCCAAAAACTTCATTTTTTCCCTTCATAAAATATATCCAAGTCTTTCTTGAGTAGTCTTCAATGAAAGTAAGGTAGTATTCATATCCACTTAAGGATGTGGATGGCATTGGTCCACATGCATCTGAATGAATCAATTCCAATGCACCCTTAGTCTTTGTATCACTCTTTGGAAATGGGTTCTTAACATTCTTCCCTTTTGCACACCCTTTGCAAGTGCCATCATGATCAATCTTTAAGTCTGGTAATCCTATGACTACCTTGCTTACATGAGGTAGTGCTTTGTAGTTAATGTGAGCAAGCCTTCTATGTCATAGCTCACTTGGGCTAGTGGTTTCATGAACAAGGGTAGCTTCTAGATGGCCCTTGAGTTTGTATAGACCTCCTTCCTCTTCACCAATAACAATTGCATCCACAACTGATTTTCCTTTGGGCCACATTAGTACTTTCCCATCTATGAATGCAACCCTATAGCATTTCTTATCCAAAGCGGAGATAGAGAGTAAGTTCTTCTTCAAACCTGGTACACATAAGATTTCCTTCAACTTCAATGGGGTTCCAGAATCAAGCTTGTAGCTTGCTTCACCAATTCCCTTGATGGGATATTGATAGTCATCTCCTAGAGATACCTTCTGTGGAGAGGTCTTCTCTTCAAGTCTTGAGAGAGTCTTCTTTTGTCCTATCATGTTCTTTGAAGCACCACTATCAATGAGCCATGTATCTTCTCTAGGTGTCACAGACCCAGAGAAGGCAGACAATAGAATATATTCTTCCGCTTCTTCTTTTTCTATTTTAGTTCTCTTCTTTTGAGGCCTTTCCTCTTCCTCTTCTTCACTATCATGTTCTACCAAATGTGCTTGGTGTCTTTTATGAAAATTCTTCTTCTTCTTTGAAGTACAATTTCTAGCAATGTGTCCTAGATTGTGACAACTATAGCATTGAACTGAGGAGAGGTCTCTTTCTGAGCTTACTCCTCCTTTCCTTTTAAATCGATGAGGACGTTGAGACTCCTTGTTGCCATTCTTCTTGGAGTTGAAGTGAATCCTTCTTCTTTTGGTGTGAGTGGCCAAAGCTTGGTCATCTTCCTTGAGAAGGGATTCTCTATTGGCTACTCCAGCTTCTTCTTGAATACAATCCTCCCATACTACATAAAACTTCATACTTTCTTTTATGGCACACATAGTTTGTATAAATGACTCCCAAGGTCTAGTGAGACCATTTAGAGCAGTCATTACAAGATCATCTTCATCAAGGGTATCTCCAATGGCATCTAGTTGTTCCTTTATTTGAGAAACCCTTGAGAAGTAGTCTTGAATAGATTCTCCTTTGTTCATATTGGTACTCTTCAACTGAGATCTTAGGTTCATCTTCCTGTTGATGTTCCTCCCTTCATAAATTCTTCCTAGGGCATCATACATTTCCTTTGGGATCTTCTTAGATGCCACTTGGGGAATCAAGTTGTCTTTGATAGAATCAACAATGATTCTCTTTGCCCTAATTAGGTCCTTCCTATACTTCTCTTTGGATTCATCTTCCTCAGGTTCTGCAACTTCATCCTTGATATATTGGGAAAGATCATTCTCTTCAAGAATGAGACAAATTCTATATTTACATGCCTGAAAATTCTCTATACCTTCTAGCTTGTCCTCAAGCTTAGTGCTTGGGGCTATCTTGCCTAGAGGATTGCCAAAAATTGAAAATTCCAAAAATGAAAAACTGACCTTACTAGGAGATTGGCTTGACTGAGGCGAGGTGAATGATATAATTACTTTCTGGAAACTTCAATTTTTCAGCCCCCAAACTTGACCAGCAAACTTCGGACCTGCTGTAGAAATCTGGTTCTGGTTTTCTAGTTTTTCGCACTTTTTGTCAAACTAGGGTTTGACTTTCTCGGAGTTCTAACCAACCAAAAATTTTGATATAGGGATCAAAAGTTCGATTTTGAGGAGGGCTATCCAGCCATGTAATTAGAATCCAAAAATTCCAACTTTTATAGAAACCCTAATTTTCACCGGAGGAAGAGAGAGAGATATTCTCACCTTGTGAAAGATGTCCTATTCAGGCTAGCTCTGATACCATGTTAAGTTTATACTAATTTGACTAGCAAGATCACCGAAAGAAACATAATCAGAAGGTAGACATAGATTTTACCCTGAGAAACCCTCATGGGGTAGAAAACCAAGCAAAGCTTTCCTCAATAAAGATGATCAACCAAATACAAGATGTAGTCCAAGACTAGAGCTCCTTCTCTACCTCCTATGAAGACCTATATCTCACTTGTGCACTACTTTATGAGTGATGGAAGAGTGAGATAAGTGAGGAGCATCCTCCTCTATTTATACTTGTTTTTCGACTGACTTTTTACCCTATGGGGCCGACCTCTCCTAAGAGGGTCTAATAACCCCTAATAAATTAACTCAGGGCCGACCCCCTCATGGGATATCTAATAACCCTAGTTACCACAATCCATCGAAGGAATAAACATCTTCGGATATACAATAGGGTCACCTTGGAGGGATGTAACATCTCCGGAATAATAAAGTACAAATATAATATTCTTGGAAGTTACAATATTTCAACACTATGCATACCTTGAAGAGTAGTATAAAGTAAGGTATGGCCTGAGGGACTGTGTAGCAGTGAAGGGAATACTTCCTTGTGTTGGGTGTGTAGGTATTGTGAGTTCCAAGTTAGTTAGATCTTGTAGGGGTATCGATAGCTATGCAGTTGAGTCCACTAGCTTAGAAATTCTTCTGCCTTACTTCCTTAACAGCCTGATAAACCCAATTGTAGACTAGCCTAGTTGAGATGTGTATAGGCTTGGCTATGTGTTAGTTTTTGTTCCATTTTCCTAATCAAAATCATGCCCATCTTAAGGGTGGCAGTTGTGTTGAGAGATTGATGAGGACAACTGGCCTATGGTTTGGTGGAACATTGTAGTTGCATAGTGAGTTGCTCGGGACAACTTCATATCAAGATAAGTATTCTCTTGTATTTCATTATGCAACGCTTTTAGTTGGGGCATGTTTTAGTTCTGATCGAAATTGCATACTAGATGTGTGGTAGAGTTTTTATTCTGCTGTGATTATTTAAATTATACATCTACACATGTATTTTTACTTGTTATGTATCTGAAAAAAATGATCATGGGGCTAGAATTTTAGAAGCCCAGATTTAGTCATGTTCCCTTCCTTGAGTTGTATCAATGGGAGGGGACGTGACAAAGAAATTCAATCATATTTAAATATGGTCAATGATAGTGAAACATGGTAACACATAATAAAAAATCGCCAATGATGGTCACCAAAATTATCCATAGTTAAAAATTTCAACCATAGTAAAAAATGGTTAACTATAGTCAAACATGGTAATCCATAGCAATACATAATATACCATAGTTAGGCATGCTCAACCATATTTTACCATGGCCACTGACGCAGAAAAATAATCAAGCAAGTTCAATCATTCTCAACCTTGCACACCCTTGGTCAAAAGGTGAAATGAAGGTTATCCATAGCCAACCATCGTCAAACATGATCATAAATGCTCAAGCATGGTCAATAATATAATATTGTTTAGACATTGATACATACATCAATGAACCATGGCTAAGCATAGTCAATAGTCAACCATGGTAAACAATGATCATCGATTACTTTTGAAAAATAATTATGGTGTATTGTGGCATTCAACTCTGTTCAAATACTTATATAGAAATCATTACTTCCATGAATCACTAGCAACCCTACCAAACCATAGTAAAAATATCAAATGATAGTTCACTTGTTGGAACATTTAAAAACCCATTCCATGCTTAGGATAACTTTTATTAGTCATCTAGATTAATTTTCTTGGGTGTTGAATATGTAGTTGGCCTAGTTTTGTCTTTTATGCCTTCATATGCTACCCTAAGTCACAAAAACGAATTTGGATAGATTCTGGGAAAGATATCCTTGGATTTTGTTTGATTTTATTCCAGTCCTGAATTAGAAAGATAGTTTCTTATTTAGACTACTTGATCTTGTTTTTTCTACTTTCTAGTGGACAAGGTAAAACTAGTTGACTTGGAAACTCTCTCTACTTGACCAATTCTACCTCCACCACTTATTCTCTCCTAAATTCATTATTACATTCCATTTAAATCACTCATGAGATTCCATACAATATTCATCCAATTTTTTATCCTTTAGAGTGTTTTGGAAAGTGTTGTTGACACCTAGGGGGTTTTTATGCTTTTAGTAAGCCTTACTTTTTTGTGATTTTCAACTTGCCTTTAAGGAATTCGATTTTTTATATTGAGATGTATTATATATTGTATTCATATTGAGTGATAATATATGAGATGATATTTCCATCAATTGAGTTCCTTCTCTTATGTTTATGTTTCAATGTTTCTTCTATTCTTGCATATCTTTGAACAAATTCTTGTGAGGAATTATTTACATCAAGTTTCTTGGATATTAGAATTATTTCATGGTGTTCAAGCTATATATAATTCTCACATGGTATCAGATCCATGGGATCTCTTGATTAAATTAGTCTTCCAGTATAATATTTTAGAGAGTTTGTTCTACGGTTACTGAATATCAAATGGCAGAAATTTTTTCAATACATACAGTTGTTGAAGATGAAGATTTCCATATCTCTCTCTTGTTCTACCATAACTATTCTATTCTAAATTCTGAGAATTATAAGCCATTTTATGCTCTAGAATCTGAAGAGGTTCTTGACTCCTCTCTTTCACATGAGTTTGGTGGTGTGTACAATCACGATCTTCTAAATGTTTTGGAGGTTCGATTAGAATTTGGAGATGAGGCATTCGTTCTCCTTGATCATATACTTCTTATGTATTTCTATATTATCATTGGAACATGTTATCAGAGTTTCACTGAAGATGTAGGAGACTACCATTCACTTGGGTTCAAGTCTCGGGCATATTTTGGTGATTTTGGTTCTGATCTCACCCCTCCTAGTTCAAAGGAGATATCAAGGAACCATCTATCAATTCTTGGAGTTGATTCAAATTCCAATCAGAAGTTTAAGTTTCAAGAGCAATTAGATCTGAATGGAGCTGATCCTACCTCAATTGGTTCGAATTTCAAGTTCCAGAATGGTCTGCATATTCATGGATTTGTTCTCTTCAAGAGAAAGTTCAGAGAGCCTTCAGTTTCGCTTGCATCCAATGTTGGCGAATTCAAGCACATGTTTTTGGAGCATGATCCACTTCTTCCCAAGAATAAGATTCCTCCAAACATCTGATCAAGTTCACACCTACTTGAGTTTTGATGAGCAACAATTTTGGTGTGCACATGTCCATTTTCGAGGGAGTGTTTTATTCCAATGAGATATTCCCCGTTTCATTAGTTTACATGGGAATAATTTTTTGTATTGGGGTGACCATAAGCCTTGTTGATTGGGTACTATATTTATGATATTTTAATCACATATAGTCAGGATTAAGGGGGGTATTGGAACATTTAAAAACCCATTCCTTACTTAGGATAAATTTTATTAGTCATCTAGATTAATTTTCCTAGGTGTAGAATATGTAGTTGGCTTAGATTTTCCTTTTATGCCTCCATATGCCATCCTAAGTCACAAAAACGAATGGGGATATATTTTGGATAATATTTTCTTGGATTCGGTCTGATTTTATTCCAATCCTGAATTAGAAAGACACGTTTTTTATTTAGACAGCTTTATCTTGTTTTTCTACTTTCTAGTGGATAAGGTAAAGCTAGTTGACTTGGAAACTCTCTCCACTTGACCAATTCTACCTCCACCACTTTATTCTCTACTAAAGTCATAATTACATTCCATCTACATCTCTCATGAGATTCCATACCATATTCAACCAATTTGTGAGCCTTTAGAGTGTTTTGGAAAGTGCTTTTGGAACCTAGGGGATTTTTATGCTTTTAGTAAGCCTTACTTTCTTTTTTTATTTTCAACTTGAATTTAAGGCATTCTATTTTCTCTCTTGAGATGTATTATTGTAACATACCCTTTTTTCTGAAAAAACATTTTGTTTTAGCAAACATTATTATAACTTTTATTGTAAAGTTTTATGTTGGATAGGTGTCCAAGGATGACTGTAATTTGCACAATATATTATTATGAAATAAATAAAATAGGAGACAAACACCTAAGAGGATTTTTGAAAGAGTGATTACTGATCCACTAGGTGGAATGGAATCTGGGGTAGAAGGCAATGGACAAGTGGTAGCATCATGATGCAACTAACTAGCTGTTTGTATGGGACAACTCCCTTGAAATGTGGTCATAGTGCCCTGAAAGATGGGACTGGAGCTTGAGGCTCATTTATTCCAAAATGACCACTAAAAGACCTAGGTAGTCTATATAATAGCCATCAAATTGTGAACTGAGGTTCATCACTTTTCCTAACGAGGAAATTTACCTTGGGGTTTTGCTGTGTTTGCACCCAAGATATTTGATGAGGGGATATGTTATGTTGTTGATCATGTTTTGAGTCTTCCAAACTCTTATTGAGTTCAGGAGGATTGATGCTGAGTGGAGAAGGAATGTTATTTCAGGAGGTTGATGGTGAGTGGAGAAGGCATTTTTGAGTGCCTTGCTTCTACACAGATTCCACCCACTTATTGGATCAGTAATCAGGCTCGTGGGTTCACTAGAAGCCCACAGTTGAGCTGCTTTTTCTGAAACAGGTTGGGATGAATAGGCCTACTTGGGTGTTTGTCGGCCCTATCGTCATTTACAGGTTCTATTGTCTTATCTATTTTGTATACTTTAAAGTTCTGTTGTTTATTTAACTTTTACTATTTATTTTATAAGTTCATTTTAGTTTCCTGAGTAAATTAATAATTCTGTATGAATTTGATTTGAATGAATGAAATAGCCTCTGTATTTTTCCTCATGCAAAAAGGAATAGCATTGTACTCTAGTATAGAGACAAATTAAGGTAGATAAATATGATAGGCAAATTGCCAAGATGATGGAAGTACCATTCTATATATTCTGCTAATCTATCCACTGATAGTAATTAGTATTATTTACTGCATTTATTTACATTACTATTCTTACTTCTATATTTTATTTCATCAAATAGAATTTTATTGTCTTAAAAGATTATTACTGTTCTTTATAATTATTATTGAGATCATTGTTGATACAGAATTAAAAATGATTGCATAATCTCATCATACATAACTGATATGTCATTTTCAAGTTTCAATTTAGGGTTTATAGTTTCCATTTATTTTCTTCTCAAATTTTACTATAATCTACTGTTATTTACATTACTATACATAAAGGATAGATAAGCAAACATAAGTCTCATATCACAAATGTAGGGTTACATATTTCAGTTTCAAGACCAAACTCCAAACTACAGGATTTATTATCGAACGATAGCAGCAAGGTTATTAAAAGATATCTTTTATTAAAACAGTTCTCAACTATTGTAAAAACACATGTTTCTTTAGCCATAAAACAAAAACTACACAAATGCATTCTTGTTTACAGAATCAAGCCAGGTAAACAAGCTCCATATCATTACATAGTTTCATTATTTTATTAACAATAGAATGCATCTAAATTGCAGAAGTAAAAACAAGTGTGGATTTCTGAGGGCTTGTTGACGAGTCAACTAATATCCATACATTTTAAATAGAGCCAAACGCTAACCCATGACAAGGCTTATAGATAAAAAACACAAACATTTCTTACAAATCGACGAAGTTGCATATAGGCCGAAGCCTATCATGTTTTACAAATACATAACCATTGTTTAAAAGAAAGTAGCAGTATTTTCATTATACGTACATAGCACACGATTTCCTTTCCTAATCTTTAAACATTTCATAAGTTCACAATCCATAAAGAAAACGATAGCAACATGTGTGATCAAACCTAGTTGCGAAACTATTATCGTATCACATTAAATTCAAACACAGAGGTCTGTTAAAACACAAACTCTTTCAACTTCATAAGTCGACGAGTCACAAGTTTTGTTCACGGCCAAGCCCCAAAACAACGAACACAAAACAGTTAGTGCAACATACTTTTGTAAATATTCTTTTATATTAAAAACTCGTCAGAGATTGAAACCTTCATTAACAAAGGTACATTGCCCAAATCAAAATCAGAACCCAAAAGTCTGTACAATAACACTACAAACTATTACATCGACTCTGTAAACCGAGAAGTATCCTAACACAGGCGAACACAAAGCAACATGGGTTTCAAACCTCGATTTCCAGGACAAGTGTTACAACTTCAAACGTTTGCACAAATCTTCTAGGAGAACCTACAGAGGGTTTTCCACCGGGGCTTACCATTTTATAGCGTGCCATCCATTGCTATCAAAACCCAACACTGAAAAATCCACCACGAAGGTAGCACCTGCCACATGAACTACAATAAGTTAACAACGAGACTCCAACGAATTTTATTAAAACAAAAATCGTATTACATAAACATTGTTACGAGATGACTTACCTTCATATTTACAAGCGGATGGAATGCTTCAAGCTTCCAATTCCTCCAACCAATGCAACAAAGCAGCATGCAACTGAACTTTTATCAAACTTGGAGTTTAATCTCACCGAAAACCTAAACCTGTCACACGACGAAAGCCACAGGGATTCATTGCCTTACAACTTCCAAACCCAAGCAACTTATATAGTAATTTTCACCATCAGCATTACAGAGTTTGCAATTACAAAGCCATCACAAACCACCTAGGGTCGAGCCCTACTAACCAGCGGCCTGTTGGCCTCTTCCCCAAACAAAAACACCAATTGAATGTGTTAAGGCAAATAACAAACATTATTACGAGACTTCCTTAGGGTTTCATATCTCAATGATCGAGGCAACAGATCAATGATCAAGATCTGGCCAACAAAGCCACAATAGTACCAAGGCAGAGATACAACCAAGCACCATTAATAACCTCAATAAATAACCAGCACAGTTGGAGTGCCATATCACAAGGGCTGAGTCTACAGCTCGGCAAAGCTATCACCATTCTTACAAATATATCACGTGGATCCAGTAACATGTAGGATCCATCAAAGAAAACCACTACCATCACACAGGGTTACATTTAATGATGAATCTCATGTATCATCTGCAAGACCCTCGACTGCAACAACATTAAATTCTTAACAGCGCCAAGTTAGGGTTACAGTGTGATCTCGGGATTGTATAACTATTACATTGCAACTGTAATACAATCCATGGCATAGTTTTCAAACCACGGGGAATACAATATCACTACCATAATACAACCAGTGTATAGTTTCAACCATAAGATATTATTATATCACGATAATACATTCATGCTATAAGTATTAACCATGTTCTAGTTCACATAGCATATATGCATTGCAATTTGAACCATAGGATATGCATATCATATTTTCAATACCCAATACTCTCGCATAGCAATTATACATTGCAAATCAAAAGCTATGATAAATTCATATATCAAGCATGTGTAGAATATCAACACAAGCCTCATTTTGTAGGCACTTAAACTTTAAACATATAGTTCATTCATATAATAGAATGCATTATGATTTCACAAGTTAATACATTTTGCATAACGATAATGCATTATGAACTCTAACATTAATTTGCTTAGAAAGCTAAGGTTGAATAATGATTGGAATATTGTCGCAATCACTTCAACTAGGAAACATCTTGCCTATAAGGTGACCTAACACGACTTTAACAATACATCTATAAATTTGAATACACCATATAGATATAAATGGTCAACTTATATTATTTACCAAGATCAATCAATGTTCATCCATGTCATAATTTGGATATCATCTTAAGATTTATGTGATCACTTTCAATAAAGTAAATCTAGTTCAATCTTGTTGCTTTTTCACAATTTTTATTATAAGATGTAATTCTAATGAATCTTCCAAAAGTTACAACATAAGCATAGTGTAAACATTTACAAGTGTTAGTATAAAACGGTACAAGTTGATCAAGAAAGCTGGGAACTTCATACCATCGCTACCTTCATGTACGACAGTATATACATTTATCTTAAAAATAGAGATGACTAGCTGAAGCTTATAACTTGTCTTGAATAACTGGAATTACTCTATTACCTTACCTGCAGATCTGCAAAAGAAAAGAATCCAAAGCTTTAGCTATCAAATCTAAGTAGACCCAAGGGCACCCTGTAGGAACCCCTTCAAAAATATGCAAACAATTTATCAGTATTGTTACCAGATCATTACACATAACGAAATAAACATTGTTCTGCCGCATCTTATTTATAATCAAGTATCTTTTTATGTTCAAGAATAAATACGATATTTTTATGAAGCTGTTAATATCTATTAGTTAAAATAACTTTCATTCCATAGATAGCATTTCTCTTATGATTTAGGCTATATCAATTTTTTTTTTAATTTTTGTGATTTTTGGGATGTTACAATTATATATTGTATTCATGTTGAGGAATAATATATGAGATGATATTTCCATCAATTGAGTTCCTTCTCTTATGTTTCTGTTTCAATTATTCTTGTTATTCTTGCATATCTTTGAATAAATTCTTGTGAGGACTTCTATGCTTCAAGATTCTTGGCTATTAGAATTCTTTCATGGTATTCAACCTATATTGAATTCTCACATCACCATAGTCAACCATTTCCAAACATGGGAAAAAATGGTGAAACATGGTCATCAATAGTGGAACATGGTCAATAAATACTCACTATGGTTAACCATTGTCATACATAGGCAAATAAAATAGATAATTTAATATTATTGATATTGATATTTTAATCCAGAAATATAGAAATCCTCCCCATAGATGGTGGTCTATTACACAACAAAATTCCAGAAAGAGCATGAAAAGAGAAAATATATATCAGAAAGAGTACTCGGTGAATTTAATAAAGAAAATAGATGAGTAGCAAGCATCTTCAAGGGGGAAACCTCCTTATACAATGTACTAAGTACACCATATAAGACAAGACAAGATAATCCGAATGAAAAGGTCTCCTTCCTATATATAGAATACTAATAGGTACAATTCCAACTAACTAACCCAAGCTGACGTAACTAATATAATCATACTAATGACAATTACAACTAATGGACCAAAGCCAACATCAAAACTAATGTAATTCACCACAATATAGGTGGGAATGTGCCCAAATTTAGGGCTTAACATGTCTCTCCCCTTCAGACAAGTGTTTTCCTCAATGCTTCATTAGTTTTTGATGCCTCTGTATGAAGGGCTCATCTTCCCATGTCAAATATTCAACTGGTAAGTTCTTCCACTTCATGAGGTACTAAGTAATAGCACGATTTCATAGTGATTTGGTCCTTGTTTCAGTGATTTGTTAGGTTCCAATATGAATTTTCCTTCTTCATAAATCTTAGGCAATATTGTTTGAATTAGGATCTTGTCTCCTATTACCTTCTTTAAGCAAGAAACATGGAAAAATGCATATGCTCTTGAAGATGAAGGGAGTTCCAATTTGTAAGCCATACTACCAATCTTCTGCAACAATTTATAAGGACCATAATACTTGGGTGCTAATTTATTGTCCTTATTTAGTTGTATGAAGGACATATGCTTGTAAGATTATAGCCTTAGAAATTCCCAATCCCCTTCTTCAAAACTCATTTCACTGTGATGTTGAAGAACTTGTTGTTTCATCATCTTTTATGAAATAGAAAGGTTGTCCTTAAGTATTTGGAGAACTTCTTGCTGGTTCTCTATGTAATCTCCCACGGCTTGAAATTTATATTTTCCTTTTAAAATAGATGTGATTGATGAAGGATGGTACCCATAAAGTGCCATAAATGGACACATTTTTATGATGTATGGAAGGAAGTATTGTACCACCATTACGGCAAAGACAACCATTTCACCCACTGTGTTTTTTTATCAGATGCAAAGCAATGAAGATAGCCTTCCAAACATTTGTTTACTATCTCAATTTTCCCATTAGAGTGAGCATGATAAGATGAACTGTGAGCCAATTGGGTACCCAAACAAGAAAATAATTCAATCCAAAATTTCTAGTGAAAATTGGATCTCTATCACTTACAATAATCTTTGTATTTCCATGTAACTTCTAAATGGTTTCCATAAAGGTTGCAACTACTATACTTGCATTAAAAGGGTTAGAGTGCACACAAAATTGTATACTTTGTGAGTCTTTCAACAACCACCATAATAAATTTCTTTCCTTCTAACCTGGGTAGACTTGTGATAAAATACATGGAGACTTCCTCCCAGTGCTAGCAAGGTATGTCTAATGGTTGTAGAAGTCCTGCAGTCTTAACTATTTCACCTTTTTTTGTTGTAAAACAAAACATTTGACCACGAACCTCTGAACATAAGATTTAAGACCTTCACAAAAAAAAATCCTTCTTAACCGTGTGGTAATTTTTTCAAGAATCGAAAGTTCCGACCTATAGGATAGGTGTGTAATTCGTAGAGGACCTTTTCTTTGAGTTGGGATTTTTTGCATAAATACAAGTGTTCGTTATACCATAGTGAAACATTTTTCCACACAAAATTATCTGATGCACTGGGATCATTCTAAAACTTTTCAATGGGCATCCACACATATATGTCATTTTTCCATTCTTCCCTTGCTTCTACTACCCAATCTAGTTGTGGAATGGAAATTTCACAAAGTAATTCCCAAATATATTCATCCTTTTTGGAGATCGCATTTGCCACCACATTTTGTTCTCATTTTCGATAGGTGTTTTCAAAGTCATATCCCAACATCTTGGTTACCCGTTTTTGTTTCTCTTCTGAATATAATCTATGTTCTAGGAAATATTTAAGACTATCATCATCTCTTTTGACCTTGAAGTGCCTACCTATTAGGTAAGGATCCATTTCTTAAGAGCATGTTTTATTTCCAATATTTCCTTCTCATAAATGGGATTATATAAGTTCTTTCCCTTTATTGGATGACTTGTGAAAGCAATTAGGTGTCCTTCTTGCATTAGAACAACACCAATGTCATTTCCTAAAGCATCACATTCCACAATAAAGGTTTTTGTGAAGTCTAATGTGGGCAAAATAGGAGCTTTACACATTGCTTGTTTAAGTTGTTCAAAATATTGAGTAGCCTCTAGAGACCAAGAAAACACATATTTCTTCAATAATGTTGTTAGAGGCACTGCTATTCTTCCAAAGTTCCAAAAACAATTGCGGTAGTACCCTGTTAGACATAATAATCGTTGAATATTCTTTAGGGTTTTTAGAATCGGCCATTCTATCATGGATTTAATTTTGTTAGGGTCTAACTTGACACCTTCATGAGATACAATATGACCCAAATACTCCACCTCCTTCAATCCAGAGAAACATTTAGAAGGTTTTGCATATAGTTGTTACTCCTTAATTAGTAGTTGTAGTACCTTGTCAACATGTTGGGCATGTTATTCCCGAGACTTTTTATAGATTAGTATATCATCAACGAATACTAGCACAAATTTTCTAACAAAAGGATTGGGAATGGAATTTGTCAAACATTGAAATGTGGAAGGCGCATTTGTGAGACCAAATGGCATGACAAAAAAATCATAATGACCTTCATGAGTTATGAATGTTGTTTTTGGGATGTATTCATCCTTCATTCTAATCTGATGATAGTCGGAACATAGATACAACTTTGTGAATAAAATTGCTCCATGTAATTCATCTAAGAATTCATCAAAGGCAGGAATGGGAAAAATATCTTTAATGGTGATGCTTTTGAGCTCTCTATAATCTAGACACATACGCCATCATCCATTTGGCTTGTGTACCATTACCACTGGTGTAGAGTAAGAATTTTGGCTAGGCCTAATTATGTCATCCTCTAACATTTCTTCAACCATACTCTTAATTTCACTCTTTTAGCCCTAAGGGTATCTATAAGGTCTGATGTTAGGAGGAACCCCTCCTGGAATTAAGTGAAAAGCATGATCAGAATCTTGAAGAGATGGAAAACCTTTTCGAATATCTTCAAATACCTTGGAATGCTTATTAATGATCCTTTGCATATCTGTGGAAATATGAGGCTTAGATGTTTGAATATCTAATGAGCATAATGTTAGGATATTCCTATACTCCATCCTAGTCCCACCAGTATTTTGACCAGTATTTTAACCATTTACATTTTCAGTCATGCATGCACTTTTAGGGTTTGCATGCATCATTTAGGGTTTGCATGCATTTACATGCATTCCAGTCATCAGTACAGCACCTAGCCCTAAGTTAGCCAGCCCCTGAGAGCTTCTCTCAGATCAGTTTTAGCCCTCCTAGAGCTTAGTACGCGCTTTGTTCTTGATTTAAGGAAGCCACTCATCCTTTCTCACCTACCAGTCCAGTTTACTTTAGTTATCCAATAGTCTTTCCTTGATTTGAGGCCAGACTGACTCCTCACTGCTATTATCATTATGATTGACCTCCGATGAGACATGACTACCTGTTCTGACTCTAGTTAGCTCCTCATGCGCCCTCCACTGATCCTCCTTCATTTAGTTAGTGTCTCCATGTGCCAGTTACATTTAGTTACACCTAACACACTCAATTAGACTCAGTTTGACTAACAGTTGACAGTTTACTTGTGCATTTATGACTACACCGATGATGAGATAGACTACTAGTTGTGCTCCAATGACACTCCAGTGATCCTTTGATCACTCCATGAAGGCTAATTCGAATTGTCACCTTAGGCATTCGAATCCTCATGCATTGTACTATTTATTTGTCCATATTGTGATTAATTAATTAATGTGTGTGAAATATTTTTGCTTCTATCCAAGTTCTACTGTATTATTATTATGTTGCTCATTATACTGCGTTGACCACTCTTCTTCTATTTTCTTGCTTAATCAATTACTTTCTTGTGAGGTATACATCATCTCTTAGATCTGTTGTGAGTATTTTCACACATAATTGTGCAATTACACCTTGAAGTCCATTTTTCATCAATTTTGTCATACCATTAGAGATTATCACCTTTATTGGTTCCCCTATGATACCTTTTAACTCATATTCCTTTCCTTCCATAAAAAAATCATTAAAAGATTCTGAAAATTAAAAGTCACAGTTCCCAATGATTATAACCATTGAATTCCTAAGACAATATCTACAACACCCATTGGAATAACAACCATTGGACTATCCAATACATATTCCCCCATAGTAAGATTGATAGTATGACATTTCCCTAAGCAATTGAGAGTTCCTCCATCTACAATCATTAGTTGAAACTTTGGTCCTCGATATACAAAGCAATTGAGTAGTTTTGCTAATTTATAGTGAATTAAATTAAGAGCATTACTAGAATCAATAAACACTATTACCTTTTTATTTTTGATAAATCCTTCGATCTTGAGATTTGGCGTGGTGTTAATTCCAACCAATGCATGATAGGATACGGTGCATGTAATCTATTATGAAGTAGCATTTTCTGTTTCTTCATCTAGAGATGGTTCTTGTTATTTTGGTTCTTCCTCTTCACAATCTATGTAAAATAATTTCTTCTCTCCACACTTATGTCCCTTACTATACTTGCTATCACAATTAAAGGACATGCCTTTTGTTCTTCTTTAATCTAGTTGCTGAGGTGTCAACATTTGAGGTGGGTTGGAAGAAGGAACATTATTCTCTCTGTATTTGTTGGAGGTGGTATTTCTTGTAGCTATCATCATATTTTTACCTTCAACCTTCCTTGACACGATGAAAACCTTCTCTAAGGATGGTGGTTCAAAAAGATGAACCTCTTGTTGAATGTTATTCAAGGTTCCAATAAAGAGATCCAACCAATTATATTCTGAAATGTTCTTCACTTGAAGACTTAGATTCTGAAACTGCTTGGTGTGCTCTGTAACTCGACCTTTTTGCTTAAGATTCATTAACTGGATAAAGAAGGAATTTCTATTAATATCCCTATAATGTGCAATCAATTCTTCTATGAATATAGACCAAGATATAATGCATTCTTTGTTTCGAGCACAAAGCCATTGGTACCATACAAATTGATCAGACTCTAAATATAATGATGCAAAGTTAGCTTTTTCAAAGTAGGCACCTAGTGTAGATCAAATAATTGCTCCATCTAGAATATCCATGTTATTGGATCACTGCCAACAAACTTTCTCAAGTCAATCTTGAGAAGCTGGACACCTCTTGCTGACCATCCTTGATAACTTCCATTATGGGAATGCTTATTATTCTTGTCCCCCTGAGTACCCTAGAACACATCATCCCCTATAGAGAGAGTATCCTTTGAATTTTGGATGACATTAGCAATATTTTTTGTTGACACAACGACTGTCAATAGGGGTTCACTTCGCACTGTCTTCAAAAAACCATCAACTGAAATCCCTTATGCACCATTCCAGAAAGGTTTTACCCTTTCCAGCAACACTCATAGAGTGAGTGAAGTTTCACCCAAGATGCACAAGGGGGCTGCAGGAACCAAGTTTCCGTAGTGGAGTTGAGGACATGCATCAAGCATACATTGCAACCACAGAAATAAAATATTATATCTTTTGCACTATACTAGCAATTCATCATTCGCATATTCATCAATTAATAGACATTCGCATCAACATGATCTAACTACTCATTAGCATGAACAAAATTTACCAACGCTACAGAGCATTAAACATCTTACAGACAATCAGATTCATCATCTAACATAAACAAAGAAAAATATATAACCATAATCAAACATCTTCATGCATTCATTAAAACCTTTGGAATGACCTTTGCAGAAACAGTCAATACATCATATCGCAGATGCAAAACAGATCACCAACTAGATCAAAACTCAAAAGGTTTAATGCTCTATTCATCACCAGTCTGGATGCCCTTAGGCTTACAATCCTATTCCTATTTATATGACACTAAGTGGTTACAAAACGGTCCACATGACCCTTAACTAACAAACTAACTCCTTTGGTGCTTCCACATTCTCCGTGAATGACCCTTTCTTCCGTGGATTATCCCTTTCACAGCTGTCAGATTTCGCACTTCCTGCATACTAATCCCATGCCAACAGGCCCCCAACACAAACTTGTGGCTCTCCCTCGAGCCACCTCAGCTAGACACCGCTGGCGCATTAACCTAGTGTTTGAAGTCATCATATGCAGTTTTGATCTGGTCGACCACTTCCTTCACTAATGCTCTAAGATGCGCACATTCTCCCCCCTGCTCCTCTGTTGGGTTTTCGCTACCTTTCTGTCGCGTTTCCTCTAGTTTCTCCTTAACCTATTTCATTACCTATACTACCCATGCTATGAGAACTTCGGCTTTCGTTTTGATCTCATCCAAATGTGTGGCTGTAAAATCCCAAGAAAAGACTACTTTATTGTTTGAATATTATTTTATTTACGTTGTAATAAATTTGACTATGCATAACATGTGCATCAGCCTAGGGGGCTCTGGAAACACTAGTAGTTGAGTGAGTGTTGAGCTGAGAAGCTCTGGAGCACTTTGACTGGAACTAAGTGACTAATGTTTAGCTAGAGGCTCTAGAGCATCAAGTGAACTAATGATTATTTTAAATGATGACTTATTATTATTTTATTCTTTCAAACTGTCTGGGGGCAACCACTCAAAGAGAAGCTGAGCATGCAAGGATCTAGATAGGTCAGTAGCCTACAACTAAATTTGAAACTAGTCGATAGGGGAGTAAAAGTCTAATTTAATTAAGTTAAAGATTTAAAATGAATTGTGGGGATTAAAATAAAGAAATATTAATTAAAGATAAGGAAAACTGAATCTGCTAGGTGTTAGTTATATAACTGGGTGTTGTCAAACAAAAAATACCTAGCAGGCTTGCCCCAAAAACTTTAAATAGAAGAGAAGGTAACGTTGCATGGCAATGTTTTCCAAGTGCACTGAAAAGGGTCCAGTTGTGAGTCTGAGCACTCAACAACAAAGCTGAAACTTGGTGTGTCCAACACAAGGGACTGTCCGAAGAGGACTGTATTATCATTGCATGCAAAATGTCATTCAGATGGACTCACACCTAATAGGATGATAAATGAACCTTGTGGATGCTCTGCTGTAGTAAAAGAGATAGAAAACTACCCTAGGTCTGTCTAGGTTGTTGTTATGCTCAGCTTGGCTCGGGGGTGACCGGTGGAACGATCCAGGAACAGATTGCAGTCTAAGGTTGGGAGGAACATGGAAGCTCCACAGTCAGTTAGTTTGCAGTAAAGTTCTGATAAGTATTTAAATTCAAATTTCTCCCGTTTTTCTTTATTAATGCATATGTTCTTCTCTTATTTAAAGTTGAGAAAGATTCGTCGACCTGTAGCATGTAGATCCATTGTTCTACAGATCCATTATTGTAATTGGTGACCATGTGTGGGATCAGATTAGATTTTGATTAACTAGTTGTGGGGTAAATAAGCATATATCTGTTGTTTGTATCATAGGAGTTAGAAGATAGCCGAGATAGATCTATTGACATCTGAATTATTTGTTAATAAAAATAAAATGCAGATATGTGGATTTAACCTCATTTTAGGTTAGATATAAAATGTTGTGCTAACCTCATGTAAAAGGTTGATGCATGTCATATGAGGGTAATATAGGACTCTTTCCCCTTCCCCTTTTATAATACTATTATTAACTGAGAGATCTCGATCTGACGAGGTTGACTTCAACAAAACTTAATCTTTTGATATTATTTGTCTTTCTTTCCGATTTGAATAATCCCTTTGAATGTTTAATTGGAGCAATGCTTCGTTTAAGTCACTTACAGTTAATATTTTATAAATGGGGAAATCCCCTTAAGACCCTTAGACGAGGAGAGAAATCGTTTAGGATTTCTGGGTAGTTTTCCCTAAACCACCCCATGGGTTAGTTTTTAGTTAAAATTCTCCATAGAATAGTTATTAATAAACACTAATTGTTATGTTGTAAAGAAAACACTGTAAATATCATCTTTGAAGTATTCACTATTCAAAACAGTAGTATATTTATATATAAAACTGAAATATTCGATTTACTTTCAAGAAGCCTTATATTGTTTTTCAATTCCTTACAATCTTGACTTTTTCCTTATTTAAACCTAGGGAAATTAAGCTATACATTTTTCTCAAGAAATCGATTTCAGGGAACCATGTATAGAGACCTCATACCCTTCATTTAGGACCACACATCTTATTGCCTCATCTAGCTAGGGAGCTAGGGAGGACATTTTGTATACAAAACCTAAACATAGAAAATATTCCTTCCCTGTACTTAAACACAGACAAGAAAATAGAGATTTAAAATACTAAAGAACACTTTATCGATAGTTTATCTAACTTTTATTTTGAAAGCCAGATTGCCAAATGTTCTTCTCTTAAGATCAGATGATTTAATTCGCAGAACCCTAAGACAAATTCAAGAAGTAACTACTATTGTAGTATAACTCTTATATCCTGTTTTCTTCTCATTTTAAACAAGTATATTTTCCCCAGCATTTTATAGAAGCAAAGCCTGACATAAACTATTACCATTTTTACCTAGGAATGAGACTATAGACATACCCGCAGAATGAAATAATTAAGACAAAGATTAAATAATTCAAGGACAAAAACATACACAGGATTTTCCTTTGCCTATAGAGACCAGGTACTCTTCTCAAAATGTTTATTTATAGATAGAGTGAGCCGAAAGAAACCAACTGTATTCCTATCATAAGTCTTTTCCTTTTTAAAACAGAAATCTCATTTTAGAGTTAAAGTAATAGTCTCTTAGACTGGGGCCACTTTTGGGTTCATAGCGTTAAACACTTTCCACAGTCCATACATTTACAAAAACAAAACATTACAATGCAAAAACCTCCAACATCAAACCTGCTAGAAACGAAGTTTCATTTCTTAACAACTGGAAATATGTAAAGAAGTTTCATGGTCAACTTTTCCTCCAACTGGAATTTAGCTATCAACATAAATCATTAAACGCTAGCGAATGAGCAGCTTAGCGCGGTATACCCCTTTTGCCTCCCAAGCCACTTAAAATAATTACATTCTTCTGCTTTTAAATTTACAACACTACATTTACCGAACGAGGGTGTGTCCCAGGACCCCAGGCCTTACCAGGTTCCAAAGCAACACTGACCATTCCAAGACAATCGCCACTTCCAGGTAAATGTCCTCCAGTTACTGCAACAAGTTCTCTCCTTCCACAGAACCATAAAACGCAGTATTTTAGTATCATCATTTGTTACAGTATTGTAACCAAGAAAATCATTGACTTAAATTTAAATGCAGAGAAGGGGATTACCTTATTGAAATGCTTAGTGGACAACTTCTGCAACTGGAGTAATGCTCAGGCTCATAGGATGACCATAACGTCAAGATGAGCATTACAACCCCATGGTGCTCTTCGAAAACCACAATAGCAAACAATGCAAAGCAAAAGGTGAAAAGAGGGTTTGTATCGCGAGCACTTTTCACCATGCTGCTACGTGGATTCCACCACCTGCCGGTTCACATGGGAGGTTTCAATGAACCTGCTACCAAGTCTTATCACATTTACTTTGATAGTCAGGTCTCATTTTCTACATAGTCCTCCCTTACAGCTATTATGTCAAGGGTTTAGGGCTTTAGGCCCACCATTGTTGCCTCTTAAACTAAAGTATTGTTGAGGGTCCAACTTATGTTATTTTTTTTATACACCTCTCGAAATACAAGACTTGAAACTCGATAGCTTTTACTTGGGTTATCCTTGGTCTAAGTATTATCAACCTTCCCTTGCATGCATTAAAAGGAAGATTTACATTAGTGTGTTAGCTCTTAGGAGCTAAGTAAGGCAGTGGAACCCGAGGGGGCCCTTCTAACATTTATGTGTTCACTCTTAATGAAGAATAATATTAATTTTATCCTACATTATAATCATAGGAAGGACCTTTGCATCTCAAAACAATTAGTTGGGAAATCTTGTTCTATTACACACTTGATCAACACAATCTACTAGTAGTCTAGGTATTACTTAGTAAGAAGGACATTGAAGAAAGTTTCATAGTCAGTTGATACGGTTGTTACAATGGGAGTGTTGCCTTGTTAAACCTTAGGATGTGGAAAAGTAAAGACCGCATTAAAAAATTTTAAATTTTTGTTGATTTTTCTTGGGGTATTACAAGTGGTATCAGAGCTCTGGTTCAAAAACTTGAGGCCTATGAGCATACTGTTGCAAAACTAACTAAACCTTGTTTGCTACACATTGGAACGTTGTTAAGGAAACAATAAGCATCATGAATGCTGAAAGGGAGGATAGCAAAGACGGTAACCTGAATTCGATTCCTAGGGAACATGGAATAGTAGTAGAACTAAATGATAGTGATGGGGCTGTCAGAACCTCTGATTTGCTAAAGACAGTGCAGAGTCTGCAAGCTAAATTCCGCAATTTCAAAAATGATAATCTCAATGAGAGAAGAGAACAACATGAGGTTAATGAGGAATTATTGTATAAGTTCACTAGGAGGAAAACTCATAAGAAAGCCACTCATTCAGCAACCAGGAGAGTAACTGGACATCACTACCAAAAGAGAAGCTGTAGTCCAGAATTTAGGAAACTTGAGGAATCAACTGAACAGTCAGATTCTTCCAATTCCCCTGACTTCAATTTTGAATATTCTTTTAATTCCTATGTCCCTTCCCCTTGCAAGAAAAAGTATAACGGGGATATCCTTCAAGGAGAATTCAAGAAGATTAAGGCCCTAACCTTTGAGGGAGACCATGACTCAGGAGAAAAGGCCAAAGAGTGGCTTCTAGGGTTGAATAAGTATTTCCATGTACATCATTATACCGGCCGTATGAAGGCCTATTTGGCCATTTACAACCTAAATGGTAAAGCTGCCAGGTGGTGGCAAGATTTGAAATACACCAAGGATATAAAAAGAGTAGAAATTGGGTGGAAGGACTTCAGGACACTTTTTCAAGAAAAGTACATGTCAAAGAGATTCTTCGACAGAAAGATTAAAGAGTTTAATGAGTTGCAATTAAACTGTCTAACTATGGATGCACTCATTAATAGATTCTTAGAACTGTTGCACTATGTACCCTACGTAAAAGATGAGAAGGTAAAAATACAACAGTTTTTAGGATGCCTCCCAACTTACTACACAAACAAAATCAAGTTTGATGCACCTAAGACCCTAGAGATGGCCTTGCACGAGGCCCGAATCTGTTAGGAACATAATCAACACCGAACTGATCTTCTGAATAGAAAGAAGGACAAACTGCGACCAACTTTTGACAGTCGAAAGAAAGGGATCAGACCCCCTCCATATAGAAAGCATAACAACAATTTTCCGCCAAACAGAATTTTCCTAAAGACTGTAACGCTGCCCAACAACTTGGAGCGGACTGTTAACAAACCCACTTTTGACAGAGGGAATAGGCTAGCTCCTATACCCAGAAGATGATGAGGGTGTCAAGGCCCTCATTACTACCGAGACTTCCCAAACAATAAAAATGTTAAAGTCCTCAACAACCTACAAGAAGAGTCAACTGTAGAAGACCTGGCAAGAACACCTCGGATATGCACTGCCTTGAAGGTAGAAAGGAAGATTACCAATCCGCTATGGTCGAAATCGAAGGTAAGATTTCGAATATACCAGTATCTATTTTAATTGATCGGGAGCTTGCTGAAGTTATGTTTCTCCTAAAATTGTTGAAACTTGTAATTTAAACAAAGTGAAACATATCAAACCTTGGCTAGTCCAGTTAGCCACTGGTACCAAAAGGAGGATAACTGAGCTGGTCAAAAGTTGCCAGCTGGATATGAATGGCTTACAAACTGAAGCAGACCTAAATATTCTGCCCTTAGGATCCTATGACCTGTTGATAGGTATGGATTGGATAGAGCAGCATCAGGTTATGCTGGAATGTCTAAACAAAAGTTTTACATGAACAGATCAGCATGGAAATCAATGTAAGGTACAAGGTATACCTAGGAAGGTTCTTATTCGATAGATCTTAGCCTTGCAGGTAAAGAAATGTGCACAGAAAAGCTATAAGTTATATGCAGTTAATATTCATAACCTTGAGGTAGAAAATAAGCTTCAAATTGAAAATTTCCCTATGCTAGTAGAATTCTGAGATGTATTTCCAGATGAGATTCCCGGGTTTCCACCTAAGAGGGATTTGGACTTTTCAATAGAATTATTGCCAGGATCAGTGCCCGTCTCAAAAGCACCATACCGTATGAGTACTCCTGAATTAGTAGAGCTAAAACTTCAACTACAAGACATAATAGACAAGGGTTACATTCGTTCGAGTGTGTAATATCCCTCCTTGTATCCCTATTAGATTTATAAATGCATATTTTTGCAAAAGAAAAACCCATAGTAATACCATTTATACATCTATTTAGAAAGGACATTCAAAAGATTCCATTGCAATATTTATTGTATACTTGTTAAAACAAGAAAATCATCTTATCACTTCACTTCGATCCTTAGATTTAGGAAGGCGCACCAATTTAAAGAGGGGTGTTTCTATGGAGAAATTTGAGGAGAGTTTTAAGCAAATTGTCTCCTTAGTGGGAGTATTTCGAACTTCCCTCTTTCCGCCATTTGTCTCAATAGGAAAACATGGAAGAAACAATTTTCTTTTACCTACCATTTGTCTCATTCGAAACCACCATTTGTCAATTTGAAGGAAGAATCCAATGGCCCTCTGGTTCAAGGGCGGCATTTCCAAGGTAGGATTGAAGTATGACGACTGTGTTTATAAGGGAGGGGCAAGTGGTGATAGTGGGGGGGGCGACTTCTACATGCTTTGCAATAGATTGCATGCAAATGCTATTCCTGGTAATTTATGGCTAAGTGATCCGCGATGGTTATCGGATCTTTTTGGAGAGTACAAGGAAGATCTCTTCGTGAGAGTAACAACATCTATCAGTTCGATATGTGCAGATCTCGTCGGGAGAGTAATGACATCTATGTATTAGATATGCATAGATCTCTACGTGAGAGGAAGGGAACTGTGAGTTAGAGGTATATAGGATCTCGCCGATAGAAGAAAGAAAAAAAAAGGATGGTGCAGTGAAGAACTCGGCATGTTAGAGAAAGGGGGAAACTCTACGAACGAGAAGACAATGGAGGTTTGGTTGGTAGTATCGGCGCAGCCAGGAAATGGCGAGTCTGGAGACTACAGGAGAGTAGTGTGGACAACGAAAAACCCGGTAAAATCTATGCTTTGTTTAATAAATATCTATGAAACGTTGAGGTTATCATAATACCTGGTAAGAACTCTATTTCATTTACTTTATATCTCTGGAAGAAAAGCGTGAGTATTATATACCGAGTGTTGGTTGATGCCTTTGCTATGCACTATAAATCGTTTGATATCTGCTGAAACTTTGGATGCTAAACCCTGTTCTTCAACGAGTTGATCTCTGTGAAGAATATCTATTATAAGAATTGTAGATTGCATTGATTTCTACCGAAATGTTTTGTGATATACATTGTTTATAACTGAAGTAATATCGATGCAATAACACTGTTAGTCATATTGTAATATTTCTTGAATCTCCATGTTGACTCGAAATGTCTAACAAAACTCATGATAAAATTTTACGCTGCCTTGAAAGTCGCTCGAGTAAATTATCCTATTCTTTTAGTTTGGTAAAAGAATAACCCGAGAGATGCGATACCCTGAGTTCTTATAGGTTTATGCTTGTTGTTGTTTTTGGAAAATGATATGTAGCCATAGATATCTGATTGTATGCTGAACCTTGATTTTTGTTTACATGTTAAATTTAGATGTTGCGTTGGAACTCGTGGTTGTTTCCTCTGTCTAATCTTTATTGATTGAAAACATTAAGTGCCCTGTCATGAATGTTGATTAGAAACCGTAGACCTCTAGTTGTATGTTTAATGCCCATATCTACGAATATCTCTGTGTGAGATCAGGTTGGTGTCTTCTTTTTAATTATGTCTGTGTTGTTTTAAACGTAATACAGTGTTGAATTTTTTTAGAGATCGATCCTCAAAGATTGAGATCGATTCTCTGTGTATCTTAAATGTATTACAGAGTTAGAAATTAGAGATCGACTCTCAAAGATTGAGATCGATTCTCTGTGTATTACAGAGTTAGAAATTAGAGATCGATCCTCAAAGATTGAGATCGATTCTTTGTGTATCTTAAATGTATTAAGAGTAAGAATTTAGAGATCGATTCTTTGTATATCATAAACGTAGTACAGAGTTAAATATTGGGGATCTACTCTATCAGGTCGAGATTATTTCTGAGTGGGTTAATATAGAAATAATACAGAGTTAATTAGTAAAGATCAATTCTGGAGGCAGAGATTGATTCTCTGTGGTTTTACAAAAGAAGTAGAGAGTTAAATTTAGAGAGAGATCGATTCTCTGTAGTATTATAACCTTATACCGAGTAATGTAATAGAGATCGATTCCCTATGGTTGAGATCGAATCTCTGTGGTGTCATAAACATAATACAGAGTTAAATATTCTGCGTGAAATTTTGTTTGTATTGCCGATGGATAGTGAGGGGCTGGATGGGGTAGTTTTGCCACGATGGATTCTACATTGATGTTTGAATAGGGCGTGAAATAAAAAGGGGTGATCTCTAACCTATAAAGATTGGATTTATGTCTTTTGGGTGCTAACATTTCATCTGCCAGCGATTTGATATAAACTTCCAATGTAATTGTGTTGACCAACGTTTGACCTAGATTTGATCTATGTCTTTGTTTACTAAACATATATATATATCTGCCAGCGTTTGATGCAAGTTCAACCCATGTCGCTAGTATGTTCTTTTATTTTGTGCTAACAAGTGCACATGTCAGCGAGGTATACAGAGTTGATCTCTGTCGTAATCACGTTAACCAATACCCATGCCAGCGATCGAGTACCCTTTTTGTATCTTCCTGGTGAATAGGATAGAGACTCAGTTATAAATGCTCTCTTAGAGATTTTGATAATATTCAGAACTTAGACTGAGATCATTTGTTATAGATAGAATCAAAGCTAATAGCTAAGATATAGGTTATGTCATCACTTAGAGGTTGGCGTGGAATGTTTTAAATACTGGCTAATTAGAAAGCTTGGAAAGTGAGAAGGAATTAGTGCAACCACAGAGTTGTAAATGTAAATCTCCACTTGGAATGAATAATATAAGATGACCTACCTTTGTGGACGTAGCCCAAGAGTGGGTGAACCACCTGAATTTAGTCTCTCCTTTATGGGTTGTTTAAATGGCTTATTGTTTCTATATTTTTGTCAAATGTGTATATGCCTCTCGTGTATGCTAATTATGGTTTTGTTAGTCATGTGTGGATACATGTTTTTGTCTTGTGAATCTTTGATAAAAGATAAATTATATTTATGTTGTTCATGTCTTATGATTATTCATATAGTCCATGTAATGATGACCTAGATGTACCAATGTTTTTGTTAGATACAACTAAGTTACCACTACTAGTTAGAGTTTCATGAGGATGTGCAAGGTAAAGATGTGAGCATGGAATATGAGTTCATGGGTTACGATTTACATGGTTATCAATTTTGGAATAAGTTACAATTATTAAGTGTGGTGTGTAGTTGTAAAAGTGATGCAAGGACTTGTATAGTTTTTCCTTGGTAATTAAGGTTTACAAGATTATTGATTAAGAAGGATGGATGTAAACGATTATGTAAGTTTATTAATTCTTTTTTTTAAGGACGTATTTATCATGTGAGGATGGACTTTTGGGTCGCAACACAAATGAATTTCATTACTAAAGCTCTTTAATGTTTATGAAGATTCTGTTAAAAAAACTTTCACCAATTTATTAACTCCAATTATTGGGAATGTTACATATGGTATCAGGGCATTAGGTTACAACACCTGGACCGAATGAGCTCAACATGTGATAAGTAAGTATGAAGGTTGTTAAGTTGACCTTAGTAGTAAAATCTGTAAAGGTGCATGCTGCAGGAGGAGTCATTGTGAGTTTAACATTTCTAGTTGTGAGGGAAGCATAATTATGTAATGTTAAGTTGTTGTTTTATTCCATAAGAAATATAGTTTGGCTAGACTAGGATGTCTGGTTTCTTTTAAACAAGAAAATTAACTTTAATTGGTGTGGAGTTTCTATGACTAGGAAATTGTGAGATTACAAAGAAGAAAAATGGTTAATAATCTCCTTGCTAATCAATTTCATTCTAGTATGTAATTGTATAGGATAAGTAATTATAACACGATTTTTGTGACATTGAAGCATGCTCGTACCCTTACATATAAGTGCAACAAAAGGAAATGGTTATAATTACATATACATGTGAATATTAATCAGTTAATATGAGAATGCATGAGTACCTTTATATATACCTCTTATTTCATTAATTTCTACTAAGATAGACGTGGGAAACAATGAGTAATAGTAATACTTTTATTTGCTCAATATTTATGATGACTTGCTATCCATGTACAACTATATGTTTTCTCAAATTAATTATTTTGTTAAGGGATATATTATTGGAAACCTAGACCCAACATGAAATAAATACAGGTTAGTAGGATGCTGTAATCTTCTGACGTCCTTATGTTGCCACAAAGAATGACTGTTTTATTTTTTTTAATTTTATTTTTTTTATGTGTGGAGGAAAACAATTGATGACATTGAATTTGCAGGGTAGATCGGAAGTAATCTTTGAGACAGTAATCGAGGTATAAGCTTTTATGAAACAAGTAAAAATGATGTTTGAACATATGTTATACATACGATTGTCTTATGATTTAATTACCTTTATACGACTAACACTTTGAATGTTGTGGTCGAGCAAATGTTATTTTTTCCACACATCACTGCCTGACACCCATCAATGGGTAAATGTGGGATATATATATCGATTCAAGTATAATACTAATACGTGATGATACAAGTAAACTAGAACCTCGGCAGATGAAGGTGAGCTATGCGGTCGCTTTTACAAAGGTACATGGTTATCTGTATAAGGTATGTAAGTTTGTTTAGACAATTGGTTATCCCTATATGATGTTAGGGTATACCAAAAGGGTTGTATAACTAAAATAGGAATTTTGTTGAAATGGTGAAAGCTAAAGTTCGAGGTTAAATGATCATAATTTCCATAGATCATCACAGAAAGAATTTTATATCGTGTTCAAAGCATTATGAAGTCTTATAAGCTAGTTATGTGTAGTAGGAAATGACACTGTAGATGATCACATATGGATATTTTATTAAGAAAGATGATTTTCGGTTTAAAGGAAGGGATCTTCTTACAATATTTGATTTTGTGTATAAAGTGATACTAAAAAGTGAAATTTGGCAGATGGTGAAATTCCTGTGAAGCTTGTGAAAATGCAAGAGCATAAATATTATGCATGGTAAAAATCATGGGATGAGGATTTAAGATCCACATCATAATTGTTATTCATTCTTTAAGTTTGATAATTATTGATTGAATAAAGATCTAGACTTAAATGGGTCAGAGTAATCGTATGGTTACATACGACGAAATAAATTGATTAAATGGAAAGAGATTTTTCTATTCTCAAGCAAGGCGGCTTGGGAAAAATAAATTCCGGGACTCAAGCGAGAAGGCTTGACGGGAATGGTGTAAAGAGTGTTGTAATGGCATTGAAATACTCCCTAAAATGAGGGATTGAGCAGCCACTAGGATTCTTGGAGAATCGGCTGGCTGTAAGACCTAGGCAAGCTATAAGAAAATGTATATGTGGGAGGCAGGACGCTGCTTAGTATACATGAAAGAAATGTTTGTTGCGTGAGCACTAAGGTGTTAGGCAAGACATGAAAGAAATGTTTGTTGTGTGAGCACTAAGGTGTTAGGCAAGACATGAGAGAAAGGATTGCTGCGTGAGCACTAAGGTGTTAGGCAAGAATTTCCTGGATCAAGTGAATGCTGTTTGTTGATTTAGTCAACAGTATAGAATCATGGAGTGCTAAATTTATCCCATATATTGCAAGTGATATGTACAGTAAAGAACTCATGATTTATGTTTCCGAGTTTGATTATGAGGTTGATGATAAAGTTTTTATTATTATTTTTCGTTTTCCTTGAAACCCGGTTTTGTAGCCGAAAAACTCAGGATTGATCCATAACGACTTGCGAGAAATTTTTGAAAGGCCACAAAGGGTCAAAATAGAGATGACGAAACAAGTGAACTACTAAAAGTATGAACACCGAGGACGGTGTTATTTTAAAGGGGAGTAGGATGTAATATCCCTCCTTGTATCCCTATTAGATTTATAAATGCATATTTTTGCAAAAGAAAAATCCATAGTAATACCATTTAGACATCTATTTAGAAAGGACTTTCAGAAGATTCCATTGCAATATTTATTGTATACTTGTTAAAACAAGAAAATCATCTTATCACTTCACTTCGATCCTTAGATTTAGGAAGGCGCGCCAATTTAAAGAGGGGTGTTTCTATGGAGAAATTTGAGGAGAGTTTTAAGCAAATTGTCTCCTTAGTGGGGGTATTTCGAACTTCCCTCTTTCTGCCATTTGTCTCAATAGGAAAACATGGAAGAAACAATTTTCTTTTACCTACCATTTGTCTCATTCGAAACCACCATTTGTCAATTTGAAGGAAGAATCCAATGGCCCTCTGGTTCAAGGGCGGCATTTCCAAGGTAGGATTGAAGTATGACGACTGTGTTTATAAGGGAGGGGCAAGTGGTGATAGTGGGGGGGGCGACTTCTACATGCTTTGCAATAGATTGCATGCAAATGCTATTCCTGGTAATTTATGGCTAAGTGATCCGCGATGGTTATCGGATCTTTTTGGAGAGTACAAGGAAGATCTCTTCGTGAGAGTAACAACATCTATCAGTTCAATATGTGCAGATCTCGTCGGGAGAGTAATGACATCTATGTATTAGATATGCATAGATCTCTACGTGAGAGGAAGGGAACTGTGAGTTAGAGGTATATAGGATCTCGCCGATAGAAGAAAGAAAAAAAAAGGATGGTGCAGTGAAGAACTCGGCATGTTAGAGAAAGGGGGAAACTCTACGAACGAGAAGACAATGGAGGTTTGGCTGGTAGTATCGGCGCAGCCAGGAAATGGCAAGTCTGGAGACTACAGGAGAGTAGTGTGGACAACGAAAAACCCGGTAAAATCTACGCTTTGTTTAATAAATATCTATGAAACGTTGAGGTTATCATAATACCTGGTAAGAACTCTGTTTCATTTACTTTATATCTCTGGAAGAAAAGCGTGAGTATTATATACCGAGTGTTGGTTGATGCCTTTGCTATGCACTATAAATCGTTTGATATCTGCTGAAACTTTGGATGCTAAACCCTGTTCTTCAATGAGCTGATCTCTGTGAAGAATATCTATTATAAGAATTGTAGATCGCATTAATTTCTGCCAAAATGTCTTGTTATATACATTGTTTATAACTGAAGTAATATCGGTGCAATAACATTGTTAGTCATATTGTAATATTTCTTGAATCTCCATGTTGACTCGAAATGTCTAACAAAACTCATGATAAAATTTTACGTTGCCTTGAAAGTCGCTCGGGTAAATTATCCTGTTCTTTTAGTTTGGTAAAAGAATAACCCCAGAGATGCGATACCCTGAGTTCTTATAGGGTTATGCTTGTTGTTGTTTTTGGAAAACAATATGTAGCCATAGATATCTGATTGTATGCTGAACCCTGATTTTTGTTTACATGTTAAATTTAGATGTTGCGTTGGAACTCGTGGTTCTTTCCTCTGTCTAATCTTTATTGATTGAAAACATTAAGTGCCCTGTCATGAATGTTGATTAGAAACCGTAGACCTCTAGTTGTATGTTTAATGCCCAGATCTACGAAGATCTCTGTGTGAGATCAGGTTGGTGTCTTCTTTTTAATTATGTCTGTGTTGTTTTAAACGTAATACAATGTTGAATTTTTTTAGAGATCGATCCTCAAAGATTGAGATCGATTCTCTGTGTATCTTAAATGTATTACAGAGTTAGAAATTAGAGATCGATTCTCAAAGATTGAGATCGATTCTCTGTGTATTACAGAGTTAGAAATAAGAGATCGATCCTCAAAGATTGAGATCGATTCTTTGTGTATCTTAAATGTATTAAGAGTAAGAATTTAGAGATGGATTCTTTGTATATCATAAACGTAGTACAGAGTTAAATATTGGGGATCTACTCTATGAGGTCGAGATTATTTCTGAGTGGGTTAATATAGAAATAATACAGAGTTAATTAGTAAAGATCAATTCTGGAGGCAGAGATTGATTCTCTGTGGTTTTACAAAAGAAGTAGAGAGTTAAATTTAGAGAGAGATCGATTCTCTGTAGTATTATAACCTTATACCGAGTAATGTATTAGAGATCAATTCCCTATGGTTGAGATCGAATCTCTGTGGTGTCATAAACATAATACAGAGTTAAATATTCTGCATGAAATTTTGTTTGTATTGCCGATGGATAGTGAGGGGCTGGATGGGGTAGTTTTGCCACGATGGATTCTACATTGATGTTTGAATAGGGCGTGAAAGAAAAAGGGGTGATCTCTAACCTATAAAGATTGGATTTATGTCTTTTGGGTGCTAACATTTCATCTGCCAGCGATTTGATATAAACCTCCAGTGTAATTGTGTTGACCAACGTTTGACCTAGATTTGATCTATGTCTTTGTTTACTAAACATATATATATATATCTGCCAGCGTTTGATGCAAGTTCAACCCATGTCACTAGTATGTTCTTTTATTTTGTGCTAACAAGTGCACATGTCAGCGAGGTATACAGAGTTGATCTCTGTCGTAATCACGTTAACCAATACCCATGCCAGCGATCGAGTACCCTTTTTGTATCTTCCTGGTGAATAGGATAGAGACTCAGTTATAAATGCTCTCTTAGAGATTTTGATAATATTCAGAACTTAGACTGAGATCATTTGTTATAGATAGAATCAAAGCTAATAGCTAAGATATAGGTTATGTCATCACTTAGAGGTTGGCGTGGAATGTTTTAAATACTGGCTAATTAGAAAGCTTGGAAAGTGAGAAGGAATTAGTGCAACCACAGAGTTGTAAATGTAAATCTCCACTTGGAATGAATAATATAAGATGACCTACCTTTGTGGACGTAGCCCAAGAGTGGGTGAACCACCTGAATTTAGTCTCTCCTTTATGGGTTGTTTAAATGGCTTATTGTTTCTATATTTTTGTCAAATGTGTATATGCCTCTCGTGTATGCTAATTATGGTTTTGCTAGTCATGTGTGGATACATGTTTTTGTCTTGTGAATCTTTGATAAAAGATAAATTATATTTATGTTGTTCATGTCTTATGATTATTCATATAGTCCATGGAATGATGACCTAGATGTACCAATGTTTTTGTTAGATACAACTAAGTTACCACTACTAGTTAGAGTTTCATGAGGATGTGCAAGGTAAAGATGTGAGCATGGAATATGAGTTCATGGGTTACGATTTACATGGTTATCAATTTTGGAATATGTTACAATTATTAAGTGTGGTGTGTAGTTGTAAAAGTGATGCAAGGACTTGTATAGTTTTGCCTTGGTAATTAAGGTTTACAAGATTATTGATTAAGAAGGATGGATGTAAAAGATTATGTAAGTTTATTAATTCTTTTTTTTAAGGACGTATTTATCATGTGAGGATGGACTTTTGGTTCGCAACAAAAATGAATTTCATTACTAAAGCTCTTTAATGTTTATGAAGATTCTGTTAAAAAAACTTTCACCAATTTATTAACTCCAATTATTGGGAATGTTACAGAGTGTGTCCCCATGGGGAGAACCCATCATCTTCATCAAGAAGAAGGATGGAACCTTACGGATGTGCATTGATTATAAACAACTGAATAAATTGACGATTAAGAATAGATACCCTCTTCTGAGGATAGATGATTTATTCGACCAGGTTGGGGGAGAAAAGGTGTTCTCCAAAATTGATTTGTGCTCCGGGTACCACCAGGTAAGGATCCGAGAAGAAGACATAAGCAAAACTACTTTTAGGACACGGTACAGACACTATGAATTTGTGGTAATGCCATTTGGGCTAACAAACGCACCTGCAAATTTTATCTGTATGATGAGCAGTATTTTTAGTACGTACTTAGATAAGTTCGTACTAGTGTTCATAGATGAAATACTAATTTACTCTAAGAATGAAGCAGAACATCAGGAGCACCTCAGATCCGTCTTGCAAATCTTAAGGGAACATTAGCTCTATGCCAAGTTCAGCAAATGTGATTTCTATAGAAATCAAATTCAATACCTTGGATATATTATTTTTGAAAAGGGGATAGTTGTGGATCTAGAAAAGATTAAAGGCATCAAAGAGTGGCCGACCCCCACAAACGTCATAGATATTAGATCCTTCTTAGGACTGGATGGATATTATCAAAACTTCATTGAAATTTTTTCTAGAATAGCCTGTCCTATGACCTCCCTACAGAGGAAAGAAAGTAAGTTTTTATGGAAAGCCAAGTGTGAAGAGAGCTTCCAGAATCTGAAACAGTTGCTAACAACTGCGCCCATTTTAAGGATCGCAGATCTGGATGGAGACTTTGTGGTTTGCATTGATGCGAGTAAGGAAGGACTTGGAGGAGTCGTTCTACAAAATGACTTTGTAATTTGTTACGAGTCACGAAAACTAAAGGATCATGAAAATAACTATCCAACCCATGACCTCGAACTGGCTGCCATTATCCATGCACTAAAAATGTGGAGACACTATTCAATGGGAAAGAAATTCCTTCTTAAAACGAACAACATGAGCTTGAAATATCTTTTTGATCAAGCTAATTTAAACGCCAGACAAGCTAGATGGATAGATTTCCTAAGTGAGTACAACTTTAAGCTGAAACACATCAAGGGAAAGGAGAATAAGATTGCAGACGCACTAAGCCGCAGAATTCACCTAATACACAATGTAACAGTAAGTCAACCTAGCTCTGACCTGTTTGATAAAACCAGGACAACATGCAGAAATGATCACTTTTGCACTGAAATAGTGTAGAAAATACAAGAGGACAGACTGTTTATACACCAAAAAGACTACAAAATTGACGACACAAGACTACTTTGGTCAAAGGACATATTGTATGTTCCCGACAGTGGAAATATCAGGTCTGATATATTAATTAAATTCCAACATAAACCATATTTTGGACACCCAAGATATCAGAAAATGATATATGTCCTTAAGAAATTTTATTTTTGGCCAAAATTAAAGTCCAATATCGCACTGATTATCGCCAAATGTCAAGAATGCCAATTATATAAAGGCTGAACATCAACATCCCTCAGGGATGCTGCAACCTTTACCCATTCTAGAATGGAAATGGGAAGTAATCAGCATGGATTTTATCACGGGATTGCCAAAAAGAAAGAAACATAATGACTCAATTATGGTGGTGGTAGACAAGTTGTCTAAATCTGTGCATTTTATCCTGGTTAAATCCACTCATAAAGCTGTAAATATTGCAGATATATTTTTAAAAGAGATTTTTAGGCTGGATGGCATACCTAAGGCCATCATCTCTGATAGGGACACAAAATTCACAAGTAATTTCTGGAGAGCCTTGATTTTTGGCTTAGAAATGCAACTACAATTTAGCACTGCTTACCATCCACAAATAGACGGACAAACAGAGAGGGTCAACCAAATCCTTGAGGACATGCTCAAGATGTATGTCATGAATAATCCCAACAAATGGGAGGAGGATTTACACCTTGCAGATTTTTCATACAATAACGGTTTTCAAGCTTCAGCTAAAATGATCCCATTTGAAATACTATATGGCAAGAAATGTAGAACCCCGGTCACCTGGGACAGCCCGATTGATCGACTTATGTTGGGACCAAACCTTTTAAAAGATCTAGAGAAACTAATTGTAAAGGTACAACCGAATTTAAAATAGGCATGGGATAGGAAAAAGAGTTATGCAGACAGGAAACAATAGTACAAGGACTATCAAGTTGGTGAGCATGTATACTTAAAAGTCAAAGCTAAAAGAAGTTCTTTAAGTTTGGGAAAATGCGTCAAATTAGCTCCGTGTTTTTGTGGGCCATTCGAAATACTAGCCAAGAGGGGACCAATGGCCTACGAATTGGCTCTACCTGCACATATAAGAGGCATAATGTTTTCCATATATCCTTACTTAAGAAATATGTTTACGATTTTCAACATGTGATTGATTGGTCTTTGTTACAGGTAGAACCTGAATGGGAATTTGTACCGGAACCACTTTGCATACTGGATAGGAGAGAGATATCGCTCAGAAAGTGAACCATTGTCTAGCTAAAGGTTCAATGGAAACATTTTGAGCTTGAAGAGGCTACTTGGGAGAGCAAGACCAAAATGAAAGAGGCCTACCCCTCCTTGTTTCATGGTTTTAGTTCAAGTCCCTAACACTGGGATGGTGTTGTCTTAAGCGGGGAGGGATGTAACATCTCGAGAAAAGACTACTTTATTGTCTGAATATTATTTTATTTACGTTGTAATAAATTTGACTATGCATAACATGTGCATGAGCCAAGGGGGTTTGGGAAACACTAGCAGTTGAGTGAGTGTTGAGCTAGTGACTCATGTTGAGATAGAGGCTTTGGAGCATCAAGTGAACTAATGATTATTTTAAATGATGACTTATTATTATTTTATTCTTTCAAACTGACTGGAGAAAACCACTCAAAGAGAAGCTGAGCATGCAAGGATCTATATAGGTCAGTAGCCTACAACTAAAGTCGAAACTAGCCGATAGGAGAGTAAAAGTCTAATTTAATTAAGTTAAAGATTTAAAATGAATTGTGAGGATCAAAATAAAGAAATATTGATTAAATATAAAGAAAACTCAATCTGCTAGGTGTCAGTTAGATAACTGAGTGTTGTCAAATCCAAAATACCTAGTAGCCTGGCCCCAAAAATTATAAATAGTAGATAAGGTAACGTTGCATGGGCACATTTTCCAAGTGCATTGAAAAGGGTCCAGTTGTGAGTATGAGCGCTCAACACCAGAGATGAAACCAGGTGTCTCCAACATAAGGGAATGTCCGGAGAGGACTGTATTATCATTGCATGGGAAATGTCATTCAGGTGGACTCACACCTAATAGGTTGATAAATGAACCTTGTGGATGCTCTGTTGTAGTAAAAGAGACATAAAACTACCCTAGGTCTGTCTATGTTCTTATGCAGCTTGGCTCGGGGGTGACTGGTGGAACGATCCAGGAACGGATTATGGTCTTAGGTTGGGAGGAACGTGGAAGCTCCGTAGTCAGTTAATTTGCAGTAAAGTTCTGATAAGTATTTAAATTCAAAGTTCTCTCATTTTCCTTTATTAATGCATCTGTTCTTCTTTTATTTAAAGTTGAGAAAGATGCCTTAACCTGTAGCCTCCAGATCCATTGTTCTACAGATCCATTATTGTAATCAGTGACCACGTGTTGGATTGGATCAGATTTTGATTAACTAGTTGTGGGGTAGATAAACATAGACTCGTTGTTTGTATCATAGGAGTTCGAAGATAGCTGAGACAGATCTATTGGGATCTGAATTATTTGTTAATAAAAATAAAATGCAGATCTGTGGATTTAACCTCATTTTAGGTTAGATATAAAATGTTGTGCTAACCTTATGTAAAAGGTTGATGCAGGTCGTATGAGGGTAATACAGGACTCTTTCCCGTTCTCTTTTTATAATACTATTATTAACTGAGAGATCTCGATCTGACGAGGTTGACTTCAGCCAAACTTAATATTTATATATTATTTGTCTATCTTTCTGATTTGAATAATCCCTTTGAATGTTTAATTAGCGAAATGCTTGGGTTAAGTAACATACAGTTAATATTTTATAAATGGGGAAATCCCCTTAAGACCCTTACGCGAGGAGAGAAATCGTTTAGGATTTCTGGGCAGTTTTCCCTAAACCATCGCATGGGTTAGTTTTTAGTTAACTTTCTCCATAGAATAGTTATTAATAAACACTAACTGTTTTGTTGTAAAGAAAATGCTGTAAATATCATCTCTGAAGTATTCACTATTCAAAACAACAGTATATTTATATATAAAACTGAAATATTGGATTTACTTTCAAGAAGCCTTACATTGTTTTTAAATTCCTTACAATCATGAATTTTTCCTTATTTAACCCTAGGGCAATTAAGCTATACATTTTTCGCAAGAAACCGATCTCAGGGAACCATGTATAGAGACCTCATACCATTCATTTAGGGCCACACATCTTATTTCCTCGTCTAGCTAGGGAGGACATTTCATATACAGAACCTAAACATAGAAAATATTCCTTCCCTTTACTTAAACACAGACAGGCAAATAGACATTTAAAATACTAAAGAAAACTTTATCCATCGTTTATCTAATTGTTCTTTTGAAATCCGGATTGCCAAACGTTCTTCTCTTAAGATCAGACGATTTAATTCGCAGAACCCTAAGACAAATTCGAGAAGTAACTACTACTGCAGTATAACTCTTATGTCCCGTTTTCTTCTCATTTCAAACAAGTATATTTTCCTGAGCATTTTATAGAAGCAAAGCCCGACATATACTACAACCATTTTTTCCTAACAATGAGACTATAGACAGAACTGCAGATTGAATTAATTAATACAAAGATTAAATAATTCAAGGACAAAAACATACACAGGATTTTCCTTTGCCTATAGAGACCAGGTACTCTTCTCAAAATGTTTATTTATATATAGAGTGAGCCGAAAGAAACCAACCGTATTCCTGTCATAAGTCTTTTCCTTTTTAAAACAGAAATCCCATTTTAGAGTTAAAGTAATAGGTTCTCAGACTGGGGCCACTTTTGGGTTCATAGCGTTAAACACATTCCACAATCCATACATTTACAAAAACAAAACATTACAACACCAAAAACCTCCAACATCAAACGTGCTAAAAATGAAAGTTTCATTTCATAACAACTGGAAATATGTAAAGAAGTTTCACGATCAACTTTTCCCCCAATTGGCATTTAGCCATCAACATAAATCATTAAACGCCGAAGAATGAGCAACTCATCATGGGATACCCCTTGTGCCTCCCAAGCCTCTTAAAATAATTACGTTCTTCTCATTTTAAAGTTACAACACTACATTTATCAAACGAGGGTGTGTCCCAGGACCTCGGGCCTTACCAGGGTCCAAAGCAATGTTGACCACGCCAAGACAGTCGCCACTTACAGGTAAATATCCTCCAATTACTGCGACATGTTCTCTCCTGCCACACAACCATAAAACGCAGTATTTTAGTATCATCATTTGTTACAGTATTGTAACCAAGAAAATAATTGACTGAAATTTAAACGCAAAGAAGGGGATTACCTTATTGAAATGCTTAGTGGACAACTTCTCCAACTGGAGTAATGCTCCGGATCGTAGCATGACTAGAACGCCAAGACCATCGTTACAACCCCATGGTGCTCTCCCAAAACCACAATAGCGAACAATGCAAAGACAAAGGTGAAACGAGGGTTTGTATCGAGAGCACTTTTCTCCATGTTGCTACATGGATTCCACCACCTGCTGGTTCACATGGGAGGATTCTATGCACCTGCTACCAAGTCGTATCACATTTACTTTGACAGTTAGGTCTCAATTTCTGCATAGTCCTCCCTTACAGCTATTATGTCAAGGGTTTAGGGCTTTAGGCCCACCTTCGTTGCCTCTTAAACTAAAGTATTGTTGAGGGTCCAACTTATGTTATTTTTTTTATACACATCCCGAAATACAAGACTTGAAACTCGATAGCTTTGCCTTGGGTTATCCTTGGTCTAAGTATTATCAACCTTCACTTACCTGCATTAAAAGGCATATTTACAAAGTGTGTTAGCTCCTAAGAGCTAAGTAAGGCCGTGGAACCCAAGGGGGCCCTTTTAACATTTATGTGTTCACTCTTAATGAAGAATAATATTAATTTCGTCCGACATTATAATCATAGGAAGGACCTTTACATCTCTAAACAATTAGTGAGGAAAGCTTGTTCTATTAGACACTTGATCAACACAATTTACTAGTAGTCTAGGTATTACTTAGTAAGAAGGACTTTGAAGAAACTTTCATAGTTAGTTGATACGGTTGTTACAATGGGAGTGTTTCCTAGTTAAACCTTAGGACGTGGAAAAGTAAAGACCACGTCATTTTTTTAAAAAAAATTTGTTGATTTTTCTTGGGTTATTACAGCGTCCCTTCGTTGTTGTACTTCGTGGGCCTTTGTTACATGTTGCTTCATGCTTTTAAGCTTCTGCTTGCTTTGTCATTTGTACCATTGGGGGCATCACTTTGATCGATCCCTTAAAGGACTCTAACTGTGCTTCCGCTTCGCTGAGATGTTCCTTCAGTGTGGTCAGCTGGTCATCCTCGACTACACTACCCCAAAATATTGTGACACCTTCTGCGACTATCTGGAATGCCTGTTCCATCTCCTGGATCTCTATGATTGCTTCCTCGATCGCCATCTGCTGACTCTGAATTTGTTCCACCGGTGTGCTGGGTATCACTCTAGCCTGGAGCTTTGCATTTTCCTTCCTTATCTCAGTGAGAGCCACTCCTAACATAATCCCTTTCACTTCTTGATCTACATCCAGATCTAGCTCCGCCGTTTCACATGCCTTCGCAAACACTCGTTCTAATTTGGACTGTTCTTCTATAGCCTTCTCTTTGTCTCAGTGCTGCGGCTTGATCGTCTTGGACATGTTGTGCCTCCATATCTCTAGTGTGCAGTTGCTTC
The DNA here is from genome assembly GCA_027924585.1 of Larix kaempferi. NCBI lineage: Eukaryota > Viridiplantae > Streptophyta > Pinopsida > Pinales > Pinaceae > Larix > Larix kaempferi. The sequence continues at coordinate 1,727,831 of BSBM01001112.1, read as the reverse complement.
TTGTATTCGACCATCTTGTTGTGCATCGCAGCCTTGTGGTCGCGGATCTCTGCACTTGCTGCGGCTTGGATTCAGTTTAATGTTAACATGGGGATTAAATTAAAATTTACATTAATGAGGTCAGACTTCAGCACCTCGAAATCCAAGGCCTCATCACCTGTGTTCATGGCATGGGATTCTGTTTGGACTATCCATGGTTGGGTGCGGAATTCTACCTCAATAATCGCTGTCGACAAATTTTGCCAAATATCTCCATGCGGTACGCTTGTATTAATTATTCTGTTTTCTAGTGTGGTTAGTAGCTCGCCTATCTGCTAGAATTGCTCAGCTGAATGTTGGGTAATTTTCCCACAATTATCACCTATGACCTCTGTAAGTGTCTCCAGAAGCCTATTCACTTGCTTCGCTGCAAGACCACCACTTGTGCTGCCTTTTCCATGGTCCATCCTATGCTTTGTCCTTCTTTCGTCGTCTTGCGCATCTAATTTAGAATCAGTTAGGGTTCTTCTTGTTGAGGTTCCACAATGGATGGAACCTTTCGACTAGTCATTCATAGGGTTGTCTTGTCCTTTGCCTTCCTTCCGGCTGACAGAATCTATGTATTCCTAGCCAGGTTTGGTCGAGTTGTTTCCTATCCATTTGACATGTCCTCAGTGGCTGGAGATTTACATTCTTCTGGCCATCTACCGATGATGGTGTCCAAATCCTCATTGGTGAGCTTGTACTGTGTCAGCAACCACTGCTTTTCCGGGTCCGCTTGGGCCTGAAGGAAAATTGTCTAGGGTTCGAACAATAGCCGTGCAATCGGTTGGTACTTCATCACGGCTTGCTCTGTTATCCGCGGTATCAGTTGCACATCTATCTGCATCCTTTCCAACAACACGTAAAACTGTAGAACGTTATCTTCTTGTCACTCTTTATCCTCTGTTGCCCATATGTTCTGGTACCGTGCTCCTTCCTGTACCTGAGCTTATGGTGTGTCCATACCCTGATAGTGCTCAGGTTGCTTCCAACCCACTAATGTGACCAACATTATGAGCTAGGAGTATGTAAATGCATTCATGTGATCTTGCACATCATGTGCATGTTCGATCATTTCATGCAGCAGGAATTTGGACCAATTCAATTGCTTGCCTTCGGCACAGAGATCCGAGGTGGCAAGGATTCCCAAGTTACATTCCCCGGGTCTGTTCTTTCACACTACTTTAACTGCAAGTATCTTTGCGCAACTTTGACGGCCTGGTTCTTGATTGTGTAGATTAGGTACCCTCTGGAATTCTTGTCCACACTGTACTTCATCCACAAGCTTTCTACAATCTTCTTGTCATTATCTTTCCCCTGGAAAAACTGGGACGGGTCAGCCCCATCTTGAGGAATCCCAGTGATTCTTGCGATCAAGTTAACGGTGACAAGAATTAGCTCGTGCAGCCATAGGCACCCTCCATGAAAACACGCTAGCAATTGCTTGACACATGCATTGTCCTGCGCTAATGACCCAAAGTGCGACATCTAGGTGAGGCCTAACAACCCCGACTGATTCAATACCAATTCCCATGGTGCGGGCTCCTTCGTGGTTGGGCCTCCTTCATGACGGACGTCAACGTAGGATTCCAGGATTTCTTGGAGAGTCACAAGTTTGTGTTCAGTATATGTTAACTTCTGCAAATTGGGGACAATGTTCGTGACTTCATCAACTCTCTATGGTACCGACGACATCACAATAGTGTACCATTCATTCTTGTTCACCCGTATCTTTGGTTCCTCTCTTCGGCATGTCAGAACATACTCGAATATCCTTGGGCCATGATGCCCTGCTTGTAGCACCTCAGCGTTTCTTTCTTCGGCACATGGCCAGTGTCTGGTGGCCGGTTGGCGCCCCTCTTCTTTTTTAGTGGTATTCCAGACATAACTTCCAGTTGCTGCTGTACAACTGGTGTGGGATGGGGTTGTTTGGGGATGGTACTCGAAACATACACTTCCATGCGGCTCTGCAAATTCTAACTTAATCACACAGTGTAGTTCACTACCTCGTTGCTTGCATTTATAGTGTTGGTTGGCCACATCCAACCAATTTTGGACCATGATTACCAAATCTGGCGGTGATTTTCCAAATCTGCTGCATGCATTGTGTATTAAATGTCAGTTTTTCAGTTCTGTTGCTGGTTGTTGGTGTTTAACTACAACATTTATGACTGGATTTGACCCATTCACACCGAGTTTCTTGATGGTGTGATTGCTCTGTCGACCAACGCCTTGCCAACAGATGCTTGTTGTGGTCTACGTTAGTCCATCTTTTTATTCATTTAGGCGCGGCTAGCTCCACTGTGTCGCACTGTCTTCTTATTGTTGCACTTCTTGTAGTTGTCAGTGATCCCTTCCAACTACTTTGGTTTGGTGTCATGTACTTCCCAAACTCATCCATTAGCGGTTCTATACTTCTTGCGCCTCGTGTTCACACAATCTTGGTCTTCACTCGTTCCTTGTACCTTCGATTCAACCTGTAGAGTCACTAATTGACTGGCTTTGCATCGAGTTTCAGGGGGATCTTCATTTCACCTAACTCCTCGAATATTCCTTTCATCTCTGAGAATTTCGTTGGGAACATATCCTGAAAATCATGCAACAGATCAGTCATATTCACAATAGTTGAGTTGTCCCATTAGTGTCCAATACTTGCGAACTTTGGTTTCTCCTTCAACCCAATGTTTACTTTCTTGATCTTCAGTGGTTGCTGGAATTTGTCGAAAGGTATTTCTGGTGGCTCAACACTACGATGTCCTTCCAACTCTAGTACATGCATATCCCATGGATCATCCTCATCATCTGTCTCTCTTATGATGTTATAGCACTCCATCATCATTTCTAGTGTCGTAGTCTACTGAAGTTCTAATGGTTTCTCTATCGATACTGCATCAAATATCTTCTCACGGATCACTTGTAGTGCACTATGGATGAAGGGGTTCTCATATGAGAAACAAAATGTTTGGCTGAAGCCAATTGTTAGTTATTCCGAAGAAGTTGTTCTATGTCGTAGTTCTGCTACAACATACCAATTCCGTGGTACTTCATCCAGTGTGTGAACGAATGTATGGACCCATTCCTCTTTCGCTCATAATCCCCATTTGCTTTCACACTCAGCCAAATGTGCCTTCAGGTCAATTTTTCCATCAAAATTTCGTCTGCTATATCCTTCTGCATCGCCATAAAATGCTCCAATTTGTGTCGACATTCACATCTCTCCCCCCGTCTTCCTCTTATGTATGCAATTGACCTTTGGCTCCTAGTGTGCACCCTCCCGTCGATTCAATACATTGGATATATCTTCCAACAAATCTTGGTCCTTTGCCAACTCCAGGAAACTCTTCAAGAATGCTTTTACGGTGTTATCCTTTCCCCGCGACTTCATTGCGTCGAATGTTGGTGGCATGTCATAGAGAATTTATTCCTAAAGAGGTAACTGACTCCTCTATCTCATCACCTCCTGCGCTTCCAAGAAGATATCCCTTTCGACCTCCTCCTCAAAGGTGACATGTTTCCATGCTATTGGCTAGACAGTAGCCCATGACCCATCATCTCCTGTCACATCTCCTCCTCATGTCACTACTCCAACAGTCGAACGGTGTCTTTGAGCCTCTACTAATATCATCTATACATCTAGAAGTGGATTTTGATTCTGGTTCTGTGGAGGTGGTGGCGGATTCTTGGTCTGCCATTTTGTGATGAGCTCCAGGTAGTCTTCAAATCCATGATCCACAATGCTGCAATAAGTGCACTATGGCACTGGATTCAGTAAATCCCTCTCATAGTGCCCCTAATTCCCAAAATTATTGAATATAATCGTTCCTCGTCCTTGTCAAGCAGCTCCTCCTTATCCTATGCCAGCACCTCGACCTCCATGGAATCCTCCTCTAGCACCTCCACATGGTGGCCCATATTGTGGGTATTGTGGTTTCCCATACTGTGGTTGTTGCGGTGGCCCATATGGTGGATACTGCGGTGGCAGATATTATAGTGCCAGATACTGTGGCTGACCATACCGTCTTTTCCCATACTGCCCCTGATCATATTGTTTCCATTGGTGATTATACTTGGCCGGTGGTTGATGATACTACTACTATTGCTGACCCGGTGCCTATTCTTTTCCTTCCATGAAGTATGCAGCTGTAGTCCTCTCTTGGACTAGGCCATAAGCTCTACAGTTGTTTTCATTGTGGCCAGTTTATTTACAGAACTTGCAGTACAATTTCTCTAGTTTCGACACTATTTTCTGCAGATACACACACTCATCTGGTCGATGGACTCTCATTTGGCAGATATGACACCAAGGCAACCCTCCCTAACTAAGGGGATTTGGTGCACCAGATTTCAAATATTCTTGGAAGTTTGGGTACTCATCCTTATGGTGTCCCTCTGTCCTACACCTAGTACACCAGACATCTTCGAGGGCCTCTTTCCCTTTCTTCATATCTTTCAATTGGATCGTCAATTTTTCCAGCTGCACTTGTATTTGATCCATACTCAACCTCATTTCTCCTATTGATGAATCCTCTAGCTTAATCTCAATCGCCAATGCTTCTCCTTGGGTCACAACATTTTGTTGCATTAGTGGTCCGCGAATGTGTGGTACCAATCCTACGATAAACCACTCCTTGTGCTGCATATCATTTATCCCAAAACTTACTTTCGCTCACGGGGGTTCATTCAGTAAACTTGTTACATAGCATGATCGTTCACATGATATTAAAGAATATCCCTAGTTTTACTAAATATTGGAAAATTACTCCTAAAACTTTATTGTTGAACCCCCCTCCCAATATGCCTTTCCAATTAAGAAAACCCCTAGTTTCACCAGATATTGTATGTATCCATTTTTACCAACTTATTTTTAATATCCCTATTATATCATATTATCAAGTTGTAACAAACAGGATCCCTAACACATATTAGTATAAGCAAACATGATGATAAATAAAATAATAATATAATCCTAATAATGATCCCACCATGATTGCAGGGTTGAATAATCAATTTGTAGCATTGGATAGTGGAATACCCAATAAAATAGTACTGGGAAGGGAAAATGTGTAAAAGGCAAACCAGTCAACAGATCAACATAACAAACAATATAAAAGGATGATAGTCCAATAGTTAGTGTAATGCTTAGAAAATATGAGAATTGCATATGTTTCACACCACAGTCTGCCAATCTACCAATTTTATGTCATGTAAATATAAGTATAGCCATAGAGAGTCATGTTTTCTATAAAATTAATAAATTAAACTCCATAAAAATTCAAAATCGAAACCCTTTCTTGGATGGACTCCCCTACATTCCTATCAAAACAAACATCGTTGATGTTTGAACCCAAATGAACACAACAAAATTCCTCTTACTTTCCAATAATCCCAAATGATCATGTGCATAGCTTGGATTTGGGTCATTCACAAGATGCAATGAATTTCCTCCACTTCCTCTACATTTATTCTTGCAATCAAGGGAATTAAATACATTTGGTTACCTTTTCTTGGGTTATATCTAGTTTTGTTTTTACAAGAGAGGGGAAAATCTCCATTATTAGGTTTCAAGCATGCAATAGTTATAAAGATACATAGATGGTGAGATTTATATGATCCCATTTCATGGTAACGATAACACATAGGGTATATAAATACGGGTTTAGATTTTCACCTATGTTCCTGTCAATTCCAATACAATATTAAGATGTATACCTTGCATAAAATAATTGAAATTGGAATTATGAATGTGCCAAATATAACTCAATCTAACAACTATTCCTAACTAGCAATGTGAAAATGCTAAAGAAGAATACAAAAAGTTGAAAGAAATAATTAGTCAAGAAAGATTGATCTAACTTTTCTTGGCTCTAGGGAGCCAAGAAAAATTGATCTCACTTTTCTTGGTTGTCATGGAGCAAGGTTTGATTGAATCTCAATACCCACCTAAAACCCAACCTAAAAAATGAAGAGTTAGATCTTTTACTCGAATGCCTACCAAAAAATACAGTAGAGTTGTTCAACTTCGGAAATCCCAATTAGCTACATATCTTAACTTAAAGATTAAAAGCAATATAACATGAATTAAAACCAAGCCTAAATAAGCTATTAAATGAGTATTGCTATGGCTAGTAATCCAAAGAGACTTTCATAGATATTATCATTGGTACACTATTATCCTATTTATGCAAAACTTAGGATCATAAGCAATATCAAATAAAAATGGAGGGTCTTTAATTTTTAGGTGGGTATGAATTGAGCGCATGAGTTGGAGGTATGAATCCATCCCATGATTTGGAGGTTATTCCTCATCCCACCCAAATAAAATAACCCCCAATATTTATATTACTATGTCAAATTAAAAACCCCCCTTGACCCCTAATACAGGGCAATATATTTTTGAGGTTTTTAAGAGTATTCAAACCCCCAATATGAATGGACGTGATATGATATTGCCTTGCTAGTGAAGCCCCTGTGATTTCGCTGTCAACATTTTGTATTGCTGATCAAATTCCCATACCGGCTCATTTGGGTATTGGTTGATTTCTTTAAGCTTGGTGACATACTGCTATTCTGAATTTGGATTCCTAAATTCATCGATCATTCCTGCTTTGATATGCACCAACGAATTGGCTAGTGTTCCCACTGGAACCCTTGTAAACTTCATAAATGAATATAGCGCACGACCCCTAAGGGTCGCCTCTAGCTGCCCCTTTTTTATATCTTCATCCTGGAACTGCTCCAAAGTCCAGACTGCTTCGCAAAGAAACCAAAAGTGCTTGGGATCCTCAGTCCGCTTCCCTTTGAAAGTGGGAATTTTTGTGTCATCTTCCATCCTAACGTTCCTAGTGTTATTGTTTACTCATGCACTACTTTTACCGCTGCATCGGAAAACTTTGCGAATAACTTGTGTTTCTTCTTGTAAAATACTTGGCAGTGCGCGGGGTTGCAGGTATGTTGTAACTTACGATTCGTCCCTCTTCTTCTTCTGGTGTAACCTAGTCACCATATTCTTCGCAATAGGGTCGCTTTCTCCCTTATGGTTGTGTTTCGTAGTCTTCTGTTCCAGTCCTCTCAGGAGACTCTCTCTCAATCCTCCTCTTCTTCTCAGGATGTCAGAATGTCACCCCACTCTTCAAGGTACCACACTCTTCATCATCGTCCCTTAGAAACTCGTCGTTTCTCATATCCATCTACCCCACATATCTCTATCGAATCTGCATTCATGCGATACCCACAACCTCCGTACACCGATATTTCTACTCGTTGGAAGTCATCCTCAATATGCCTTTTTCATAGATGAGCATCTTAATCCACAATTTTAGCAACATGAAGAACCTTCCCCTTGGTCCCTTGAAGAAATTTCTTTCTGCATCACTGTATGATTTGATCATGCCTACTGCGAACTCAGTAATACATCCCTCTAGGATACTATCCACCCATAAATCGACAGGCCTTGATACTGTGTTGCCGACACTGTTCACCTGTAGAATCAGTTCTGGTGTCCAATGTTCAGGCTTAGACTTTTGTAAATGGTGCTTTTGAAATGTTAGTTGTGCTAACCACTCGTGCAACATTACTAGGAATTTGTAGAAAAATATCTCGTGGATATCTGAATAAATGTACTTTTGCAACCAACTACTTAACGTATGTCTAGGTTTTTTCTTTTCTCCTTCTGTGAATTCCTTTTTCTTCTTATCAAACCACTCTTGAATCTTTGGTTTCGTCAGGTACCACAACATATCCTCTTCTTTTCCTATTCAGGGTACCGACAATAGAACCATTTGTTGACACAATGACTGTCGATTGGGGTTCACTTCGCACTGTCATCAACAAACCATCAACCGAACTCCCTTACGCACCGTCCCATAAAGGTTTTACCCTTTCCAGCAACACTAGTAGAGTGAGTGAACTCTCACCCGAGACGCACAAGGGGGCTGCAGGAACCAAGTTTCTGTAGTGGAGTTGAGGACATGCATCATGCATACATTGCAACCACAGAAACCATATATTATATCTTTCGCACTATGCTAGCAGTTCATCATTCGCATATTCATCAATTAATAAACATTCACATCAACATGATCTAAGTACTCATTAGCATGAACATCAATTACCAACCATACAGAGCATTAAATATCTTACAGACATTCGGATTCATCATCTAACCGATACAAAGAAAAAGATAAAACCATAATCGAACATCTTCATGCATTCATTAAAACCTACGGAATGACCTTCGTAGATACAAAACTAATCACCAACTGGATCAAAACTCAAAAGGTTTATTGCTTTATTCATCACCGGATCTGGATTCCCTTACGCTTACAATCATACTCATATTTATATGACTCTAAGTGGTTACAAAATGGTCCACATGATGCTTAACTAACAAACTAACTCCTTATGTGCTTCCACATTCTACGCGAATGACCCTTTCTTCCACAGATTATCCCTTTCACAGCTATTGGCTTCTGAACTTTCTGTGGACTAATCCCGTGCCAACATTTTTCATATTTTTGTCCATATGTCTCATCAAATTCTCCTCTAAATTAAGTAAATTGACCGTTTTCACATACCCTTCCATATTTTCCTCCAACTTAGACATTTGAAAGGATATGTCTTCTATTTCATCATACGTATGAGATGAATCTTCAGGTGGTTTGAGTGGAGTGTTATTTTTTACACTAACTTTGGGGGTAATTTGGAACAATAGAAATAGATATCAAACCCTAAGGTTCACCTCAAATAGATCCTTTACTTATAAAATATTCCAACTTAAAATGACGTACCTTTATCAAACCCTGATTTGAAGACTGTTTTTTTGGCTGACCTTCAAACTTAGATATATCTGCAATTTTAGACCCTCTGATTCTGAAAATCCTGCTTGAAGTATGTTTATATCTCCTCTCTACACTATTGCAAGTCTGACCTAATTTTGATATTCTAGTAGAAAGATATGACAAATCTCCCAACACTTATTATTTTTGGTATTTTCATAAGAGCTAACTTATATGGACTTCCACGTGTCCAATATTTCACATCCGAGTCTAAAAATGATACCACTGATTCATTAGTTCATATTATTTCTTATGCAATAGGTCTCACTCAATTTGGATCTCGCATTTATGAGATATAATAGTGTTACCCAACACACCTATCTGGGACTAGGTTTTGGACAAGTCAGAAACCCTAACTTCAAATGTGAATAACTACGAATCCATAAGGATTCAGGATCTGAATATTATACCATAGATATTTTGTCCTATTTTCTAGATGGGTTCCAAGCCTTACTATCTGAAAAATTTTGGAAATTTTTTTATAGAGAAAATTATAAGATGACTCATTTTGAAGCACCCAGACCCAAGGAAAGAGTTTTGATACCAAATGTTATGCAACAAGTTTCCAAAAAGAGCATAAAAATAGCATAAATAGATAAGAAAGAGTACTCCATTATTTTAATGAAGAAAATAGATTAATAGCAAGCCTCTTCGAGGGAGCAACCTCCTTATACAAGGTACTAAGTACACAAGATAAGACAAGACAAGATACTCCAAATGAAAAGGTCTCCTTCCTATATATAGGAGACTAAGAGGTACAATTCCAACTAAATGAACTAAACACCACAATATAGGAGGAAATGTGCCCACATTTAGGGCTTAACATGGTCCTCAATTAGAATAACAAAATAATTAAAGTGACTGATATACATTTATTCATGCCATTTCCACTCTTTTTAATAATGGCACCAATCGATGTAATCAACATTTTCAATTATGTGGTTGTGTTAGTAGTATTGTGATTATGTGACTCTTCCAATAGAACTTCCTTGCCATGTAGTAAATTACTATTAGCATTCAAGAATTCATCAAACACATCACACTATGCCTCACTACAAATGTAGAATATATTCTAAGACCACAGGTTGATCAAAAGTATCCATTTCCAATGGGAAATTATTAGTTTTGTGCCTCCCTAGAGATGCTCTACCTATATAATAGGCTTTCCAAACAAACACTAGATCATGGTCCACACTTGACTTACTATGGATGTCTTAGATCATGGAAAAAGTTGTCATTCACAATTTGGTTAGAACAAAGAATGATGTAGCAAATAAATAAATTAGAAGATTTGGGATTGGTGTGCCAATCATTTTCTAAGGGATGTTCATGTTAGATAATTTTGTGTTTGTTTAGACACCATGACACCTCATATCATATTCATGTGTGAATTAGTGAAAATGGTGACACTTTTCAATGAAACGTGGTGATGATAATTTGGTCTTTTACATAATTTTAGATTAAATTCCGAAAAACTAAAAGAAAATAATAAGTAATTATTTTGTATTTATAATAATAATTTTTTTAAATATTAATTTCATTTGCTTAGAAAGTTTGCATTATAAAAAGTTAAGAGGTTTGTTTGTTCAATCTATACTTTTCAAAAACAAAATATTTAAAAAAAATTATAATTATCATTATTTCTTGAAGTTGATTTTTAAATCACGTTTTATGCACCTTTATGTTAAGGTCAACCTTTTTCCAACTATCTATATTTGTTGGTTGGTATGGATTTTATCTAACCTTTTAAAATGTCGGTGCAAAAAGACTCGATAAAATCAGGTTGGAATTCATAATTACAAAATATTTAAATATTATCTTTAAAAATGCATACACGTGTGAATAGTGTCTGGTATTCTCCTTAAACTTGGTGGCTTGGGTCATAGTTCACATTTGTGAGTCTTGGTATAATTCCTCTAACCCATGGTATTTTTATTAATGGAATGACTACACGCATGCTTTTTGGTCAACCTTCTCTTATGCACATAGTTTTTAGTTCCCACACATGGTTTTTAAAATCCTTTGATGTTTCTTGGACTCCTGCTTTAAAATTCTTTTTATAAACTTCACCAAATTAGACATTAAACCGCACTTGTGAAAAGGGTTTTTTTTTTATGGTTGGTTGAATATTCAAAATGACCCAGTAAAAACATCTTATGAAGAGCCTACAAGCATGGATTTCTTGCACACTTTCTTAGGCGAACATTATGCAATGAACATGGTTTTTCTCTTCAACACATGTTTTTTCAAATCATTTGGTAGTTCTTGGGCTCATGGCTTAAGAAAATAACTATAAACTTTATCAAATTAAGCATTAAATCATACGTGTGAAAAGGGTTATTTTTGTGGTTGGTTGATTATTGAAAATGACCAAGTAAAAACATCTTATGGAGGGCATACACATTTGCACATTTTTTTTAGGTCTTTTATGTATATGGTTTTTCAAATCCTTTGATGGTTTTTGGGTTCAAGATTTGAAAAAAATAATTATAAATTTCAACGAATTAGATATTAAACCATATTTATGAAAAAGCTTGTTATTTTTTTTATAATTAATTAACTATTTAAAATGACCAAGTAAAAACATCTTATGTTTATATGTTTTTGGGATGAAATTATTATTATTATTATATATATATAATGTTTTGAAAACAAAATTTAAGATGAACACTATATACTATTATGAGTGACAAGTAAAATCGAGGGAGCATTTCTCACATCTATTAAAAAAGATACATTAAGGAACCATTTAAAGCCTTCATCAAGCATGTGATAAAATCATTTGGAAAATACCTTTTCATGCATTAACCATCTTCATGTATTTACCCTTGCCAGTGTCATAATCTCAACTCAAAGATATAATTGGGCTTTGAGAGAATACAGCTGCAGATATTAGACAAACCAATGATGTTGCGCTTTGAACGGAGGCCACACCGGGGTCTATCACCATTCCTTGGTTTTGTTAGATGCTAACAAGCATAGAGTAAGTAGGTGACAGGAATAGATTGGAGTTTCACGATGAAAACTTTCCACTAAATCATAGATAATTGATTTTGCTAAAAGTGTATCCATTTGGATATAGATTAGAGCTTTCATTATGCCATGATGTTTGCTAGATTTAATATATCTCTGTTATGGGATGATTAATCAAAGTTGTTGATAGGGATCATTGTTATTTTCAGTATAGGTTATTAATCAATCATTAGTTTATCATGTATTATGTGTTTTTTTGTGATTATTGAATTTAATCCGTATAGATTTATTTTAAATGGAGATCTATCAATCATCGAGAGGGATCCAATTTCTTGAGGTGTATTTTGTTTTTTAATTTAAACTCATGAAATTTGATCTCTCTTAATTAATAAATCTTATTTTTTTAATTATTTTGTTAGAAACTAATTCATATAAAGCATCTAGCCTCTCTAGGTATAATGAAATTATATTATTTTTGGTTATCTTCATATATTTATAATATATGATGATAATGTTTCTATTATATTAATGATTAATAATTGAATAACACATTTTTTCATTTCATATATTAATAGGTTATTTAATTTTCTAAAAAGTTTGTAAATATTAATATTAATTATTATTGTTAATGCTTAAAAAGAAATAAGCATATTCCTCATTTGAAACCTTTAAATTATGGTTTACATTATTGAATTGTGAAATTTAATAAATCTTTAATCACCATATAAAATTGAAAATTGAAAGAGATAAAATATCTATATATAAATGGATAATTAGGATTGGGAGTATACTACTTGAAATTATATATTAATGGTTGGTATGCGGAAAGACTTCCACTACATATTGGTGGTCCATAAAGTAGATATCATATCCTACCATATGCTTCCAGGTCTTGAGTGTTTATACCATTTCCTTATGTCAAAGGAATGTAGGTAATGTAGATATGATAATAACAAATAGCTAATTCTAAAATGCAATTCTAACCACATTAAATTAAATGGATGATAGATCATCATTTTATCATGCAATAAATGTAATAAGATTTAAAACTATTTTTTATTCTTGTCTAAGAGCTTGTCTTCTTAGAATATATGAAAACAAGTCAATGACACTAGAGGGAAAGGTCCATACCAAACGAATCATTTCACTAAAAAACTAGAAATAAACAAACTCTATTAAAAAATAATAAATTCTACTAAAAAATAATAAATGAAAGAAAAGCGGAAAAATGGATAAACTTATAAGTGTAATTAGTTATTTTTCAAATTTAAAATTGTTTTTTTATATTCTATATATATAATTTTCAACTACAAGAACCATTTTATTAATCATTGGAATACATGGAAGTGGTTAAGTGGTTAATTTGTGGACCCTTTGTAAAACTATAAAAAGCTTTTTGATACATGAATGAAGGTATAAAAGGCTTTTAGATAGATCGATGAAGTTAGATATAAAAGGCTTCTCAATAGTTAGTGCAGTTAGACATTTCTAATTGTCACGGTGAGTTTGCGGTTTTTTATTTTTATTGTATGTTTTCACTATTAATTTGTGGATTTTTATTTGGTCTGCAAAGTCTATCATTTTGAGATTTAAGTAGATTTGTGCTTCACATTATTAGTTTGTGGTTTTTTAATCTTATGTTGGGTTTTCAATATTAATTTGTGGTTTTTATTTGTGTAGATCTACTAACTCTCTTTTCTGGTAGGTGAATGAAGTTAGGAATAAAATGATTTTCCATAGATTAATAGAGTTAGGCATCAAAGGATTTTCAATAGATGAATGAAGCTAGACATCTCTAATGGTCACTATGAGTTTTTGGTTTTTTACTTTATTCCAGGTTTATGCTCTTAGTTAGTAGTTTTTTATTTGTCTAGCTCCAATAGTTCTCTAATTTTTAGATCTAACGTATTTGTTCCTTACACTATTTTTTTTAGGGTTTCTTATTGTTATGAATTTTTACTATTAGAGTATGTTTTTTATTTGTGTTTAAGTTTGCGAAGTCTGTAATTTTTGGAGTTTGCGGTTTTTTATTCTTTTTGTGGGTTTTCAATATTAGTTTGTGGATTTTTATTTGGTGTACAATGTCTATAATTTCCGGATCTAAGCATATTTGTGCTTCACACTATGAGTTTCTGGTTTTTGTTCTTATGCCGGTTTTTAATATTGATTTGTGCTTTTTATTTGTCTAAATCTACTAAGTCTGTAATTTTCAGATCTAAGCATATTTGTGGACATTTTGTAAAGCAATAAAAGATTTTTTATACATGAATGAAGTTAGTAATAAAAGGATTTTCCATAAACGAATAAATTTAGGAATCAAAGTATTTTCAATAGATGAATGAAGTTAGACATCTCTAATGGTCACTATGGTCACTATGAGTTTCTGTTTTTTTACTTTATTCGAAGTTTATGCTCTTTGTTTGTGGTCCATTATTTGGCTAGCTTTAATAGTTCTCTAATTTTTAGATCTAACATATTTGTGCCTTACACTATGAGTTTGTAGTTTCTTATTGTTATGACTTTTTACTATTAGTTAATTTTTAGATACATGTATTTTCTATAGATGAATGAAGCACTTTGCAGTTTTTTATGCTTACTGTGGGTTTTCACTATTAGTTTGTGGATTTTTACTTGGTCAGCAAAGTCTATAATTTTCCGATCTAAGCAGATTTGTACCTCATAGTATGAGGATGTGGTTTTTTATTCTTATGGTGGGTTTTCAATATTAGTTTGTGGTTTTTATTTGTTTATATTTACTAAGTCTGTAATTTTCAAATCTAAGCATATTTGTCAACCTTTTGTAAAGCAATAAATGGATTTTTGATAAATGAATGAAGTTAGGAATAAAAGGATTTTCCATAGATGAATAAAGTTAGGTATCAAAGGATTTTCAATAGATAAATGAAGCTAGACATCTCTAATGGCCACTATGAATTTCTGGTGGCTTTTTATTTGTCTAGCTCTAATAGTTTTGTAATTTTTAGATCTAACATATGTGTGCCTTACACTATGAGTTTGCATTTTTTTTATTGTTATGACTTTTTACTATTAGTTTATATTTTTTATTTGTCTAAGTTTAAAAGTCTGTAATTTTTAGATACATGTATAAAAATATTATCTATATACAAGAATTTTCAATAGAAAAATGAAGTTAGCCATTAGAGACATTAGAATCTCTAAGGTTACTATGAGTTTTTGGTTTTTTATTTTTATTCTAAATCTAGGTTTGCTAAGTTTGTAATTTCCTGATCTAAGTACTATGAGTTTGCTGTTTTTTATTCTTATTTTGGGTTTTCAGTATTATATTGTAGTTTTCATTTGTCTAAGATTGCTATACACCTATAATTTTAGGATTTAAGTATATTTACGGATAGTTTGTAAAACTATAAATGGCTTTTCCATACATGCGTGAAGTTAATTAAGAAATGAAGTTAAGTATAAAATGCTTTTCACTAAATGAATGAAGTTAGATGGTCACTATGAGTTTCTGTTTCTTTACTTTTTATTCTAAGTTTTCACTCTAGTTTGTGGTTTTTATTTGTCTAGGTCTGCTAAATCTATAATTTTCGGATCTAGACATATTTGTGCCTCATTTGCACAGTGAAAATGGAAGGAGAAAGGCCACGAGGACGAGAAGCAACCAGTAGAGCAGGGAGAAGCAGGGGGCGTAGGACTAGCTCAAGTCCCTCCTCCTTGTACCCTAATAACGACGGGAGGAGCAGGAGCAGGAGCAGGAGCAGGAGCAGGAGCAGGAGCATGAGGAGCAGGAGCAGGAGCAGGAGTGTAGATCGTAGGATCAGAAGTTCAAATATCTCTTGTTTATCACCCAACAACAATGGTAGCAGCAGCAGTGTGGATGCTACCATAAGAATGTCAAATCCCAACTCCCCTGTATCATCCAATAATGAAAGTAGCATGATGAGCAGTGCTACGTCTATTCCTTCAACTCTGGTGGATGACTTGATAAGAGAACCGAGGCAAACTGTGCGGGAAGAGAGAAGTGGAATTGTTGCAAATGGTGGGATGGAAGAACATGCAGATATCCCTGCCCAACCGGCAGATAGAGCCGCCGTCCAGCGGTTGCCTCGCATAATAATTTCTGAAGAGCATATCCGTAATGATAATAACCCAACCTGCTCAATTTGCCGCGAGCAATTCCGATTGGGCGAGGAGGCACGTGTAATGCCATGTGGGCATATGCATCATCAGGCTTGCATATTCACATGGCTGGAAACTAACCGTAGCTGTCCGCTCTGTCGATTCAACATGCCTGGCTCGGAATAAAGCTTTCTGTCGATTCAAAGTTCCTTACATAGCCGGCCCTGACTGTATGTTCAGCGCCGAGTGTCGTCGTGTTTTTTTGGTGGATCCTCAATGAGACTACTCTGTTGCTGTGTTTCTTTTGGGTTTTCAGTTTGTGTTGTTTCCAGGTTCCCGGAACTTGTTTTTCAGGGAGGGTTGATCATGATCATCGGGCATTATGTAATTGCTGGTGATGGCGGTTTCTTGTTTAACCAAACTTATCTATCTTCGATATTCAATGATAGCAGACAAGCCGTTTCTTCAGTTTAAAAATAATGATTTGATTTCTCATATTTTCAAAAAGTTTATAAATGTTGGTGTGAAATGTTTTTTTAGTATTATCAATATGTATTTTATTTTATAAATGTTAATGTGAAATGTTTTATTTATTATAATTTTTTTATATTATTAATGTTATTTAATACTATAAATGTTAATCTGAAATGTTTTATAAATCTGATATATTTTTAGATATTAATTTTGTTATATCTGAAAATTCCTTGTTGATATGACATATGCTTTATTAGATATTTTTTTATTATTAGGTCTTTTAGGAATTGATTCATGTTAGTTATTAAAAAAAATTATAAAATAATCAATATATTTAATGCCTCTTAGGTACTTTCTAAAGAATGGGAGAGTTTAGCATACTTTGACATTTATTCTAGGTTAACTAAAAAAATGCACAATGCATCAAAATATATTTCATATTATACAAAGAACCATGAGGCCCTCACGTTTAAGGAGACAAATATATTATGCTTTATATAGTGAACTATTATTAATAAAAAAATTTACGGTTTTTGAAATGTATTTTATTTTATTTTATTAATTTAATAAGGAAAACAAAAAAATGATTAATTTAAACATTTTTTCCTCCTAAAATAATTTTATTTCAACAATAATAAATAGAATTATATTCTGTATGTACATATAAATATGCATTCCAGCATAGTAACATAAGTCAATCTACCATTAATTTAAATCATATTACACATATAAATATGCATTCAAAATCCCATTAACAAGACCGTAATCTTAAATACATGGTGCTGCATAGTAACGTAAATTAGCATATATTTAAAAAAACAAAACAAACTATAGCTGTCCATCGGTCTAGAATAAAAACTGTCATGACCATGCAGTGATTAGGAGGTTGTTATGATTTCCGAAAGTTCTTCATGAACGGAATAAAATAATAAACTAATAAATCAAAAAATATTGGTAATAAAAAATTTAGTGTAAGTAAGTTGGGTTTAGATTAAAAAAATAACGTAATTAGGGTAAATCTCTGCATAATTCTTATGATTTTATAAGTAGAAAGACATGTTTTCAAATATAAGGTTTATTGAAATTATATTAATAATTTATTTTTAAAGTTGCATCAGAATCAAACACCAATTTATTGTATGAAATTCCGCAGTGTTGTTTTCACTAGTTTATGTATAGAGAAGAAGTTTGGACAATGCAACCAATACTTTTAATATTGTTAAAATATTGTTTTAAAATCGAATTGGATAGTGTAGAAATTCAAATATCTTAAATACCACGATGCACTATATAGATTCAATGATTTATCATTTTATTGAAGAAATTACAAGAAAGAATTTGTATATCTTAAAGGAAAATCTCACCTAGGATGTAGGGTTATTCATCATTGATTTAAATGCCTAAGTAAATTAATTATTTGTTGTGATTCAAGGCATGCTGTTTATGGGGATCCCAAATTATTCAGGAATTTTTATCATGTTTTTGTAACCATCCAAATTATGGCCACACAACTCACTAATAATGATACAGTTGATTTTATAAGTTTGGAAATAAGATTATAACGATAAGTTGATTTTATAAGTTTGAAAATTAAATCTTATTGATTTTGTTGGTTTATATAGCTTTATGTGCCATGTTTTCTTCATGAAATATTGTTGTCTTTAATATAAATCAATGTTATGGAATTTCCTTACATTTTGCTCCTACTATCATTAAATTTTACTTTGTATTAAAAAATGGATTACAAAATAAAAATAACATATAATCATACATTATAGAAAAAATGATTTTTTTAACTTAGAAACTCAAACAAGAAAAATTAACATCAATACTCGATTATAGGTCCAATATTTTTTTTCAACTGAAAAAATATGTAATTTGTTATTCCATGAATCAAACTTACATATGTATATCCTTCGAAAAGTGAGTATTCCATCAACCAAAAAGTTCACTAGCTAACTGCAATGATTATATATACTGAACAATAGATCAAAATGTGAAATCACATCACAGGCTGATCATAAGATTGAATAACACTTCTCACAGAAATTGCTAGTCTAGAATTGACAAGAACACTCAAAATCAGACTCAAAATTATGCACAATAATAAATTGTATTAGCATAAATGTACATCATCCAACCATGCACCATAAAGTGGATGCAAATATAGAGAGTTACAACAGAAATTCAAATTGCTATGGAGAATTTTGAATTGGTCACAAAAAACAAGGTTACTAAACTAGCTAAAACCCCCCAAGGTAGAAATATCTTACTCCAACTCAGCCATATAGCTCAGGAATTGTCCAAAATACTTTGGGAAGGTGATGTAGGATGAAATTAGAAAAATATGGTAGCTTTTGGAGTGAAAAAGAGGAAAGGTGTGTTGATAAAAAAAACAAGCAATTGTCAAAACCTCTAGAGTGCCTAGCTTTTACCTTATCTACTGAAAAGTAGAAAAAGCATTGAAAATGTAGGAAAGCCACCTTTGACACTTAGAACATCCAAAAAAGAATCTAGGATGCTTGTGAATGCGATCATGTGGATAAGGATGGAAAGTGGTGGACCAAAGAAGTCAACTAGTGGCCAAAAACATTGTAAAACTACCTAGGAAAGTAATGAAAAATGAAATAAATTATATCCTAAGTATTATGTTTGTTTTAATGATATAACACCCTCCCTTAAGCCTGACTATATGTGAAAAAAATATCATAAATATAGGGGCATAGCAACAAAGTCTTTGTCATCCTTTACATATCGTTGTCCAATAAAATAGGAAATGGGAAAAACCTCAAGGGACAAAACCCTCCCTCAAAATGGACAAGAAAAACAACTTTGAACCTAATCATCAATCAAACTTCACCTCATGTTTAACCACTCCTAGCAACTTAAGATGGTTGAAAGTCTTCTCTATGAAGGATTTAGTGAAAATGTCAGCAGCGGGGCAATAGTCTAACACAATCAATTCGTCATGCACTAGACTCCAGATGTAGTGCATGTGCACTTCTATGTTCTTGGCTCTTTGTTTAAGCACTAGATCTGAGGATATTCTTATAGCACTATGATTATGAACCCAAAGAACAGTAGGAGTGCTAAAGTCAATCCAGAACTCACCAAGAATTCCTTGCAACCAGATGCACTGACTAGCTTCATTCACTGTTTCCCAATACTCTTCCTCTGTTGAAGAGAGTGCAATTGCACTCTGATTTTTACTAGACCAACATATAGGAACTCCTTCAAGCATGAATACAAACTCTAAAGTGGAATTATAGTATGTGTTATCCCCATCCCAATATGAGTCATAAAATGCAACTAGATCTAGTGACGAACTGGAAGCATAGTGGATCCCATGTGTCTTGGTGCCTTGCAAAAAGTGCAAGATCCTTTTTGCATCCCTCCACTAGAGCTCATGTGTCTTCTCCATATACCTTGAAACATGACTTACTGCATATGACAAATATGGTCGGGAGTGAGTCAAGTACAACATGCTTCCAACAAGTTTCCTGTAGAGGGTGTTGTTCACCAAGGGTGTAGAATCCCCTTCTTCTAGCCTGAATCCTAAAAGGAAAGGATTCTTTGCAGCCATACATTCTTCCATATTAAACCTTTTTAGAAAATTAGAAGCATATTTGGAATGACATACCGTGATTCCATTAGGTGCTTGAGTGATCTCAAGCCCCAAAGACTTCCTGGGAATCCCCAAATTTGTCATGGAAAAAGCTTGATGCAAAGCTATCCTTAGTGATGAAATTTACTTAGTGGCACTTCCCGTGATTAGTAAAGCATTAACATGTACTACTATAATCACAATATTTCCATTGATGTGCTTTAGATACACATTTGGATTAGGTTTGCACCAGTGGAAATCTTGTGTTAGGAGGGAATGATCATTTTTTGCATACCAACCTCTGGGAGCTTGCTTGAGTCCATACAATGATTTCCTTAACCTTCACACAAGTAATGGATTTGTAACATAGCCTTCATGTTTCTACATATATATATCCTCCTAGATATTACCATGAAGAAAAGAAGACTTCACATCCATGTGGTGAACTGCCCAACACTTTGTTGTTGTAATTGACAAAACTAGTCAAATAGAATCCATTTTTTCCACTAGGGAAAAGGTCTCATTATATTCCATACCTTGGACTTGTGAAAATACCTTGGCCACCAACCTTGATTTATTCTTGACTACATTAGAATCAGCAACCATCTTAGTCTTGTAGATCGATTTGCATCTTACTAGATTTGTACCTAGTGGAAGCTTGACTAGCTCCCAAGTTTCATTCTTCTACAAGGAGTGGAACTCCTCATTCATAGAATATCTCCATATTGGATCTTCTGGGGATTCTTCATATGTCTTAGGATCTGATTCAATCATGAGAAAACATTTCTCAGCAATATTTGGATCCCTTACTGAAATTGCATTCTCATATTGTGACCATGTCTTCCTAGGATCCCGAGTATTCCAAGCAAGTTCACCAACAACTTCTATGGTTTTTGCTGCCAACTTTGGAATTGGTGGTGAGATTGGGTATGCAATCATATCATCAACAACATAATCTAAATCAAAATTAGAATATTAATCATCAAAAGCCTCATTCAACTCTTCATTTCCTTCTTTCGGTGGTGGTTGAGAAGACTCTCCAATCTCAACTGCTTGTTAGGTCTCTTCCTCAAAATGAACACTTATCTATATGACCGCTTTGTTGGTGATCAGATCAAGAAGTTTGTACCCCTTTGATTCTTATGAGTATCCAACAAAAAAACATGGCCTACTCTGTGGCTCTAAATCCTTTCTCTTCTCAGATGGCACTCTAGCCCAAGCCTTGACACAAAATATCCTGAAATGAGAAATACCAGGTTTATTTCCACACCAATATTCATGAGGGTTAACTCTTTTCAATTAATTATGTGGGAATATGTTATGTATGTAGGCTGCACATTTTATTGCTTCAGACCATAAATTTGGTGTAAAATACCTTGCTTCCAACATACAAGTGGGTATTTCCTTTAGAGATCGATTCTTTCTCTCAACAACTCCATTCTGCTGAGGAGTGTATGGCATACTGTGCTGCATGTGGATGACAACCACTGCAAAGAGATGTTGAAAATCAGATTTGGTGTACTCTTCCCCATTATCATATATTATTTCCTTTATATTCCTTCCAAACTAGTTCTCAACCATGGCTTTAAAAAACTTGAAATGATCATAAACATCAGACTTAAACTGCAGAAAATAGACCCAGCAATACCTAGTATTATCATGAATGAAATTTAACATGTATCTGGATTTTTTTAGTGACATATGAGGTAAAGGAACGAAAATATCACTATGGATCAGATCCAAAGGTTCAAAGGTTCTCTTACACCTTGATCTCTCAAACTTTTATTAGGGTGTTTTGCTAGGATGTAACCCTGGCAGACACCTTTTGTGAAAGTGATGTTTGGAAACCTTACAACCATGTTTTTGTCATGAATTTCATGAAGTTATCTGTAATTTAGATGGCCAAATATCTCATGTCAAATATTGCTTGCTTCATTAGCACGAGAGAGGACTGCTACTGGTGAAGAGATAGGAAACAATTGTGAAAACTTGTAGACTCTAGAGGAATGATATGTAGTTCCTAATGCAACAACTCTTCCTATGGAGATCTCAGAGATCTCCATATTATCTGGGGTGAAGACAACTCTTTTGGGTGAACTAGTATGGTTCATTTGATAGACAGACAACAAGTTTGCAGCTAGACCTGCGACATAATGATAATTGAAAAATAAGCCATTGTCTAGATTAACTCTACGTTTATCGTTTGAAGTAGTTTCTATGTCATCTCCAAGAATAATGATGGGACCCGGGCCATGGGATGATTCAAGGGTATAAAATGACTCTCTGGTTGTAACCATGTTCCTTGAAGCTCTGAAATCAATGGTGTAAGAAGTGGATGAAGCTGTGTTTTCCATTAGAGCATGCACTCGCTCCATATCATCTGAGTTAGAACCTCCTTCCTTTTTCTTTACGCCTTAAGGAATGGGAATATAGTTCTTCTCAAGGATTTGTGCCATCTGATCTATTGTTTTTCTCATATAGGATCTTTCAGGATGAAAGACCCTTTGGAAATATGAGCACTTGGTTCGCTCCTTCTTCTTTTGTTTATCCTTTTTGGAGGTGGAGTGATCATCTTGTGGCTTATATCTCTCCTTCTTTTGCTCAGAAGAAATTTTGGAGTTTTCCTTCTTCTTACCCTTCGAATTTCTTGAGTCACAATCAACTAGAGGTTGATATTTTGAAGGCTGCTATATGCCCATCAACATAAGCCTATTATGCTCCTCTATCAAAGACTCCATGAATTCAAACAGACTACTCATCTTCCAATTATTCATAGCCAGTTTTGTAACATGGAAAGTGTAGACAAAAACCGAATAGTCTTGCCCCAATTTCGAGAGTATGTCCAAAACTAACTGCTCATCCTTTTTCTCAATACCATACTACTTCAACTACAAATCAAGTGACTTGAATTTTGAGAAATAATCATGTAGATTCTCAAAACTGCTCGGACTTCTAGAAATTAGTTGATTATATGGTTGATGTCCTCTCAGATCATCAGTTTTACCAAACAAACCTTTGAAATTCTCCCAAACTTCATTCAGTGAAGTCATACCATCCAAATGGAAAATAATAATTCTCAATGTGTTGAGGCAGAGTAGGCCATAAGCCTCATCTCTTTGATTGCGCCACTTTGACTTCTCTACAGCTGAACTAGGCTCTCCTTCACTTCCCATGGTCACTCTATAGAGTCCTTTATTCCTCAACAATATCTCCATATACACCTTCCAATGAAATTAATTAAATGGATTCAAGATCACACTCTGAGATTGATCCATTAGTAGAATAAGGTGTGCACTGTAAACTAATTTGTACCTGCAAAATAACAACCAAAAAAATATATGGATAATGATTCAAACTACATATATATTCAATATGAAAACAAGCACAGTCAGGAGTATGTCACGCTTGAGTAGACCTCTTGAGCTAAACTCAAGAGTAAAAGGTAATTGTCGACGGGAATTCTGTGGAATCTCCAGTGTTTTTGATGCTCTAATGGATGCAAATATGATATCCTACACAAATCTGATACCATGTGAAATCAAATCATAGGATGATCATAATATTCAATAACACTTGTCACACAAATTGCTAGTCTATAATTCACAAGAACACTCAAAATCAGACTTAGAATTATCCACAATAATAAACCGTAATAGCATAAATGTACATCAGTAAAACATGTACCATAAATTGGCTTAAAATATATAGAGTTACATCAGAAATTCGAATTTCTATGGAGGCATTCGAATTGGTCACAAAAAGCAGGCTTACTAAACTAGCTAAACACCCCAAGGTAGAAACATCTCACCCTAACTCAACCATAAAGGTCACGAATTGTCAAAAATGCTTCTGGAAGGTGATTTAGGATGAAATTAGAAAAATATGGTAGCTTTTGGAGTGAAAAAGATGAAATGTGTGTTGGCCACAAAAACAAGCAGTTGCCAAAACCTCTAGAACTTGCCTATCTTTTACCTTATCTACTGAAAAGCAGAAAAAGTAGTGAAAAAGGAGGAAACTAGGCACCTTTGAAACTTAGAACAACTAGAAAATCATCTAGGATGCTCATGAATGTGCTCATGTGGATAAGGCTTGGCAAGTGGTGGACCAAAGAAGTCAACTAGTGGCTAAAACCATGGTAAAAATACCTAAGAAAGTAATAAAAAATTAAATAAATTATATCCTAAGTATTATATGGGTTTTAATGCTCTAAAAAAAACACAAAAGATGGAAAACATATCCCCAAGCATGGCCCATAGATTAAACACAAAAATAAGGACTACCAACACCATCAACCTAGAAACCGAAAGTTCAAGATACAAAATATGTTCTAGAATCAATGAGCCTATCCTCATATAATTCCTCAAAAACATCAACCCATCCATAAAGCCAATATCATGCTTTGAAATCCAGTCATCTTCCTGATTTAAAAATCGCTATATATGTCTAAAATAAATATAACCAAAATACTTTGTCATCTCTGCAAAATTTTGCATCCATTGTTCTAGCATCAAATTCTGTAAAGAAGAAAAACCATTGATCCAATCCATAATAGCCTTTGAATCCCTCAAGATCTGAATCTCCATAATACCCCTCTTCTTAGTGTTGTTAGGGAAAATATTCCTATAGTAGGGGTGAGGCTACCAACGTACTAGGGTAAAAGATAAATATAAAGGTTTTTGCAAGTACAATTATTAAGCAAATAGATTAGGGTTTAGGAGAATGTGTACCTTACTCAGAAGGTTGATCCAATATTTTCCTCTTGTTCTCTAATGCAACAAATTTAAAAAAAAACTACAAACCTTCATCAAGCCAATTTGACTACAAATAAAAGATTGATATCTATAAGGAAATAAAACATGAAATTGTAATTAGATCTAAAACATACATGAACAAATCTATTTGGAAAGGAAGAATGTTTGATCTTTATTAATGAATGAAGCAAGTACATAAAACTATATCATCCTTCAAGCATGGAACTTCATGAATCTGAGATTCAAGGTGTCCTCCTCCTCTTCTCCAAGGATCCCAACCTCTAATAAGATGTGCTAGGGTTTACAAGAAGCTAGGGCACAAGTGAGGGGGATGTGAGTCTCAATTCCTCCATCATAAAATTATAATTGCCTTGGTATATTTTCATGATCCCTATTCCGCTCTTATATATAAAGTGAAGAAGATATGGTCGAATAGGAAGTAGTTACAACCGAAGAGGAGGTTCCAAAACCACCCAAACCGACCATTTTTTACAATTTTATACATTTTTTGGTGTTTCTAAGGTATTTGAGACTTTGAGAAGGGACAACCAATGGGTACCCATGACTTTTACCATATGAAACCTATGTTTTTTTGGAAAATCATTAGCTTTTACCATGTGCAACCTGCGTTTTTGTGGAAAAATTGTCAAAAACAACCTTCTCTTTGGGTTTCCTGGAGAATTTTTGGTCTTCAAGAATGTTCTTAAGGTTCCTACCTATCAAATGGGCCATGAATTTGGTAATTCCATCCATCTAAAGTCCCAAATATGGCTCGTCCATCCACAAATGTCCTTTTTTGTGACTCACAGTAATCTCGTGAAGTGTCGTCATGCGACAAAAAGATGTATGTGTCGTCACGGACAGAGAAGTGCCAATTTTGGCTATAGCCGATGCCCCCTAATGTATGAGGTCAGAGGGGAAGACGATCGCCAAAACACATTATAAATAATAAAGTTTTGAATCATGATGTCAGATAAATAGGATAAACGAAGAATCATACGCTTGAATGAAGTACCTGAAAGAAAGGCAAATGTCACACAATCTCATCCCTGTGATAAATTTCCATGTTCAAATAGTGGAACATGACCTCCATGAGGATACAATAATGATCCAATACCGATGCATATATCATGGACACTAGAATACAAGTGTGGATCCATGAGAAACATAACTATATACATAGACACAAAAATACAAAGGTGGATCTATGTCGAAACTGGAGAACATAGCCATAGAGAACAAACTGGATCTATGTTTCATCAAGAGCCAAAAAGAGTGTGGCTCAGTCTTGTGCAACTTGGGCTATAACAAAATATGACAAATGTTTCCATCAACCCTGGGTCTTCAATCCAAACCATCTCAAGGTACGAGTCCTAACCATGCAAATAAATTAGTTGATGTCGAACATGAAGGACGTTGCTTGATTACCGGTCAATGATGTGTACTGATTACAAATGCAAGGGAATCACACCAATAATGAAAATGTGACCCAAGGTACCTACTACATTCTAACAGGTGTGAATAGATGTTCTTGAAGTAGAAAACCTGAAGAATCCATCGAGTAAGGGAAATTAATGGATTCCCATAAACCAATGATGAGGGAAATTACCACTAATGACTGCAATCCCCAAGGTACTATCGAAAACTATAGACTTCATTCCTAGAGCAAGATGAGTTGAATTCCATGGGAAGAAGTCTACTGGAAGGGAGGCCTTAAGGCATCCTCCATCATCCAACACAATGAACAATGAAAGCTTGATCTGATCTGGAGTAGGATTGAGTACATGATCAAACATACTGACACTAAGGAGTGGCCGCCATATGAAGTCAATAAACCTGTAGAATGGATGACATAGGTTGTATCCTTCAAAAATGAGCACAACAAAAAAGTTACTAAAGCATCTTTGAACATGAAGGGACTATGATATAAATATGCAATGTAGGAGACATTAACAGATTCTCCATATGATTGGAAGAGTAACCAATCAGAGGATTAAAAAACTCAGAGATCAAGTTTATCATAAGGCCAAAACTAGAACCGAACTTGTTTTATAGTCTCAAAATGTTTGTTTTTCAAGGACATAGTTGAATTGCTTTCATTATATTGAAATATATTTTACACTCTTCCCTTCCCTCTTCTCTTTTTAGGTACCTTTTTTCATTTTTTAATGATCTTGACAAAGAACTAAAGAATGCTCGATAAGGATCAAACCATGTGTAATTTTATGAGTCCATGGAAGGGAAACTCAAGACTAGATCTTCTTTGTTTTATTAGTTTGAAGAAAAAAAAATAGACTAATACTCGATAAGATACTGATCCGTGGATTTTAATATCAATCCTGGATCTGTTCATGCTTGCCAATGTTTTCATATTTAAAGAGTCTGAAAAAATTAAACAAGAACTGTATACACCCTCTCATGGATTTTGCATCGAGCCTGAGTTGGTATATTCTCATTAGTGTTTTCATATTTCGAGAGTTTGCAGATCCTAAAGAAGTCTCCAAAGGGTAATTTTTCATATTGTTAGTCTCCTCACCCGAAAAAGGGTAAAACAATGTGAGAGAGAACTCTTCTAGCCAAGTATGACTAGAGTTTTCCTTTTTCGTAAAGAATCCATAAAATCTGGAAAAGGGATAAAATTATACCGAAGTGGATGTCCCTTCAATTCCTTTAGTGAGTTTGAAGTGAACAAGTATACTCGGCGATCTTGTCAATTTTAAGGAGTCTAACAAGAGCTAGAGAAAACTCCATAAAAATATTTTCCATAAAGGTTTAACGATCCTGAAAAATTAAACTTGTGACCTCCTTACTATTTTTAACAAGGTAAAACGAGCGATGGAAGAATACTCGTATCCTCCTTACTATTTTTAATAAGCTCGAAGAAAAGGTGGAAGAATGCTCATAGAATCCTTATTGTTTTTAACGAGCTCAAAGAAAATTGGAAGAATGCTCGTAATGGGAGGAGAGGAATGTCAGGGACATGTGAGACTAGTTCCAAGCACATGGAACAAATCTATGCATAATGCAAAGAACATAATCAAGATAAGGACACTCAAGGTGTGTTTCCTCTAGGTAAAAGATGTGAAATCACAAAGGAAAAGTGATACATAGATTAACGGAAATGAGATCAGATATGGAGGCTTATATAACGATTTTAAAGTGTGGAAGTCGACATCAGGCTCATTAGCACAGACATGATCAAAATAAATGCACATGTGACTTAAAAACAAAAATGGGAACCATGCACAGAATGACTAGAAATATATGAGGAATAAAGACACGCGTCTTCTTCTCAAAGTCATGGTAACTCTAGAAAGGCTCCCTATCCTATGAAAAAAACTCAGCATGGGCACCAAAATGGCTTAAGGGTGCTGACTAGGATCACCCATGTTAGGTAGGCTCTACTGTCAAACTGGTTCATAATGCATATAGAGATGTCTAACACACCAATATCCAATAGGTTCGACCCTATGGTGAATTCAGATGGAAAAGGTTCAAATGCATCATAATAGCGGGGAAGGCTAAACCTATATGCAAAGTTCTGAATGTACTTGACATGATCGAACAAAGTGTCGAAAAGGACTAGTGAGAAAGTATAAGTCCAACTAACAATCCTGTCTCCAAGAAACATTAGTACCAAAATCATATCTAAAACGTATGTAAAGAAATATATGATACAAGTCACTATGGTATAAATACTTTCAACTTCACTATCATCAACAATAAGCATATTGTAGGTAGAGTCAACCAATGAAGACTCTATAGTAGAAAAGATTGAGGACCTATAATCAACAATATCAACTTCGAGATGAAGGTCATATTTGAAGGATGTGATGGAATTTGTAGGAACAAATTCAGCATCGTGGGAGTTGAAAATTCTATAAGCAGAATCAAACTCAGCAGGAACACTGATTTACAGATCTATGAGAGAATCCAAAGACTCAACATTGGTAAGATCATATTCCAAATTCAAATCGGGGATGGAAATAACTGTAACTAGATCATTGTCAAAATGAATGGCAGACTGCATTATAGACTCTAGGAAAACTTCATCATAAGGAAGTATATCATCCCAGATAGAACACATATCTAAACATTCAGATGGAGGTATCACCTGGTTAATTGTCGGGACCCAGTCCCGAGAAGGTAAGCATGAATTCAAAGGCTTCTTCTTAGTAGCAATTGGGATCAAGGAACAATATTCCACATAATTATCTTGTGACATGGTAGTTCCTACTGATGAGGGATATACTTAGTCTACAGTCGGGTAATAAGAGGGATCAACAGATGCAAGATGATCAATAGTGACAATGCTTTCATTGTGAGGAAAATGCATCATACGAGAGAGCATAGACACCACAACATGCATAGAATATATGTAATCATGTTTGAGGATCATATCAAATTCCACAGGGTCCTGTAAAACCATAAAATCAACAAATATTTTTTTTTCATCAAAAGTAATAGGTACCTGAGGGAGGAATCCCACCGGCTCACTAGGTCTTCTATCGAAGTTCAACGACCAATTAAAAACTAGAAAAAGGTTAGGGAAACCTAAATCTCTCCAAGCATAAGGGGATAAGATACTAATAGAGGCTCCTTCATCTACAATACATCGATGAACTAGATGGTTTCCAATATCAACCCTTATATGGAAAGGTGTAGACGAAGGAAGACAAGGCCCAAATAGACTATTCGAATCAAAGGAAATGATTCTAGATCTTGGTAGGGGTTCAATAAACACAGATGAAGTGCCCTCTTTTCTAGAAACATATGAACTAGAAATGCATAATACTTCAGGGGTAGGTGAATCAGTGTCTGCAGGACTAATGGGATCGGTCGAAGATTGCATTAATTGGATCACTTCACTCTTTGAAGGTAGATTGGGGTTAACCAGAGACTTTGTTGGTTTAAACACTTGATCAACCAAAGGTTAACTGGGCTATTGGTAATCTACAAACAATTCAGGAGGAAAGGATCCTTCAGATTTTGACCACACTCTCCGCACGTCTAAAATAGAAAGGCACATGTGAGTAAGGTGATATCCCTTGCAAATTTTACAAGGGAACTTTGGCTTGCGTCCTGTGATATTACACTCCTTTACAACATCAGTACTCTCAACATGACTAGTATTGGCTGATAGCTTTCCCCCACTATGACTTGCAGTGGCTTGTTGCTCATAAGCATAATATGTTTGAACTACATACCACACTTTTGCATGACCCACATAAGATTATGTTTATTAGGTTTTTAGACAATGTGAACTTTCTTAGCATGACTTGCAGTGGCTGATTTAGTGTCTACAGTATGACTCATAGTCACTAGTGACTTGTTATTAATAATACCAACAGTGATCAATGATGCATCCTCAACATGACCAATAGTGGTTGAAGACATACTTTTAGTATGATCCAGAGGGACTGAAATTTTTCTCCCAGCATGACCTGTAGATGCTAGATAGGTTTCCCTTACATGACCTCCAGATGTTGGGTGGGTGGCCCCATCATGACCTCCATAGGCTGGGTGGTTTTCCCCTTGCTTTGGCATCTTCTCCCTATCCTTCCTCTGTCTATTCCTTTTAGACTAATCGTTACTAGTATTGCTACTTTCACCACATGAGGTATAAGGAGGAAGAGAAGATGTTACTCACGAAGAAGGCATAGGGTTCTGATGCTTTTGATTTGAGGTGCTTACTTGAGAAGCATCAAGAGAATGCAAGGCTTTCAAAGTGGAAAACAACCAAACTGGTATCCCTATAGTGAATCCCAAAAGGTTTAAGGTATCCAATAAGGGAGTACCAATGTTCACAATGAATGGAAAAGAAAAAGGATAGTTTCTCTTACTTGTGCTCTTGATTGATGCTCACCAAAATGCTATCCATAGTTTCTGAATCAACGCATAAGAACTCTCTAAGGCCAACTACGAATAAGAAGCACAAAGAGCACACCACTAGAGAGGTCCTAGGTAATCCAAACCACGAAAACATATTCCTTCCAGAGGGAAGTATGGGATGATTGGGGCCTAGAATAAACTACAGAAGGATGAAGAACAATTACCCAGCGTCCACAATATAGAGTCTTAGGGTGCAAGCATTTGAATCACCAACCGCCCTCCCAAATACCTGCAAGGGATTTCCTCCCACGTATGTCCTAGGTATAGTGGAAATATCCTTCCACCATCACGTGTGTATGAATCCTAGAGTCTAGATACTAAGGCTACCAACTTTGCAGAGAGGGTCTGGGGGGACAGTCACAGGTTGAATCAAAGGGCATGGGAAGGGTAACAAAGCCCGAAACTCAAAAGCACCAAAAAGGTACTAATAAGTCCCCATACATGCAATGATACTAGTAGATGCTCAATTGAATATCGTAGGGGTATCTCCTCTAGTCAATCTTGCATGACCTCATGCTTCAATCTGGTGTGAGTGGAGATTCTCGGTTCACCTTCTACAAATATGAATTTTCTCCCTAAAATAATGGCACCTATGTTTTGACAAGTTTGAGTGATCGTGGAGGAGTTAACTCAGAACTCCCTACCTCCACAATCCTACTTAAGCGATTAGGTGTGTTTTTAAACTAGAAGAAGACCTAAGATCCTATCCAAGTTACAAATTTCTTGCTTTAAAAATGTACTTCAAAAAATTTGAGAAGAAGTAAAAACAAGCACAACTAAAGAAAGATATCTATTAACTGAAACATGAAGCACTTAATCACCGTAAATATGCACTCACCCACTCTCCATTTATTTTCAATACAAGTCCTAAAGATATAATTCAGAATGTGTATGAAAAATTTGTGTATCTAATGCAATTTTTAGTATTTTATAATGCAAAAGGAAAAAATTTAAAGTCTAATGTGCAAAATCAAACTTAAAACCTAAGTATGCAACTACTCAAACAACTAGCTATGCAAAAGAAAATTTATTGTTTTTTGATGCAAAGCACTCCTAAATCCTTTAAGCCACTTGCAAAGTATTCTACCAACACTAACTTATAAAATGAACCAAATTTTTATGCTTTTTCAAGGTGAGAACAAAACTAAAATTCAAAGTAACACACTACCAAAGAAAATGCAAAAATTTTCAGATCTCCTTATTAAACAGTGAAAGTAGCCATAAACCATCATATTCTTATCATGTAAGCATGCCAAAAATTGGGAAAATCGTACACCAAGGACTTTTAGACCCAATAAAAGCAAAGGACCTACTAATAAATATGGTTTTTTAAATCTAGGTGTGCACACAAATAGTGCAATCAAGGTCCTAAGCAACAGGAAAGACACTTGAAATTTCACTACAAAAGAGAGATCAAAATCATAAAGAAGGACAAGAAACCAATCTAAAGAGAAATCACTCAAATAGATACAAATAGGATCAAATAGACTCAAAAGGTTCCAAATCCTATAAAATTGGAGCATGTAGATTCAATTAGACTCAAATTAGGGTAAAACAACCAAACTAGTTCACAAACCCCTAACTTGGATCAACAAGCCCCAATTTTTTCCAAACAAGCCCAAATTGCTTCAAAATAATCCCAAACATCAAATTAATATTGATCAAGAGAAAAGACACCACTTCCAAGGGATCTTACATGGACCTAGGATCAGCAGGGACTCCAAAAAATGCAATCAAAACCCCCAAAAAATCTCCAAAATTGAAAACCTCTTGTACAACAGGTACCCGTGAGTGTGAAAGGGGTACAAGCATGAGGGACCCGTGGGTGGAAAAGGATTACACCCACGAGTTTTTTTCAAACTTGTGACTATAAGTAACATGAACTCGCGAGTATGCAAAAAAATATAAAAAATTTCAAATTCCACTAAAAAACTGAGTAAGAAAGGGTCTAACAAAGCTTAATGACTGGTCGTAACATTAGAGAAATTTTGAGGTCAAAAAATGGCCTCAAAACAAAAAAAATGTACTATAAAAAACAACCAATCACATTCTAGTAGATGACATCATCCCCCTTGGTGAGGTGGCATTGCATGAGTTAAGAATGCTTATTTGTCAAATTTTCTATGGTGGATGAAAACACATAGTTAACGAAGGTAGTGGTGTAAGTACTTTTAAGTCATAAAGTAAAGTACTCATAATGATAGTCTTTTCATAAAATAATATTATTGTCATTTTCAAGTAAAGTACTCATAATGAATGTCTTTTCACACTTTCTCATAAAATAATATTATTGTCATTTTCAAGTGAAATACTCTTAATTCATAAAGAAAGTCCTTTCACATTTTTTTATAAAATAATATATTATCATTTTTATGTTTTTAATTTTAAATTATATATTCACTCCATTCTATTTAATAACATAATGTCAAACTAATAAAGAATAATAATAGATTTAATAAATAATAATAATAATGCAATGTGGATGATAATAATATTATTGACATTTTACATGTAAATAAATTCTCAATTAAATTACATTATATTAAATTTATGAGAAAAGTACTAAATATAAAAAGTCAACATAAAATTAAAAAAATAGCTCTTAAAAATATTTTTTATTATTTAATTTCATTTGCAAGTTCAAGACAAATAAATCCTAAAGGACAATAAATTTTTGGGAATTTACAATGAATCTTAGTCACATCAATGTAGACTTATTTTATTAATTTTATTTCTAGTGAATTTTGAAAAGCAACTCGACCATGGTTATTTATATTGTGCATAGAAAATAGTGTGGGAGGTGACTTGTCATATATACCTACCCCATAAAACCCCCAATTCATAATATTTTAATATATCTCATATTTTTGTAGTACATCTCTTAGGAGGCCATTTTTTGACCTCAAAATCTCTCTAATGTATGAAATTAAACTCAGACCTTCAAATAAAATGGAAAAAATGGCTTTGGATACCCCAAAGCATCTAGGCTTCTCCCCAGTGGATTCACCAATTCTATTGTTAGGGAAAATGTTCCTATAGTAGGGGTGAGACTACTAACGTACAGGGGTAAAAAAGATAGACATACAAGGTTCTACAGCTATAATTATTAAGCAAAGAGATTAGGGTTTAGGAGAATGTGTACCTTATTTAGAAGGTTGATCCAAGATTCTCCTCTTGTTCTCCAATGCAACAACTTGCAAAACAACTACAAACCTTCCTCAAACTAATTTGACTACAATTAAAATATTCATATTTATAAGGAAATAAAACATCACATTGTAATCATATATGAAACATACATGAACAAATCTATTTGGAAAGGAAGAATGTTTGATCTTTATTAATGAATGAAGCAAGTACATAAAATTATACCTTCCTTCAAGCATGGCACTTCATGAAACCGAGATTCAAGGTACCTTTCTCCTCTTCTCCAAGGATCCCAATCTCTAATAAGATGTGCTAGGGTTTACAAGAAACTAGGGCACAAGTGAGGGGGATGCGAGTCTCAATTCCTCCAGCATAACATTTTTCACGATTTTATACATGTTTTGGTGTTTCTGAGGTATTCACGACTTTGAATAGGGACAACTAGCGGGTACCCGCGACTTTTACCATATGCAACTTGCATTTTTTTTTTTAAATCATGGCTTTTACCATGTGCAACCCGCGTTTTTGTGGGAAAATGGTCAAACACAACCTTTTCTAGGGATTTGCAGTAGAAGTTTTGTTTTCCAAAAATGTTCCTAAGGTTCCTACTTATCAAATGGGCCATGAATTAGGTCATTCCATCCATCTAAAGTCCCAAATATGCCTCTTCCATCCACAAATTTACTTCTGTGTGAATCACAGTAATCTCATGAAGTGTCGTCATGTGACTAAAATATGTAAGTGTCATCACAAACAGAGAACTACCAATTTTGGATATAACACTTAGCAAACCAACGCAAGCCCCAAAGCACTATCATTTTCACTTGTATATGTGTGCCTTTACCTGCTTTCATCCATAATCTAATATATTGAAAATCATTTTTGTTTATTAGCATACCAACGCCAAATAATCCATTTTTCCCAGCACTGTCAAAGAAACCAACCACAAAATTTTCTTTTAGCTATGGTATGATTGGAGGTTTTAGTTTTTTTACTTTATCTCTCACAAGGAAGTCTTGTACATCGCTTAAAATCTTCAAACCAGTGACCTGGATGTGTGGAGAAAGATCATGGAAAATCAATCTATTACATGTTTTCCATATTTCCCAGAAGATAATAAGTGGAAGGGTCTTGATATTTGTATATTATTTAACCCAAACCCTAAATACTTCCTCAATATTATCATTATTCCAATCAAGATGAAACATGAGGACTCGAGCTAAATTTTTCCACAAAATACAGGTATAGTAACATTGACCAAACAAATGAGTCACATATTCCCTTTAAAATTTACAAAGAACACAAATACCATGTCCATTGAACCCACTGCGTTGCAAATTTCCCAAAAATAATATCTTGTTCTTTCAAATTAACCAATAGAAACATTTAATTTTCGATGGAATTCTCCATCTCCATAAAGAATTATTCCACCAATTAACCTCCAAATCCTAAGTGAGTTCCAAGGAAACCCTATAGGTTAACTTTGTTGTGACTTCCCCACAATATTTATTTTTCTCCCAAATTATACAGTATTTAGAGTTCTGGAGAGATATGCCTGCATTTTGAAGAGTGACAATGAAATTGTCCCATTCTCTTGAAATAGAGGAAGGAAAATTCAAATCACTAGCAGATAACCAAAGATTTGAGATCCCATTTGTGTTCCTTTTAATTTGATTCAGCACAAAAATATTCTGAAGACTGAAACCATACCCGAGTTCTGAAGAGAAAGAAGACTCTAGTATGAAACCGATAATAGGACCAATACCTATATAAAGCTGATTCCCACTACCAACCTCCCACAACCATGTTTTTTTAAGGTAGGAAAAACTTTTATAAAGCTACACCAAATCAAAGAAGCGTTCTTATAAGTTTTATTGTGTTCACAAATCCAATAAATAGTAGTAAAAGACTTAATATATTTTTATTTCATCACTCTATTCAATAAACATTGCTTGAACAGAAAACGCCACATACTTTTGGCACACATAGACCAATTGAACAATTCAAATTTTTTAATGCCCCAATCGCCAACATTTTTGGGTTTTGCAATGCTCTGCTAAGAGGCTAAGTGAAATTTATGGATATCCAATATACCGGCCCATAAAAACTGAAACATCTCACTTTGAATTTTTGATAAGAATGAAGAGGGAAAATGATCAGAGAAAATCACTATACTAGTATACTTTGAAGAACAACACTCAGCATAATTAAATGTCCCCCAAGAGAAATCCATCTTTAAGACCATTTTTTTATACACATGTCCACCTTTTGTATGAGCCACTTTTAGTCATCACTAGTATGGCCATTTGGTTTTATCATAAACCCCAAATATTTCATTCATTCATCAATTTTTACCATATTTAAAGGAAATAGAGTGGGAATATGATTTCAAATCTCATCATCCTCACATAAATAGATAAAACTAGCTTTAGAAGGACTTATATCCCTACTGGGTGCCAAACAAAAAGAGTTGGAAAGAGACTGATAGTGCTTCCATTCCAATTTAGAACTCTGGCAAAAAATGAGAATTTCGTCCACAAATAATAGATGAGAGGCAAAAATAGAAGGAGAGATTATGATACCCTTGATAAGATTGAATTTTTTTTCATCATCAATAAGACGACTTAAGCCTTCAATAACAAGAAAGATTATATAAGGGGATAACGACTATCCTTTCCCAAGTCCTCGGATGCTATTAAAAAAGGATACCGGAGATCCATTTACCAAGATATCAAATTTTTCCTAAGAAATACATGCCATTATCCCACATGTAACCTCATATAATAGACCATTGTGAATGAGAAAAAATCAAAGGAAATTCCAGTCTACTCAATCATATGCTTTAACCAAGTCTACCTTCAGAACAAAATCTCATATCTTTTTTACCTTTACTGAATGAATTCCCTCTTGAGCAATGCCAACAACATCTAGAATATTCCTGTTTGGAAGAAACCCAAATTGCTCTTCTGAGATGCAATTTCCAAGAATAGGACACAATCAGTTAGCAATTATATTAGTAATAAGCTTGTAGATCAGTTTTCATAATGAGATCAACCTAAAATCATTGAAAGAACCGGGATTCCCATGCTTTGTAAAAAGTGTAATATAAGTCAAATTTAGGCTTTTTGGGACAAAACAATTTGTCCTAGAATCATTTACCATATTAGTGAGCTCAATTCCAATCAAGTTGAAGAAATGTATGAAAAATACCATGGTCCATCCATCTTTCCCAATACATTTATCCTTTGTAAATTGAAACAAAGTATCGTTTATTTCGTCAGTTGTCACTTCTGCAACCATCCAATTGCTATCGTCCTTGGTAAATGTTTTTGGAAATTTACTTAAAACCTTCAATTGTTGATCCACTGAGTATAATTATCTTTACTATAAAGATTCCTGAAGAATTTGACTGTTTCATCCTTGAAATTGGCTTGAGATAAAAGGGTGGAACTATTCCCTGATTCCAGATCCCAAATAGAGTTTATTATCCTTCTACGATTCACATAATTATGAAAGTATCTTGTTGTTATCACTCGCTTCAAGCAAGACAACCCAGATTTTCAGGCAACAGGATTCCTCCTCAAAATTTAATAACTCCTTCTTTCGAACCTACAATTTTATAAGATTTTCTTTCCTATATGCTGAGAAAAAACCATTATCCACATAGCAAAATAATTGTTGTATTTCAGATTCAATACTAGACAATTCAAGTTGGTCTTCCTTTTTTCTTCTTTTTTTCCCATTTGATAACTTCGGATTTTAAAAGGGAGATATTTAGAACCATACTTGACATAGGACGAAGGTGTACATCTCACTCATGATTTCCAACAACATGACACCATCTTACAAAAGGATTGATCTTTCATCCTACTATGATTAAAATTGAATGGAAAATAAATAAATAAAATTTCAAATCCGATTGTAAAATCATTGCTTTATGATCTGAAATACTTGTGGCAACTGACCAGGTTCTGTATATACCCAACAAAGAACAAAAGTGTTCAAACATAAAAAATGATCCGTCTCTTTGCAATTCCCACACTCCCCACCCTCCCATTCCACCAGGGAGGAGCTATAATATTTGGGACAATATCAATCAGTCCAAAATTCTCAAATAGAGAGCTAAAAAAATATGCAATTGGATTAATTTGAGCATGACTTCCCCATATTTCAAAAGTTGAATGGTTAATATTAATATCCCCCACAATAATTAACCCTCGATCCTGAAGTAAACCATTCTGATCCAAATTCTCCCCACATTCCTGTCTGTGGTTGTAAGGTTGATAAACGTTTAAGAGTTTGATGTGTTCAACAAACCCTCTAAGTTTTCCTTCCACTAAAATACCTACATTCGTGGAGAAGGATTTAAAATCATCTAATGTTGGATCCCATGCCACAAGTGTACTGCCTCACATACCATTTTCATCCAAAGCACAACATTTCCATGAGGTTTTGATTCTCAAGAAAAAATCACATGACATAGAGGCCAAAGACATCGTTTCTTGCAGAAGAATTATAGAGGGATGATCTTTCTCTAGAAGTTGCTTAAGGGCAATTTTGTTGGGCACACTTCCTAAGCCTCTAATATTTATGGAGAGTGGATTCCTTAAGGAACCCCATATGGGCTTCATCATCTCTAAGAACCCGAGAATCAAAAGAAGAGTGAATTTCATAATTTGGATGTAATCCCTTCAAAAACAGGGAGGGAATCTTAGGATTTATGTGACAGGAAGAAACCATATCCGTGGCCTCCTGGGATTTTCCTTTTTTCCCCTTTTTAGGCTGCCATATAGTCACATTCATAGAACAAATATAGGAAATTGGTAAAGTATATGAGGAGTCATCCATAAAACAAGACTAATTTTGCAAAGGGTTTAAATCAAGTTCACTTGAAACCATTTTTGGAGTGGAAACCGCACTAGAATCCTCAATAGGGGAAGGAGAAATCTTAAAGAGAAGGGGTTTTACATCAAAATTCTTTAAAGGAGGAAATTCATCAAGTGAAACAGGATCCTCAGAACTAGACTTTGAAAGGGCAATCTTAGCATGTCTAGTCACTACACTAGGAACCACAAGGGATTTCTCAATAGGAGTAACATACTTAGTTTGGATTTCAAACTCACAAGGAGGATATATAGAAAGGGAATAACAATCATTTATTTATAAAGTTAAAATAGGATCATTAGAGTTACCCAAAAACCTAATATCAAAATCCCTAA
The DNA here is from genome assembly GCA_027924585.1 of Larix kaempferi. Taxonomy (NCBI): domain Eukaryota; kingdom Viridiplantae; phylum Streptophyta; class Pinopsida; order Pinales; family Pinaceae; genus Larix; species Larix kaempferi. The sequence goes on along the minus strand of BSBM01001112.1, from coordinate 1,688,818 downwards.
AACTTGAAGAATTTTCAAATTCGGAAATTAAGGAGGAAGTAATTTCATCCGTAGAAAGAATTTTTAAGAGCACCGGTAAGGAATTATAGAACTTACTCAGAATATTTGTATTTGAGGAAGAATCCAACGGGAAGGGAACATTGAGACCCTCTTCAAATTCATCTACATGTACAGAAGGGGAGGATTGGGAGTCAGCTGGACTATGTCCATATCCCAAATTTGTACAAAACGCATTCACATGAGCCATCTGCCTACATCTATGACATCTAAAAAGAACCTTCGAGTAATCAATTCGTTGAATAAAAGAACCTCCTTCCCACCCAATATATAGATATTCCGGCAAACTGCAAGAGACCTCAGTCTCCACTAACATTCTAGGGATCTTTCTTTTAGGAGCCAAAATATGATCTTCTTCCATCATTATGGAGTGGCCAATTGAGTTTTCCACTTCCATAAAACCCACAAGACTCCAACAATGAAGTGGGAATCAAGGCAATAAAACCCATAGGTTCGTCTTTTTCAAGTTTTATTTCTGAGGATCAAAACCAAAATGCCATATAGAAAAAACCAAAGATCCATCTTCAATTACCCAAAAGTGATCTTCAATATTTTTTTTGTCGTCTTTGTTCTATGCAAAGGAGAAGGATTCTTCTTGAATGTGGATGTTAAGAAAGGGCCTTGCTCCATAGGCCCTTCCATTATCTTTTTCTCTGTGATTATCCTTATTTTTACCTTATCTTTAGTCTTGGTGTCATGTGTAGTGTGGAGTGTGCATGTTGGATTCCCTTAGTGAACCTATGACATGGAATGCATATCCATTGGATATTAATTACAATATTGTAATTTAGTGGATATCAAATACCTTCCAAAATATTTTTGTTGAATAGTTTCCTAATACACATTTCCTATTAATAAAACAAAATCTTCATTAGATATTCTAGGATTCCATTTTTCATAACATTTATAATACCCCATTTCATTTCTATGTCTAATGTGGTGACATGACTCAACTACTATAATATTCAAATGAGCATTATGTAAACTCATCAACTACCTTTATTTCCCCCACTTTTCTATTTCATTTAATAAATAATGTTTTCTCTAGGTGGATATTGGTGGTCATCGACATGTTCCATTGATTTAGAATTATTTCACAAGTTGGAAGTTCTACTATAGGTTTTTAGGTCCCAAATTTCTAATCTTTTTTAAGATTTCCCTTCAATTTTTGTCAGTTTACGTAGGCCATGCAATATTTTATTTCAAGTCCCATTAAATATATAGACATGAATTAAGCTTTGTAATATTCCAATAAAAAATATTACTGAATTTTGAATGCAAATGATTCACCCTCAAAAGTTGATGTATCAACATATCCATTCAAGTATTGCATTACTTTTACCACATCATCTCACTCGGTTAATATTTTGGATCTTTCTATTTTTTTGCCTTAGAATTTCATACTTTATGTTAAAAATGTAATACTGTCTTATTGTAATGTTTTCTTACACATAAGCATAGTCAACAAATGTATCTTCAAAGACAATTTGCAATCATTCTAGCTAGTTTGTATTGCTTTCCACTTTGTAGTATTTCTCTATTCCACTCATTAAGAGGATTAGGGTTTCACTTTATTACTATTCCTTTCACAATATATTTGTGTGTTTCCATACAATACTACATTCAATTACTTCTATATATAATCCCAATTAATAGCATTAGAGCAATAGGTTTTTTGTTGTTTTTTTGTTCATGTCTCCAAGAAGGGCATGGTCTAGGGAGTCAATCCTTGAGGTAATTGAGCTTATGGAAGCCCACTCTCAGTAACCTAATTAGTCTCTAATGGAAGAAAAAAATTTAGGTAATGGAGTAGGATATCCTATCAATTTGTTTCTTAAGAAAGACTTTAGTTGACAATGGAGTGATATGATGGATAATTTCACCCAAATCCTTTGACAACTTACAATGGTTGTAGAAAACCTTAAATAGGTAGATATTTCAGAGGTGAGATACCCTTCAATTTATGATTTAAAGTACAAAGGAACTCCTTTCTTTAAAAGAAACACAAAACCTTTTGTTATACTAGCATAGTTAACAATTAAACGATTGAGAAAATCCGCTTTTCCTTGTAAACTTTGAAGCTAGTGAACATTGCAAGGAGGATATAGTTTAATGATAGCCTTGAACTTCAAAGGATTGAACATAATCCCTTTGTTGGACACTATGAAACCCAAAAGACACCCATATTAGACATAGAAACTACATTTATGTGGATTTGAGCAAATCTTATAATTCATGCATCAGTCAAACATAAGCTGAAGATGAGCATGGTGATATCTTCTCATATGAGAATTATGAGTTGCTAGATCATCTAAATAAGCTTCAACAATAAGCTTGATATTTTAAAAAGAAAAACACATAGCCCACTGGAAAGTAACCCTAGCAGTTTATGACCGAAAGGCATTTTCTAGTAAGCAAAAGGTACCTCAAGGACATATAGACATTGTCCTATGTTTGTCATTGGGAGAAATTTGAATTTGGTTATATTCAATGAATCCATTCATGAAAGAGAATATCTCACTTCATGCATATTCGTTGACAATCTAATCAATAAATGGCATGTGAAAATTCTCCTTTGGACAAGCCTTGTTCAGAACACGAAAATCCATGCAAGCATGTAAATTTCCTTTCTTCTTATCAACAAGAACATGATTGGATACCTATAAAGTTAGAGAAACTAGGTAAACAAAACTAACCTTAAGGAGCTTTTCTAGTTCAGCTTTAATTATTGTCACCTTTATGGGATTAACTCTATGGAGTTTTTGTCAAATGGGTTTAACGTTCTCATAAGCTTTAATTTCATGTTAAAAAATGTGGGGGTCGATGCCTATCATCTCCTCATATGACCAGGAAAAAACATCACATAATTCTTTAAATATTTCACTATATATGTGAATCTCTTCCGTGGAATAGTTTTCTCTAATATACAATTTTTTTCTAATACTTTTATATTGTAATGTAATGCCTCGATAAAAGGCTTGGGTGCACTTTTAAGGCAAGAATGAAGAACTTTAACATTCATAAGTTAGTAGTTGTGTGACAAGAACTTGGGAAGGCATGCATGATTCTACTATTTTTCTACTTTTTTGGATGTTTGAAGTTAACCTTAATCTCTTTCTCAATTCCCTTATGCATCTAATGGTGCCAAGGAATGTTCTGGAATGGCTCTTTTGTAGTAGTTCAATGGCCCATTGTTACAACCATGGATAAGATCGTTTTTTGGGGGGGGAAATAAGCATTCCAAAGCTATGGCAATAATGGCAGCAAGAGTAAGTATATTAATCTGGAACAAAATCTCATCATAGTTGTAATAGCTTGCAATTATGGACATCACATAGATCAAAGTAGAAAGGACAGATAAAGCATGACATCAAAACCACTGGTGATGTGAGGAGTGGAGTCAAATCCAATATATCTTGCTTCCCTTTCGTTTGAACCAAAGAGGGTTTGTAGCAGAACATGAGTTATAATTGCTTAATGATGGATAGATAAGAAAAGATTATTTATATGATCACTCCTAGATTGTTTGGGTATATTCTGGCCATGATCCTATTAGATTTTATACTCCAAAAGTTGGTTACAATATCTTAATGACATGTATACATTTGGTCAATCAAGTCTATTGGGTTGAAAGTTGTAGTAATTTCTCTTGCCACTTAACTTTGTACATTTACCACTTTGTAGTTGGGTGGGTTAATGTAGTCGTTTATTGCCTAATAGATTCTCCAAGAAGCTATCTTATATATGTTTCTAGATCTCTGCATAAGAAGATCGGCATTGTATAAATAGATGTTTATCATTTAATAAAAATGGGAAGCTTGAGTAGAGAGGTGGGTTAGAGCCAAAGCTTTGTTTGTATTTCGTTTAGGTGAAGTTGAAAACAACGACCTCGATTCATTAAAAAAATTCGATGTTGATATTTGTTCCAACTAGTGGGTTTGGTGATGTCAGCGAAGAAAGTTTGTTACCTGATGTTTCTTTTCGTGGGCCCAACCATCCTAGATTTATTTTGTGTTCGTGAGATGCCACAAAGGCTGAACACCTTGGTGAGCCGAAATCAATTCTAGCCTTGCAATCTCCCTTCAATCCGGCGATTTTTGGCATTCGTTAGTCAAGCGATTTTAAAAGGTCAAAGGCTCTGGGTAAGGTATATACAATGCCCCAAGTTAATTTCATAGAAGGCTTTTTTTTAAAGGGAGAGATCGTAAGAATGAAATATCTTATCATATTTTTTCTTGGGTTAGGAGAAAATGGGCCTCGAGTCTAAAACTTGAAAAACCGCTTTTTAATTTGTTGAAGATTGGGGGCCGTGTAAAGCATGTTGAAATGGAATTTTTTGAGAATAGAACCTTAAAATAGCAGTTGCATGTGGTGTTTAAAAGAGAACGTTGTAGCCAAAGCAGTCGTATTTTACTCAAGGGGAGAAGAACTCGTTGAAGATTATCCTCGACCGCGGAAAGATGCTGCAGCTTAAGAAGAAAAATAGGAAAAACAATTTCAGTAGTTGCATCCAGAAGATATAAGTGCATAAACAGACTTAAGTTTTATCTTAGACAAGCAAACCATGACACCTATGTTTGTAAGATGTAATTGTAATCGTGACTGTAGAAATAAGATATAATTATAATTGTGGCTGTATAAATTTAGGGGGTGTTGGAAATTGTGGTAATTTCTCCTGCCGCTTAACTTTGTATGTTTACCAGTTTGTAGTTGGTGTTGGAAATTGTGGTAATTTCTCCTGCCGCTTAACTTTGTATGTTTACCAGTTTGTAGTTGGTGTTGGAAATTGTGGTAATTTCTCCTGCCACTTAACTTTGTATGTTTACCAGTTTGTAGTTGGTGTTGGAAATTGTGGTAATTTTTCCTGCCAACTAACTTTGTATGTTTACCAATCTGCGGTTGGGCTGGTTATTGTAGTCATTTATATCCCCAGAGCTTCTCTGAGAATCCATCTTATACATGTTTGTACATCTCTCGATCTTTCTAGAGAGGATTGGCATTGTATAAATATATGTTTATGGTTTAATAGAAATCGAAAGTTTGAGTAGAGAGGCGGGTTAGAGCCAAAGCTCTGTTTGTATTTATATTTCTCTCTGTTGCAGTCATATCTGCATTTGTCCTCGTTCCTCCCTTACTCCTTACCGAGAGTTGGTTTAGGCTCTCATAGTGGTGGCATTTTTTTTTAGTTAAAATTAAAAGTCCTTTTAAAGGAAAAAAAAATTACTTTCATGGTTTATTTTCCACAATAAAACCTTGACTTGGAATGTTCTATAATGCAGAAATACACAAGGTCGTAGCCACTGCTATCTTTGTAAGAGTGTAGAAGAATCAATTTTTTATTTTTTTGTTGGATATTCTTTCATTAACCAATCTTGAAAGTGATAAAGTTTGTAGAGACACAGAACATAGAGCATATTGATTGCCTTCTCATTATTAAACACACATATATATGGTTTCTTATAAGACTCAAAACAACTGGCTAATACTATGGGCCAATGAATACCATGGGTCAAGTAATGTCTTAGTCAACAACTAGCTCAACTAATTTAGGATGATTGACTCAACTAACTAACCAACTTGACACATGAGATTACAACTCTTAACACACCCCCTTAATCTCAAGTGGGATGGTGTGGTCAGCACTATCAATGCCTAAGTGCTTCCTCTCAAACTCAAATGCAGATGTACCCAAAGGTTTGGTAAATATATCAGCTAGTTGCTCCTTAGAGCCACAAAACATCAAATTGATTTCTCCATTATTGACTAACACACGTATGAAGTGATAGCGAGTGTCAATGTGTTTACTCTTCCTATGAAATACATTATGTTTAGACAACTATATAGCAGAACTGTTGTCACAATAAATGGTTGTTGGTTCTGTTTTTGTATTTCCCATGTCCTTCAAGACTCTTCTGATCCAAACAGCATGACATGCTGTTGTAGTTGCTGCAATATATTCTGCTTTTGCTAAGGACATGCTCACAATAGGTTGTTTCTGAGAAGCCCAAGAAATAAGACTAGTACTAAGATGGAAAGCATAACCAGATGTGTTTTTCCTATCATCAATACTACCTGCAAAATCATTGTCTGTGTACGCTGTGAGAGTATAGTCCTGTGAATGAGTGTACCAAAGTCCATAATCAATTGTACCTGCAACATATCTCAGTATTCTTTTTCCAACTTTCCAATGAGAGTCTTTGGAAGATTCCATGAATCTAGAAATACGATTGGCAGCATACATCAAATCAGGTCTAGTAGCAGTCAAATACATTAAACTGCCTACTAATCTTTTGTAAAGTGTAGAATTTACTGTTGGTTCTTCATCATTCTTGCTTAACTTGGTTCATGTAGCAATGGGAGTTTCTATTTGTTTACATTTATCCATTTTGAATCTCTACAGAATGTCAGTAGCATACTTATGCTAACATATGAAGATCCCATTTTCACTTTAATCAACTTCCAGACCAAGGAAAAACTTCATAAGAGCAAGATCAGTCATCTCAAACTCTTTTTTCATGTCTGTCTTAAACTCTTCTAGCATCAAATTTCTAGTATAGATCATATCATCAACATAAAGACAAACAAGTAAAACGTTACCTTGCTGATCTGTTTTAACATGTAGAGTAGGTTCATTGCTGCTTCTGCTGAACCCATTGTTGATGAGATAAGAGTCAATTCTACTGTACCAAGCTCATGGAGCTTGTTTAAGACCATACAAGTTCTTTTTTAGCTTACACACCTTGTGTTATTGACCTTTGACAACATAACTAGGTGGCTGATCTACATAGACTTCTTCTTCCAGTATTCCATTCAAAAAGGAGGATTTCACATCCATTTGGTAAACAAGACACTGGTTTTGAGCTGCTATTGCAAGTACAGCTTTGATGGTGTCCATCCTTGCTACTCAAGCAAAGGTTTCATCATAGTCTACACCATATTGTTGAGCAAAACCTCTTGCAACAAGCCTTGCCTTGTACTTTTCTATCTTCGATTTTTCATTCAACTTGGTCTTATAGACCCATTTTACACCAATGCAGCTTTTATCCGATGGGAGATCAACTAGATCCCAAGTCTGATTCCTCTCAATGGAATCAATCTCTTCATTCATTGCTTGGATCCACTGTGGATCTTTTGTTGCTTCTTCAAAACATGTTGGCTGACATGAAAACAGAGCATACTGTAGCTACTCATCAATGACAGGAGTCTGATCATATAACTCCCTTAAGCTTCTGGTTCTCTAGTTCTGTTGTGGACTTTCTGCTGGTGTCCCTTCTTGTTGTTGCTGCTGCATCTCACCTTTGGGCATTCTGAGTGGTTCTGGTGGTACTGGACTTTCAGTCTGTTGAATGTTTATTGTATCAGTCTAGCATTTATCTTCCAGAAATTTGACATCCCTGCTCACCACTACTTTCTTGGTGATAGGATTTTACAACTTATAGGCTTTTTGCTATTCACTATAGCCTGTGAAAATACACCTTTCACTCTTCTTGTCCAACTTCTTTCTTAGCTCATCAGGTCTGTGTGTGAATTCAACACATCCAAATATCCTGAGATGTGAGACACTAATATGAGTGCCACTCCATGCTTCTTCAAGTATCTTTTGTTTGACAATTACAGTGGGAGACCTGTTCAGTAGATATACTGAACATGCAACTGCTTATGCCCAGTAATCATCGTCTAACTTCTTGTATGCCATCATACTTCGGGCCATGTTCATGATGGTCTGATTCTTCCGTTCTGCAACTCCATTCTGTTGTGGAGTCTATTTGGTGGTGTATTGGTGTTGGATTCCATGTTGCTTACAGAACTCTGCAAAATCATGAGACACATACTCACCTCCATCGTCTGATCTGAGTAGATGACCATACCTACAATGGCACAAGCAGGTTTCGTCTTGACTGCAGACAGTATGAACATATGCCTGTGACAGGATAGCACTCCTCAGGTTGAGTGGGAAAATTCTATTCTTGGTCATTTCTACTTTGGCTAAGAGTCTTCTACTAGGGGCTTTATCATCGACAATAGGAATCAATGAACCTAACATCATACCTATTCTGAATCAGTTGGCCCACACTAATCAGATTGACCTTAAGATTTGGAACATAGAATACATCATTTATGTACTTTTTCTCATTCTATTTGGTAAGTATAGGAACAATACCTTTTCCTTGAGTTGGAACGAGATAATGATCACCCAGTTTGATCTTTGAATTGACAGATGGATCTACATCAGAAAATAATGATTTGTTACCTGTCATATGATTGCTGCATCCACTGTCTAGCAACCACACATCTGATTAGTGTTCTTCTTCAGTCGCCTGGTATGACAAAAACATAGCTTCTGACGAATGTTATTCAACATTAAAGGCATTTTGTCTACCACTGTTCTGATCTGCTTGCTTCTTTCTGCAGTCACGTTCATAGTGGCCATATTTCTTGCAGTATTTACACTGAACATTGGACCTATTAGTCCATTTCTTTCCTCCTCTTCCTCTCTGGTTCTGAGAGTTATGACTGTGCTCATAGTGATCTGTGTGTTCATGGTGTTCATGGGAAGTTCTATCCTCTGTGGAATTAGAACTCCTTCCTCTTCTGCCTCATCCTTTGCCTCCTCGACCTCGACCACTATTGAAAGCAGTCTGAGTGCTAAATACATGAGACAGAGGCTCGTCTTCATGACTGAGTCTAGCTTCATGAGACAAAAGCGACCCTGCTAACTCTTCTAGAGTAAACATTGACAGATCCTTAGATTCTTCCATGGCAGTAACCACCATAGAGAATTTCTTAGTGAGGCATCTAAGTAACTTTTCAACAATACCCTTCTTCTCTAGGGCTTTTCCATAGGTTTGGAATTGCGTGACAATCCCAGAAACCCTAGTCATAAACTAGTCGACACTCTCTGTGTCTTTCATCTTAAGACTTTCAAATTAGCGTCAAAGGGTTTGGAGTCTTACCGTGTTGACTTGATCTGTACCTTTGTATGCAGATTGGAGAAGATTCCATGCCTGATGTGCAGTCGTAGTTCCGGTGATCCGAGGAAAAATGGACTCCTCAATGCAACTTTGGATCAACCACTTCGCAGTGAGATCCCGATCTCTACTTTCATCGAGGGCCTTCTTATTTGCATTCGTCATCGTAGCGAGAGTAGTTGCCATCGGTTCTGTGAACTCGTTTTTGACCATCTCCCAACACATGTTGAGCTATAAAAAGGTCTGCATCTTTATAGACCAGAATTTATAATTCTTGTTGTTCAGCATTGGACCTGAGATCGGGTTCATCTTCAAGCTTGCCAAGGAGTATGACAACTATTGAACTGATCGTCGCAGGCTTTTAACTAACATAGTGCAATGCTGAGGTGCGACGGACAAAATTCTATAAGTGAAGGCTTACCATCGCAGGTTGTCTTCAGGCAAGGTGTGACAGTGTAACAGTTTGTATTCAGGCTGGGTGCTATGGTCGTCGCAGTTTCTCTTCAGCCAAGGACGGTCGTCGCAGGTTGTCTTCAAGCAAGGTGCGATAGCGTAGCAGTTTATCTTCAGGAAGGATGCTACAGTCGTCGTAGTTTCTCTTCAGGAAGGGTGCTACAGCCAGTTTTCAGTGGTTTTTTTGAGGTACCCTTCGCTGGATCGGGATGTGACTTTGTCAGATCGTGGTGCGACTTCGCCGGATCGTGAGAAATAAAAAAAAATGTCACGTCCCAAGTGTTTCGTCTCTGTCCCGTGCTGCAACTTCCATTCGAGTGTGTGTGCTCTCCAGTTTTTGAAAAGGATTACCCAAAAAAAAAGATCTAAGGATCAAGTCGTCAGCTCTGATACAATGATAAAGTTTGCAGAGACATAGAACATAGAACGGAAACACAAAGGGCATATTGATTTCCTTCACATTATTAAACACACATATACATAGTTTCTCATAAGACTCAAAACAACTGGCTAATACTATGGGTCAGTGAATACCATGGGTCAACTAATGTCTTAGTCAACAACTAACTCAACTAACTTAGGACCATTGACTAAGCTAACTAACCAACTTGACACATGAGATTACAACTCTTAATAGAAAGAAAATGGATTTATTGGTAAAGAAGAGGAGCCTTTGGAGAGACGATTCGACCCAGATTTGTTTCAAAAGATGGGAAGAAAATCATGATCTCATATCGTTGTTAGGCCTACCAATCATTCTGATGTGGCATTTTTTGATCGCTAGAAACAATAATATTTTTGAAGATCTTCCTATACTCCATTCCAATGTGCTAGCATCAGTTTATCTATTCTTCAAGGCTTCCCTCAGATTTCTAAACAAATAAAGGTAAAGGTTAGAATGGTTAAAGAAGAGGCATCAATGATAGTTTCCCTTGGTCTTATTTTGATAAACTCTATGTTGATTGATCAGGGAACTTCCATTAAGTTTAGGGCAGGATTGGTTCCTCGTACTAATAATTTTGTAGAACTGAATGCTCTAATGCTTCTTCTAAATTTAGCAGTGGAATACAATGTCAAAAAATTACAGGTTTTCAAAGATGCTATGATACTTAATTGATTGGCTTACGGGTAAGAAAATCTGTCGTAACATGTACTTATCCCAAACTCTAGACAATATTAAGAGGATTATTTGCAGGATAGATCAAATCTCTTTTAAGCATGTGTATCGAGAAAGAAATTAGGTGGCAGATCATTTATATAAACTTGGGATTCTCATGGATCAAGGGGTTTGGAATATTGCAAAAAGTGAAGAAAGCTTGGTTTCAGAGTACTTTCATGATCCTTTTAACTGGTATCTGGGGTCCCTTTTCTGCTTCAGACTATAGAAGGATGAAGCTACAGGTTTTTTTGGCCATTTTTTTGGTGATGATAAAGTCATATGATTTTTTTTTATGGACCGCTTATAGGTGTCTGTGTTTGATCAGGTTTGAAAAAACCGCTTCTTATTGAAGCTAGACAATATCAACATTCTCCTTTTTTGTTTCAACTATTTTCTGTTTAAAAACTTGTTTGGGATGGAACCGAAATTGTATCTATGATTCATCAATTATTAGATGGAGAAGGACACTTCTTATTTTTTTACAGGATTTGGTCCTGAATTATCTTGAAGCTTTGATTGGATCACCATATGAAAGCTTACTTCTCAAGAATTATGTGTCACCATGGGACTTGAAAAAGTCTTTGTGGATTGATGCCTTGACTAAAACAGGATTCATGAAGAATTTTTTTTTCATGAACAAATGGAGTTCATCTCTTTTTATTTAGATTCAATATATAAAGTTTTTTTATAAGAACTCAGATTCGTTTTTATTTATAGATTTTAATGGATGATGCCTCGGGCATCTGAACACTTTGGCTGATATCCAATTAAATTTTATGAGTTTTTTTTTCTGTTAAAAAATAATGACATTGTCGATATTCATCTTCAATAGCATGATTTATATTTATTTTTGATACTCGCAAATCATTTAATTTTTTATGGTTGATTTTCATTATCATGGATATGCTAATTTAGATGATTTTTTTTTAAATAAACTAAAACTAAACTAAAATATAGATGTGTAGTTAATGTAATACTCAATAGCATGCTTTATACTTATTTTTGATACCCATAAATAATTGTATTTATATTTTAGCATGCTTTATACTTGTTTTTGATAACCATAAATAATTGTATTTATATTTTTTATGGTGGATTTTCATCAGCATGGATATGTTAATTTAGACGGAAGCTTTTTATTTTCTAAATAAACTAGAACTAAACCATAACATAAACGGTTAGTTACTATAAAATCATCACTTAACATTTAACATTAGTATAAAGTAAATGACAATTTAATTGGATAGCTTAGAAGCATGATAGTAATGTTATTAGACTCATACTCTTTATTACTACGTTATCAATGCCATATCAATGAAACAACAACATTAATAACAACAATCAATTAACAACAATAACCAAAATAGTATAGGTTTAAATATAAACTGTGGAACTAAAAAGACAGGTTAAACTATAAATTGTGGAACTGTGGTTGTAGTGGTGTCTAAGGTCTTTATTATTGAATCAAAGGATATATGATTAAATTCATAAACAAGTGAAGTTTTGTGGATAGAAATAAAGGGGATGAGGGTGCAGAGGCAAGTGATGTTTTGTGGATAGGTTTTCCAAATTACATGAACTTGGATGAAATTAACTTGATAAATGAGTTTTATCTTTTTGGAGAGATTGAACATATAACAATGGTTCATGTTTGTACTTATGCCTTTGTCTAGTTCTGTAGTGCGGTGGAAGCTTATAGGGATAAATAAGCACTTCAAGGGAAATTATTCAGCAGTCCTCGAGTAAGTATTAGGCATGTCCCTATTAGACACAACTCGTTCAAATTAGAACATATTTTAAAATTCATTTTCTTCGTATCTCATAACGTGATTTCAAAGTCTTATAACATTTCCATATCCATATGCACATCATTTTCATAACTTTCTTGATCATATCTCATGAAATTATATAATCTATCATCATTTACCACCCATTAGATACTCAAAGGCGTGTATTGATAACTTTTAACATTATAGAGGACTCTGTAAGTTTGGTTCTCAAATTCTTAAAGGGTTCTAGCTCAATGGAAGACCGTTTGCTTTGCAAGCAGGATTTTGGTGGTTTGATTCTTCCATGCCCAATGATATTGCAATATTGGTATTTATAGTACAAAAGAAGAGATTAGTGAAAAACAAAGACCAAAATTTGCATATAAATGACCACTTTTGAGTTGGCGAGCACTGGTGGCAAATTAGTGGTCGTTTATCACATAACAAAAAATGTGGTCATATTTAGCTTGGTCGTTTATAGCTTGTCTTGTGGTCATATATTTTGTCATTAATTGTTACCATTAAGGACCAAATATACGACCAAATATGCGACCAAATATATGACCACGAGATAAGATATAAATGACCAAGCTAAATATCACCATTTTTTTGTCGCATGATCAATGATGGCTAATTTGTCACAAGTGGTTGCCAAATCAAAAGTGGTAATTTATATGTTGATTTCAATCGTTTTTTTAAATCATTTAACTCTCACTTTGTACTAGTGATTGAATGGAACTATCATGAATGAAATATTAGAGCTTTCAAGAAGTGATATAAAGAAGAGGAGAGACAATTCCAGAATTAAATAAATCCTACAAACAATCAAATATAAGAGCATGGGATGTCATACGGAGGACGTTCAAGTCATTGGAAGATATTACACATTGAAGAGATAATTCCAACAATAAAAGAGAATGCTCAAATGTGGAAATATAGAGAATTCAGATGAAATATTAAAGGAATGAGTGAGTGTCAACCTCAGTATAACATAATGAGCGTGGACACTCCCACATGTAAGTAGATGAATAAATAGATAATCAATGCTTTATATAGAATTCAAGAAGAATAGACCATGTGAAGTAGTACATATGAATTTGGTTTGATATAATTTGTAGTTGTAGACGTGTTGAATAACAATGGTAGTTAAATTTAAACTCAAAATTAGAATGTCCAGGAAAGGAATTAGTGAATGAAACTTGAAGTATTTGGAAATTAATAAAAAGGATCAATATTGTCTTGGATGGAAAATTTCTTGGGGAAATTGAACAATAGTGCATGGTAAATTAGATACACTGGAAACTCGATGAAGGAATGCGATTGTGGTGAAAACAAATTGGTTTAGAGTTCAAGCCAAGATAACCAAGGAAGATACCATAATGTTAGTGCAAACTACATGATACTAAAAAGCATACAAGAGCAACAGATGAAGAACACTCGTGCAATGCTATTGGAATGGTAATAATTATGTGGATAAGATCACCCAAGTGGTGAAGTTATAAGCTATGCAAGTGAATTGAAAGTCAACTAAAGAAGAATAATAGATATGATAATTTGATCCAAAGGTTGATGAAATGATGATGTAGTGATGTAGTTTTCCATAACGTGAACTAATCATGCAATGCAACATTAGATATGTTAATGGAAACTATTCAGGTATGAATTATTTATGTCTCTTTCTAAAGTGCTGGAAAAATGAATTGGATAAGAATTCCTTCAACCATATGATAATCTAATCCAAAGGATGATGAAAGGATGATGTAGTTTTCCATAACGTGAACTAATCATGCAACATTAGATATGTTAATGGAAACTATCCAGGTATGAATTATTTATGTCTCTTTCTAAAGTGCTGGAAAAATGAATTGGATAAGAATTCCTTTAAAATCAGGTTTTCCTATGCTTGTTAAACTAAATGCATTGAATTTGAATTACACCAGACATGATATGGTGTGTTATGTGGTGGTAATAAGATGCCATATGTGATAAATGGATTTGATGCATTCGTACGAATATCATTCCATGCAATGTGTGTTGGTTATGGGTAAATAACCAAGGAAAATTAGAGTTGCGAACTTGATAATTTTATCACGAATCAATGATAAGATGCATTGAATGTGTATGGATTAGTTGATTATGTAAGTCATGTCATTACACATACATGTACGTGGGCATTTTTGTTGATGTACTGTGTGAATGCAAGTTATGCCATATATTCTTTCATAGTATGTTAATAGATGTGGACTTATTGGTTAATGCATAACTATGAGATCATTTTATGAGATGTTTTGAATTCAATGAAATAAATGCATGAAAACATTGTCACATTGGATGGACTATGTTACCACCTAAAAGGTTTCATTCCCAAAAGCTAGCTTTTGCAAGTGGGGCCTGCTTCGGGCCAAGTTCTACAAATCAACCAAATGACATATTTCGATGTAGGGGATATATTAATCAAGTTTATCGCTCTCATAAATCACAAATAAGATGTCAGACTTCAGTGTCTAAATTCAAAAGAAGACACAATCGTTTTGGCCCATGGGGCCCACATCAGTGAATTTGAGTTTTCTGGTCCAAAGGGTAATTCAGGTATAGTGAATGGTTGAGAATATATTTTTTGAGATCACCGATCATGCTAGAGATGACATAATATAAGTGTGAAAACATAGTAGTGCTCGCTTCAAGAAAAACTAGACATAGGAGAAGAATGGCTCATCGGAAGGAAAGGAAGGGTTCATCCATGTTTATTGGGATCATTGAACACCATGGAGTTGACAAAATTCAATCCAGACCTCTAGAAGTGCAAAATATTAAATTAAAAATTTCCTGCAAAAGTTCCAAGTTGTTCTTTCTAATTTAAAAAGTATATCAATCAAGCATGAAAAAATGGCATGCAACCACTCATTGGAAATCCCTTTATGTATAATTTGCATTGCCTCTAACGGCATGCCATTCTGAATCGGTGTGCAAAAAATACATCAATATTACTCTCATAAATCAAAGAATGCAATTTCTATTGTGTTGGCAAAGTTCTATGCAAAGTTATAATTGATAGTTATCCTTCACTAGTCCATCATTTTAGAGGAAATGTTATGAGGATGATGATGAGGTGTGGCAAAAATTTCATCTCCTAAGGTGGACTATATCTCTTGCAATAAAAAACTGAAATCTACAACAATTGTTTTTTCTCCACAGAGCCACAATGCATAAAAATGTTGATTTTGAAATCTATGAGAAAATTGTTTTTTCCACAAAGGTCCTACCATTAGGTTTACACCATTTTTCCCACATGGTGCCACGTTCAACTGCCCCAAATCCTTCAAATCTCCTTACACAATCAAATCAAGGAAATATAATCAAGATCGTTAGCGCAATTTTGGATGGAAGAAATCAATGGTAACAATTTAATTATGCACTTTATGAGATTTAATCCCCAACATTGAAGGAAATGACAAAAATAAAGGTAAAGGTGTAAATTAACACCCTCCCTCCCATAACCAAGATTGAATGTTATACTTGATGAGGTTAAATCCCTGCAATTGGAGGGAGTGGTAAAAAGGGATGCAAGATGCCAAAGCAGTATACAGGACAACTAAATCGCCCCTGATTATCAGAATCTAACAAAGAAGGAAGTTCTGAAACTGTAGTTTACATTGTTCAAATTGTGATTTCAGGGATCTGGGTAGTTTTAAAATCCATCATTTACTCTAGAGGCGATCATATTGATTGCTAAAATTACATAATTTCAAACATTGCAATTTTCAGAGATGATTTTAACCAGATTTGATGAGAAAAATGTCGAAAATGGAGGCATTTTGGTTGCTCTTTATCCTATGCGCAAGATGCAAAGCATCCCGCCACACTTTTTGTGATTTAATCTCCTTCGTTGGAGGGGTGGGGAAACCAATAAAATAGCACAAAGATCCACCCCCTCCAACGGTGGATGGGCCCTCCCTCCTAAAAATATATATGGCTCTCCATAAGTGATGATCCTTAGCAGCTTCGAAATATGGATTGCGAAAATGGTGGATCAAGTTCTTGCTAAGGCTAATCAGTGATCAAAAAAATTCATGTCATGCTTCTTTCACGTGCATAAATCCATGGTGGTAATGATTGTGATCACATGGGTTCATACAAGACTAAGCATAAAGATGGCAAGTGGGCTCATGTGGAGGCATTTTTTTTCACAAGAAAAAACTATACTTTGTAAAGAAGTATAATAGTCCAAGGAACCAGATAGAACATCCATAACTACACCCAAACAGTGCATCAAAAAGCACGGAGACCACACCAGGTCTCCCAAGAAATATAGAGCCAAGACAGAAACAGTAATACGGGATATACCAATCCCCTAATGAGTCCACAAACCAAAAAAGTAACAATGATAGAGCGAAGAAAAACCCGGGGAGAAAATACAAACAGACCCGTGTCTAGTATCCATCAAGTAAACAAAAATTAACACTATACAACAAAAATGTTTCAAAAACCCCTAGAGGGAGACATGGAGCCCTCCAGGATCTCATAATAAATCCTTCCTGCTAACACCACAAGTCCATAATGGGAGAGAGAATTCGCCATAGTATTGTGCTCCCGACATATATGGATGATAGATGTCTGAAGACAAAGGCTGAGAAGAATCATAGTCTGATCCAACCAAGATGATAGTTCCAAAGCATTAATAGATGCTTCTGAGTTTTCCCAATTCACGATGATCATCGAATCCCCTATAGCCTGCTCCAAGATAACATTATCCTTATAAAAGAAATATAAAACAAGCCATAAAGCCAAAATTTCCCCTTTAGTATTGGTACCATCACCATCGTGTAACTAGACCTTAATTTGGTCCCCATATTTAGTAAGTTCAATAAATGCCCCATCTCCACAATGACCGGAAGAAACCAGGGAGACACCATCAAACTGTGCATGACTACCCGAACGGAGGAGTAGGGGAGGACCAATGTCACGAACAACAATCAGATGATCCCACGTGTAGAACAACCATAGTCCATAGAGAGGGAATGTACATAAACTGCAGCTTTGCTAGCCTCCAAATGAATATTTTAAAAAATAACAAGGTTTCTAGTCTTCCATATCGTCCATTATAATAAACATGCCAGAAATCCCAATTGATTGTTGTGAGAGAAAATACATTTAAACCATGATTGTATGGAGAAATCCCAATCAAGCTTGATAGGAGAAAATGTTAGAATTTTGATAATTTCATTCAAATTTCATCTAGGATCCTACTAAGAGAATAACATGCACAACATAACAATCATAGACACAAGGGACACAAGGGACACAAGGGACACAATGTTTCCTCGGGGAAAACCAAGAAGGTGAAAAACCCCGCAACTTCCTTAGAGATGGAATAAGAACCAATACAAAGATCACCAAGATGAAACCCCAAAAGATAGATGTCTTCAGCAGCTACTCCTCCTCCACTTGTTCGCACTCATCTCTTATGCAAGTTGGATGAGTGAGTGAATGAGAAAATAGAGTTGTGCAACCACTCTATTTATACTTTTACTTAACCTTCCTTTTACCCTAACTGGGTCGAATCCCTAAGGGAGTCTAATAACCTTTCGACTTAACTCATACAGGGATGACCTCACTGAGGTGGTCTAATAACCTATCAAATATAAGTTATGACACTCACATTATAACTTGCGACACTTGCAAATACAAATGACGACACTTCCTATTGGAGGAATCAGACATCTTCGTCGGGGATACAATAATGTACAAATGTAATACTTATAATATACAAGTGAATATCTTCTAAAGTTACAAATACATCGACACTTCCTCTTAACTAGGATGGTATTCTCTTAACACAGGTCATCAATACATCTAGGCACAAGTCTTCGATACTAGATTTGGATCATCATCACTAGATCACGGAGCATCATCATCACTGCTATTGTACTCATCATCTCGATCACTAGTGTTATCTCTCAATTCTTCTCATAATAGGAAGTTCTACAGAGCCAACCCTTTTTCATGTTGTATGTAGGCCTAGCCTCAATGTAGGTCTTCATCATCTCTACGAGCGGCCCATCCAGTGGAATCTCAGGACTGATTATGTGCATCTGCAAAACCTGAAAAGAGCATCCTAGGACTGATTACGAGCTACTACTCAACCTACAAGATCTCCCAAGATTGATTACATGCAACCAAGCAAAACCTCGAAAGAACATCCTAGCACTGATTATGTGCCAAGCACAACCTGCAAGATCTCCCAGGGAGAGATTACATGTAAACAAGCAAAACCTCGAAAGAGCATCCTAGGACCA
This sequence comes from Larix kaempferi, assembly GCA_027924585.1. Taxonomy (NCBI): domain Eukaryota; kingdom Viridiplantae; phylum Streptophyta; class Pinopsida; order Pinales; family Pinaceae; genus Larix; species Larix kaempferi. Next base: position 1,670,115 of record BSBM01001112.1, on the reverse strand, counting down.
ATTATGAGCCTACTTCTCAATCTATAGGATCTCCCAATGAGTGATTATATGAGAACAAGCAAAACCTCAAAAGAGCATCCCAAGTCTAATTACGAGCTTACTGCTCAACCTATACGATCTCCCAGGGAGCGATTATATGCGAACAAGCAAAACCTTGAAAGAGCATCCCAGGACTGATTAGGAGCTTACTGATCAACCTATAGGATCTCCCAGTGAGCGATTATATGCTACTGCACAACCTGCAACATATCCACGGCCACAGATGTGTCATCCAGATACTCATGATCATACTAATCATCCTTACACAGAGCATCATGCGGATGCTCATGATCATACATATCATCATCATACAGAACATCATACGGATGGTCATGGTGGAGAATCATCCAAATTCTCATCACACAACACTTACATCCACATCCATGGTGAGGACCCGACTACCACCATGCTTGGAAGGGCTCCAACATATGTGTCCCGTTACTTCCTCCTGGAAGTATCTTCGATCTGAATAACACCAATCCTTTCTATAAAGTACTCGAACTTCACCCTGGCTAGTGGCTTGGTCAACACATCTTCTATTTGCTCGTCCGTCGCAACATACAGGAGCTTCACTGCTCCTCTATGCACCATATCCCTGATATAGTGATACTTGATCTCGATATACTTCGACTTGTAATGGAACACAGGGTTCTTGGACAACTTCACACAACTCTGGTTGTCACAAAATATACAAGTAGCATCCAACTAGAGATCAAACGAATCAAACAGTAGCTTCCTTAACCAAAATGGCTCACAACTAGCCGAACAAGATGCGACATACTTTGCTTCGGCTGTACTTAGTGCTATGCAGGATTGCTTCCTGCTAAACCAAGAGATCACCACAGATCCCGTACTGAAGTAGCACCTCGAAGTTCTCTTCCTATCTGCAGCACTGCCTGCCCAATCTGAATCAACATAACCCTCCAGGTTAACCTTTTGATTCGCATCATACTTGATCCCATAATCAACCGTACCCTTCAAGTACTTCAGAATATGCTTTACAACAATTAAGTGAACATGTCTGGGATCCATCACAAACTGGCTCAATGTGTTCACATCAAAGAAAATATTTTGTCTCGTGTTTGTCAGGTACATCAAGGACCCAATCATCTGACAATACATTGTGGCATCAACCGAATTTGATGAAGCATCACTCAATAGCTTTAGGTTCGATTCCATAAGTGTGGCCATGGCCTTGCAATCCATCATCCCAAACCGCTTCAGGATCTCTACTTCATACTTCCCTTGTCCAAGGAATATTCGATCTGCACTATGCCACACCTCCATACCTAGAAAGTAATGCATCATACCCAAGTCCTTCATCTCAAACTCAGCAACAAGATTCCTCTTCGTATCAGCAATCAACCCAATTTCACCTGTCACAAATAGGTCATCTACATACAGTAGGAGTATCGTAGGATTGCCTTCCTCAACCTTGTAGTAAAGGTTGGAATCCACTTTACTCTTGGTAAATCCCAAACTAGTCACGAAGCTGTCTATCCTGCCATACAATGTCCTGGGTGCCTATTTCATATCGTACAAGGATTTCTTTAATTTGCACACATGTGACTCCCCGTCATGTGTCTCAAATCTGAGTGGCTGCTCCACATACACTTCGTCTTCGACTACACCATTCAAGAAAGCTATCTTGACATCCATCTGGTGTATCTTCCACTTCATTAATACAGCCAAAGCAAGTACTGTTCTGATGGAAGTGTATCTGGATACAAGTGCAAAAGTTTCTTCATAATCTATCCCTTCTTTCTAAGAGAAGCCATGAGCCACAAATCTTTCCTTGTATTTCCCTATGATACCATCTGTAGCATGCTTGATCTTGTAGATCCATTCGGAAGTCGCAACAGACTTCCCTTCTGGTCTTGGGACCACATCCCAAATATCATTCTTCATGATTGAATGGTATTCTTCAACGATGGCCTCCTTCCATTCTTCTTTTATGCCGCTTCCTCATAACTGGAAGGTTGTTTGTTCATTATTTCACATAGTAAGGATACATAGTTGGTGTGTGACCTTGTCCTTTTTCTTTCTCTGTGTTCCTCTTTTGGAACACCATACCTCTCTGCATCTTGGATGAGCTCTCTTTCCCATGTTGGTTTCCTTTTGTAAGAGTTCTTCTCACGGGGTGGATCTACAGGTTCTTGTGGATCTTCCATCTCACGATCCTCTTCTGGAATTGCTTTGTTCATGGTGGTGTCTTGTATTCTGGGTACTCTTGGTTCTTCATTGTCTTCAACAGGCGGCTTCCTAGATTTGGTGTATGCTTAGTCTTCATCAAAATTCACATCCTTGTTGATTTCAATTTTCTTGAACCTTGGAAAGTATATTGTGTATGCTTTTGAATTTTCACTGTAACCCATGAATATACCCTTCTTCCCTGAAGGATCTAGCTTTGTCCTCTTTTATTTTGGTACATGTGTGTATACTAGACAACCAAATATCCTGAGATGGCTAACTTCTGGTTTCTCACCGGAGAAACCTTCTTATGGTGTCTTGTTATCAAGTATCCTCTGTGGGGTTCTGTTCTATACATATACAGTTGTCCTTACTGCTTCTACCCATAGACGCATAGGCAAATCTTGGTCATGAAGCATTGCCCGTGCTGCTTCCATGATAGTTCTATTCTTCCTGTCCGCAACTCCATTCTGGTGTGGATTGTAAGGAGTGGTAAACTCCCTCTTAATCCCTGAATCACTGCATAACTTCTTGAAGTATTCTGAAGTGAATTCTCCACCATTGTCGGATCTAAAAGTCTTGATCTTCTTTCCGTGTGGTTTTCTATCAAGGCTTTGAATTCTTTGAATTTGTTGAATACTTCATCTTTGTTCTTCAAGAAATAAATCCAAGTCTTCCTAGAGAAATCATCAATGAAAGAAACATAATATACATACCCACTTAGAGAATTGGATGACTTCGGACCGCATACATCAGAGTGGATAATTTCCAAGATTCCTTTTGGCTTGATTTCACTGCTTGGAAATGCCTTCTTTGTGTTATTTCTTTTTGCACATCCTTTGCAAACACCTTCATGCTTTGACTTGATCTCATGAAGACCTTCTACTGCTTTGCTTGCAATTGGTAGTTCTCTATAGTGCACATGTGCAATCCTTCTATGCCAAAGTTCACTTGGCTCCATGGATCCATGTACTGTGGCTTGTTCAGGTTGTCCCTTCAATTTGTACAATCCTCCCTCTTTCTATCCAATCACTACTGCATCATCTCTGGTCTTACCTTTTGGCCACATAAGTACTTGGCCATCCACAAATGCAACTCCATCCCCTTTTCATCCAAAGATGAGATGGATAGAAGATTCTTCTTGAGTCCAAGTACATATAGAACATCTTTCATCTTTAAATAATTCCAAGAGTCTAACTTATAGGAGGCTTCACCACTTCCCTTTATAGGGTATTGATAGTCATCCCCAAGTTTCACCTTATGAGGTAACTCATGTTCAGATAGGTCCATAAGAGATTCTTTAAATCCCATCATATATTTGCAAGCCCCACTATCAATAAGCCAATCATTACACCCATGTGTTACAATACCTGTGAGAGAAGAGATTAGAACATATTCTTCGTCACTTGAATAGTCTTCACTTTCTTCCTTATTCTTCTTCCTAGGAGGTTCATCATCATCAACAACATGAGAATGATATCTCTTCTTGTTGTTCTTCTTTTTTTTGTTGTTGAAGCCTTTTCTATTCCTGGGACAATCTGAGGAATAGTGTCCCTTCTCATCACATGTGAAGCATCTAATGTGAGAGTGATCTTTCTTCTTTTGAAGATGGTGAGAAGATCTCTTGTGATGAGGTTTCTCCCTCTTGAACTTAATTCTCTTGGTGTTATTTATGAGAGCTTGGTCTTCACTTGCCATCTTTTCTTCTTGGGCCACAAGTATAGCTTCTTCTTGTGAGCATTCCTCCCACAGTCTACTGAAAGAAATCAATTTCTTCCTTGCACAAATTCCTTTGATGAAGGATTCCCATGACCTAGGTAGGCCATTCAAAGTGGTAATCACAATTTCTCCATTCTCCACCACTTCATCCATAGCTTCAAGTTGTTCTTTGATTTGAGTGACTCTATTAAAGTAGGATTTGATGGTCTCTCCATTCTAGATCTTTACACTCTTCAATTGGTTTTGCAAAGTCATCTTTCGATTTATATTCTTTCCTTCAAACAACTTGGTCAAGGAATCAAACATCTCCTTGGGTGTCTTTAGAGAAGACACATGTGGTATGAGATGGTCTTTGATAGAATCTGCAATGAGTCTCTTGTCCTTGACCAAGTTCTTCTTATGTAAGGCCTTAGCCTCTTCTCCCTCTGGAACAGGAACCTCTTCACTTATGTAGGTGTCCAATTCATTCTCTCCTAGGATTAATCCAATCCTAAACTTCCATGCTCGGAAGTTATCAACCCCTTCAAGCTTATCCTCAAGCTTGGTGTGGTGATACATCTTAATGAGAAACTCAAATGGAAATAAAAGATTTAGGTCTTACCACTTGATTTGTTGAATTTGGATCTGGAGCTAGCTAGGGTTTGTTAGAGAGACCCTAAAAGATGAAAGTTGGAATTTAAAACTTTTGTTTGGACAGGGAGATGCAATTGAATGAGGCAAGCAAGCTGGTCTGCTCAGATTTTGAAAACTCCAAAAACTGACCCCTCAAAATTGACCTGCGAATTTCAGATCTACAACTTCTGTCAAAATCTGGTTTTCTAGTTTTCTGGTCCAAAACCCAAACTAGGGTTTGATAGATCCCGGGGTTCTACCCAGACAAAAAGTTCGATCTTGGTATCTAAATTTTGGTTTTGCTGAGGAGATCAATCCTATGTTGAGAGCACTCCAAAATTCCACTTTTGTCAAAATCCCTAATTTCTCGCAGTAGTGACAGGCAAAAAACTGAAAATGCTCAGAATCAAATTCTGTCTCAACAGAGAGATGTGCCTTCCTTAGGAGAGTCATCCTAGCCACCTTCCTTTGATGATTTGTGGAGAGAGACCCAAAAATTAAGATGCCCTAGCTTCCGCAGCTGCACAGTGTCTTCTTCTTAGTCCCACTCTGATACCATGTTAGAATTTTTATAATTTCATTCAAATATTATCTAGGATCCTACTAAGATAATAACATGCACAGCATAACAATCATAGACATAAGAGACACAATGTTTCCTCGGGGAAAACCAAGAAGATGAAAAACCCCGCAACTTCCTCAGAGATAGAATAAGCACCAATACCAAGATCACCAAGATGAAACCCCAAAAGATATATGTCTTCAGCAGCTACTCCTCCTCCACTTGTGCACACTCCTCTCTCTCAACTACGCGAGTTGGATGAGTGAGTGAAAGAGCAAATAGAGTAGTGCAACCACTCTATTTATACCTTAACTTAATGTGCCTTTTACCCTAACTGGGCTGACTTCCTAAGGGAGTCTAATAACCTTTCCACTTAACTCATACAGGGCCAACCTCACTAAGGTGGTCTAATAACCCATCAAATATAAGTTACGACACTTACAATATAAGTTGCGACACTTGCAAACACAAATGATGACACTTCTGATAGGAGGAATAAGACATCTCCATCAGGGATACAATAATGTACAAATGTAATACATATCATATACAAGTGAATATATTTTGAAGTTACAAATACATCAACAACAAATGGATCGCCAAGAAATCTACAAACAGCTGTCATAGTGAATGGACACATAACGAATAGGTGGAGTAGAGATTCGGCTTCTTGAAGACAGAGTGAGCAAATACTTGGAGGGGTGAAACCTCTGTTTTGAAGATTACTCCATATCAAAGTCTCCTCCTCTAGCAGAAGCCAAATAAAAATTCTAACTTTTGGTGGAATACACAATTTCCAAACAGGCATATGGTACCACTATATAGTCTAAGACAAATGTGAGCATATCGCCAAATAAGCCTAATGAGCAGAGATCGATCCATCATCAGTATTCCACGACCATAGGAGATGATCATCTCCAACTCCAATCCAAATATTTGCTTGATATAAGTCCGGGATATATGCATCCCATTCGGCAACCAATGATCCCACCAAACCTAGCTGAGATGCATTCAGCCAGGAATTAAATGGCACCAACAGCGTGTTATGTACCAGAATGTGATAAAGACTATAATATCCTCTGCATCTGAGATGAAATAATAGCAAGGGTGACAGTTTGTATGTTTTAGGCCCTCCCACGATAGGGTCTTCCCCAATTAGGATGTGTCTACCATCACCAGGAACCCAAGCCAACCATTCGGCCACCACTGGAAAGGATGAGAGAAGTCCTGCCCAGATATTTGAAACTCCTTTAGGATATTTTCGACCTTATCTAATCCATTGAACCGTGGATAATTTTCCAAAGTATTTTTCCTTGATGATGCCACCCCAAACAATAGCATCAGTTAAGACACGCAGCATGCTTTTAGCCAAAAGTGAAGTTGAGAAGGTGAAAATATTCTTTAAGGACCATCCACCCTGTGCAAATGGTCTTGCCAACTTTTTCCATTCCACTAAGTGGATCTTATGGTTTCCATTGCCATACCATATAAATTGATGTATCATTTGATGAATACAAGATAAAATGGTTTTAGGAATATTACAAAGTGAAAACCAATAAACACCTATATTTTGGAGGACGCACTTCGCAAGAACAAGTTGACCGTGGCTGGAGAGCCATCTCCACTTCCAGTGGTGTATACGATTTTCAAATTTCTTTAAAAGCCAACTCCAGTCCGCCAATATATATCCATTTGGTTTGAGGAAATAACCGAGATAGTAGGTTCCATCAATTAAACATCCTATAGAGAAAGGAAGGATGGAAGTGATTTCAAGTAATCCCATCCCCTCTAGATTTTGTTTAACATACCAGAATATTTTCAAAAAAGTAGTAATATACGCCACATATGACCCCATTCCAGAGCATCTCCAAGGTCGAATAGCATTACATCATCAACTAAAAATTAGTGAGTAATGGAGATGTGTGGGGATGCCCGAATTCTAGAGATCAGCAAATCATCTTTAGCTCTATGGATCATCCTACTGAGACCCTCAATCACAATAAAAAAACTAGTGGAGAGAGGGGACACCCCTACCGCAGTCCCCTTGAACAAGTAATAAAGGAAGTAGGACATCCATTAATCAATATGGAGTAGTTGACCGATGTGATACATGCAAAAATACATTTAATAGATCCCTAAGGAATACCAATTTGTACCAATGCTAATCGAAGGAAAGACCAGTTCACATTGTCATAAGCACAAGTAAGATGAAGTTGCAGAATCAGTCCCTGGTAGTTTTTAGTTTTTATGTTATGTATTGCCTCCTCGACCACCCCAACTGCATCGAGGATCTTCCTATTGTCCAGAAAGCCATACTATTCCAATGAAATATCTCGAGACAGAGTTGGTTTAATCCTACATGCAATGATTTTTGAGGTGATCTTATATACCAGGTTACACAATGATATTGGACGAAAATCCAGAAATGTAGTATTAAGATCCCCAGCCACATTTCCCTTTAGTCGATATTCTTCCACCATATCAAGAATATAAGGACCCATAATGTTGAAGAATTCAAGGGAAATTTCTGCGGTCTAGCCATCTGGACCGGGACTTTTATCTTTTGCAAAGACATTTAGAATAGATTAGATCTCCATCAATGTAACAGGGAGCATAATATCATTGCCTTATTGTTCAGTAAATATACGAGGATAGTATTTAATAATCCCAATCTGTTCACCAATTGAAGTGTTACCAGGATCACTATAATATTCTTTGAAATGGACAGTAGCTTCCTCTTGCAAATCCTCAAGTGCCGAAATAGATACCCCAGACTGGCCCATCAAATTCCAGATTGTGTTACTGATACGTCTACTCTTAGCAAAATGCTAGAAGAATTTTGAATTTTTGTCTCCCAAAGAGACCCATAATGCTCGACTCTTCAACCGCCAAGACGCTTTAGCATGATTGAGGAGCAACAAATGACAACCCTCCAGCTCCATCAATAATTTCCTAGCCCCGTCAGGAAGAGGACCACCCCGATGTGCAACATTTAGTGAGTTGATTTGTGAATCAATGTTGATAACCTCCAACTGCTTAAACTTCTTTCCAGACAATTCCCACTCTTTGAACACCCCTTTTAAATGAATTAACTTCAATAATAAATGTTGACCAACTGAGGAGATCCCCACAATAATAACATTATTCCATTTCGAGTGCACAAGCCCACATAAATATTCAATCTATAGTAAATTGTGGTTGAATTTAAACGGAAAAGGTGTCTTCACAACCCCTAAATTCACCTCCAACAGAATTGCAAGATGATCCGAAAGTGAAGTCAGAACCATCCATGATTTGTATTTATGCCATTTTTGGGTCAAATTATCAGCCATCATATATCTATCCATTCTTTTGGAGATCTTACCATCGGCCAGATGACCATTGCACCAGGTAGTCCCTAAAGGGACCGTATGAATGTCTGTAATGTCCCCTTCCATCAACCCGATGCAAGGGAGGGAAACATGACCAATCTACCGGGATTATTTGACAATCTCAGCCCCATACATTACTCATAAATTCATAACAATTAAAATCTTTTGTGTGCAGACTCATACTCAATATAAACACAGCGGAAATAAACATATTTGCAAGCACACAAACAATAATGCATCATCCTATCTAACACATGCATATGATGGTTCATCATGCAGAGAATTCAATGTCGTACTCATGCTATGCATAGACTTCATGTCGATTTTATTAAGACAATCATTTTGTTTCATTAAAATGGGCAATTAACATTCATAATTAACATACTGCAAAACACATAATGCATATAATGTAAATTACAGAGAACACTTATCTTGAAGATGAAGCTGTCCAAACAACTGGCTAGGTGAGATCAACGTTCCACCCAACCATAGATATATGTCCAGCTTGTATTCTTTCAGCTGATAGATCACCCTCGAGCTGGGTTGTGTATCCATTAAGGAGGAACTCAACAGGCTCACTCACAGCCATGGTTTCACTCAACAGCTATGCTAAGCCAACTCACAGTTGGTTTATCAAGCATACAACAAATAAAGGAGGGCAATGCAAAGCCAGCAAGCTCATCCACAGAGCTACAAGCATCTCAATGGAATTCAACAGTTAAGGCACCCACATTACCTACCACACACAACACAACGAAGGTCCCCTTCTCTGCCGCATAGTCCCTTAGGCCTCCCTTCCCTCCAGTGCTCTGTAGGATGGGTATAGAAAGGTCCAACTGCTAATTCTTGAGATTTTAGCCTTCACTGGGTTTATCAAGCAAACCCAACCTTTGCTCAGTCGTTCACAATTAGATTTCCCACAATCCTGTTCATCAAATAACTCAATCCCATCACTGGTTTTCTAGGCTGTAAAACTGGGTTTTCCAATGGATTTCGGGGTATCTAATACTCTCAAATTCATCCCAAGCTTCATATCTATGGATCCTCCATTGGATTTTACTGTCCAATACCAAATCTAGGCGTTTTTGGCTCTTCAAAACGTGGGTTCTTGCAAAGTTGCGATTTCTAGTTTTCCTTATTGTTGGGAATTCATTTTTGGATGAAAATTGATGTTGGGTTCCTCCACCCTGGAATGAGAATGAGAAAGAAGCAACACCCATGAGGTAAAGTGACTTGTGGTACAAGAAAATAGAGCCCATACTCGGCCATACGAATTTCTGGGTTGCCCATGTTCCATTGAAGCCATGGACTGAAATCTTCAACTACTTTCTTACAACAGAAATACATGTCATCAAGGAAAGTAAAGTGGGTTCTCATAATGACATTTGGAAGCATATGGTTCATCCCCATAGCCCTCTCACAACTCCCTAGTGGATACACATGACCCCTTCTCATTTGTTGCTCCCATAGCCAGTTTTTGGTATTTCATTGCAATATTAAATATTTACATCAATTTACAATATTCCATGGCTTAATAGCACATGGGCAACAATATGTCAAATGCTTGTCCATTTAAAATAATATACCAACATATACTAGCGGGGCCTTGGCCTTGAGCTCCACGCTAGGGAAACATACATCACATGTATACAATATTTACATAAAAGCCAATAATTCACAAGGGTCAAAATTGGGGTATTACAATGTCTATCAGCCCGAGATCAACAAAGAAGTCAAATAAATGTGTACTTAATTAATCCTCTCTAGAACTTCTTCCCAAAGCTTCAGCAGATGATAGTGTGATGTTTAAATCACCCGCCAATAAAATGTTATCACCATCCAAAAGACCCATAGATTTGGCAGAGTCCTAGAATTGTCTTCACTCTGTATATGGACCATAGATATTTACAAAATTTACCACACCAGAAAAACCTCTAATGTTACCTTCTAGGAGAATCCCCAGTTGTGTAGAATAAGCAAATAGTTGAAAAAATTTGGGGTCCCAAGATGACAGTAAACCCACAGACAAACCAACTACATCCGATGAGCATATAATCCAATCTTTCCTAATACTATTGAAGAATGGTCTTTCCTTCTCCGCCGACACCATATTCTCTTGTAGAAAGATCATGTCAGGTTCAAAGAGTCCAATAAACCTTTGAGGGCCAATCTTTTCTGAGGGCCCCCAATTCCTTGAATATTTAGTGAAAAAAGGATCATCGTTTAAACCATGGCAATGGCCTTCATGTCTCTATGAGCCCGTTTTGAATCCAATAAACCATTTGATGAAAAGATACCAGTGAAAAGTCAGGAGAAGGGGTATAGACCATGTGTAATTTCCCCTTCCTTGCACTTCTGGTTTTAATCGGTGAAAATTGGGCAATACTCCCTGCCTGACACCTTTGTTTGATAACAGTCTACCAGGATCCTTAACCAATGGATGAAGAGGAAGATCCAAATTCACCCCCATAGAAGGGATATTTGCAATGTAAGTAGCAAGAGGAGTTTTGTTTTTACAATATCAACAAAGGATGGAACCCTCATTTCCAATTGAACATCACTAACCATACCCCCATCCCTAGGAGATGACTTCCCTGGTAGAAAATCATCCTGGTGAGTCGGCACAGACCAGGAAATGTCATGTCGAGATAATGGGGGAGAAGTTGACTTCGGAGACAATGGGGATGTGCCACATCTAAAACCCCCAAAACCAGTGGAGTCAGAGGAATATTGGAGGTCACAGGACCATTAACCCCCCCAATAGCAGGATCCATGAATTGTGGAGCAATTGCATTGTTCAGAGGTAAAGAGGGAGTGGTTTCCAAATATTGTTGAATACCCAAGTAGAAAGCAGGGGGGGGGCCCAATGATACCATCACCAATGCGTTCCCCCCTTTTCATCCAAACCAGATAGAAAGACCATATCATCATTTGTTAATGTGGATGAAAAGGTAGGATCAAGTTTATTCAACTTACCAATGATCGACGAAGGGTTGGCCATTGCAGCAGGCAATCCTAGGGTAGAAGGAGTAGATTGATCATCTCCCTCAGCATTGCCATCCGAAGCTGATTTATTGTTCGAGGTCCATGCCTGAACGTCATCCCGTGAGTCCAGGTCTGAACGAGAGCTAGAGTCAGGACAATCTCACCACAGATGCCCCATAATCTTCTACTTTGAACATATAAAGGGGACTCGCCAATAGTCCAGAAGCTGTGAATATCTCCTATCATGCCAAAGAATCTCCATGTTAGGAACCCATGTCAACCCTTCTATTTACTTTGTTAGTATATTGTTGTTGGACACATATGCTTTGTAAGTCATTCCGTAGTATTTGTTGATCCATAATTTGTCTTATTGTTGTTGGACGCATATGCTTTGTAAGTCGTCCCGTAGTAATTGCTGATCCATATTTTGTATTGGCCCACGGTTTGTATTGAAACATAGTATTGACCCATGGTATTGGCGCCTAGACTTAGTATATAGGTTTGTGTTGATACTAGTGAAGGTACCGTGAAGTTATTTGTATTGAGCTTGATCAAAGCCAGGTTGCCCCCTCAAAGTGGCCCTTGATCAATAAAAGCGATTTTGAGTTTTGTTATTTCTGCTATCTCATGTATTTTCATTAATTAATTGTTGCAGGTTCTTCACATCTAGTATCAGAGCAATTTCTTGGGCTCGCTGGGTGAAATTTCTGCCAAAATTTTTTTTTGCATCTGTTGCAGCTTCGAATCTGGGAATAATCTTTATCTACTTAACTATGGAAAGTACTTGGGCATAATCCCTAAAACTCATTGTGAGGAGTACCATAGGAACCCCAAAGTAGCTGGCCCATTGAGAGGACCTACCAGCCAAAAGGGAAACGACCCCTACCTGATTGACTAGTTCCCACCCGTGAGGTAAACCAAGTGTTGTCATTAGTGGCAAAGCAGTTATCAGTTTTTCCTGAGCCGTGGAGTGAGGGGTACTCCCCCAATACGCAACTCGTCAGACAACATTGGTGACCGAGTGAATCCCCTGAACCAATAGGAAGCTGAACATACCAGGGGTCCATATCTATTTTCAACCAAACTGTTGTTGATCACTTCCATGCCATTGTAGATCCATATGTTGGCAATCAATTTCGCACCATTGCAAATCCATTATGAAAGCTAGTTCAGATCCATTCTAAAATTCATTTCAGATCCAGCCGTTTTTTATCCATTTTGAGCTGTTCTAGATCCCGCTATTTCCAATCCATTCCGAAAGTCATTTTAGATCACTCTTGAAAAAAAAAAATGGTTTTTCGCCATATCTCGCTTGTTTTAACTCTGTTTTCCCTGAAGCTTCACTAACACCCCTGCAATCCCATTCTGCATATTTCATTCTTGAGGACCCTATCCCAAATTCCACTTCCCAAAGCCAGAAATCCCACATTTGTCTATTTTTAGAGTTTGCCATAACTTCTTCAATTTTCACCCACTCGCCTCCAAATGTTTCCACCGTGTTCATTCCCTATTTCTGCTTCTTTGTCCCTCTTTGAAAAATTTTCTCCTTCTTTCACCCCGCTTCTTAAATCCCCATTTTTTGCTTCCCTGTCCATGCGAAAGTGTCCAAAACCTAGTCAAATTCCAATTACCCCTCTAAGTTTTTCCCAAATCCAAATTTCCCTTTATTAAATAAGCTTTTGTTTGTGTTTTTCTATCCATTCCCCCCCCCCCCACCAAAAAAAAAAAAATCAGGGTTATGGTTGTCACCCATGCATGAGCAAAAACCATGGAGGAAGCACTTGCAACCATCCAAACAAAACTCCAAGATCTGGATGAAAAATTTCTCAGCCTCCATTTTCAGCATTCAGCCATGAACAATAACCGACAACAAGAATCTTCTACAGCAAATGGGTTCTCTTCTTCTAGCAATTTCCATGGTCCGAAGCTTGAATTTCCTTGCTTCAATGGTATTAATCCGACTGGATGGATCTATTGTGTAGAACAGTATTTTAGTCTGCATAATACTTTTGATGTCCAAAATTTCCACTTGCATCCTTTCATTTGGAACAGGAAGCCTTCAATGGTACCGTTGGTACATCAAGGCTCATGACGAGCCAAAATGGATAGATTTTTGTCAACTCTTTTTGCAACGATTTGGTCCTAGTGCTTTTGATGACTTCACCGAAGCACTCACTAAACTTTGTCAAAGTGGCGCTGTGAGAGAGTATTTAGACAGAATTTGAAAAACTAGCCAATCACACAGAAGGATTGTCTGATGAATTCTACAGTAGTTGGTTTATCAGTGGTCTTAAGGATGAAATCCGTTCAGAGGTTAAAATGTTCTGTCCCAACACAATGATGGAATTCCTAGGGTTGGATAACTTGGAAGAAGAAAAGATTACAGACCAACAATGCTCCAAACCCACTTTTGTTCCCTTTCGAAATATGGGTTCTCAACGACCTCCCATCCCGCCAGCTCCTCGACCAACTCCTATCAAGCATTTGTCTGAAACAGAGATGCAGGAACCTAGAGAAAAAAGGGATTTGTTATAATTGTGATGAGAAATTCACTCGGGGACATAGATGTGTTCAACAAAAGATTTATCTCTTGGATATGGATTCTCCGTCTCCCTCTATAATTGGTGAAGAAACTCTAGATACAATGGATGATCAGGTCAACATTAAAGAGCCTCCTATTGACCCCCCATCTTAGGATGAACAACCAGAGATATCTCTCCATGCTTTATCCCGCGTCACCACCCCCCCAAACAATGCTGGTCAGGGGTTACTTCAAGGAGCTTCCTCTTACAATACTCATTGATTCTGTAGCACTCATAACTTTATTGACCCTTGGATCACCAAACATGCTGATTGTTTTGTCCATCCTAGCTCCAACTTTGAAGTCATGGTTGCCAATGTGGGCACCTTACCTTGCAAGGGGAAGTGTCACAACGTGCGCATCTCTCTGGAAGATTATAAACCTACGCTCTAACATGCTTTCCTTGTCCCTAGGTGGATGTGATGTGGTTTTGGGCATTCAATGGTTACGCACACTTGGCCCAATATTATAGGATTTTGCTGAACTTTGGATGCAGTTTTCAGTCAATGGGAAACAACACAAATTTAAGGGCTTACAACATGGGTCTCTCCGCATCATTAGTTCACATCGTCTGGAAAAGATCCTTAAGAAGAATTCACATGGTGTCATCGCTCAACTCCATTCCGTTCATATGCACCCATTAACGGTCTCCCCTACTTACTTGGATAGATATGAAGGTGTCTTTACTGAACCAGTGGGCTTGTCGCGTTCAAGAGACCTTTCAGGTAAGAATTCAGCCGCATCTACATCTCAACAGGAAATGATGTCTATTTTATGCAGTACAGAAGTGGTAGCCATACCTATTAGGGAATTATTTCTACATCAATACTGATGTCCAGAGTCTGGAAAATTTCTTGGAACAATGGGTTTCCTCCCCAGCACACCTGAAATGGGTTATCCAACTCATGGGTTATGCCTATGTGATCACTTACAAGAAGGGTAAGGACAATATGGTGGCATATGCTCCTTCTTGCATATTCGATGACCCAGTTTCTCTTACAACTATTTCTCTGCTTGTTCCAAATTGGTTGCAATCTATTCAACATGGCTATCTCTTCTATGAACTCCATGCTTCTTCATCAGCAGGGCACTCTGGGTTCCTCAAAATGTATGACCGAGAACAATGCAGCCTCTTTTGGAAAGGACTGAAAATGGCAATTCAATAGATGGTGGCTGACTGTGATACTTTCCAGGTCAACAAGGGTGAAACGACACTCCTTTCGGGACTGCTCGAACCCTTGCCCATCCCTACACAGATTTGGACAACTATTTCTATGGATTTCCTAGAAGCAATCCAGTGGTACAATACCACATCTAAAAGGACACCATATGAAGCAGTCTATGGATAGACATCGCCAATACTTCTTCCATATGCCCTTACCAGCTCCCTAGTTCAGGAAATTGACTCGGTTCTTCGAAATCGCGATCAGATTCTTCTCATTCTGCAGGACAATCTCACGACAATCTTCACATGGCAAGAATTCGATTGAAACAACAAGCTGATAAGCATTGTTTTGAGCACACTTTTCACGCATCTGATATGGTTATTATTTGTCTACAACCTTCCAAGCAACCCTCCCTGAAACTCACAAGGAATCAGTGGCCCGGAATGCAACCCGGGGATGCTACAGGGGAACCACTCCTTCAGATTCTGCATCAATTTCCACATCTAAAGCTTTGACGACAAATCTTTTTCTAAGGAAGAGGGAATGTTAGGAACCCATGTCAACCCTTCTATTTACTTTGTTAGTATATTGTTGTTTGACGCATATGCTTTGTAAGTCGTCCCATAGTATTTGTTGATCCATAGTTTGTCTTATTGTTGTTGGATGCATATGCTTTGGTAAGTCATCCCATAATAATTGTTGATCCATAGTTTGTATTGGCCCATGGTTTGTATTGACACATGGTATTGACCCATGGTATTGGCACCTAGACTTAGTATATAAGTTTTTGTTGATACCAATGAAGGTACTGTGAAGTTATTTGTATTGAGCTTGATACCGTTTCAACATGAGGCTACCATCCCCCCTAATCCATGTTTTTTCCAAGATTAGGCCAGTATGGCTCTCCATCCTGAAGTAAAAAAACATACCAGCCTTTGCTCATTATCTAAATCTCTGGTCTATATCCAATTAGTTTTTCCCCTTTTTTCGTTACCCATAGGTCGATATCCTTAGGGTTTATAACCCCATCGGTAAATTTACCCACCAAGGATTTAATGGAGAGCACTACAATACCATCCAGACCCGATAGACGATCCATCATTAGTTCAGAACCCTGGCCCGCGATTTCAACTTGTTATTTTTTATGTTGGATACCCCCAATCGTTGATTTAGTCCAGCACAAGATTCAGTCTGGATGCATGGGCATTTCCTGGAATATTGACAGGGATAGATGAAGCCTCGGCTTAGGACCTATATCCAATAGCTTCTTGGGACAGTAACAGATCCTGACCCACAATTGTTTTGGGAGAAATATCTGTCCCTTTCCCCGGGAAATGTTCGCATGTTCGGCATGTGAGGCACATGCCCTCCACATGCGCTAGTATTCCACATCTGACTGGAGTGCCTCGACACCTGCCCACCACTCATCCGAGTTTTTTTTTGCTTCCCCTAAATTGTTCCACTAGCGCCCGGTCCTGACAAGTTCCCATTCCCCGGAGGGTGGTAATTGCTACTTGGGGTCTTGATAATGAAAATAAACAGTATCCTCTTTTCTCTAGTAACGTTAGAGATACTAATCCACGATTAATACCAAAAGAGATCAGACCAGACATAACCCTCTAAGACGTAAAACCCCCAAATATATGCTGGCTAAAACATGTCCACCTTCTCAGAGGTAAAACATGTCCTCCTTCTCTGAACGAAAACCAGCCACCCACATCTAGTTTCCCGCATATCCATTACTACCCCCATCAATTTAATCTACGCAGGGTTTTCATAACCAGTACTGCCATAAGAGCACAAGAATGTAGACCTTATCATTCCCAAGATTCTACGACACAAAGTATTCGTCAAGCTATAATCGAGGATTTACCTGCTCAGAGGTCATAGGTTCCATACTCGCCTCACCAAAAAACAGATCCAATGATGACCTCTTACTTACGAGTGGGTGGATGACTAAATCAAACTGACGTGGAGGCATATATGTATGCTTCGAATGGAGTGGTGGAATGTTATATGATCACTTGAATATTTGAAAAGGAATATCTAATGCTCATGTAATATTTCAAATGGAAAAGCAAATCATGTATTATATCTAATATGATACGCCTCCTCTTATGGATAAAGGGTATGCTTGTTTTCATGTGATGTGTGGGGCTCCACGTTATGGTATTAAAATATTGTTTTTCTATTAAAACATAAAAACATTACTTTATAATGTTTTGTACCCATCTTGCTTTACTATATTATAATGTTTCAAGTGGATGTTCAATGGTAAGATATCAAGTTGGTTTTTAAAATAAATTTTTTTTTTTCACAGAAAAATATAACTTACTATTAATATACGAAATAGTAAAAGGAAATCATGGGCTCTATTCCGGCCAACTACAAAGCGGCGGCTACAACCATGCAGCTAAAGAAGATTAAATGAGCATTAATTTGACTCATTTTTTCAACAAATTTATTATTTTCACTCCAATTTGATTTAGAGTGTTTAGAAGAAGTAAAATTTGAGAATTTTTTTGGATATCCAGTACGGTAAAGCTTCCAAAGGATTGTTAAAAAGTTGCTACAACTATAAAGAGAAAAACTATAATAGCTTTAAATCAGCTACAAATTTGCTCATGAATTTGAGAAAAAGGCCATAAATGCCTTCATTTTAGCCAAATCGGACAAAATCGAAAGCAAGCATTCCCATTGCATGAAAGGAAAAGAGATTCTAACTTAATTTTAAGGTCTTAAGCTTCTCTCTCAACAACCTTTATTAGAGATATTTTTCTCATTTAACCGAAGGTTCATTCATTTTCTAGAAGCTTCGAAAGCTTAGAGAAACTGTTAGGACCTACAACATTAGCTTGTTCTTCCCTTTGTTTCCTCATTCATCGCTCTATTTATGTAACTTGCAAAAATATAAACACACACGTTTGGATGGAGATACAATTATACCTCTCTTATTGAGAGGAGTTGGAGATGATTTTACGGATGTTTTTCAATCTAATGGGCTCTATGGATGTATCTTAATTGTCGCTTGTAGAAATACATTACTTGTGTAGAAAATATTTGAGAGGTAGAAGCAAAGCTGGAAACAGAATTTGAGACCCTCTATCTTCGGTGACAAAATCAACCACTAGAGGGGTTTCAATGGGTTTCAATGGAATATGCTATAAAACATAAAACAAACCTCCTTGGGAAGATTGATTCACACTTAGAAACCTTTAAAAGTAAGAAAATACTGGAAAATGAAAATGAAGAAGATGTTCTTTTATCAATATTTTGTGCTAGATGTAGGAGGAAGAACCCTCTAAGGGATTATCCACTTGATAATGTGCAGGTTTGTTCCTTTTGTCTAATATCACTCCATAGACAAGTGCCTTTTGCTTCCTAGATTGTTGGATGTCTACCTTGGATGAGATGGAGCTGTTGAAACAATAATTTTTGTGTCTTAATTTTAAGGACCCATACTTATTTAAAAGTGTATAAACTCTGGCTAATCTTACCAATTCTTAAAATTTCAACTATAAAATATTTGGTGATATGTTTCTAAAATTATTTCAATTTCTAAGGATTTTATATAGTTTATATAATAATTTGACAAATTTTAGAGTGAAAAAAGTTTACCGCATCAAAATTGGGCGAAATGGGGCTTCAAAAAATGCAAATTGGGGAATTTTTTTTGGAAACAAACATGGAAAAATAGCCCATGGGCTATATTTCACCCCTAAAATTCTCCTTGAAATAAACCTTAGAAACCTCGTGGAGCACTAGGCAATTGTGTTCCATTCACAACACTTTATGCACATAATCCACAATCATGGAAAAATCCAACACCATGGTAGCCTATGCAAAATCCAAATCAACCTTGGTAGCAAATGTGGAGATGCACCAATCCTATAAATATGCCATTTTATCAATATCCACAATAGCAATATCATTTTCCATAGTATTTGAACCCTTTCCCATAGGAAAAACAATATTTTCAACAAAAATATCCCCAACCATACCCCATGCCTCAACAATATCCTCAATATTTTTCCTAATAGTATCAACATGTCATGTCCCCTCAACAATGATTACTAGATCAAGTTCCTAACCCAACCAATCCCTTGGGTTGAGGATACAACTTCAATTACTTGGGGTTAATTTTGAAGTTTAGGCATTTAATTAGTTAGGAGTGTGATTTAATTTTTTCCTATAGTTTATTACGCACTTGAGAATAATTAAATTCCATCTATTGAGTAATTTTATTTTGAATAAAAGAGGATAAGGCTCCACAAGTGAGCCTTACTGGATAAGGTTGACTTGATAGATGACTTGAAAAAGAAGTTAGAAGAAAGCATCCAAAGCTAGAAATTCAAAAAAAATGAAAGAAAGATGGTACAAATCAGAAAAGCAACAAAATATCAGGAAAAGCATCACAAAGCAGAAAGCAACACAAAAGCATAAAGCAAGATAAATCAGAAAAGAAGGATAAGGAAGAAATGAAGGACAAGGTAGAAAAGCAAGAAAAGAAGTAAAAAGATAAAGCAGAAAATGCAAAAGCAGAAAGCAAAGAAAAAATGGAAAAAAGAGGAAAGCAAACTTTCCTTATCCATCCATGAGGGTGCATTAGCTTAGATGAATTTGTTTGCAAGTCATCCTCCATATATAAAAGAAGGAGGGTGCACCACCTTCGCATTTTTTGTTAGTTTGAGTATTGGAGTGAGTGCAATTGTGCCTCAGAGACTTGGGAGATGTGCCCCTAGTCCAACATGGGATATTTGCACCTCCTTCCTGTGAGAGGATCATGAAATTCATCCATTTTCAATGATTTTATTCAAGGTCCTGTAGCTGATTCAATTCTGGTTTGAAGCTCATATAAAGTTTCATGAATCATATTGTTCGAATTCTCAAGTTCTCTACTGATTTTCCAGTGCTACTCTATTGTATTATAAAGGATTGAATATTTGGACTTTTTTTAGAATACTCTTGGACCCCAAATGATTTATTTTCTATTATTTTGATCCTCTAATATCATTCATAAATTTTTATAATGCAGAAGTCTGAATTAATTTTATTTTTCCACACCCTAGCTAGATTTGCATTGATTTTGAGCTAGTTTCCAGAATGCATTCAATAAATGAATGAGTATTGATCCAAATGAGATGATTTATGTTTCTAATTTTATTAAGATGTTATATGAATCAACCCAATCATGATATCAGAAATTCGTGAGCCTTCCTGACTATTGTGGAAGCCCTAAAATTGGCCTAGTGGTGCAATCCTGGAAGGCAATTTTCTTTATGTAATTGTGAGACTTCCTCAGAACCTTACGAAAATTGCTGGATTGAAATAAGACTACCCATTTACTGTTTATTTATTTATTTACCTTCCCTGTTATTTGATGTTATTTATCCTTCCAGTTAATGCATAGTTTAAGTACTAGTTTGCATATGCTAGGGTGCCCAGGAGCATTGTAGTAGATTTAATCCCTGCTAATTTCGAAACATAAATGGTCCCAGTACTTTTTTCAAAAGTATTATCAGCTAGCATAGTCCTCCTCCTATCCAGAGTACTTGATTTTTCCTACCTATAGTAAAACTAGCCCACTAAATCCAATGTTTTTAATTGAGTCTTCCAAGGGAGCGAGTTGGTGTATCACCAGTCCTAGTTGGTACATTACACCACAAAACAACAAAACATACCCATCGCAACAACAACAATTAGTCTAATCACAACCTTTAGCAGTTCCATGAAATCAACCACCATCTTGTCCTACCAAAACACTAACCCAGCCAGTACCAAATCCAAATAATAAGGTAGTCTAGCTATTGGTTAACTATAAACTCCAAACATTATCGACATCTGCAGTTCAGTTGAGCTCTAGAAAATTACTCAATCCAACATCTACAATCATCATAGAAGAAACCAAAAAATTAGAAAATGAAAACCAACAACACCTTTATGAAAAATATCCAAATGGAAACCCCCCAAAGAAAAACATCTGCACAGATAGAGAAATTGAAGCTACAACAAGACCCTTCCTCTAAAACAAAAATAGTAGAGTTGGAAAACAAACCTCCTTATCCCAAGAGGTTTGTTGTTGAAAAATCAAACCTTAGATTCGATATATAAACTACCTATATACAACATTATGTTAAATAAAATCGTAGATACCCATAAGCATAGGTTTAATCATAAGTTATGTAGATATATTTAATGCATGACTAAATGCAACATGTGGATCTAGAATAGAAAGCGAGGCTCTAGGGTTAGAAAACCATGGACATCGCAAACAAGAATTTATACTCTCTAGAAATCATTAAATTAGGTGATTATTTAATCCCTTCAGGATGGATTCAAATGTTCTCGACTAGTTATCCTCTTGCAGAGTCGTTTTACCATAAACAGAGAGTTGTAGAGTTGTAACAAACAATTGGGTAGAAAATACTGGCATTTCAAAGGGAGGTTTATGGTCAAACAAAATAATAAATAGTTTTCTATCACCAAAACATAGGACCATCATTATATAGAAATGTAGAAAATTGTGAATACATATACACATAGTTTTTACTCATTAACACATAGAGTAATCATTCTCATAGTATGCCACAAATAAACTACCCATGTACAACATTATGTTAAATAATAGCATAGATACCGATGAAAAAAGGTTTAATATGAAGTTATGCAATTATGTGACTGCAATAGCCAGATGTAGTACAAAAAGGGAGGCTATAGGGTTACAAAACCATGGACACAACAAACAAGAATTGTGATGTCCCAGGTTTATCCCTTTTTATGAATAAAGACTTTACGTACTTTAAAAGTTTCAATTGATGTTGATTCATGTCACTCTGGAACATCAAGTACATTTTTAATTATTTGTTCAAATATTATAACTGATGTTGAGTCAAGTGACTCTAGAGCATATGGGATATTTTACTTATGTTTATTTGGTGTTGCTTCATAATACCCTGGAGCATGAAATTCTAATTAATATCTCACTTCGCAATTCTAAACCACTTGCATGATAGCCACTTAATGAGAGACTAAGCATAGTAGGAGGGAACGACCTTTTAATTTAAAATACAAAAGAACTATATATTATATATAAGGAAAACTATTCATTAATAAACATTAAATAAAGAAGTAAGAGAAACTAAAAAATGTAACTGCTCCTTGGAGATAAAAGAACTAAAAAGAGAGGGTAAAAAAGGAAAAAGACATGCCATTTTTTCTAAAAAGGGGAGGTTTAAGCTTGAAATTTTGAACAGAGCCCCTTAAAAAAAAGTTTGTAGAGAGTGAACCAGACATGAGAGAAGGTTCCAAGATCAATGGAGGGTTCAACTCTAAGCTAATGAGTGCTCATTGAACCATAAAAGAGAATAAGGTTATTCTTGCAAAATACTACCTGAAAAATATTAAGTCGGTAAAGCTTACATAGAGCTCGTAAATAACCATGCGATCACGGTGCAGTAGTTAAAAAGAATAGGAAATAAATACTTGGTCATCTTGTCCCGGTGTGCTTGGTTTAGGTCGGGGCTGACCTATGGAAATAATTGTTGCTAAAGGTTCTAGGTCTAAGGAAGCGAGTAAAGTGGAAGTTAATCAAGTGGTTTGGGAAAGGAAAGTGTGATCATTTATTCTAACCCTACTACTAAATTTTATTTTCTATTTTGTTTGTTAACCAAATCTTTCTTGATTTGCTTAAGAATTTGTTTTCAAAAAAAAAAAAAAAATCTAGGGTTGTTACAATTGGTATAAGAGCAAGGTTTCTACACTTAGAGGCCTTTGGGATTTCTTGTAAAAGTAGCAACGAGAAAAATTTAATTAATAAGTTCATTTGTTTCTCCGCAGAGATAAATGACACTTCCCCAACAAAGGAAACTAGGACTTCCTAATAACTTGGGAAATCCAAGTTTGGTTTCATCCTAACTTTTTGAACTAACCATCAATACAACTAGAAACATAATTGAGTTTGAGAGATCTTGGGAGTCTTTGTCCTAACCAGAAGAGCTCATTGATCAGATAAGCGATCCACAACAACAACCAAACCAAAGGGACTAACAACATGACCAACCATCAAGTCTCCAGTCAACAAGGGGACTTGTGTTCACCTCATTTACATGAATAAGAGACAAGTGAGGAATACAATAGTGATGATAGAAATTTTACACCATTGGAATTAATGAGGACTGTCCCGGATTTAAGGGTTGAATTGCAAAGTTGTAAGGATGATAACTACAGGGAGAGAAAGGAGCAAAGTAGGTGAACGCTGCACTAATATAGACATTAATTGAGATTAGACAAAATCAACAACTATCTAATGAACCCAGTAATGCATACAAGGAATCTATTTATGGTGTTAATATAGGAAAACTAAGATTAAAAAGAAAGGTAGAAATCTCCCCAGAAACCAAATCCTCACTTGAAGAAGCATATTCTTCCAGTAGTGATTATTGGTTGCGGAGCCTAGTGTTAACACCCAAAATAACCCCCTAGGTTGTGGGAGGGGGAAAACTGGGGTAGCCACTAACCAATCTTTAATCTGTGCTTCTGACCCAACACAGACAGAGAGGGTTCTCTCTATAAACTCATGAAAAAGTGGAAACCATCAAGATTGCCAATAATGAGGAAACACACCGGCTTTCATATTCAAGATATTCAATCAAAACAGATGCAAAAGATTAGATTTCTGCTGGAAACAAAGATGATTTAACATTGTTTGGAGAAAAAATCATAAGACTATTGGGAAAATGGAGTCAAAACATGAAACTTAAAACAAATACAGTGCTGCTGTTATGGATGTCAAAATTGAGGCAAGGTAGCCACCCATTCACAGTCAAAGAGCTGTTAATTTGATGATAAGGAAGAAACTAGAAACAATCCATCAACATTGGACATCTAACAGGATGAATCCTATGCCAACTTTAGTAGAAATTAATTGTGGAGTGCTTGGTAAGACTTGAACAGATCATTATTTCTATGAATTCCATCCAAATACTACATTGAACCAAACACGAATTAAGCATTGACAAAATGGATAAACAAGGAAAGAAACACAAATTCACATGGGGAAAGAGATGAACAGACTATGAGGAGAATGACACAGGAATCTCAACCATTAAAACCATCTTTAATCACTGCAATTTATTCGAGAAAATGTTTCAGAACAGAGTAGAGCTCTCCCAAGGCCCCAGCCATTTGATTTTCCAACCTATTCTTCATCTATTACATTCAATTTATAGATCTATTTGGCCCCAGGGTCGATCTATCTCAGTAAGAAGTTGTTACAACAACATTTGACACCTATACAGAGAGATTCAACAACTTAAGGGTCAGTTTCAAAAAAATCTTGAATAGTTTGGCCGTAGACTACTGAAAAATGCCTCTCGCTGCGACGCCTTTATATCCCAAACGGTGATAGCTGTGTAAAAAATGAAAGAGGTTTATGTATATTTGTCCATGGTGAAGAAAACCTCTTTCATTTTCATCAGATTCGCCTCCATTTGGCTAGGACCTACTCCGGAAAATGATGACTCACGTAGAAAACGAAAAAACTGGAAAATTGCCCTCTGCAAAAAATTTTGATTCTCTTAAATAATGACACCTGTGTAGAATATGAGAGAGGTTATTGTAGATGGGCCCATTCTGGAGATAAACCTCTCTCAGTTTCCAGAAATACTTTCTAGTTTGGACAAAATAGCTGCGGGAAAACAATGATTAAAACAGTCATTTTCAGTGTGAAACCCCCATGCCTTCACATAAAATTTCAATTAGATTTGATCTTGCCCCTTTTGTATGTTAAAATTCAAATCTATATCGACCATATATCCCCTTAGCTTGCTGATCTGGGCCATCCATCACTATTGCAATATTATCTTTATTTCATCTTAGCTTTGGGGGCAAATGCTTGAAATTTGTTTGATTTTCACTTTTATTGGGCGTGTGGCTTATGGAAATTAGGCCTTGCTCCATTCTCCATGGGTCTGGACCCCTTCAAATGCTTAGCACAAAATAGGTGCTAACAACTGGCTCCAACCGGGGATGCTATCCTCCCTGTGAGGTAGCAAAGAACCCGTAAACCAAGTGCCTGATCCATTGGGCGGCTCCCAATTCTGAACTGAAACCTGCAATCCGACCTGCAATTGAACCCTGCAACGTTCTAGCCCTTCTGCTTCTACCACTAAATTCATACTGAAACCACCTCCTTTACTGAAAACCAACATGTTCTGCTGCTGCTGACATTTGATATTAATCTGATCTCACTCCTCTGTCTTCATCATTCACACACATTTGTATCCCCAAAATATAACACTCCATGTTTAATGCAGTTTGAGATCCAATTGTGAGAGGAAATTATGCTCCCTTCGAACCAAAAAAAACAATGACCAAAGACAAAATTTTATAGATACAGCATGGCTAACAATGCTGCTCTGGCTGCTGTATCGAAATTCTGAGGTATCCTTTGACAAATATTTCCATATTAACAAGTATTGTAGCAGCCCGTACCTCCTTTGGTATAGCTCAATCTTTACCACATGCAATAGAACTCTACATGGCAGAAAACCTGCTTTCATGCGATTTTAATTTTAGCCATTCGACCATATCTCTTTCGTTGCTGGAAAAAACGGCCTTGAAGGAACATAGTTTGGGATAAGCTAAAATGAGTCCAACGATCAGCTCTTACCCAGTAGATATTCACATTCCCATTGGTAGCTGGAGTACTACAAACGATAATATAGTGTCTTTCTTTATTGCATAGAACAAATCCTTCGGCGATTTGGTAGTATGATTTCAAATGGACAGATTATAATAAACAATAATTGAACCAGCGATACTTGAAACCAACTGGTCGCTGAGATATGACGAGAATGGCTCCAATAGAGGATGCTGGTATGTTGGCTTAGTTGTAGCTCTGATGTGCATATATTTACGAGCAGGTTTGTGGATGAAGGTATACAACCAACCATCTTACATGATACCCAACCAAAGGCCATTGCATTGGCACACAACTGGTGTAGTTTGTTGTTTGATCGAATATCTTATAAATGTTGATACTCATACTCAAAAAAATCTTTACCTGCTACATTCCTTTGAACCAAAAATCTATCTCTCAAAACGCCCAACTTCTTAACTTTGATTTACTTCGGGGATAATGGTATCGCGGGGCTTCTAAGCTGTTTACAATACCATTTTGTCTTCAAGCGATACTATTCACCAAACGACACGTGACACTCCGGTTCTCCCGTCACATTCATCTCGCTATTCACCGAACTTATATCTCGAGCATGTAGTGGATGCGATACAACATGGGCAGTCGATCTCTTTCAGATTACCTCCATCGCAAGCCTCGTCATATTTATCTCTCGAGCAAGTAGGGAATGCGATATGACAAGGGCCGTCGATCTACTTCTCTTTGACGTGGAAACTTACACGTGGCTGGATCGCTGCCATTGACTCTGTCCGAATGCTAACACCATTTATTGGGC
Source organism: Larix kaempferi (assembly GCA_027924585.1). Lineage (NCBI taxonomy): Eukaryota > Viridiplantae > Streptophyta > Pinopsida > Pinales > Pinaceae > Larix > Larix kaempferi. The sequence goes on along the minus strand of BSBM01001112.1, from coordinate 1,643,419 downwards.
GGCTGCATTATCAAGTCACTCATTTGCATAATGTGTTTACAAAATCATATTAACGTGCATACACCACACACGTTGGAAAACATAGGTCATAAGCATCTACGGAAGGTTTCAAACACTGCATGGATCGATATGGCTATTGCTGGCTGCGCTTCAGGATTATCACTGCCACACAAGACTGCACGCTTGGATTAGCAATCAGAGGTCGAATTTGCCTTAGAATTTGCTAAGAAGAATGATAGGAAACCTGCTGTGAATCGTGCTTGAAGCATCATCAATTTTCCACACATGCAGCCGCTTGGAAGCAAAGGGTCGAATCCCTCCTCCCTATCACAATATGGACTTGATCCCAGCTACGAAGTTTAGAAGAGCATGGTTTCGGCTGGTCCTAAGAGTGGGCATCAATACAGTCCAGCATATGACTTTGCAACAGAGGCTTCTCACGCCCTCTTACTCCATATTTCTGGAATGTATCCCCGTCTTCATCTTTTCATGACCCTCTACAAATTCTGGATTGAGAACTTTTTTGCCGACCCTACAAGCGTTGATCATCAGTGTGACCAATAAAAGATCCTGCCACTTTCTTCTGACCTTTTCCTTTGTAAAACCGAAACTACTCTTCTCGATGTCGCATTCTCATCAGCATTCAGAGCTTGCTCTTCGGCAGCATTAAAGAAAAATCTACAAGTGCACGAAGCTGGGCAAATGTGGGAGCAGAAAACAGTTTTGGTCTCTTCTATTTTGTAGCTTCAACAGATGCTTCAGCAAGAACCATGTAGATACAAGGAAAAGGTTGCAAGCGCGGAAGGCCAGATGATGGTCTCCCTTGACACTAGTGCACCCCTATCCCTCATTATTGTGGAACTATTTCTCTGCATGCCCAGGCGATGCGAATTATTTGGCTCCCACATAATTTCAAAGCTCCATCCATGTCAACGTGCATGCCCTCCGATTTGCCCATACCTTGAATTTACTCCTTTTAACTCCTGCCGAGAATAACTTGCCAGCTCCCTCTCCGATTTCTACGATTGTATGGTAATAATTTCCAATCGACCACCTCGCCATTCCTTTGGATAGATGCGTGTTTATTCGGCTTGGGCTTGGCGCATGTGAGCCCGTCGATGGTGTGTTGCGTAGGTGTGGGACGATACTTGGAGCCCAATTGCAAATTTTGCTCGAAAACGTTTACACCCCTTTCAACTTACCACTTGGTCACTTGAAAATTTCTTGGCGTTGAGCACATGGGCTTAGCCCACTACCCCTTTTGCTCTACCTTTTAAGACTTTGGCCCATTTATACAGATTTAAAACCTTTCTCCATGAAGTTTTAAAATTTAGGCTATACCATAAGGCTAATATAAAGCCAATGAATTTGAACGATGGCCCAAACATAAAGTCCTTTAACCTTTTGTTTATACAAAAACTCCAATATTTGGTCTATAGAAATTTAACACATCTCATTTCATAAAAAATCACTTTGGGCTCAAACGTTGGGATTAAAAGGCTTGGCCTGCGTAAACAATTTAAATTTTTCCCAAATATAAAGACTTTAAAAACTGTCACCATAGAAATCAAAATTCTGGCCTTATATCACCTTTATGAAAAACTCAAAACCCTTCAGATTTCTCATAAAAAATTTAAATGCTCAGCTCAAATATATGAAGCCACCACAGGTTAGGAAGTCTATTTTTCTTTTCCAAATTATGAAGGCCTTTTTCTTTTGCTCAGATTTTCTTTACTCCATATGTGAAGCTCCCCTCACTGCCTGAATATGTAACTATTGGTTGAAGAACACGCTGAAGTTTCTGAACCAGAACTTGAAAATGCAAACTTGTCTGTACATGCTACAAATTGAGAAATCCTTGAAACCAAACTGAAAATAGAAACTGTACATTCTAAAAATTTGCTGAAAGACATGCTCAATTGTGAGGTTATTCAACCCATCCACCTACTCTAAGATGCCACACTCTCTGCTCAATCAAATGATGCAGAAATGCCAATGAAGCCAACTTATTAGATGCTCAGACAATCTGACTCCTCCACTATGCTTGAAATCAGTCGAGGACAGAGGATATGACAGCCTAGGACAGCAATGATTCTTTTCATTTTCAAACTGGAAACATAGCTGTAAATTCAAATTGAAAAACCTTTCCAAGTATTCACTAACGGGGTCATAGAAATCACTGGTGTTTGGCTACCTCCCACAACACTTTAAGACTTGGTCATCATACATGGCTTCTCCATATGTGTCTTCTACTTACATGTATTGTTTCGGATCATGAAACTCATCTCTAGACATGAAATATTTTCCAACATAGACATCTAGAGGAGACAGAAAAGGATTTTCAAAAAACACTTGAAGATCTTGGGACTGAGTTTGATTTTTTAGGGCATCAAGATCGTCATTGAGTCTTTTAGCAAATTCTTTTAAGAACCTAGCCTTATCTTCATAAGAAAATTTACATGAATTCAAATATATGGATAAGAATTCTAAGAAGGCTTCTTCGATTTGGCCATCATCATACATATCAAAATATTCTTTAAAACAATCAACAGAAGAAGGAATTTGCACATACCCTTCCATTTGATTTGATGAAGAGATTGAATTAGCCGTTCAAACTTTGAAGTTGTTTAACCGGTGGAGTCGCCATGAAACCTTCAACATTCTGATCTGGAGTCGCTGATCCTCCCAGTGGAGTCACCTTCATACTGGAATTTGATGAGTGGAGTCGCCAAGTGAATGATACAACCTTCTCAATGTCTGACTGTTGTTCACCATCAACATTCAGATCTAAAACATTTTTCATTCTCCCAGGGATGATAAAAAAATCGCTCCTCGACAACGGCGCCAATTTGTTAACACCCAAAATTACCCCCTAGGTTGTGGGAGAGGGAAAACTAGGGTAACCACTAACCAATCTTTAATATGTGCTTCTGACCCAACACAGACAGAGAGGGCTCTCTCTATAAACTCATGAAAAAATGGAAACCATCAAGATTGTCAATAATGAGGAAACACACCAGCTTTCATATTCAAGATATTCAATCAAAACAGATGCAGAAGATCATATTTTTGCTAGAAACAAAGATGATTTAAACATTGTTTGGAGAAAAAATCATAAGACTATTGGGCAAATGGAGTCAAAACATGAAACTTAAAACAAATACAGTGCTGCTGGTATGGATGTCAAAACTGAGGCAAGGTAGCCACCCATTCACAGTCAAAGAGCTGTTAATTTGATGATAAGGAAGAAACTAGAAACAGTCCATCAGCATTGGGCATCTAACAAGGATGAATCCTATGCCAAATTTAGCAGAAATTAATTGTGGAGTGCTTGGTAAGACTTGAACAGAGCATTAATTCTATGAATTCCATCCAAATACTACACTGAACCAAACACGAATTAAGCATTCACAAAATGGATAAACAATGAAAGAAATACAAATTCACATGCAGAAAGAGATGAACAGACTGTGAGGAGAATGACGCAGGAATCTCAACCATTAAAACTAGCTTCAATCACTGCAATTTATTCGAGAAAATGTTTCAGAACAGAGCAGAGCTCTCGCAAGGCCTCAACGATTTGATTTTCCAACCTATTCTTCATCTATTACATTCAATTTATAGATCTATTTGGACCTAGGGTCAAGATATCTCAGTAAGAAGTCGTTACAACAACATTTGACACCTATACAGAGAGATTCAACAACTTAAGGGTCGGTTTCAACAAAATCTTGAACAGTTTGGACGCAGACTGCTGAAAAATGCCTCTCGGTGCGACGACTGTATATCCCAAATGGTGATAGCTGTGTAAAAACTGAAATATTTTTTTTTATATTGGTCCATGCTAAAGCAAAACCTCTTTTAGTTTCATCATATTTGCCTCCAGCTGGCCAGGATATGCTCTAGAAAATGATGACTCGTGCATAAAATGCAAAAACTGAAAAATCTCCCTCTGTAAAACCTTTAGATTCTCTTAAACCACGACACCTGTGCAGATTACGAGAGAGGTTATTGTAGATGGTCCCGTGATGGAGACAAACCTCTCTCAGTTTCCCGAAATGCTTTATAGTTTGGCCGAAACAGCTGTGGAAAAATAATGACTAAAACAGTCATTTTCAGTGTGAAACCCCCATGCCTTCACATAAAATTTCATTTAGCTTTGATTTTGCCCCTTTTGTATCTTAAAATTCGAATCTATATGGACCATAGATCCCCTTAGCTTGATGATCTGGGCCGTCCATCACTATTGCAATATTATCTTTATTTCATCTTAGCTTTGGGGGAAAATGCTTGATATTTGTTTGATTTTCACTTTTATTGGGCGTGCGGCTTATGGAAATTAGGCCTTGCTCTGTTCTCCATGGGTCTGGACCCCTTCAAATGCTTAGCACACAATAGGTGCTAACACTTGGTTTTCATTATTTATAAGTTGTGTTTCATCTGTGTCTGGATCCGATCCCAAGATCGAGGGGTTTTGAGGGACTTGCCCCCCCAAAATAGTCACCATGGGGGGGGGCAACGACTAGTTTTGGTAACCCTCCTTGGAAAGTGTTCGGGGACAGTGCCCCGTAGTGAAAATTTTGGAAAAAAAATGCCTTGTAAAATGTTTTGATTTCATAGTCATTACTTAGTCAATAATGGGTAATTTATGGGCCCATGAAATTGGGTGTTCCATACTATTATACCATGGTCATCTCTCTTTAAAAGGAAGGCATTGTAATACGACTGTGTATTATAGTAATGCACAGATTTATGATTGTGTGAGAGATATTGTGAGAGAGTGAAAATGAAGTTGTAGCGGATGTGCTACAGGTTGTATCCCTTCATTTGTTGGATGGTATAATAATAAGGACTGGAAATTTCTGTGTGCACGTCGCCCATCTTTGGTGAGCCACGTTATATTGGTGTCTCTCCTAGAATGTGTTTTATTTGATTTATATTTGTATCTTGTTTATATTGTTATTGCTCTGCGATCCTGTTTTTCTAACAATTGGTATCAGGGCCAAAGGTCTATTTTGCAGATAAAATCATAGGAAAGAAGGGTTCCTGGTTCGAGTGGGAGCAATGGAGAAATAAGGAAAGTTTATGGTTGAAAAAATTTATGGCCAAAACTACCAGTTATTGAAGATGCAAATGGAGGACTATTTATGCCAGAAGGATCTATTCCTATCGTTGGGAGAAAAATCAAAACAACCGACAAATATGAAGGATGAAGAATGGGAGGTTCTTGACAGAAAGGCACTGGGAAAAATATAGTTGTTCCTAGATTCGTTGGTGGCTTTCAATATTTCAAAATAAAAGACAATGGAGGGTATGATGAGCACATTGGGTAAGTTGTATGAAAATACCTCGACTTCAAACAAGGTATTTCTAATGAAACGTTTATTTAATATGAAGATGTCAGAATGTGGATATGTTGCTGATCATTTAAATGAATTTAATATAATTACAAATCAATTAAGTTCTGTAAAAGTGAACTTTGATGATGAGGTTAGGGATATTCTAATCTTTTGTTCATTTCCAGAAATTCGGAACGGCTTGGTCATGGTTGTAAGTAACTCTCTCTCCAATGTTATTCTTAGTGAGGAAATGTGAAGGAAAAGCACATGTGATACATCAGGTAATGCACTAACCATGGAGAGTAGGGGAAGATAAAAGGAGAGAGGAAAGATCCCAGGTAATCGCAACAAGTCCAGGAAGGGCATATCTAAGTCCATATTGGGAAAGATAGAGTGTTGGAACTACGTAAAGAAAGTACATTTGAAGAAAGGCTGCAGATCTCTAAAGAAGAAAGGAGATGGACAACAAGAGACTAATCAGGAAGCAAATGTAGCAGGTGATGTGTTACAAGATGCTTTGATTCTTATATTAGATAATACTAGTGATTATTGGGTAGTAAATTCAGGGGCTTCATGTCATGCTACAGCCCATAGGAAATTCTTTCATGATTATGTTCCAAGCAATTTTGGACATGTTTTATCGGGTGATGATGAACCATGTAAACTTGTTTGAATGGGTAAGGTACAGATAAAGTTAAAGAATGGTGAATGGCTACTGAAAGATGTAAGGAATATTCCTTCTATAAAAATAAATCTGATCTCAATAGGGCAGTTGGGAGATGGTGGTTGTTTATCTACATTTGGATAAACATGGTGGAATATCACTAGCGGATCAATGGTGATAGAAAAAGGAGATTGTATGGGTACATTGTATTTATGTCCTCATAAGACTGACTATTCTATCTCTTCAGCTTCCAAAGGAACAGATACAACACTGTGGCATCATAGGATTGGCCACATGAGTGAGAAGGGGATGCAAATTCTCCACTCAAGGAAGTTGTTGTCAAATATGAAGCAGGTAAGTTTGGAATTCTTTGAGAACTGTGTTTATGGAAAATAAAAGAGAGTCAGATTTCCCAGGGCTAGGAAACAAAAGAAGTGTGAAAATTTAGATCTTGTACAAATAGATGTATGGGGACCGACTCAGGTACAATCTCTTGGTGGCTCTCGTTATTGTGTTACTTTTTGTTGATGATGCAACTAGAAAAACTTGGGTTATTTGCATTAGACATAAATATGATGTGTTTTCTACTTTTAATAAATGGAAATCTTTGGTTGAGAATGAGACAGGAAAAAAGTTGAAGTGTCTCAGATATGATAATGTAGTTGAATACTATGGCAAGGAGTTTGATAGTTACTATTCATACCATGGGATTCGTAGAGAGAAGATAGTCCCAGGAACACCATAAGAAAATGGTGTGTCAGAAAGGATGAACAAAACAATCATGGAGCATGCAAGGTTTATGAGATTGAATGCATGGTTTCCCTTATAGTTTCGATAAGATGTTGTAGATAATGTTGTTTACTTAATAAACAGAGGGCCTTCAAGTTCTTTTGATGGTGGGATTACAGAGGAGGCATGGAAAGGTAACCAGGGAAACTACTCATTTGTGAGAACTTTTTGTTGTGAAGCATTTGTCCATATTGATAAAGAAAATAGAAAGAAGCTTGAGGCTAAATACAAGAAATGTACCTTTGTTGGATACATGGTTGATGATTTTGGTTATTGCTTATGCGATTATGAAAATAACGAAATAATTAGGAGCAGAGATGTGGTATTCAATGAAGAGGTAATGTATAAATATCAGTTGTAGGGAAATAAGCAAGAAAACGAAAATACACAGTACACAGTGTTTGATGAAATCAAAGAAAATGAAGTTCCAAAGATGCCAGAAAATCAAGAATAGTAGCAGGAACCTCAAACTCCTGCAAGTGTTACAATATCTACTAGGTTAAATAGACCCCCTGAACAATTCTCTCCTTCACTGTATTATTTATTGATGAATGATTCTGGTGAACCAGAATGTTATGAAGAGGTAATCCAGGTGGAAACTAGAAAGAAGTGGGATAAAGTCATAAAGGAGGAGATGGATTCATTGGTAAGAAACCGAACTTGGGATTTGGTTTAGTTTCCTATAGGTAAAAGAGTATTGCAAAATAAATGGGTTTACAGGTTGAAGGAAGAAGATGGAGGAAATAAGTGGTACAAGGAAAAACTTATATTAAAGGGGTTTGCACAGAAGAAAGGTATATATTTTGATGAAATATTTTCTCTTGTTGTTAAAATGAATTCAATTAGAACTGTTTTAAGTCTAGTGGTAGTAGAAGATTTGCATCTTGAACAGTTAGATGTAAAAACAACCTTTCTCCAGGGGCATTTGGAGGAAGAGATTTATATGAAGCACTAACAGGGTTATGAGGTCAAAGGGAAAGAGAATTCGGTATGGAGGTTGAAGAAGAGCTTGTATGGCATAAAGGAAGCTCCAAGGAAGTGGTATTTGAAATTTGACAAGTTTATGACATAATAAGGTTATAGTAGATGTCATTCTGACCACTGTGTTTATTTCAAGAGGCTAGATAATGGAAGATATATTATTTTGTTATTGTATGAGGATGACATGCTTGTTGCATGTTCTGACATGTAGGATATAAATGTACTCACAATGAATTTAGCTAATTCATTTGTGATGAAGGATTTGGGTGCTGTAAAGAAAATCCTTGGTATGAGAATAACAAGAGACAGAAAAAATAAAAAATTGACGTTATCTCAGGGTGAGTACATACAAAAGGTGTTGGACAGGTTTAGAATGCAGAATCAAAAACCATTTAGTACACCTTTGGCCATCCATTTCAAACTAATTAAGGAGATGTGTCCCAAGACACGAGAATAGATAGATTGCATGTCTAGGGTTCCCTATTCATCAGCAGTTGGCAGCTTGATGTATGCGATGGTGTGCACAATACAAGATATTGCACATGTAGTGGGAGTTGTGAGCATGCATATGAAAAATCCATGTAAAGAACATTGGAAAGTGGTATAGTGGATTCTTAGGTATTGGAGAGTTACTACCACTCATGCATTATGTTTTGGAGGTTCAGACATTGTTCTACAGGAATATGTTGATGCATATATGGCCGGTGATAAAGATAGCAAGAGGAGAAACATAGGGTATGTATTTATCGTAGGTGGAATAGAAGTATGTTGGATTTCGAAACTACAAAAGTTTGTTTCACTTTCAACAACAGAAGCAGAGTATGTTTCTACTGCAGAGGATAATAAAGAGATGCTTTGGTTATAGAGATTCATGGAGGAATTGGGTAATAAGAAGGAGAATAGCATGTTTTAAAGTGATAGCCAGAGTTCCATTCATCTTGCAAAGAAATCATCCTTCCATTCTAAGACTAAAAATATACAAATCAAGTACCATTTCATACGGTCTGTTCTAGAAGATGAATTGTTGAAACTGGAAAATATACACACTAGCCAGAATCCTACAGACATGTTGACAAAGGTAGTAACCAGAGATAAACTGAGTTCCTTCTCGGTTTCAGTTGGCCTTCAAGCATGAAGGTGAAGATGAGAAATTTCCAAATCTAAGGTTCAGAGAATAGTATAGCAAGTGCAGGAGTAGTGGATTTTTTGTGACCAGTCTCTAAGTGGGAGATGATTGGTTGTGGAGACTCATATTCCTTATTCAGAGTTCGTGTTTCAGTCGTGTTTGGATCCTAGCCCATGACGGGGGGTTTCGGTGGGATTTCCCACAAGAAATAGTTTCCATGGGCAGTCCAAGGGGGGCGACTAGTTTGGGATCCCCCCACTGGCGGGAATTCGGGGGAAGATCTCCTGTAGAAAACATTTCATAAAAAATGCCTTGTAAAATGTTATAATTTCATAGTCATGACTTGGTCAATAATGGGTTATTTATGGGCCCACGGTATTGGGTGTTACATAGTATTTTACCATGGTAATTGATTTTTAAAAGAAAGGAATTGTAATACGGTTGTGTATTATGGCATTGTAAAGAACTATGAATGTGTGAGAGAGAATTTGAGAGAGTCAAGCAGAAGTTGTAGCAGCTGTGTTGCAGGTTGTATCCTTTCATTTGTTGAATGGTATAATAATAAGGACTAACAATTTCTGTGCGGATGTATCCCATCTTGGGTGAATGATCCAGGTGGATATTGGTGGCCACCCACCTTTCCAACTGGCTCAAAACAGTTTTATGGCAATTTTGGTATTGTACTATTTTTAGCAGTTTTTCGGGTCCTGAACTTCCGGGGCCATTTTGAGGCCCTAAACGACCTTTTTTGGCAATTTGGGGGACCAAATGGTTGCCCCCGGCATGCATTTGGCCCTGGTCGAAAGTTGTAAATCTCGGATAGACCTTTCCAACGGGCTACCGAGCGCCCCAAACGGAGATCGTATGCAAAAGTTACGACCCCGGGAAGTTGATGTACTAACTTACCCAAACGGGGCCCACATGACTTTTGGCGCTTCATCTCCTAGGGTTAGGTTTTTGGATGTCTAGGGTTTTTGACATTCCTGTTTATTGTAAAAGGCCTTGAGAGCCTCATTGTAACCATCTTCTTGCAAAATGAGAGCAGCCGTCACATCTCTTCTCAGAGATAAGCCGCCACCATTCCAGCAAGCTTGTTTTCCGCTGCATTTTACAGTTCTAGCTTATTTCCTTATTGAATAGAAAACCAGTTTTACTGTATCTCTGTTATTTTGTGTTAAGCATCTGATAATAATCTGTATTCATTTCGTTCTGCTCATAAAATCCGGATCAGTGAACCACATTATATTGGTGTCTTTCTTGTAATGTTTTTTATGTGATTTATATTTGCATCTTGTTTATTGTTATTGCTCTACGATCAAGTTCGATTCACCTAAAACGCTTGATGGGGATTTATATAAGGCCATACTTTGTTACAAACATAGCCAACATAGAACATAAAACTTAAAAATAGTAGGGAAAAATGGAAAAAGAAGTGAAAAACTAGAAGAAATGGATTCAGAACCTCACCCTACCAGAGATTCGCTAATACCTTCATATACATGAAATTTGCCAAAATTGAAGCATAGTCCAACCAACCAGCTCAAAGTGGGACTAAGAAAACTAATCTTACTAAAAAAAAATCTACACCTACAACCATAAAATGTTGGGGCTATCAAGGTCCACATATTTTTAGAGACTACCCATAAAAAAAACGAAAAGTCTTGAAAAATTTACATGAGGATATGAAGGTTGAATATTTTGCAAGAATTCCAAGGATTTGTTCAAAATTGGAAGGACGAGAATTAGAACATCATCCTTCCATGGTTGAAATCAAAAGGTACAATTTCTACCCAACCAGTTACTATTTTAATAGACCCAGGAGCTTGCCATAGCTATGTTTCTCCAAGGGGTGAAAACGCGAAGTTGGGTAACACTTTTGGCTTGTTTTCGACAAACAAAACTACTAAATTATATGTTTTTCAACTTTGACCTATTCAAACCCATATCCCCTTTAGGAATTTAAACTTGAAGTAAACACAAATGTTTTTGAGAATTGAATTAGCTTTCTACTCGTATTTTTTTAAGTTTTTTTATAGACATATCGTGTGACAAATTTGGTGCTCACCAATGGAATATACTTGAAAACTTTAGGCATGGATAATGATTGACCAGCGTGAGCACTAGTTTCCTGAGAGATGGTTATTCATTTTAGGTAAAACAATGTATGATCATAATCTACACACATTGCACTTGTCCATGGACTATATTTTGAGGTTTTTCGGACTTGAGAACTATTTTTTATTATTTATCAAAATAGTATATGTTCATAAAAAGGTGCCTTATCGACACATGTTGGTAAGCTTCGATTTTAATTTTAGTGTGACTCTTATTGAAAAAACTAAAAGTACGCTTTTGAAGAGGATGGGGAAAGGAAGATCTCTATGAATATCTCGAATTTTTTGGTGTTGTCTTTGTTGTGATATTGAATTTTCATTTTGGGTGATTTTCAGAGTAATAAAATTCTTAAGGGATAAGGTTTAGAAAAAAATATATTAATAAATAGAAATTCAAATCGAAATGAAACAATTATTATATCATTGAAACTAGATTCGTAGATGAATCTATTGCTACCAAGTCTGACAAATAATTTTTAAAATTTGTAGTGATTTGGGATGGCTGAAGTTGCAGGTTCCAGAAAGATGCCAGATATTTTCACAGGTTTTGTTGACCATCAACTCTCGACCGAAAAAATATATTCCAAACTCGCGGCCGAGAGTTTGGTTCAAACTCTCATTTGAGAGTTTTTTTAAAAATACAGAGTGGTGATGGGTTCAAACTCTCGACCTTGAGTTTTATTAAACTCTCGGCTGAGAGTTTGAACTCTCACAAACTCTCGGCCTAGAGTTTGAGGTTGACTGTTTTTCGCATGATCATCTGCGCACAATAGTTTTGTTTTCACTGTGTTGTCATAAAAGTGTTTCCCAACTTCGCGTTTTCACCTTAAGGTTAATAGATACTTTTAAACGAAATAAAACAAAATAGAAGACACCTTGGCTTCTATAGTTGGAAACGGGTAGAAAAAGGAGAATTTAAAAAATGGTTGAAAAATGCCCAGTAGAACTAAATCGGTTAAAAACAAACATAAACCTGAATATATTTCCTTTAGGATCCTATGACATTTTGATAGGTATGGAATGGCTAGAACAACAAAATGTAACTCTTGACTATTTAAATAAAAATTTTACTTGTTTGGACGATCAAGGGAATATGAAGGTTGCACAAGGGGTCCCTAATCCAATAACAGTCAGACAAATTTTAGCCTTACATGCTAAGAGGTGTGTTAGAAAAGGATGTAAATTGTATAATAAAAAAGAATATATTATAGAAAATAAATAGAAGATAGAAGACATTCCTATATTGAATTATTTTAAGGATGTTTTTCCCAAATAAATACCAGGATTGCCACCTAAAAGAGAGCTTGATTTCTCTTTCGAACATGTGCCAGGAGAGGTACCTGTGTCTAAGGCCTCTTATCGAATGAGTCCAATCAAGTTATTAGAACAAAAACTGCATCTTCAAGAGTTGATCAACAAAGGGGATATAAGACCCAGTGTGTCCCTTTGGAGAGCACCATTTTTTTTGTCAAAAAGAAAGATGATACAATGTCCATGTGCATTGACTACTGATAATTAAACAAACTGACTATTAAGGAATAAATACCCGCTGTCGAGAATAGATGATCTATTTGATCAAGTAAGGGGGGATAAGATATTTTCTAAAATTGATCTTAGATCCGGATATAACCAAGTGAGGATACACGAGGAAGATATAAGTAAAAAAAAATTCATAACAAGATATGGATACTAGGAATTTGTAGTAATTACATTCGGGCTATCTATTGCACCCACAAGCTTTATGTCCATGATGAACAACATTTTTAGTAAATATCTAGAAAAGTTCATGCTAGTCTTTATTGATGATGTACTAATATATTCCAAAACTAAGGAGGATGTTGGCAGGCAGTTTGGTAAGGAATAATTGCAGCATCGCCGATGCTGCAACACGTCAGACGAGGACGCGGAAGGAAGAAGGCTCTATTAGTTTATGTACTTTTTGAGTCGTTTGTACCGCAACAGGTGGGTTTTTGGGTCATTGGACCATATGAGATGTAATTTTGAGTCATTTTTACTGCAGAATGCGGGTTCTTGGGTCATTCGGACCGTGTCAGTTAGATTTTGGGTCATTTGTCCATGATTCAATTAGGAAGTTGTTAGTAGGTGGACAAACATTGTAAAGGCGAAAGCCTAGATATAGACAGAAAGTTGTAGGTCATGAGAGGCAGATCACGCGGAGAGCTTTGATATGCGTTTTGTGCGTATGTTCTGAGATCCAGAGATATTGCTGAAGTCTGTGATCCGCAAAGGCATTGTATTGGGTTTTTGCAGCGATAATATGATGTGATAAAACTGTTCTGTGCAATCCTGGTCTGTGTTCTGTCTTTTGATGGTAATGCAATGTTTCCTTGATCCAATAGTCGTTTTACTGTTATAATCTGCCGCAATAGTGAATGTTTCTAGTAAATGATGCTATGAGTACAATAATGTCAAAGTGAATGCATAGATTTATCGTTGAATGTTGTAATAAGATTAACTAGTTGATGCCACAACACCCTCCTTCATTCGGCGAAAACATGGTTCCGTCCACTCTCCCTTGATCGCCTCGGGTGAGACCTCATCTGCTCTGCAGGTGTTGCTAGGAAGGGTAAAACGTGTCTGGGCCGGTGCTGAGGGAGATCGTGGTGGGTTGGTGCCGACAGTGATCACTAGTACAAAATGAGAGATAAGTGACTAGGAGACTAAAAAATTTAGTCACCATAGTTTTTTCAAGGGATAAACGACTAAAATTGAGCAATTTTAAAGAATCCAAGAAAAAATGACTAAGATAAATGACTAATTTACTCACGAGATGAAATATATGAGTACATGACAAGTGAATTAGCTAACAATGATTAATATGAATTAGTCATTTATGTTAGTCATTTTTAGTTGTGTCACACTAACAATGGAAAATTACAATTTTGATAATGAATTTGTACAATATTTTACTAAATTTTAACAATGCAAATGGATTTAGAGACCCCGACGGTCACAACCACAATTTTTTGCTAGTCTCCAGTGTCAAACTGCGGTGTGCGGTACTGTCTGAGAATGACTTGAGGGATTGACCAACTCAGCCGTTGCACCAACATACTACGCCTAACCTGCGGAACTCTTTTAACTTAACACTTGCAACCTGTTTACTTGTTTAACTTGTTAACATGTTCCTACTAGCATCACCATGATAACTACTTCTATGCACTTCTAGTTGGCTCTTTTCCAACTTGAGGGGAATCCCTATATAAGATTGTTAGCTATGGAAATGAGAGCACAAGGTGATTTGAAAAAGATAGCCTTAGCAAAATGGGGTTGTGGTTTTTAGGGTTTTTTGAGTAAGTGATGCAGAGACCCAATAGATCAGTGCCAATATCCAACTAGGGAAAATGAGTCAAGGTGAATCAAATGGCAAGTGAGGCAAAGAAGAATGCTCTTCAAGAATTGCTCTATTTCCTTCAAAGGTTAGGGTTCATGACACACTAGTCACATCACCCAATTGAGAATAAAAAATGGACTTTAAGGTCTTTAAAAGGGATCCCCAATGGGGGAAAGTACCTAGCCATCCAATGTTAACTATGGACAAGGTAAATACGTTAACCCTTGCTAAGGAACTTGGACATATATAAAGACTTGGTCTAAAACATCACACGAGACACAAAGGAGAATGTGCAAGCCAATAGATTAGGACGCCATAGGGAAACCCTAATGAAAGATATAATGAAACCCTAATGCACTCTCGAGCCATATAGATCGTGTAGGAGAGGTCATAGGATCTCATATGCAGATATGGCAGATGAGATGTGAAGGGAGAATGGAGGTGGTTTCACACTAGGAACCCATGTGGACAATTGGCAGAAAAAAACACCACGCGACAAAGAGAGAATATAATCAAGTGGTCTCCAATAGAGAAAAACACATGCACATTGGCAGCTATTGAAAACGCTCAAGGAGAGAGGAAAACACTAAGAAGACAACAAGAAGGAGTGTTACCAAGATGCATCAACAAAAAGGGGGTCGTTGTACCAAAAAGGGGCTGCAAATATCCTAAGCTTCTTACAGGGACCAGACTTTAAATTTAAATCAGATCCTAAGTGTAGGTTGAGTACATTATTTGTGGTCTATTAGATACCATAGTGCGCAAACAGTTACAGGCATGTTGGGTCACATAAGTGGGGTTTTGGGAAAGTTGTACTAAATATTTATTCACTATGAATTTACTATGGGTATTGTTCCTAGTTTTAATTAGTCTGGCATGAGAGTATTCAATGTCTCTAACAACCAACTTGATGGAAGAGTATATTCTACTGTAGCTTTGGTTATCTTTGATTTTTCTTCATTCCCAGCAAATATTGGACTCTAGGATCCCACTACCCAAGTCTTGCATACTTAACACAATAATTAACCCTTCTCTAGGTCCTATTATTATGAGCTTCCCCATGGAGCAAAAGTTTAGGCCATTTGTTAATAGGAATGGAGGGCTAAATGAGGGGAAGATAACATCAATTGTTGTGGGATCCATTGTTGGGTTGATGGACATGTTGTTCAATGTATGATTTTATGCCAAGAGATACATAAAGTAGAAGCCTCAGGATGAGGGAGAAAAAGTTGTAAGTGAGAAGATTTCGATTGAGGAGACTGGCTCTAATCAGTATTATGTTAATGCAGATGTTAAGAGCCTTCGATCTAAGCAACAAAGGAGTGGTGTTCTTATGTTTTGCAGTGGGTAAGCTCATATGTACAATTTTGAGGATCTACTCTGTGCATATGCTAAAATTATGGGGGGGGGGCATACTAGGGACTACTTATAAGGATTTAATGGAGAACAAAACAACTGTCACTATGAAGATATTAAAGAATTCTAACAATATGAGTAGGGATGAATTTTAGAGGCATATGAAGGTGGTGGGAAATCTTAGACACCAGAATATAGTTTCCCTTAGAGCTTATTTCTAGGACAAGGAGGAGATGCTTCTTTCCTATGATAACTACCCCAATGGATGCCTCTTTTCTTTCATCCATGGTATCTGCTTAATTTTAAATACCCACTCTTCAATATGTAGAGTAGTAGAATTTTTTAATTTCGTAAACCATATGTTTCAGCTTGATATCCACTCATGTACTCCATGGGATTTGAACATTGGTCTCATCCATGAGAATAAGATCTTTACTATTTCTATCAACCCATGTTGACAAATTGTAATTGTGTTGAATATACCAACTTTGTTTTGAATACACCAAACAAGAAATAGGCTACTGGGTAGAAATAAATAGCTTAGAACAACCTTGAAAAATAATCAATCAAGGTTAAAACAACCTTTCACTAGTTAATGATGGTTCGTTCATGGTAAAAATATCATCGTGGACAGGTTGAGTCGATTCTTTGCTCTCAAATACTTTCTAGTATCAAATGCATCTCGGTGATGCTTGTCAAGCACACAACCCTTTACATCCACCATTAGGGGGCACATATCAATTTAATATGTGGTGAATATTCACTTAAGGCCATATCATGACCTGATGTATTGATACATAGATGGATTTATTGATCCTATACATGGGTAGTCAACCCATTTGTACTACAATAAATAACAAAAACATATAAAAAACAAAAAGATCAACAAAATTAAAAAAACAAAAAAAACACAACAAACCTATTATTTTCCATCTGCTCCCTTTCCATTAGGAACCCAGGGATGGAAGCCTCATGTGTTGCAGGGGCGTCGAAGCCACATTAGCCATTGAATCAGGGGATCCATCAAACCCTTGTGTGTTGCAAGGGATTCAAATCCGTAGAAGCCATCGAAGGAGGGGATTCAACTCGATGCCTATACTTACATCATTCTTCTCAAATCGATTTGCAGAAACAAAAGGGTGGATGCTTCCCTCAATATTCTTACACAAATGTCTAAACGAGGATCCCACTAGATGCAGTATCTTACACAACACTGTTTTCCCACCGATCCAACTCAATTAATACATTCCCTATATGTAGGATTTCCGTCCATTAACACTACCTAAAAAGACAAAGGATGAAATGTTACTCTTCTTCAAGATTTATGACCTTGAGAAAGAAGAAATTTGGTGAGTTCCTTTTCTATGGTTAAGAATTTTGATTAATGATACATTTTAATGTTTTTTGGGAACACTAGTTTGATAAATACAGATTTTTATATTTAGTTATTTACTAGTTGTTGTTGTTCTCATTTTTGTTGGCAGGAGTTTTGTGAAGGAAATGGGTAATTTGACATAAATTTTAAGAAGCTTGGATGAGATGGATGATTTTTCCCCAAATGAAGAAATTGAGATTTTTGAGGTTAGTAAAGAAATTTTAAGAACTTGCTTCAAGAAATTTAATGTGGGTTGTATATTTCCAAAAAATGAGAGTCTCACTCCATGTGTTCTCCAATCAAGTGTAGGGATATAGATCTCATGAAGCTATGATCTATTCCAGGGTTTATAAGCCTTTCTCTTGAAGTCTGGCTGTCTTCTCTGCCTAGGATGATATTTCGCATCCTTATGGTCAGGACAAAAGCTCTTTGGATGGAATTCCCATTTATCTGGATTATATGGCTTTCTGTTTTTTCCAGATTTTTTCTTATGGCTCTTTTTTTTTCTTCAGATATTGGTGTGCTCCATCATGCATGCCATAGAGCTTACATATTCCTCCAATGCCATCTAGTTTTGGCACTTTCAGTAATTTTTCTGTCTCTTTAGCCACGCATAGCTTGACTATTGCTACAGTGATTAGAGTATAATAATATCCGTAGCCATAGCTAGACATATTGAGAGACATGTGTTGCTTCATAAAATCATAGAATCTAGGAGGTAGGGTAGCCAGATATCTATGCTTCCAAATTTGGTTGTTTCCATCTCTAATGAATTGGATCCTATGACTCCAATCAGTATGGAATTGGTCATAATTTACCAACCTTTTGCATCTCATATTCAACAGGATGTTTGTTTCTACCTTTTCTCTATATTCATCAGACATGCCTGCTCCTTCAAATTCTCCAACAATGGCTCGAGTGAGCTTGCCAACCATCATATTATTTTATGTGTTTCCTCCTGCATCTAGGATGGTTGCATTTTCCCATGCTTTCATTTTTGCTCTTGTGATCCTTACATGCATCCATTGCTTGAGTGTGCCAGTAAATCCTACAATAATGGTCTTCCATGCCTCGATAACATATGTGCCATGAGTTCTATAACAAAAATAATAGATATACATTTGGGAAATGACTTCTCTAATGCTTTTGGGATTCATTCCATCAATTTTCCAAACATATGTCAATTTTGGGTTGTATTCTTGTTGTTTTGGTTGTGCTGCAAACAATTGACCAACATCTGGTGCTAGTTGTCTTTCCGAATAGGGATTTCTATGGTCATATGCTGGGAAAGCTTGTCCGTCCTTAGGATCAGTTTCTACACAGCTTTGCTTAGATTCTAAAAGAGAGATTTGTTCTGTTCTTTTTCTCTTCTTGCGAGGTGCAAGAGGATTCTTGGCCACATCCTATGAATTCATTATGTTTGGCTGTATAGGATATAAAATTATGAGGGTTCAGGTTTCTCAAAAGAATACCTGGTATCTATTTTGATGGGCTTATCGTCTTTTGGCAGAAGCACTTGTATAGGAGCTGGGGTTTATTCTAGCACTATTCTTGAGGGAGCTGGAAGCTTTTGATGTATCTTCTTGAAATTTATATTCAATATTTCATCATTCTTTAGGCAAGTTGAGATAGCGGTTTCTATTGTTTCAACTTTACTTGCTATGATTTCATTCGTTTCCCTGATAGCGTTCACTCTTCTACCCATATTTTCATCATTTTGGGTGATGACATGTGCATCTTGTTCAGCTTGGCTCATTTGTTTCCTGAATCCTTCATTTAGGTCTACATGCATTGTTTGAAGTTTTTTGCTGAGCATATTGATATAAGATTTCACTTCTAGGACTATTGCCTCTTTGGAGTAAGCAACTTCTAGGATTTGTCTTAACAGTCCTTTTATTGCAAGATTCATCCAGTTTCCTTGATCTCTGAATCTCTCGGAATCTTGTCCTATTTCTTCGAGCATACGCTGAGCAATAGAAGTTTTTCCTATTTCTGATCCTACTATTTTGATTGCTTAGAAAGGGGGAAACTGTTTCTTTGTTTTATACTTTTTCCATGCATACCAGTCCATTCATGGCCTTGACTTGTTTCAAGCTCATCACTTTCAAAAATATCTCCTCCAACATAACCTTGGATTCCATCCAAGTTTTGACTTTGGAAATAGGCAGGGAGCTTGATCCAAGTGTTGTTGGCATCCATGAATTGGTGCCATTGGCTTCCTAGACTGCCTTGTTCGAGGGTTGAGAGATTATCTTTGTAGGATTTAAACTGGATTTCTGTTTCCATATCCCAGTTGATCATATTCTTTATCCAGGCATCCTCTACAGTTCCTTTAGGGATTTGTGCTGGAAATCTGAGGAACTTCTGGATTTTAGGAATAGAAGGTCGTTTTATGTCAGGGGTGAGAGGGGCCTTTAATCGTTCCATTGCCACATACAGCTTGCGCTTCTGTTCCCTTTCTTTATGACCCAAACCATGTCGAGTTGTTTGTCCAGATGCCAAGATTTCTTGGAATATTTTCTCTTGATCAAGCCACTTTTGTTTTTTCAGGATCTGATCTTGAGGTTTTTTGAATAGAGGTTTATCTTCTTCCCATAAGTGTGTCATCATGCATTGTGCACCATTTAGGTCATTATGGGAGAATTCAAAAGACTCATATGGATGATTGATGTTTTGGTTTAGAACGTTGATGTAGAGTAAGTCATTCCATCAACCTTTTGTTTGATATTTAACTCACTTACTAGATGAGAGCGTTTTGGCCGAATAGTAATCTTTTCCACCATTAATGTAAAAGTTGGCTTCTTTGTTGAACTCACCTCCTTCTTACCGTGGTAGTTCAACATATTAATTTTTTGTTTTTGATTCTTTGTGGAAGCACCATCTTGCTTAGCATTAGACACTGCTTCATTCACCCCTCCCCGAAAGTCTTTTCTTTTTAATGTACATCAACAAATAAAGCATTATAAATATGTGGCTTACCTTCCCTTTGATGCTTGCCACTTGGCAATTCTTCTTTAGTGCTTTCCAGAGTCCTATAGTTATCCCTAGAGCATTATCTTTTCTTAGACACTTTACACACATCAAAGTATATTTTTTGACCATGTTATCTTCATATTTTTTGACCATGTTATTTTTTGACAGTGTATGTGTTCTTTAAAAGGAGTTTTGGATATTTTAGTGCATCAAAACTTTCAGGACGAATTTATTTTCCTTTATATAGGGAATTAATGCGAGAACTATGTGTTATTTTGAAAATAGAACTGTCTGTACTATTGGGTATACAGAGTTGAGGATTCATTCTTCATAACACACTTTCAAATATTCATATAAACACCAAACACAACTATATTAATGATTGTATGAGCCTTCCTAGCTTTCATAATTCTTCAATAAATTTTCAAGTGACTGCATACATCATTTCCTTTCATTACATAACATCTTTGAATGTAGGTAGGAAGGGCTTATCTATTGACAATGACTTATGGAATAATCATTGGAATTAAACAATTTTTATCTAATATTTAATGTTTCTCATTGCAATCCAAGATGTAAATGATACACTGCACATGCTTTCATGCAATTCTTATTAAAAAATGGCATGTGACTAATGAGATGATAGACTAACATGTTCATATTTATGTGCAGCTTTCTGAAGTGGAGAAATCTACACGTGGTCAAGAAATCAAGTGAGACTTGCATAAGAGAACCTGTTTAATTTTGGCATGGTTTGAACAGGTGTTCTGATGCCTGTGACTACATCCTCCTTCATAAAGTTATTAAAAAGAGATGCTAAATATTCAGGTTACAGGACCATAAATTTGTCATGCTTGTTTCTCTATTTTTGATTGTTAGGTTACTAACCAAAGATAATATATGCAGCTTGAATTAAAATTTACAGGCATGGAAAGGGATTAGAAGAAGAGTAAAAATCAATTGGAGGTGCAGAAGGAAAAATCAGGAAGGTCAAACAAGAAATTTGATAATGTTAAGGCTATTGATCCAAAAATTTGCCAAGAGGGAGGAAATGACTCAGGTATATCATAATTTTTTCAAACTTGGTACTTTTGTTGTATTATTAGGTTGTTGAATATATACTTCATTTGTATTTATTCAATCTTGACTATGGGAATGAGCCTAATACTCTCTTAAAGAACTACAAACCTTAAATTCACGGGATATTTGAAACCCCAAGTGATGTATAATTTAGGCTAAGCAAGGCTTCACACATTGTCATGTGCTGCTTTCTGAATATTAATGATATCCCCAACCAATAAAGTTGATTCCTTGTGTTTGTGGTCTTTAAAATTATCTTCCAAATTCGTTCAAGATAAAATTTTCAACAATTTGATAACTATCAACTTAACCCCATACCTTAAGACCTGAAATAAGTGATGTGGCATTACAAGAATGGTTATGGATAGATGGATGCATTTAACAAGCCTTTCATACTATATTTTAGACTCTATAGTGATTGCATAGAGTGAACATTTGCTAAAGAACGGAAGCAATGGTAGAAAGATCTAAGACTATCTTAAACTGGGAATAGTATCTGGCTGCAAATGATTAGACTACAGGTTTCAAATTCCTGGAATGTTATTAGAGTTCAATCAAGAAGTCATTCCTTCCTCACTCTTAAAAGTTGTAGCCATGGGTGTTAATTTACATTGTTCTGAGGCCCTGTTTACACCAACACTGTAAAATGCAACACACAATTCCAAGTTTTCCTTCTTGGTAATAAGAAAAAGAATGCAAGCATTTCAATTGGCGTAGGTTGTTCAAAACAGTAAAGGATGTATTTTTTCTTTGATCAAACCAACTATTCAGGATTAGTTGCCTCATTTAGAATTTTTTCTTTATCTTAAATACACTTCCAAGCTTATACCATCAAATAAATGCAAAGTCAACTTCCAATGTCCCGGAAAAATGCAGTATAGAGAGACTTGAGTGCCTTTATCAAAGTGCAAAATAGAGATCACTACTTCTTGAAATACTGATAGCGTCTGAAATAATAGTAGAAATATGTCCAAAATAAGAGAATTGAAAGAGATTTTCATGAAATGCATGTAAATCACAAGAGGGTTGGGGGCCCATGGATGCCCAAAAGTATGGAGGAAAACTTCTCATAGTAATTTTGATTGAGAGAGTAAAGTAATAGATTTCAATACTAAGATGAGATAAGATAATTTTATTAGTGTCCATGAATCATCAAAAATAGTGGGGCAATAGGATTTGAGAGTAAAATCCAGTAGAGACAAACCATGGGAGTGCCAAAACAAATCCTAGAAGCTAAATGATAAAATGAAATAAGCTAAATTATTCAATAAGATAAATAGGTGCAGAATGAGAGGCAGAAGATGAATCTTTAGTGGCCAATTTGGAAATAGAGATGGAGGTAGAGGAGGAGGAACCCCTGTTGCACCAC
The DNA here is from genome assembly GCA_027924585.1 of Larix kaempferi. Taxonomy (NCBI): domain Eukaryota; kingdom Viridiplantae; phylum Streptophyta; class Pinopsida; order Pinales; family Pinaceae; genus Larix; species Larix kaempferi. The sequence goes on along the minus strand of BSBM01001112.1, from coordinate 1,620,898 downwards.
CAACCATGAGGCAATATGTATGGCAGTGTACTCAAGTGAGAGCCCAGGCTTGAGAGGCCTTGACTATTCAACCCTAGGAGGGAGTTGGCAATGAGTTGTTGAGATTTTCCCAACACTTTATGTAAAACCCTAGTTCCGAGTCTCTTCTCAAAAGGGGTACCTATCCCTCGTTGAGGTTGAGTCTCCCATATTTTGGATCATGTGGAGGAAAAAATGAGTCTAAAAATAATCTTAAGGATAAATGATGGAGGTTTGATTGACTGCAATGTGTAGCATATCCCCTTTAGCTTGATCCTCTCCCTCAGTATTTTCACCTCCTTTAGTTCCTAGAGTCTCTCTTTCATGTTCTTTGTCTTATGAGTAAAATCTTGTATTTTTCCATGCTTTTTTGTTTTCTCCCTCCTGTTGGCATCTTGCTAGCATTAGAGTTGTTGTTGGTTGAGCTTTATATCTTCCAATTGGCTCTGAGGATTTCCATGTTCTCAATTATTCTGATTTTTCTAATGCTTCTACTGTGGCATTATAGCACAGGTGAGCAAATTTTGCAAATTAAAGCTCAGCTACCTCTTAGTCTATATGTTCTATTTGAAAAGGAAGGCTCCGTGCTTATCAAATTCAATAAAAATTGGAAGTCTACTAGCATCAAGCCTAGCTCCTAGATTAGTCATTTCATCCACGCTACCATTAAAAGATCGTGGTACCCTTGTAAATGTGATGGAATGAAAGCACTTTAGCAAGGGTTTTATTCTTAAAATAATCCTCATTAATTTAATGCTTGACAGGATAGCCTTAACCTTTTGTGATAACAATTATAATGGTTGAATCTCCTACACAGTTAGGATCTTTAATATTGTACCTTCTATCCAAATCAATACCTCTGAAGAGTGCTTGGAATTCTGCAATATTATCTAACGTTGGACAAAGTCCCCATGCAAATTTAATTAATATTTTCCCTACAGAGTGCTTGATATCCCTCCTACCCCTACTCTTCTTTTCCTAGACATTTATAAGTTTAAAAGATCATTTTTGGTATTCATTAAGAGAGTAACGGTTAATACTGCCGAATGTTTAATTAGAAACAAAACTGAATAACTCAAGTCTCATAAAGTTGGCATCTTATTTATTATATTGTTCTTTATAGTAATTTTGAAGGAATAAAATTATTGAGGGAAGGGAGCATATTAATTCAAAATAAGAAATTTTGAAGGCCATAGTTGTTGAATTAGACGTGAGTATTTGTATGTACTAGGATTTATTCTTTCTTTGCTCAGCTTTCCATGACTTAAATGAGTATTTTATTTTTTGGCTATTACAGGTTCTCGCATATGATACAGTGAATGTTAAAAGCATTGTATCACAGAGGCCAAGCCTACACACAGATTGGAAAGCTAGAAGTAAGGAGTGGACATTTTTGTTAGTCTAGACTTGATTGTTTTTTAACCAATATTAAATGAGTTCTAGGACCGAGGATTCACAAGTTTGCTCTTCTTTTCCTTGATGTATCGCCTTGTTTTGATGAAATTTAAGAAGGAAAATAATAAAAATGGAGGCAAACACACAGGACACTGAACCCAAATGTTAATGTGGCGCTACTTTTCATCATTATAATCATAACCTTATCTTTTGGACAATAGTTGGCTGTTGCAAACTTGAAAAACATAGTAGAGGTTTCTCCTGATGAGGAAACAATTGCACAGGCTTTAAGTTTTAAAACCTTATGACCTTTCACTAACTGTCTCACTTAGTTCACATATAGTTGAACTATGTTGTGGCCTTCTTGATATCTAATATATCTTGTCTGAATTATGCCAGAGAAGCAAGCACCAAATTAATGGAGAGAGGCGGTATTCAAGAAGATCGACATGGTGTGTAGTAGCCATATGAAATATTTCATAAGGGGTTTGGAATTAAGGGATTATATTATTCCTCTTGTAATTACAAGGTTGTCATATATTTGGAGTCCATTAAATCAATTGTTAATTGTTCTTTTTCACTAAATTTTGCATGTGATTTGATTAATCCACAAATGATAGGGATTCATATTGAAGAGATAACTAAGGAAGAAGCTGTTCAGTTGACTGATAAAAAAGATCTGTAGACGGCTCCTTTAGTGACTTCTATTATAGGAGATATAAGTGATGGTGAGATGAGGTCAGAAGATCAAAATGGGTTCTTTAAATATAGAGTTCAAGCAACTAATGTGCCAAATGGGGAGATGTATGCTGATAGCTTGACGAACTTGAGTGAAAATCCCGATATGCTCAGGTTTGTCACATTACATATTTATATATGCTTTTCAATTTGTCTTACTAAGCTACCTTTTTTTCTTGCTCGTTGTGCTGCACCTACAACAATTAATTAACAAGAATATGCGAAATAGCAAAAATGACAGAACTTAGAATCACTTTTATATTGATCACATGCCACTTCAAGGGGGCAACCTCCTTTGAGCAAGCTCAATACAATTAACTTCACGGTGCCTTCACACACTTATATACTAATTCTGGGCGCCAATACTATGGGTCAAAACCATGGGCCGTTACAAACTATGGATCAACAATACTATGGGCAACTTACAAAGCATATGCGCCAACAACAATAACATAAACTATTGATCAACAAATACTACGGGACGACTTACAAAGCATATGCGTCCAACAACAACATACTAACAAAGTAAAGACATTGGTTCCTAACATCCCCTCCCCCTTAAAAAAATCTTTGTCCTCAAAGCTTTAGATGTGGAAATTGTTGTTGAATCTGAAGGAGTGGTTCCCATGTAGCATCCTCTGGTTGCATGCCGTGCCACTGAATTAAGACCTCTGTGATAGAGCGAGAGCGAATCTGACGCATGCGCCGATTGAGGATGGCCTCTGGCACCAAAAGGATGGATCCTTCATTATCCAATTTGGGTAAAATCGTTTCTCCACTGATGTTGGTGCCAAGAACTTTCTTTAGACAAGAGACATGAAAGACTGGATGAATGCGGGAAGAGGGAGGAAGTTCCAATTTATAAGCAACGGACCCAATCTTATGAAGAATCCGATATGGCCCATAGAACTTTGGAGCGAGCTTATGACGCCCTTTGACTTTCAAGGATGATTGTTTGTATGGCTGGAGACAAAGAAAAACCATATCGTCGACTTGAAAAGTGCGCTCAGAATGGTGCTGATCAGCTTGTTGCTTCACGCAATTTCTTGCCATGTGAAGATTGTCCCGCAAAATACGAAGAATCTGATCGCGGTTTTGAAGGACCGTGTCAACTTCCTGAACTGGTGAACTGGTGGGGGTGTATGGAATAAGAGTTGGAGGTGCTTGACCATATAATGCTTCATATGGGGTCATTTTAGAGGCAGTGTGGTAAGAGGCATTGTACCACCATTCAGTGAGAGGGAGCCATTTTTCCAGCTGATGTTGTTGTTTCGAGGTGAAGCAATGAAGATAAGTTTCCAATCATTTATTAACAATTTCAGTGTGACCATCTGTTTGTGGGTGATACCTTGAATTCATCTTCAGTTTGGTGCCAGTGTGACGAAATAGTTCTGTCCAAAAATGACTTGTGAAAGTCGCATCATGATTCGAGAAAATGGAAGAAGGGATGCCATGAAGACGAAAGATCTGGTCCAGAAAAATTTGAGCGACGGAGGAGGCTGTATAGGGATGGATGAGAGCACAAAAATGACTATATTTGGATAGGTGATCAACCAAAACGAGAATCACTATCTTCCCACCAGATTTAGGGATCCCTTCAATGAAATCCATAGAAATATCTGTCCAAATCCGTGTAGGTATGGGAAAGGGTTCAAGCAATCCTGGAAGGAGTGTTGTTTCACACTTATTACGCTAGCAGGTATCACATTCGGCCACCATCTGTTGCATTGTCCTTTTCGTGCCGTGCCAAAAGAAGTTACGCCATGCTCGTTCATACGTTTTGAGGAACCCAAAGTGCCCTGCTGATGGAGAAGCATGGAGTTCATAGAAGACAACCTGTTGAAGATCTGTGCTCTGGGGAAGCACCAAATGACCCTTATATCGCAGAGAAGTACCATCCCAAGAGTAATGTGGTACATCAGAAGGGTTGTTGGTCAAGCGTTGGATGATTTGAGATAAGGAGGAGTCATTGACATAACCCTGTTGAACAGATTGCAACCAATTTGGAATAGGCATAGAAATAGCTGAAAGAGAACCTTGGGCCTCAAATGTGCGAGAAAGAGAATCTGCCACAATATTGTCTTTACCCTTCTTGTAAGTGATCTCATAGTCATAACCCATGAGTTTTCTAACCCATTTCTGTTGTGCCGGGGAGGAGACACACTGTTCCAAGAAATATTTCAGACTCTGGTGATCAGTCTTGATGCAAAAATGATTCCCTAATAGGTATGGGCTCCACTTCTGTACTGCATGCAAAATAGCCATCATTTCCTTCTCATAGGTAGAGGCAACTAGATTCTTACATAAAAGGGCTTTGGTGGTGAATGCAATTGGGTGTTCATCTTGAAGAAGAACAACACCAAGTCCATTTTCGCAAGCATCACTCTCAATAGTGAAGGGCTTGGAAAAAACGGGCATAGCTAGCATAGGTGTAGTACACATAGCTTGTTTTAGTTTGTCAAATGCACACTGAGCAGCAGGTGTCCATGTGAAGGCGTCCTTTTTCAATAGAGTAGTTAATGGAGCTACAATCTTCCCATAATCCTTGACAAACTTGTGGTAGTATCCAGTCAACCCCAAAAAACCACGAAGGCTCTTGAGTGTCTGAGGATGCGGCCAATTGTTCATGGCATCGATTTTGGCAGGGTCCACGCGAACCCCTTGTGCTAAGAAAATGTGCCCGAGATACTCAACTTCCTTCTGTCCAAAAACACATTTAGACTGCTTAGCATGGAGATGATGGTCAGAGAAAAATTGCATGACAAGATCCAAATGCTGGAGATGTTCATCCCATGTTTTACTGTAGATGAGGATATCATCAAAGAATACCAGAATGAATTTCTATAAGTAGGGTCGAAATATTTTATTCATTAAGGCCTGGAATGTGGAAGGAGCATTAGTGAGGCCAAAGGGCATGACCAAAAACTCATAATGGCCATCATGTGTGCGGAAAGCTGTTTTAGGGATATCATCCTTATGAACCCGAATTTGATGATACCCAGAACGAAGATCCAACTTGGAGAAAAAGTGAGCCCCATGAAGCTCATCAAGAAGCTCATCAACAACAGGAATTGGAAACTTATCCTTGATGGTGAGGTGATTAAGTGCTCAGAAGTGCCATGACCCATCTTTTTTGCGGACAAGAATAACTGGAGAAGAAAAGGAACTAGTGCTTGGGCGAATAATACCTTGCTTCAATAAGTCCCGAACGAGCATTTCAATCTCTGTTTTTTTGTGAAATGGGTAGCGATAGGGCCTGATGTTGGGAGGAACGCTGCCATGAAGGAGCTGAATATGATGGTCTTCTGGCCTTGAAGGTGGCAATCCCACTGGTTCAGCAAAGACACCTGTATATCAATCCAAAATTTGTTGTAGATCCAAAGGAGTAGTGGAGACCGCTGATGGTTGCATCTCGATGGAATGGATCTGAGCGATGACACCATGTGAATTCTTCTTTAGGAGTTTTTCCATGTGATGTGAGCTGATGATGCTGAGAGAACCTGGTTGTAATCCTGTCAATGTGTGTTTGTGTCCATTGAGGGAAAACTGCATCCAAAGTTCAGCAAAATCCCATAAGATAGGGCTAAGTGTGCGTAGCCATTGAGCGCCCAAAACCACATCACATCCTCCTAAGGGCAAGGCAAACATGTCAGAGCGCAAGGTATAATCTCCCATAGAGATACGCACATTTCGACACTTCCCTTTGCAAGGTAAGGTGCCCCCATTGGCAACCATGACTTCAAATTTGGAGCAAGGATGGATAAAACAATCAGCTTGTTTGGCGATCCGAGGGTCAATGAAATTATGAGTGCTACCAGAATCAATGAGTATTGTAAGAGGAAGCTTCTTGAAGTAACCCCTGACCCACATTGTTTGGGGGGTGGTGATTCCAGCTAAAGCATCGACAGATATCTCTGGATGGTCATCCTGAGACGGAGGGTCAATAGGCGGTTCTTGAATGTCGACTGGAGCATCCAGTGTTTTTGGATCTTTGTCACCAATTTCAGAGGCAGGCAGAGACTCCACATCCAAGAGATAGAGCTTTTGCTGGACACATCTATGTCCTCGAGTGAATTTCTCTTCACAATTATAGCAAAGCCCCTTTTCTCTGCGTGCTTGCATCTCTGTTTCAGACAAACGCTTGATAGGAGTCGGTTGATGAGCCTACGGTATAGGTGGTTACTGAGAACCCATATTTCAGAAGGGAACAAAAGTGGGCTTGGAGCGTTGTTGGGCTGCAATCTTGTCTTCTTCCAACTTAGCCAACCCTAGTGCTTCCATCATTGTGTTGGGACAGAACATTTTGACCTCAGAGCGAATGGCATCCTTTAGACCACTGATAAAACAACTCCGATAAAATTCATCAGACAATCCTTCGGTGTGGTTGGCTATATTCTCAAATTCAGTTTGATACTCTCTCACAGTGCCAGTTTGGCGAAGTTTAGTGAGGGATCCTATGAAGTCATCAAAAGCACTAGGACCAAATCATTGCAAAAGGAGCTGGCAAAAGTCTGGCCATTTGGGCTCTGGATGAGCCTTGATGTACCAATGGTACCATTGAAGAGCTTCCTGTTCCAAATGAAAGGATGCCAACGGAACTTTGTTGATATCAAAAGTATTATGCAAACTGAAATATTGTTCTGCATGATAGATCCATCTAGTTGGATCAGTACCATTGAAGCGAGGAAAATCAAGCTTTGGAGCACGGAAATTGCTGGAAGAAGAGAACCCATTGTATGCTGAAGACTCGGACTACCGTTTGTTGTTCATAGCTGAATGTTCAAGATGGAGACTGAGAAATGTTTCATCTAGATCTTGGATTTTGGCTTGGATGGATGCAAGTGCGTCCTCCATGGTTTTTGCTCCTGCACGGGTGACAACCATAACTAGGAATTTTTTTATTTTTTTTCGGTTGACTGGGTAGGAAAACAAAAACAGGAACTACTTCAGTAAAGGAAATCTAGACTTGGGAAAAAATCAGAAGGGTAATTGAGGTTTGACTAAGTCTTGGACACTGTTGGATAGACAGGGAAGCAAAATGAGGATTTCAGAAGCGAGGTGAAAGAATGGGAAAATTTGGCAGAGGGGAACAAAGAAGCAGAATTCAGAAAGGAACTCTGTGGTAAAATTTGAAGGTGATTGGGTGAAATCTGAGGAAGTTATGGCAAACCATAAAAATAGACAAATGTGGGATTTCGGGCTTGGGAAGGGGAATTGCGGATAGGGTCCTCAGGACTGAAATATGCAGAATGGGATGACAGGGGTTCCCCGAAAATTTCAAGGGAAATAGAGTGAAAATAAGGGAGATATGGAGAAAAAATTGAATTTTATACTCGTTTTTTTTTCTAGACTGGAGCGGCTACGGCTCAAAAGGGATCTGGAACAGTGCTGAATGGATTGAAAATGGATGAATCTGGAATGGCTTGCAAAATGGATCTGAAACGGCGCAGCAGTGATCGATAATAGTTCAACTGAAAGTAGATATGGACCCCAGGTATGTGGGGCTTCCTAACAGTTCAGGGGTTTCACTCGACCACCAATGCTGTCTGACGGCTTGCGTATTGGGACATTACCCATCACTCCACGGCTCAGGTAAAACTGATAACTGCTTTTCCACAAACGACAGCTCTTGGTTTACCTCACGGGTGGGAACTAGTCAATCAGGTAGGGGTCGTTTCCATTTTCACTGGAAGGTCCTCTCAATGGGCCAGCTACTTCGGGGTTCCTATGGTACTCCTCACAATGACTTTTAGGGCTTATTCCCAAGTAATTCCCATAGTTAAGCGGATAGGGATTATTCCCAAATCCGAACCTGCAACAGATGCGAAAAAAAAATTTGGAAGAAATTTCACCCAGCGAGCCCAAGAAAGTGCTCTGATACCAGATGTGATGCACCTGCAACAATTAATTAACAAGAATATGCGAAATAGAAGAAATGACAGAACTCAGAATCACTTTTATAATGATCACATGCCACTTTGAGGGGGCAACCTCCTTTGAGAAAGCTCAATACAATTAACTTCACGGTGCCTTCACACACTTATATACTAATTCTGGGCACCAATACTATGGGTCAAAACCATGGGCCGTTACAAACTATGGATCAACAATACTACGGGCGACTTACAAAGCATATGCGCCAACAACAACAACATAAACTATTGATCGACAAATACTATGGGACGACTTACAAAGCATATGCGTCCAACAACAACATACTAACAAAGTAAAGACATGGGTTCCTAACACTCGTGTCGTAGAAGGATCTAGATATATAGCTTTTATCTGCCCTTCACATAACTGAGGCATTTTTCTTTATGTTCTGGGAATATTTTCTTATGAAAAAGTTTCAGGACTGAATAGTTGTTTTCTCCCAACATTCGCACTCTATTATTCATATTGCAGTTGTCTGCGCAATAGGTTAATATAATAACAAATTAACATTGTTAATTGCTTCCAATGATCAAAGAAGGTTTTATGAAAAAAATTAAGTGTTGAAATATAAGCAAGAAATAAAAAACACATTTTTTTTGGGCACATCATGATATTCCCGAATCTACCAAATCATTTGTCAGTCCTGACTCCTCGCTTACTAAATGTTAATTGCATGCCTACCAATACTGAGAATAAAATCAATCAAACATAGGAGCTTTTCTCCAGTCTTTGCCACTAATTTTCCCTGTCATTCTAAACCCTCACTATTCTACCAAATTTTGTCCAATGTTGGTTGCCATACTCACATAACTTTATAAGACATTATAATTTAAACCATGGTAGTGAATGCTAATATTTAGCCAACAGAAGCTGCTGGACTAAAATTCTGTACACAAGGGAGAATTTCTAACTTGTATAGGCTGTACTGAAAGTTGTCAGAAGGATCATTCATATCATCTCCTAAATCCTCAATATTTCCTGCAAATCATGGCACCAAAATATACACAAACAGTTACATATAGCATAATCTAACTTCATGCATCTAGAAAAGGAGAGTACTTATTAGCTTCCTATCAAATTTCTTTCTAAGCGTGGATTAGAATGGCCTCATAGTACAATGCTTACCACCGTTTGTTATCCCTATTGGTGTATTTCATTCTTTCACTCTTTACAAGACGCATCTTGAACTTGAGCTGTCTTGTAAAGAGTAAGTCAAGATAGACCAGTAGCCTCTGAGAGGTGGATGATAATCATAAGGGATTTAATTTTCCAATAGTTTGGACAAGCTATTGAGTAGTTATTCATGCTGGGCCAGAAGGAAATAGGTGAACCTCTAGGACCAATGATTAATGGATTTCAATATTTTTAGTAACTGGTGAGTTTGTATTAGTTTAAATATTGCATATTAACCTTCTTCTCAACTCTGCATTTTGTCATGTTTTTCCTGGGAGTTTTTATATCTTAGTCATCTTTTATTTCAAATCAGCCACTTCATTCATCCCTAGCTGGGACTAGCCTTTCTATCTATTTTTTGCGCCTTATCTTGTTTGATATTGGCTTATTGCAAACATGAATATCTTGAAAGATATGTACATGATGAGAAAATTTTGGTTAGTGCACATTTGGTAGTGGACGTTGAATTTAACTAAACATTTAGGTCAGTGCATCCATTCCGAATTATTTATCATCCTATTCTTATCAGAAGGCAATATCTGATATCTACAGCTCAAGAGTCTTGACTTTAGATTCACTAATGATAGAAATTTTAACATTATGGATTTGGGATCCCTAGAAGTGATACTAATACAGCAAGTGAAGTAGATCCCAACAGATGATTTGTTATTAGGCACCTGAAAAAATTTGGGAATGGAAGAATTTCAATTTTAAGCAGTAATGATTATACCATTATTATATTTGTTACTTTGTATGATCTTCCTAGCTTTGTTTTCGTTTTTCCTTTTGGTGCTTTTTGCACTTTATGAGAATCCAGTAAACTTTCCACAGCTATGGAAATATTTGAGATAGCTTAACTTAGAACAAGAAGTATCCACTTGCAGCCAGAATCTCTTTATGAGAATCCTGATTTTCAACCTCCCCTTCCTGAAGATACTCTTTTTTATTTCGGCACCAACTCCACTCAGGCGGCATCACATCACCACTTATTTGATGGGCCACAAAGGCACCTTACCAAACAAGCCAATTGTTTGTCCCAGTGAAAATTTGAGCAAGGGTTTCCCCATATCCAAAAGAAATCGTGGACAATTTCATCTCAATAGGAAGGAGTTGTGTTGAGCTTTCTTGTAGTTGTGTTGAATGAATGCAAGGTTTTCATCCCAAGCGTGGGTGTGGTGATGATTATACATCCACAGTAGAAGAACAAAAGTCCTATTCACAACTTTGGTTGTTTGTTTCTCTGTGAACAAGAGGTTGTGAAGGAACTGGAGATTTTTAGGATCATTGTCTGATACAATGGATGTTGGAAACCCAAAATTGACCCAAATATGCACAAAGAATATTTTCAATGTGTCCAACACTGAGTTATTCTTCCTATTTGGCACTAGGACTGCCATCGTAAAAAAATGGCTGACAACCACAAAACCGTATCATGGTTTCAACATGTTGTCAATAGTTAATCAAAAAATCCCTATACATATTTCAATGAGCACAATGGAATGGACAAAGGTGTGTATAGAACTTCAGTTCCTATTGGTTGGTATAGCAATTGAGAAAGCAACACAACCCTCTATGTTTGTCTCCACATCTGCATGGTGAGGCCAAAAAAAGTCCTGCCTTGTAAAGTCTTGTCAATGCCAAAATGACCTACTAATTTGGAGCAATGTGCCTCCCAAATGATTTTTCCACGCTCACTCCATTGGAACACAATTTTCCAACAAGTAATCATGCTAGTAATCCATGGGTGGCCTTGCTTGGGCGAGATCTAAATGAATCTCCACAAATGTTGGGTTTGTGACATACTAATGTTGTCAATCACACGTTTATTGTCTACAACTTCCCACCATAGTCAGAAAATTGCTCACAATTGTTGGCTCAAGATTTCAATTATGCAATTAGAAGATCCACACTTATACTTGATCACGAAATGTAACTATTGCATGTATGTCATTTACTTGGATCGACATGCACTATGTATTTTTATGGTTAGAATGAATCATCCCCTTACAAATAATATAATGTTTCCATTGTTTGACATGCTAAACCACCGCATAGAGTTCTCGGTCATAATCTAACTAATCCTTGACATCATCATAGAAGGATTCAATGTGATATATGACTAGGTGTTTGTTCGCATAAGTAGTCATGAGTGCATACTTTATGGTATCGAAATGGATTTCAAAGAGCCTACACAAGTAGAGTAGGCCAAGACTGGCACTATGCAAAATTTTTGCTTTGGTTGCTTGAATTCCTGTTGTTGCATTGAATTCCACCAGTACATAAGTTTCTAGGTGTTTCCATGAAGGAGAGCAGGAATATTCTAGCAAAGAATTATGGTTTCTTTAGTGTCCAGAAGGTCATCAATGTCAATGATTGGGTACATGTTATTGATTGTGATCTTTTAACGGCATGATAATCAATCCAGAGGTGCTAGGAGCCATCCTTGTTGGGCACAAGGCACAATGGGGCTTTTAAAAGGATATCATGTATTTGGCATTTATTTTCTCTATTATCTAGCAAAATTTTCCAATTCAAATCCTCTTTGAGTAACAACACACTAGGGACTACATCAATATGGTGTTGGACCTGAAAATGCAATGGTAATCCTATGGGTCTCTGAAATTATCTATATGTTCCTCCAGAAGTGTGTTTAATTGCTTTTGTTGCAGAAATCGCATAACAGAGGATATCTAAATTAGTGCAAAAAATGTTTGCACACCTACTGGCCTAGCTTTCAATAAAATGAACCTAAGTGTTTTGGTTGACAATTTTGCAACATTGTTCTGCAGAAATCAAAGAAATTTTGAGCTTAAGCCTTACCTTAGTATGCAAAATAGCCTTCCTTTGATGTCAAAGACAATATTGAGGGTGTGACTCATAAGTGCAATGGAAATCACACAAATATGGGTATCCCAACAACACATCACCAATGTTATACAATTCATGGGTGTGTATCAGAATATGCAAAAGATTTTGATGTAGGTGAAACAACCATCCCAAATTTAGTAATCGGAGAACAAACAACCCAATATATAGATATATATAGGGGAAAAATGTTAAGAAAAAAACAGAGTTATAAATTCTAACGCCGTACAAAAATAAAACCATAATTTTAGATTTATGCATCATACATGTAACAATCAATTCATACATATTTCAGATTTCAGGAAAAGAGCAACCAAACATCTCATTTGTGCTATCTTCAGAACAACATATTGTAAAGGAAAAGAGTTGTCCTCTCCAAATGACTACTCTCAAATTTGTGTGCAAGTGACGAATGCAAAATTCATGGTTTCACATGGGTTCTATAGGTTCTGTAGGTAAAGTAATGAGAATAAATTTTAAGAAAAATAAACTAGAGTGTTTAACTCTTATTCATTGTGGGTAATGCATGTTCCCCCCTTTCCCTCAAACCCACTCTTTAACATCTTATTAAAGAACCAATGGTCCAATACTTGATTTTGAAGAACCAATTCCAACTGCTATATCTTAAAATTCTTTTAGTACTTGATACATTATTCTTGAATATGTTTGACATTTGATTTGTTCCTATGCAAAATTTGTTTGAATAACATCATTTTCAAGCAATAACAACTTCTTAAAGGGTGCTAGCTAAATGGTAGAACACCTTCCTAATTATAGGCAGGAGAATGGTGGTTCGATTCCTCTGTAGCCTATCATAAATTAGTGACTAAGAAAACGACTAAATTCACATATATACAACTATTAGTAGTTAATTTCCAGTATCTTATAGCGCGACTAACGTTTAGTCGTATTTAGATTAGTCATTAATATGTTATCATCTAGTAGTTTATTTAGTCATATATTTGGTCATTAATTGTGACAATCAATGACTAAATCAGTGAGTATCAATGACTAAATCAATGACTAAATTAGTGACTAAATCAATGAGTATCAATGAATAAATCAATGACTTAATCAGTGACTATCAATGACTAAATCAATGACTAATAAGTCAACCAATCAATGACTAGTGAAATACAACTTGAGATAAGATAGTGGAAATTGGATACTATTAGTCACTGACTCAAAAATAGTCATTTATAGTTGAATTTTAGTCATTGTTTTAGTCATTAATTTCTCATTTTGTACTAGTGGATGGGAATCCCTGTCAACTGGGTTTGAGTCAACAAATTGTTCCGTTGCCGGGACCATGTGCAAAGTGAAAGGAGGATATGTTGTGGCACCCGACAAAACCGGAGATCGAAGAATGGTTTGATCAGAAGTTGCAGGAATTCGATGAAGAAGAAAGACATAACACTCAACTGACAGTAGGTTTGTGGGTAGATAGATATATTCATGACGGTCCGCATGAATTGTTCTTTTGTGATTTCCCGGTCCTATTGTTCGAATGGTTGGTGAAGTTGACCTTTCAGAAGAGGAACTTCTAAGGTGGCAAACCGACGACAGAGACCCCTAAGTTGATTCAGGAGCTGTAGGATAATAAAGCGTCGCGGGCTGTCGAAGTGTGGTTTAATAGCATCCTAGAGGGCTATATCACAGAGTTCACGGTTGATACTCATAAATCCTATAGCAAAGTCGAAATATATTTTTTCCGCGAACCCCGAGGTAGGTTTCACGTTCTACGATGTGACTTTTACACTACAACAAAAAGTGCTTCAAGTGACATGTTTTGCAATTACATAAAGCCTTTGCATCTCGAATAAAATCAAGAGGATCCTTGAACTTCTTAAGACATAAAGGGAAAAGAACACATATGGATTTGCCAACAAATTAAAAGTTCTTTAATATAAGCATGGGTGATAATTGTCCAGCTCCATTAAATTGCAAAATAGGAATGTAGAGGAATGCCTCTCCACTTCATTTCCAGTTTCTCCCAGTTAAACATCAACGGTTCCATACAAATCTGGCTATTTTACTCCAAATAAATATGTGAAATAAATTTTTTTATGCTTTTGGTATCCATCGTGAGATCACTATTCAGTGTGCATTTTCATATTACACATTCTCAATAATATGGAGACTTGCTGTTACATTAGGAATGCTTCATAATAAATGCCACCCTGTAAAGCATTATTATGGCCTTGTATTGGATATGATTTTAGCTTTCCACTCATTCCCATCGTGCATGTGAGAAATGGAGGCTTTAAGACTCATTCACATGAGATATGAAAAGGCCGTTAAGAAATGGTGTCCATCGGTAGTGGACAAAGACTTTCTTTTTTTTATATAAAATGTTTTAACATTTTACGAAAAGGTTATATAAAAATGTATTCTTTTATATAAACACTTTATGAATTTATGGAAATGGATATATGAAAGATTTAAACCTTTTATGAAAAATGTCATAAGCATGAACATGTATCATTATGGAGCATGATATAATACATGTATAACAGTAAATTAAAATTCCAAATGCCATGCTCTTCTTTTATGAACTTAGCTTGCACACTTTCCATGCATTCCATTAATCGCATGAAATGGTATTTTTAAAGATATGTTTTGGAAACCATATAACCCATACTATCATGAATATTGGAGAATAAATCATTGGTCATCACCTATTGGTGAATTATTTCTTTAAAATTTCAAAGATTCTCTAATGGTTGAAACCCTAGACAATATCAAGCTAGCTAGAGACATAGTCTAGTTTTAGGATTTGACAATTGGAGGTGGTGGCTTAGTAGACATTAGACATTTTGGAGAATTTTTTTATGTAGGAGAGCTTGACAACTCTTTGCTAGCTAAGTATGGTTGGTGATGAAAATAGTCATCAATAATACTTTCAAGGAACAATTTCATATGGACTCAGATATGCCTCCAGTGGAGGATTCATGTTACTTGGTTATACAGACTCAGACTAGTAAGGAAACATTGTGGACCGTAAGATTACATATGACTATTGTTATAGCTTACTAGGATCATCTATGATATCTTGGTCTAGCAAGAAGAAGGGCTATGTAGTCTAGAGCACTGTAGAAGTAGAATACATAGCTACTAGTGTTGCCTGCCGAGAAGCTCAGAAAGCTACTTGTAGGGTTGTTTGGTGAAAAGATTGAGCCTACAGTTATTAGGTGTGACAATAAGAGTTGCATCAAGATTTCCAAAAACCGAGTGTTTCATGAAAAGTCGATGCAATGCAACTCTCAGAGATCAATCAAAGAATACTTTCCTTTGCTCACTTCCCGGAGCCCAATAGAGGCTTCATCTTTTCACAACATATCTTTCCGAGGAAGGCAGCTTCTATTCTACAATCCATGGCTGCCACAACATCTTTCACATTGCTACTCCCATGGTGATTGGTGAATGCAAGGATCCTGAGGTAAGTATGCCTATATTTGTCAACCCATAAGTAACTATTATCAAAGTCCAATGGCTTTGAGTTTTATGAAAGAGGTTTCCGAGTCGATCTTTGCTTCTGTTACATGATTCACTTCATATCGTTAGGTGCTAAACTAATTTAAGTGTGTATATCTCTAAATAGAAGGAGATAATCCAAGCATTAGTCCAGGGAACTATGAACGTTCTTAAATCGTGTAAAAAAGCAGAAAGCACGAGGTGTTTCGTATTCACTTTGTCTTACGTTGCAACCTTTCCGCTGGGAAAGTCTCTAGTTGTAATAGATGAATCATGCTAGAATTTACTGGACGTCATCAGGAAAACAAGTATCCAGATGCGGGTAAACTTAGTTGGATTACACTGCTCAAAAGACTGATAATTAAAATTATACATTCATGTTCATGTTCTTGTTCTTTTGCAGTTCTACACGGAGTCGAAAGCACTTGCAGAGATAGTTGTGTTGCAAGTTGGAAAGGAGAACCCGCCTCTTTCTATGGTGAGCATTCTGATACTAGTGGTCGCAAGTCCTTCCATCACCAACACATCCCCCTTAAGTGTCAATATGATCTCTTTGATAACGTGTTTATGTTTGCATTACGTTTCGTTTAGAGGTAGCTTTGTTTATTCTTATATGGTTATTTCAATTGGATTTTCATCTTTAAGATTTCTTTATTTAAGATGTGGTATGTTTTGTATTTCCTTTTTATCGTCTTTGATTATTATTTATGAAGAGTCAGCATTTACCTTTGATTTCCTCTTACGAAAAAACTTTCTTCATGTTTTATTATTATTTTTTGGTAATTTTGATTTTCTTACTCTAATTTAATTGTTGAATTTTATGAAATAATACAATGCTTTGAATTCATGTTTTGAAATATAATTTTCTTAGGTCCATTTCTTATTATATATATTCTATTTGACTAAAAGAGTTGGTGCCCAGACAATCCATAGTTGTGTGCATTATTACTGCAATCTAGGCAATTCCTCAGTAATTCTTACCCGCTCATCCATGTTCAAGATGCCTGCAATGCTCATCTAATTCTGATGGAGCACCCAATTGCGAAAGGACGTTATATTTGGTGTGCCCACAACAAAGATAACATCCTTTCGCAAAGTTCCCAACGGGTAGAGTTCCTATTGGGGCGTAGTTCATATCGAGCAGAATTTTTGTTGGGTAGAGTTCTCACTGGGAAAAATTTCTTGTTGAGTTGGAGTTCTTGTCGGGGCAGAGTTCCTATCAAATTCTATATATTACGGCTAAGTTCTTGCGGAGCAAAGTTCCCACTGGGAAGAGTTCCTATTGGACAAAGTTCCTGTCAGGGCAGAGTTCCCATTGAGCTAGAGTTCCTATCAAAGTCTATATATCGGGGCTAAGTTCCTGCGGAGCAAAGTTCCCACCGGGTAGACTTCCTATTGGGGCGTAGTTCATATCAAGGTAGAGTCCATATTGAGACAAAGTTCCTGTCAAATAGAGTTCCTGTTGGGAAGAGTTCCTGTAGATTCCATATCAAGGAAAAGTTCCTATCAAACAGATTTTTTGCTGGGCAGAGTTCTCGCAGGGGTAAAGTTCTTGTTGGGTTGGAGTTCTTGTCAGGGCAGAGTTCTTGTCAAAGTCTATATCAGGTTGAGTTCCCATTGAGGTAGAGTTCCTATCAAAGTCTATATATCGGGGATGAGTTCATGTGGAGCAAAGTTCTTGTCGAACAGAGTTCCCACCTGGTAGAGTTCCTATCGGGAAGAGTTCCGAGCAGAGTTCCTATCAGGCATAGTTCCTGCTGGGGAAGAGTTCCCATTGAAGTAGAGTTCCTGTGAAAGTCTATATTGAGGCTGAGTTCCTATCGGGAAAATTTCTTGTCAAGGTAGAGCTCCCATTGAGGTAGAGTTCCTATCAAAGTCTATATATCGGGGCTAAGTTTCCTTCCATTCCGATTGGGGAGCTCTACCTGGTGGGAACTTTGCTCCGTAAGAAACTTAGCCCCGATATATAGAATTTGATAGGAACTCTACCTCAATGGGAACTCTGCCCCGAAAAAGGGGAAGAAGGGAATTCGGGCCGAAGGTGGTAAAGTGAAAATGCTGGTGGGGAAGGAAATTGCAGTGAAAGACGTCCCTGCATTTCTGTCCAAAGCGTTGGTAGGAAAGTTTATTGAAAACTTTGTTCACCCCGATTCCCTCTTGTCCTGAATGAAAGAATGTTCGTTGTCTAGCATGGGCCATGTACCAATTTTTCACGTCCTAACCAGAGTATGGTTATGCTTCTTCATGCGGAACGAAGGAGATGCATAAATTATTATGGAGCAGGATTGGAGCTAGGGACCTTCGGGCCTGGTCCTATAAAACTGGCACGTCAATTTTGACTGGGCTCGTGAGACTTTGAATATGCAGAAGGTGTGGGAAATATTGCCAAGGCTCCCGAAGATTTCCTGGCGCGAAGAGATTGTACGGTCCATTGGAAATAAAATGTGTGCTTTTTCTGGTCTAGAAAAGGACTGGGAGACGAAGGAGGATAGGAAATGGTCTTGGGTCAGAATGTTTGTTGGAAGATATTGAATTAGAATTGGGAGGCAAGACGTTGGAGCAAACCTCCCTTTCCGCTACTTCTGTTACCAAGTGGGACATCTCCAGGCTCATTGTCAAAATTCTCCACATCTTCGGCTGCAGCAGAAAATCCTTTTGGAGAAAAAAGGTGGCGGATAGTGTTACGACGCCTATTTAGCTAGATTCCAACGGTTTTCACTAGGACGACGAAGCCAGTGTTAAATTTTCAGAATTTACTTCAATCTGATCTAGGATCTTAATTGAGAGAACAACATGTACAACATATCTATAGCATATCAATTATGGAGACAATAATGCAAGCACACAAGAGACACAAGATTTACTTGGGGAAAACCATAAAGGTGAAAAACCCCATTAACTTCCTCAGAGATAGATAAAGTAATGATACAACCAAGAGATAGACATATCCTAGCAGCAGATCCTCCTCCTCCATAAGTGCGCCACTCCTCCTTGAGTGCATGAGTGAGAAGTGAGTGATCAAATAGAGAGCCTCCCGCACTCTATTTATACTTGACTTGACTTGCCTTTTACATAACTCATGTAGGCTCGAACTTAACCACATAACATAATGATGACTGGGATGACCCCCAATAGGGTGGTCTAATAACCCTTCGACCCACATGGCCGACCCCCAATAGGGTGGTCTAATAACCCTTCGACCCACATGACTTATACAAGTCCAACCCCAACAAGGTGGTCTAATAACCCATCAAGTATAAGTTACGACATTTACAATATAAATGATGACACTTCTGTATAGAGGAATAATACCATCTCTATAGGAGTACATACAACATACATATATGAAATACATTCCGAAGTTACATATACATCAACACTCCCTCTTAGCTAGGAAGGTATTTCTCAGCACAGGTCTTCTAGCACAAGTCATCTTCTCTGGATCATCGTCACTGGATAATCGTCATTGAGTAATCATCATCGTCACTTCTACTGCTATCTCTCGTCATAGGAATTTCTACAGAGCGAGTCCTTTTTCATACTGGATGTAGGCCCACCACCTGCAGGTCTTCATCATCACTGGCCATACTGTGGAACTCTCAGGACTTATTACGTGCATCACAAAACCTGGCTGCAGCATCCCAGGCTATTATGAGCACACAGCTCTACCTGTAGGATCTCCCAGGAGCACATTACATGTGACCCATCACAAAACCTGGCTGAAGCATCCCAGGCTGTTATGAGCATGCGGCTCTACCTGTCGGATCTCCCAAGAGCACATTACATGTGATCTCACCACAAAACCTGGCTGAAGCATCCCAGGTTGTTATGAGAACACAGCTCTACCTGTCGGATCTCCCAGGAGCACATTACATGTGGTCCACCACAAAACCTGGCTGAAGCATCTGAGGCCTTTTTCATCCTATCCAGATCTCCCAGGAGAAAATTACATGTGGTCATGGAAAAACTTGGCTGAAGCATTTGAGGCCTTTTTCATCATGTCCAGATCTCCCAGGAGCAAATTACATGCCATAGGACAAAACCTCGTAAGAGCATCTACCAAATATCCCAGGGCACCGAATTACATGCCACAGTCAAAACCTCGAAAGACTATCTGCAGATCTCCTAGGGCACAAATTATATGTCCTCCCAATCAAAACCTTGAAAGAGCATTTGCCAGATGTCCCACGGCACTGAATTACATGCCATAGGAAAAACCTCGAAAGACCATCTGCAAATCTCCTAGGGCACAAATTACATGATTACCTGCACAACCTGATCCACGACCACAAAGTATCATCTGATACTCATCATACATCATCCTGATGTACCCATGATCACCTTGATCATTATCAGTGCAACATCCTGCTGCATGTCATCTGGAGAAGCTCGTCATCCATGATCATCCTGATCATACAATGCATCCATTTAATGCACTCCACGTATCTACATCATACATAGTGTATCCACCTGATACATAGATACATGATCCACACAATGTATCCATCAACATACATGATCTACCTGATCAAACAATGTATCCACCTGATACATATACAGATACATGGTCCAAGCATCCAACATGATGCTTATACAAAATACATACACATGATCCAACCGATCATATCCAGCATCCAACATGATGTGTACATACATATAAATGATCCAACTGATCATATCCAACATCCAACATGATGCGTAAATACATATAAATGATCCAACTGATCATATCCAGAATCCAACATGATGCGCACATACATATATAGAAATGATCCAACTGATCATATCCAACAGAAACAAGAACATCATCCTGATGCTCATCATCCAGCGCTTACATCCACAGCCATGTGAAGGATCCTCCTTCCAACATGCTTGGAATGGCTTCAACAAATGTGTCCATCAATTCTTCCTTGAAGTGTCCTCGATCAGAAGAACGCCAAGCCTCTCTCTGAATTACTCGAACTTCACCCTGGCTAGTGGCTTCGTCAACACATCTGCAATCTGCTCGTCCGTCGCAACATACAGGAGCTTCACAGCTCCTCTCTACACCATATCCCTAATATAGTGATATTTGATCTCTATGTGTTTCGACCTGTCATGAAACACTGGGTTCTCGGATAGCTTCACACAACTCTGGTTATCACAGAAGATACCGGTAGCATCCAATGGGAGATCGAATAACTCAGACAGTAGCTTCCATAGCCATACTGCCTCACAACTAGCTGAACAGGCTGCAACATACTCAGCCTCAGTCATACTCAGTGCTACACAGGACTGCTTCCTGCTAAACCAAGAGATCACACCTGATCCCATACTAAAGCAACACCCATATGTGCTCTTCCTATCTGCGGCACTGCCAGCCCACTCTGAATCAACATAACCCTGCAGGTTAAACTTTTGATTCACTTCATACTTGAGCCCATAATCCACTGCACCCTTCAGGTACCTCAGAACATGCTTTACAAAAACCAGGTGAACATTCCTCGGATCTGTCAGGAACTGGCTCAATGTGTTCATAGCAAAGAAAATATCCGGTCTCATGTTCGTCAGGTACATCAAGGAACCAATCATCTGACGATACATAGAGACATCAACTGGCTCAGATGAAGCATCACAAAGAAGCTTCAGATTCGATGTCATAGGTGTGGCCATGGCCTTGCAATCCATCATCTCAAACCTCTTCAGGATCTCTACTGCATACTTCCCTTGTCCAAGGAATATTCCATCTATAGTCTGCCACACCTCCATGCCAAAAACAAATAGTACATCATCCCCAAGTTCTTCATCTCAAACTCGACAGCAAGCTTCCGCTACGTGTCGGCAATCAATCTATCTTCACCTGTAACAAACAGGTCATCCACATAGTAGTATCATTGGATTGCCTTCCCCATCCTTGTAGTAAAGGCTGGAACCCGCTTTACTCTTCGTAAAGATCAAACTAGATAGAAAGCTGCCTATCCTACCATACCAAGTTCTGCACATATATGATTTCCTGTCATGTGTCTCAGAACCAAGTGGCTACTACACCATTCAAGAAAGCTGTCTTGAAATCCATCTGGTGTATCTTCTATTTCTTCACTTTTATATTTCTCTATGCTACCATCTGCAGCATGCTTGATATTGATAGATCCATATGGAAGTCACAACAAACTTCTCTTCAGCTCTTGGGACTGCATCCCAAACATCATTCTTCATGATCGATGGATCATGGCATCCTTCCCGTATCCTGGGAACTTCAATATCTTCAATAGATAATTTTGTTGCTGAACAAATGTTGTAGTTCTTCTTTTGTAGGTGATGGCATACGATCTTTCCTACACAACAAGTTAAATTGCATGATTAGAAAACATCTCATAGTTTTCAGAACAAATTCTTACACATAAAGAAATATGTCATAGAGTCATGCAATTGTCTTAGCCAATGCTTCAATACAACATTTATCCATATCCCGTAACTTTCTAGATGCCTTCCAATCTCTACCAGAACATTGTTAAGAGTGTGCACAACTCCCAACATGTTAGCAAAGAGGTTTCATTCTAGATAAGTAGCAATGGAATGTTGTATAGTTCCATAGGCCACTTACCCATTCATATTAGTAGTATACTGTTCATCAATGCAATTATTAGAATATGCATAATACACAACCTAATTTTAGGAACATCAGTATCTACATTATTGAACAGTATCATTTAAGAAATGACAATTCAAATACTTATCTTTTTTTGTTCGTTGGGTGGACTCCCTCTGAGTCTTCACTTCCTTGCAGGAGCTACTGGAGTCCTAATCTGAAGTAGCTTCTTCTAAACTTTTTGATGTGGAATGTAGAGAGATGGTCAACTCCCTATGAATATATGCATCCTTACAGAAACCACTGGAGTGTACTCCCTCTTGATCTTTGCTTCCTGGATTACTTGTCCTTGAACTTATATTCATTCTCGATCCCTATGCATGCTTGTTAGTATCACCATGATGTTATCCTCTAGGTCTCATATGTAATCAAACATTCATTAGTATAATCATAATAATCTCAAGCATGTATAATCAGGATCATTTCAAACACAGATAATAAACATTAGTGTTCAAGGTTTCAGGGAAGTCTTCTTTTACTCATGCATATTCTTATTTGATCATAGGACTCTTTTGGTTAGTTGAATCATCAATCAATATAAGAGATATAATATGCATAAAACCTGTGATTATTCAAACCTATGACTTCATGAATAATCATTGTCAACAACACAACAGTATAAGATCCTAACACAAGGTACGATTCTATCTTGATATAGGAAAAACATACCTGGATTAGCATGCTAGCTAGTTATGTCTATCATACTCACATGATGTCTTCTTGTTCTTCTTCAATGACTTGTGCTAGTAACCTATATATCTCATAGGTTAACCATTATAAAACCAAGTTATACATACCTCATAAATGGATCTTCTATGAGATCCATGACAATGGATGAATCTTTGTCCTCATGTCATCATGATCATATGTTCTTGAACCAGAACATGATTTGTCTTTCTTGGTGTACCTCTCATGTTAGTAGACAACATAAACCTCATACAACACCATAATGCATTTGTAAAATCATAAGTGTCAACACCCTAATCAATGAATATTTTCTATTGTGCATTCATAATCTTATTAAGGTGATATGACAAGTCTAAAATCAATATTGTACTAACCGTAATAACATGAAGGCAAACATACGATAAACTTAATCAAAACATACCTTGATGAGTCATACCTGTCGAGATCGCTTGTAATCTTCTTATGTAAGGACTTAGCCTCATCTCCCTCTGAAACAGGAACTTCTTCACTTATGCAGGTGACCAATCCATCTTCTTCTAGGATTAACCCAATCCACTTGATTTGCAAGAACTGGTCCTAGAGATGGATATGGGTTTGTTAGAGAAACCCCAAAAATTCAAACTTTGAATTTCAAACTTTGAATTTCAAACTTTCGAAATGATAGAAATATGCACCTTGATGAGCTGATCAAACTGGTATATTCAGAATTTGAAAACTGCAAAGTTTCACTCCTTAATTTTGCCTTTGAAACTTCCGGATTCACTGAACGTGACCCTGAACTAGGGTTTGATGAAGCCCACTCTTCTTCCCAATCAAAAGGTTTCATCCAAATCTCTAAGTTTCTATTTTTCTGAGGAGCTTCTAGCCATGGTCACAGATTTAAAAAATTCCCATTTTTACAGAAGCCCTAATTTTCCACTTTTTTTTATCAAAGTCCCGAACTAGGGTCTGATCAAGCCCGGCCTTCTACCCAACCAAAAATTTTGATCTTGGTCTCTAAATTTTTACTTTGATGATTATCATTCAGCCGTGGTCTCCGATTACAAAAGTTCCAACTTTCTCCAAAGCCCTAAATTCCGGAAGCCATAAATGAAGGTACTAAAAAATAATTATGTTTTGACAGAAATATGTACCTGATTGTTTCTGGTGTAACTCTGAACTGTTTGATCCACAAGGTTTGAAAAGGTTTCCTGAGATAGCCTGACCTGTTATCTTTCCATCTTGACAGGTCTGTCCTCAATTGGATTCTCTGAGAGAGTTTTATGCCAAATGTCGCAACGTGACCTATTTTGGGATAATACAGGAGAGCGAACTTGTACGGCATGCCACGTGTCACTGTTTAAACTTCGGCCTCTGAAAATATTTCCTGACATGGCTCACCCTGTTATGTTTCCATCCTGACAGGTCTGACCTCAATTGGACTCTCTGAGACAGAGTTATGCCAAGTGTCCCAACATGACCTGTTTTGGGATAATACAGGAGATCAAACATGTACGGCGTACCACGTGTCACGTGTTCAACTTCAGCCTCTGAAACAGTTTCTTGAGATAGTACAGGCTGTGTACTACCTGTAACTTTTTATGAAATTTCATTTGGATCTTCCTAGCCCAAGTTATGACCTTTTTCCCAAGGTCACCCGATTTTGACTCAGATCTAGAAGAGGCAGAAACCCTATATTGTATAGATCATAAATCCCAAAGTACAATGAAGTAGAGGTTTTCCTTTGGACACAAGGTACATGGAGATTTAATCTTTTACCTGTAAAGATTTCAGATCCGAACACTTCGCCAAAACAGATTTATAGCGAACGTGCTATGATGACTGGTTTTTTCTATATCAAGCTCTAGCATCGTAAGTGCAACAAGTGTCATACATGCCATATCATGCCTTCTTTCAGGCTAGCTCTGATACCATGTTAAATATTCAGAATTTACTTCAATCTGATCTAGGATTTTAACTGAGAGAATAACATGTACAACATATCTATAGCATATCAATTATGGAGACAATAATGCAAGCACACAAGATTTACTTGGGGAAAACCATAAAGGTGAAAAACCCCAATAACTTCCTCAGAGATAGATAGAGCAATGATACAACCAAGAGATAGACATATCCTAGCAGCAGATCCTCCTCCTCCATAAGTGCGCCACTCCTCCTTGAGTGCATGAGTGATAAGTGAGTGATCAAATAGAGTGCCTCCCGCACTCTATTTATACTTGACTTGACTTGCCTTTTACATAACTCATGTAGGCTCGAACTTAACCACATAACATAATGCTGACTGGTCCGACCCCCAATAGGGTGGTCTAATAACCCTTCGACCCACATGACTTATACAGGGCCGACCCCAACAAGGTGGTCTAATAACCCATCAAGTATAAGTTACGACATTTACAATATAAATGATGACACTTATGTATAGAGGAATAATACCATCTCTATAGGAGTACATACAACATACATATATGAAATACATTTTGAATTTACATATACATCAATAACCGGTGCTACAGTCTAAGACGCCAAGTCTTTTGACACCTGCTAGGTCCAGTTCTCTTTGACAAAGAAGCTAACGCGGCTCCAGAATTGGCTCCTTGCCGCTGTGTGGATAAAAGGTGGTAGATAGTGTTACGACGCCTATTTAGCAGGATCCCAGGTGGTAGATAGTGTTACGAAGCCGGCGCTACAGTCGAAGATGCCAAGTCTTCTGAGAAACTGGAAATGAAGTGGAGAGGCGTTCCTCTACATTCATGTTTTGCAATTTAATGGAGTTGGACAATTATCACCCATGCTTATATTAAAGAACTTTTAATTTGTTGGCTAATCCATATATGTTCTTTTCCCTTTATGTCTTAAGAAGTTCAAGGAACCTTTTGATTTTTTCTGAGATGCTAAGGCTTTATCCAATTGCAAAACATGTCACTTGAAGCACTTTTTGTTGTAGTGTAAAAATCACATCACGGATCGTGAAACTGATAGGTCCAAAGGTTACTGCAAATCCGCTGCATGAGACACAAATCGGGTCACGTTTATGGATTTAAATCGTAATGTTGGTCTTTGTCATATCTCACAACACTATCTTCTTACTTAGTGCAATGCAAATTTCTTCACTGTAACGAGATAGAAAAACACGCAGATATGATATAAGATGCTATGAAGAAAGTGGCTTGATTTCAAATCTGTTTCACAAATTTGTGGATCCAACTCTCTAAATCACATTTTGGCTAGTTCGTAATGGTATTGTTGCCATAAAAAAAACATCCGCAGTTTTCCCTAAAAGATGCAGGAGATCGTTGCATCAAATCACCGAATTCGTCGCTCAGATTGCTGGTCTACAATTGATGTAGGCCACTGACTATTGGCATGGATCGCATGAAGAGAAGGTAGCAATGGATATCTTCAGAAAATGCCTAAATAAATACACAAACCACCGTGATAGAGCTGGAAGCTGCTTTACATTTCTTCTTCAGTCGAAAAGCAATTTCAGGGAATAATACAGCTCGACATAGTTCATTATATTGCAAAAGTTATTTGAAGCCACGACACTGAAGCTGGTGGACATTTTGGCTGTCAAGGCCAAGCCTACCCCAAGAGTGACGCTCCAAACTCCCCAGCAAGCCATCCATTGCGACCCAGAAAAGGATGTTTGCCCTAGAATCCTGTTCGTCAACCGCTTTTCACCCACAATGCTTGGCCTCAAAAGGAATTTGATTGAATAATGTTTTCACTCTTTCTTATGGTACCCTCGGACCAAAGATATAAAATAGGCTCGTTCAGCTCCTTCTATCACCCCCACCCACCATCCCAAAGAACCTTTCCAAAGAGCTCAACGTGAGTTACCTCCAAGCACTATCTGAGCGAAACTAACTATTCTCTTCTGGCTATCACTGGCTGGGATAACAAGCCTTCCTGAAAGGATGGATTGAGCCAGAACTAGCTGCTGCTTTACTCGAGTAGGATGGGCAATAACTCTAGTTCTTTTCCCCCAGCTAGGTTATTTCTGCGTGAGTGTAAATCCTATCGTCTCACTCAAAATTTAAATTTACATTCAATGAGCTTGTTCAAAATTTAAATTTACATTTCCCTCCTCGAGTGAAGTTCAAAAATACGTGATCTGAGGGGCCGACATCTTTGTCAGGGTGATCGGAGAGGCTGTCATGTTTGTCAGGCCACGGTAACTAGGCCCACAATGGAGATATGGACGGAGAGTTGAAGAACACGACAACTGAGATGGAGAGCTGAGTACGAAATGGAAAAGGGAAACGCCGTGATAGGGGTCTCGCTTCTCGACGGTGCATTTGGTCGAGAGAATAGCCCACTTCTAATTCAATTTTGAAAACTGCAAAATTTGACCCCTCAAAATTGCCTTTGAAATTTATGGATTCACTAGACATGACCCTGAACTAGGGTTTGATAAAGCCCACCCTTCTTCCCAATCAAAAGGTTCGATCCAAAGCTTTAAAATTTGATTTTTCTGAGGAGCTTCCATCTTTGGTCACAGACTTAAAAAATTCTAACTTTTGCAGAAGCCCTAATTTTCCACCTTTCCGATCAAAATACGGAACTAGGGTTTGATGAAGCCCACCCTTCTAACCAACCAAAAAATTCAATCTTGGTCTGTAAATTTTGATTTTTCTGAGTAGCATTCAGCCGTGGACTCTGATTCCAAAAATTCCAACTTTCTTCGAAACCTTAATTTCCCATAGCAGCGACGATTCAAGAATGAAGGTGCTCAAAATCCAAATCTATTTTGACAGAAATATGCACCTGCTTGTTTCTGGTGTAACTCTGAAATTACGAATCCACGGGGTCTGAAACTTCTGCCTATGATATCCCGACCAATCCTCTTTCCAACCCCACACGTCTGACCTCAATTGAATTCTTTGAGAGAGAGTTATGACAAGTGTTTTGGCGTGACCTGTTTATGGGATAAAACAAGAGAGCGAACTTGTACGGCGTGCCACGTATCACTGGTTCAACTTCGGCCTCTAAAAACGTTACTTGAGAAACTAGAATCTATGCTCTACCTGTTAGTTTTTACAAAATTTTATTTGGAGCTTCCTAGCCCAAGTTGTGACCTTTTTTCCCAGGTCACCTGTTTATGACTGAGATCTGGAAGAGCCAGAAACCCTAACTTGTACTGATCATAAATCACAAAGTACAATGAATTGGAGTTTTTCCTTTGGACACAAGGTACATGGGGATGTTATATACTACCTGTAAAGGTTTTATATCCTGAACCTTCTCCAAAATGGATTTATAGCGAAAGTTCCAGGATGAGTGGTTTATGCTATATAAAACCCTAACCTTCAAATTGTTGCAAGTGAAGCAAGTGTCGTAAGTGCCATAGATTGCCTTCCTTCAGGTTAGCTCTGATACCATGTTAAAATTTAATATGCTAAAACAAAAAATATCAGCATTTCATTTCATTTCACAACAATAGCATATACAGGATCACTGAAAGAACAACAATCACAACATAAACACAAGAGACACAGATTTATCCTGGGAAACCCTCATGGGGTAGAAAACCTAGCAAAGCTTCCTCAATATAGATGACTAGCAAATACAAATATTTAAACCCTAGACATGAGTTCCTTCTTCTCCATAGCATATCTCTCCCTCACCTATGCGCTATTCACAAGTGAGTGTAGTGTGTGTTAAATAAGGAACACACCTCCTCTATTTATACACAACTCCGACTTGTCTTTTACACAAGTAGGCCGGCCCCAACTTAACCACTTTACATAATGTGAAAGGGCCAACCCCACTAGGGTGGTCTAATAACCCTTTGACCCACATAACACATACAGGGCCGGCCCCACTAGGGAAGTCTAATAACCCAAGTTACCACGGAGGAATAAACATCTCCGGATACATGATAAAGTCTCATCGGAGGAATGAAACATATCCGGAATAATAAAGTACAAATATAATATTCTTAGGAGTTACAATATTTCAACACATGAGAGAAGGATGAAATGGTGTTTTGGCTTGAATACGTAGATTGATACTTAAATGGGCAGGGATAGATTGATGTTGTTATAAATGGGAATACATAGATTGATACTTAAATGTGCAGGGATAGACTGATATTGATATACATGGGGCTACCTTGGAAGAGGCTAAATTAACTAGAGAGGGGATAATCCTCATATATTTTGTTTTCTAAAATTATATATCCAATATTTTTTGTTATTTGGTGGTATCTTTTCTTTAAATTTGTTGTAAATTTATAAGAAAAACCACTCAATTAAATTTAAAATTTCCAATTAAATGCCACTTCTAGTTTTTGAAAAAATACTATTAGAAAGGCAACAAGTTCCATACAATTTTATTTTTTTAGGCTTATTTTATTTGGGGGTTAATTTAAAAGCTATGTAAAGGACCAATTTTTCATCACAACATTTCACTGAAAGTGTCACCCATTTTCATGGACTCGCCCATGTATATGATCTAGGTTTTCATGATGTCTCTCATCAAACACCAAATCATCTATCCTAAATGATCTAATTTTTAGTTCCTATGAGGGGCACACCTCTCCATGCAAGATTAATACATCCACTTTGAGGGCGAGTTCATCCTGAAGTTAGAAGTTAAATATGTTATACATGATTGATGAATCCAGTGTGAAGCGAATTCTCTTCTCCACTGAAGGGAAGGTGCTTCTCTTTGTGTAGGGTATTTTTCATGCTTGTTATTGTTGTACTGGCACAAATCTGATTGATCTCTCTTCTATATTGCTTTTGTTTCTTCATCAAGAGTGTTTAGTGATCTCTTATCTTCTTAAAGAAATATGCTATGTTGTAAAAGAAGCATTCTCTGCTATCCATTATATTATACTGAGAATATTTGTTGGAGTTTTTGTTCTCATAATTTTGAGGATTTTCCCTAGGATATTTTTTTGTTATGGTTGTATGAATTTCATGGATTGAATTGTCTCATTGCTTCGAGTCCCTGCATCTAAAAGAATTAACGATAAAAGCTCAACCAAATTTCAACAATAATAAGTACTAGTAGAGCTGCGTTCTTTCTAGGAAACTACCTTTTATCTTGGATTAGAAAAAACAACCACCAATCGCACTATCTATAGTACAAGTAGAATATATTGTAGTAGCTACCATTTGTGCACAGGTACTATGGAAGAAACAAACCCTAAAGGATCTACGAGTGAATCTTGACCATCCCATACAAATTTTATGCGATTATACAAGCACAATTAGTGTCTCAAGGAATCATGTTATGCACTGCAAAACCAAACATATTCCCATTAAATACCACTTGTAAGAGAACGGGTCACTAAAAACATTGTCAAAATAGAATATGTTGACACCAAGAATAGATTGTAGATATATTTACAAAAATTCTCCCAAGAATCATGTTTGAATATATCAGGGAGAAACTGGGTGTGGTCCACAATACACAACATGATGAGAACCTCAACAAGAGGACATGAAAGCAAATTGAATTCTGCAACGTGCAATAATTATGATAGGAAGATTGCAGATTGCACAAGAAATAATGAGTATGACAGAAACAAAAGATCAAGATAGAAGGAAGATATAAATTTTACATGGGGAGCATATATCAGATAGCTACATAAACAACATTGAATGTATATATTGCAATATGATTGAGCGCTACATATCAACTCGAGTGAATGAAAAGAGAGAAAAACATAAAGACAAGGGGAGTAATAGAATCAAGAAGGTGTATGAAGGACAGCTCTAAACGAAAGAAAGGAAATCCAGTAATTGTGCAGTGATGGTACCTCTTTTCCATTGATTTCAAAAGGGGAGAAAGATCATGAAGCATGTGATTAGTGCAGAAAGATCATGAAGCAAGTGATCAACGCAGAGATAAAAAGAAGCATAGAAGTAATGATCTATGTAGTACAGAGAAACAAAGGAGAAAGATAATAAAACATGCATCAGTGGAAGAGATCTACGCAGAAATGAAAGATAGTAGAAAATCATCGACAACAAAATGTGCAAATGAGAAAAGGCTCAAATTGGAAAGAACACAGGGGAGTACTACGACCAAAATAGAAGATGCGCACAACTTCATGAGTGTGGACATGCACAACTTCATAATGTGTTGACATCAATGACAAAGGGGGATATTGTTGAACTTTGGTTTTCATTGATGTCAACTAATGTCAAAAGAGGATTTAGTATCCTTTTTCCAGGTTGAATAAGTATATAGAAGCAAGTTTGAAGAAATATATGAAATCCACTTTAAAGAAGTATATGGAATCCAGTTTGAAGAAGTACATAAGAAGTACATCCAAATTACAAAAGTATATCCATAAGTACATCTAGTAAATCCATTTTGAGGAAGTACATATAGTAAATGTGCAAGTCCTAAGTGGACCTAGTCATGCTATCCCAAGGAAAAGTCAAAAGAGTTTGTATGAAAAGGTTCAGGAGCGCACAAGAGGCTTGAGAACAAGAATCGATTGGATAGAGATGCAAGTCTTGGAAGTGCACAAGATAGACAAATTAGACAAAGTGTATAAGTTGTTGAAGCGCATAGTAGCACTAGAAGAAAGTAGTGATCAGAAAATGTTAGGATATTCCTATACTCCATCCTAGTCCCACTAGTATTTTGATCATTTACATTTTCAGTCATGCATGCACTTTTAGGGTTTGCATGCATCATTTAGGGCTTGCATGCATTCTAGTCATCAGTCCTAGCACCTAGCCCTCAGTTAACCAGCCCCCGGAGCTTCCTTCCACTCAGTTTCAACCCTCCTAGCCTGTCATATGACCTCCTTTAAACTACTGCATGAGAAGGGCACCTTTCTCACCTACCAGTCCAGTTTACTTCAGTTATCCACAAGTCTTTCCTTGGATTGAGGCTAGACTAACTCCTCACTACTGTTATCACTCAGATTGACCTCCGATGAGACATGACTACATGTTCTAACTCTAGTTATCTCCTCATGCGCCCTCCAATGAGAGTCCTTCATTCAGTTAGTGCCTCCATGTGCCAGTTACATTCAGTTACACCTACCACACTTAGTTAGACTCAGTTTGACTGATGGTTGACAGTTACGTGTGAATTGATGACTCCACCGATGATGAGATAT
This sequence comes from Larix kaempferi, assembly GCA_027924585.1. Classification (NCBI taxonomy): domain Eukaryota; kingdom Viridiplantae; phylum Streptophyta; class Pinopsida; order Pinales; family Pinaceae; genus Larix; species Larix kaempferi. Next base: position 1,588,892 of record BSBM01001112.1, on the reverse strand, counting down.
ACTACTAGTTGTGTTCTGATGACACTCTAGTGATCCTTTGATTAATCTATGAAGGCTAATTCGAATTTCCACTTTAGGCATTCGAATCCTCATGCATTGTACTACTTATTGTTCATATTGTGATTAATTAATCAGTGTGTGTGAATTATTTTTGCTTCTATCCGAGTTTTACTGTATTATTATTCTGTTGCTCACTATACTACATTGACCACTCTTCTTTTATTTTCCTGCTTAATCATAATTACTCTTGTGAGGTATACATCATCTCTTAGATCTGCTTTGAGGGTTTTCACATGGTATCAAAGCATGTTGAGAGTGATGTTTATCTCCATTCTTGAGAGTTTTTTGCAAGTTATTACCAATATTTTGAGTGCAACAGTTTCTTCCTTTTTGCAGCAGTAGCAGTTGCAGATATTCTCTATCGTTTTTGCAGGTCTTCTACAGCTTCAATGTATTCATATGTAGAAAGAATCCCTCTTCTTTCTCCATTCAACTATTATGAATGGAAACTAAAAATGATAGCATATTAGAAGAGCCATCATCTCTTTGATTGTTATTTTGAAAGAGAGTTCGAATCCTCTGAAGAGAATATTGACTGGTTGAATAAAAGTGACATGGCCTTTGGAAGAATGATGTCTTCTTTTTTTAAATACATGTTTTACCAAATCATTGATGATGGTAAAACTCCAAAGAGCTATGGGCCCATCTGGATGAAAGATTTGGTAGACAGAATGAAGGATTTGGTCCAAACCCTTTCGAGAACAAGCAAAGTGATGCATTCGCTCCCCTTGATGGTCTCTCAGATCATGAACCAGTATCATCTCATATTGAAGTTTTCCACAAAGAACTTGCAGATTCTACACTCATGCTCCAACTTTCCTCTTTCTGAGCCAGCTCACACTCTAGATATTGCAGAAGGTCTTAAATCCTCTCTTGCACTAGATTCTGTTGGTTTTCATCATGATCACATGATTATTTTGTAGGAAAAATCAACTATTGGAGGTAATGCATTCGCTCTCCTCAAGCAATCTCCTCTAATTTACTACTATATGATCATTATTCCATGCTTTCAGAAGGTTATCGAAGAATATGTCCATTGCCATTCACTTGGGATAATTTCTCATGCACATCATGGTTTTTATCTCACCCTTGTTGGTTCAAAGGATATCTCAAGAAACCATGACCATTCGCTTGGGATAATTTCTCATGCCTTTACTGGTTTTGATCTCACATCTTATGGTTCAAAGGAGATCTCAAGAAACCATGATTCAAGTCTTGGATATAATTTGGATTGTAAGAAATTACTACTTGGGATAATTTCTCATATGATAGTTTTGATCTCACCCTTGCTGGTTCAAACGAGATCTCAAGAAACTATTCTTCAAGTCTTAAATCTGATTTGGATTTCAAGCAATCATTATTAATTGATGGTTCCTTTTGGCATAATCTCCACCCATGATGGTTCGAAGGAGAAGACAAAAGACTATTTGCATATTCATGTTTTTTATCCTACCTCAATTGATTCGAATGACAGGTTCAAGGATCATCCTCATACTTTTGTATTTGTTCTCATCACATTCGATCTGAAGAGAAAGTATAAGAACATGCTTTTTGAGCATAATCCACTTCTTCCCAAGAACAAGATACCTCCAAACATATTACCAAGCACCACACCTGCTTGAGCTTGGAACATTTATTTTTTGTGTGTGCCTTATAGTTTGTTTTTGACGGGGGGGTATTTTTCCCTTTAAATTTTCCCCACTTCCTTGGTTTATTGACTGTTATTATTCATTGTATTGGGTGACCTTTGGTCTTAGTTACCAGCACCCAAGATGGATTAAGGGGGCATGTTAGGATATTCCTATACTCCATCCTAGTCCCACCAGTATTTTGATCATTTACATTTTCATTCATGAATGCACTTTTAGGGTTTGCATGCATTCCAGTCATCAATCCTAGCACCTAGCCCTCAGTTAGCCAGCTCCCGTAGCTTCCTTCCACTCAGTTTCAACCCTCCTAGCCTGTCATGCACCCTCCTTTCACCTACTGCATGAGAAGGGAGACTTTCTCACCTACCAGTCTAGTTTACTTAAATTATCCACCAGTCATTCCTTGATTTGAGGCCAAACTGACTCCTCACTGCTGTTATCACTCCGATTGACCCCGATGAGATATGACTACCTGTTTTGACTCTAGTTAGCTCCTCATGCACCCTCCAATGAGCATCCTTCATTTAGCCAATGTCTCCATGTGCCAGTTACATTCAGTTACACCTACCACACTCAATTAGACTCAGTTTGACTGACGCTTGACAATTACTTGTGCATTTATGACCCCACCGATGATGAGATAGACTACTAGTTGTGCTCTGATGACACTCCAGTGATCCTTTTATCACACCATGAAGGCTAATTCGAATTGATACCTTAGGAATTTGAATCCTCATGCATTGTACTACTTGTTTTCCATATTGTGATTAATTGACTAGTGCGTGTGAAGTATTTTTGCTTCTATCTGAGTTCTACTGTATTATTATTATGTTGCTCATTATACTGCATTGACCACTCTTCTTCTATTTTCCTACTTAATCATAATTACTCTTGTGAGGTATACATCATCTCTTAGATCTGCTGTGATGATTTTCACATGGTATCAGAGCAAGTTGAGAGTATTGTTTATCTCCATTCCTGAGATTTTTTTCCAGGTTATTACCAAGATATTGAGTGCAGTAGTTGCAATAGTTTCTGCATTTTTGCAGCAGTAGCAGTTGCAGATATTCTCTATTGTTTTTGCAGGTCTTCTACAACATCAATGTATTGATATTTAGAAGGAATCCCTCTTTTTTCTCCATTCAACTATGTTGAATGGAAACAAAAAATGATAGCATATTTGAAGAGCCATGATCTCTTTGATTGTTATTTTGAAAGAGAGTTGGAATCCTCTGAAGAGAATATTGATTGGTTGAGTAAAGGTGACATGGCCTTTGGAAGAATGATGTTTGCTTTGCCTGAATACATTTTTTACCAAATCATTGATGATGTTGAAACTCCAAAAGAGCTATGGGCCCATATGGATGAAAGATTTGGTAGACAGAATGAAGGATTTGGTCCAAACCCTTCTGAGAACAAGCAAAGTGATGCATTCGCTCCCCTTGATGGTCTCTCAGATCATGAACCAGTATCATCTCATATTGAAGTTTTCCACAAAGAACTTTCATATTTTACACTCTTTCTCCAAATTTCTTCTCTTTCTAAGCCATCTCACACTCTAGATATTGTTGAAGGTCCTAAATCCTCTCTTGCACCAAAGTCTGTTGGTTTGCATCATGATCACATGATTATTTCAGAGGAAAAATCAGTTATTGGAGGTAATGCATTTGCTCTCCTCAAGAAATCACCTCTTATTTACTACTATATGATCATTATTCCATGCTTTCAGAAGGTTATTGAAGAATATGGCCATTTCCATTCGCTTGGGATAATTTCTCATGCACATCATGGTTTTCATCTCACCCCTGCTGGTTCAAAGGAGATCTCAAGAAACCATGACGATTTGCTTGGGATAATTTCTCATGCATTTACTGGTTTTGATCTCACCTCTTATGGTTCAAAGGAGATGTCAAGAAACCATTGTTCAAATCTTGGATATAATTTCGATTCTAAGCAATTACTACTTGGGAGAATTTCTCGTGCATATGATAGTTTTGATCTCACCGTTGCTGGTTCAAAAGAGATCTCAAGAAACTATTCTTCAAGTCTTAAATCTGATTTGGATTTCAAGCAATCATTATTATTTGATGGTTATTTTTGGCATAATCGCACCACTGATGGTTCAAAGGAGAAGACAAAAGACTATTTGCATATTCATGTTTTTGCTACTACCTGAACTGATTTGAATCACAAGTTCAAGGATCATCCTGATACTTTTGGATTTGTTCTCATCACATTCGATCTGAAGAGCAAGTACAAGCACATGCTTTTTGAGCATGATCCACTTCTTCCCAAGAAGAAGATACCTCCAGACATATGACCAAGCATCACACCTGCTTGCGTTTGGAGCATTTATTTTTTGCGTGTGCCTTACAGTTTGTTTTTTAGGGGGGGGGTATTTTTCCCATGAAATTTTCCCCACTTCCTTGGTTTGTTGACTGTTATTATTCATTGTATTGGGTGACCTTTAGTCTTAGTTATTAGGGCCCAAGATGTATTAAGGGGGGGTGTTAGGATATTCCTATACTCCATCCTAGTCCCACCAGTATTTTGATCATTTACATTTTCACTCATGCATGCACTTTTAGGGTTTGCATGCATCATTTAGGGTTTGCATGCACTTGCATGCATTCCAGTCATCATCCCAGCACCTAGCCCTTAGTTAGCTATCCCTCAGAGCTTCCTTCCACTCAATTTTATCCCTCCTAGCCTGTCATGCGCCCTCCTTTCACCTAATGCATGAGAAGGGTGCCTTTCTCACCTACCAGTCCAATTTACTTCATTTATCCACTACTCTTCCTTGATTTGAGGCCAAACTCACTCCTCACTGCTGTTATCACTCCGATTGACCTTCGATGAGACATGACTACCTGTTCTGACACCAGTTAGCTCCTCATTTGCCCTCCACTAAGCCTCCTTCATTCAGTTAGTGTATCCATGTGCCCGTTACATTCAGTTACACCTACCACACTCAGTCAAACTCAGTTTGACTGACGGTTGACAGTTACTTGTGCATTAATGACTCCACCGATGATAGGATAGACTACTATTTGTGCTCCGATGAGACTCTAATGATATTTTGATCACTCCATGAAGGCTAATTCGAATTTCCACCTTAGGCATTTGAATCCTCATGCATTGTACTACTTATTGTCCATATTGTGATTAATTAATTAGTGTGTGTGAAGTATTTTTTCTTCTATCCGAGTTCTACTGTATTATTATTATGTTGCTCATCGTACTGCATTGACCACTCTTCTTATATTTTCCTGCTTAATCATAATTATTCTTGTGAGGTATACATCATCTCTTAGATCTGCTGTGAGGGTTTTCACACAATATCAGAGCATGTTGAGAGTATTGTTTATCTCCATTCCTTAGAGTCTTTTGTAGGTTATTACCAAGATTTTGAGTGCAGCAGTTGCAGCAGTAGCAGTTGCAGATATTCTCTATCATTTTTGCAGGTCTTCTATCTTTTCAATGTATTCATATTTAGAAGGAATCCCTCTTCTTTCTCCATTCAACTATGATGAATGGAAACCAAAAATGATAGCGTATATGAAGAGCCATGATCTCTTAGATTGTTATTTTGAAAGAGAGTTCGAATCCTCTGAAGAGAATATTGACTGGTTGAATAAAGGTGACATGGTCTTTGGAAGAATGATGTCTTCTTTTCCTGAATACATGTTTTACCAAATCATTGATGATGTTGAAACTCCAAAAGAGCTATGGGCCCATCTGGATGAAATATTTTCCAGATAGAATGAAGGATTTGGTTCAAACCCTTTCAAGAACAAGCAAAGTGATGCATTCGCTCCCCTTGATGGTCTCTCAGATCATGAACCAGTATCATCTCATATTGAAGTTGTCCACAAAGAACTTGCATATTCTACACTCATGCTCCAACTTTCTTCTCTTTCTGAGCCAGATCACACTCTAGATATTGCAGAAGGTCCTAAATCCTCTCTTCCACCCGAGTCTGTTGGTTTGTATCATGATCACATGATTATTTCAGAGGAAAAATCAGCTATTGGAGGTAATGCATTCACTCTCCTCAAGCAATCACCTCTTATTTACTACTATATGATCATTATTCCATGCTTTCAGAAGGTTATTGAAGAATATGCCCATTTCCATTCGCTTGGGATAATTTCTCATGCACATCATGGTTTTGATCTCAACCCTGCTGGTTCAAAGGAGATCTCAAGAAACCATGGCCATTCACTTGGGCTAATTTCTCATGCATTTACTGGTTTTGATCTCACCTCTTCTGGTTCAAAGGAGATCTCAAGAAACCATGATTCAAGTCTTGGATCTAATTTGGATTCTAAGCAATTACTACTTGGGATAATTGCTCATGCATATGATAGTTTTGATCTCACCCTTGCTGGTTCAAAGGAGATATCAAGAAACTATTCTTAAAGTCTTAAATATGATTTGGATGTCAAGCAATCATTATTATTTGATGGTTCTTTTTGGCATAATATCACATGCGATGGTTCAAAGGAGAAGACAAAAGACTATCTGCATATTTATGTTTTTGATCCTACCTCAACTGATTCGAATCACAGGTTCAAGGATCATCCTCATACTTTTGGATTTGTTCTCATCACATTCGATCTGAAGAGCAGCTAGAAGCACATGATTTTTGAGCATGATCCACTTATTCCCAAGAAGAAGATACCTCCAGACATATGACCAAGCATCACACCTACTTGAGTTTGGAGCATTTATTTTTTGTGTGTGCCTTATAGTGTGTTTTATAGGGGGGCTTATTTTTTCCATGAAATTTTTCCCACTTCCTTGGTTTATTGACTATTATTATTCATTGTATTGGGTGACCTTTGGTCTTAGTTACCAGGGCCCAAGATGGATTAAGGGGGGGTTTTAGGACATTCCTATACTCCATCCTAGTCCCACTAGTATTTTGATCATTTACATTTTCACTCATGCATGCACTTTTAGGGTTTGCATGCATCATTTAGGGTTTGCATGCATTCCAGTCATCAGTCCTAGCACCTACCCCTTAGTTAGCTAGCCCCCAGAGCTTCCACCCAGTCAGGTTCAGCCCTCCTAGCCTGTCATGCGCCCTCCTTTCACCTATTGCATGAGAAGGGCACCTTTCTCACCTACCAGTCCATTTTACTTCAGTTATCCACCAGTCTTTCCTTGATTCGAGGCCAGACTAACTCCTCACTACTGTTATCACTCTGATTGACCACCGATGAGACATGACTACCTATTCTAACTCTAGTTAGCTCCTCATGCACCCTCCAGTATGCGTCCTTCATTCGGTTAGTGTCTGCATGTGCCAGTTACATTCAGTTACACCTAGCACACTCAGTTAGACTCAGTTTGACTGATGCTTGACAGTTACTTGTGCATTGATGACTCCACCAATGATGAGATAGACTACTAGTTGTGCTCTGATGACACTCCAGTGATCCTTTCATCACTCCATGAAGGCTAATTCGAATTGCCACCTTAGGCATTCGAATCCTCATGCATTGTACTACTTATTGTCCATATTGTGATTAATTAATTAGTGTGTGTGAAGTATTTTTGCTTCTATCCGAGTTCTACTGTATTATTATTCTGTTGCTCATTATACTGCATTGACCACTCTTCTTCTATTTTTCTGCTTAATCATAATTACACTTGTGAGGTATACATCATCTCTTAGATCTTCTATGAGGATTTTCACAGAGAAGTCAAGTGCACAAGTTCCAGAAGTGATGGTACATCATGGGCACAATACGACACAGGAAGGGCGCAAGACCCATTAGGAAAAGGACCAAGTATGCACAAGATACACAGGGTATGACACCTCAATGGTGGAGAACATTACAAGTGGTAGAAGCATGAGGTAAGACAAACCGTGAAGCAAGGAGCAAGGGATTCTACGACTAACTTGTGGACATACCATCCATGTAGGGAAAGTATAAATAAGAAGCCAATTTGGAGAGTTGAAGTAATCTTGAAGACACCAATGTGGTAGTTCTTTGATTTGGAAAGATTATTATTTTGGGGCATAAAGGACTTGTGGAACCGGAACAACATGATCTAGCAGAGATCTAAGTGCACACAAATAGAAGAATAGAAATGTTGATAGTGCACATGATGATGTAGTCTATATGTAACGGTTGCACAAAGATATAAATGCAGAACCATAGAGGATGAGAAAGTGTGCGAGACCAGAATGAAAGTATCATAGATAACATGTAAAAATTCATAGATGATCTAAGATAGATGCACGGAGATGGACTTGAAGCACAACTAGTAACGCCTGAAGCAAAGTCGTTTAGGTTGTAGCCTGTAAAATTAGGGGGTCGGTGCCTCCTTCCATTTGGTGTTGGAGAACCTTGGAAATCCGTTCTTCCATTAATGTAATATTTTTAATATAAGAGAGCATTTTTCGGTTTTCTCTTGTTTGGGTTTCCATGTAGAAATTTATGTGTTTTGTGTATTCTGCATATGTGGATGAATGTTATTTTTTTATGTGAATGCATAATTGAAGTTCAAGTTAAATCTGATATGAAGTAAAAAAAAATCATAATTGCGCTAATATTCATTCACCCCTCTCTAAGTGTTAATAAGATTCAAACAGGAAGCTCAACACTACTCAAGCATTTATGAACATGTTTGTTTTCTTAGTAGATAAAAGGATGTAAAAATAAAAGTACAAATGTTGGGCTCATCGTTCATGGGTGTATATGTTGCATTCATGAAATTTAATCATTTGGGATCTCACTTCCAAACTTGCATAATACGCCCGACCCATTTCATCTTTATTGTAATAGTGTGCCAAATAGATGATTTCTTATATGCATAATAGGGAACAAACAAACTTGCGCATAGACCTTATACATGGTTCTATATAATTAGACTATCTAGAAAACACATGGCTATGGAAATGATACTACTTTTACTCAATATACAACATCATAATTCGCAGGTTTAAAGGCATTGAGAGAGACAAGTGATACCCTATCCTTCTCTGATTTTCTACGAATAACACCTGAGAGAATGTCTACATCAATGTAAATAAATTGGAGCTCCTCTTTATCAAGTTTTTTGTGGACAGTGTTACTCGAGACCACCCAATTCTGATATCTTTCCCAATCTTCCCTCCTCAAATGGAACTACACAATAATTCATTTTTTTATTAATCATGACAATAGGCTACTGCAAGTTCATAAGGATGCTCATAGAATAAACAAACATTCCCTTTTGTAATGTCCCCCAAGGCTATAAAAGGGTCTTAGGGACATATCATGTCACAACCGCAAATTTACCTTTAAAAAAAAATCGATTCCTTTTTTCTCAGAAGTATAAACTCAATTCCTAGGAAACTATTCCTAAAGTATTTAGGAGTCAAAATACTATTTTCCGAAAACTACTTATTCAAAGATGAATATTTGTATTTATGTGCAACATTTGTGATTATATTTTTAATTTCAACCTGAGAGTATTTTGGTAGCATTCAAACTTCCTATTGTGTACTAACTATAGGAATTTTTGGTTTGTATGCCTAGAGGCATGTGGATTTAGTCCTTGGATCCTATTCTTCGGATCTTAGATCAACCAAGGTATGTATACTTTACCAATCCTTTTAACATATTCATATCCTAGCATAAAATATGTACCAAAGTTTAATGTTTTAAGGTGTGCTTATGGTGTAATTCGAGACCTAATGTTTTGACCTTAGTCTTCTTTGATAACCGAGATTTACCCTATCTACATTACAATGTAAATTCCTTAAGCTATGGTTTATGTTCCATATTGAAATCTAATGTTTCTATCCTATTTTAAAATGGATAATTGAGCCATGTGAGTACTTTAAGGCATGACTAAAATTAAACATCGAACCATGTGATATCAAATAAGTTTTCATTTTGTTTTTAGACCGAGGCATATGATTTTGGACAACATGTCCAGGGTTTTAAATGTTTCCATTTGATGTACTAACTCTTTCTAGGCATCGATTCCAAAGACAGTGTGCCAACCTTCCATCTCAACACCAGGCTTGATCAAAACAATTGGATCAATTTATTTTCGGGTTGGTTCAAATTGGAAAGTGTGATCATTTATTTCTTTGTCTCTTCATATTGTGTTTGATACTACCCGTTCTTGGTTTACGGTTTAGTTCATTTCTTGGTTACACAGACAACCTTACTCAGGTTTTTCTCTTGGTATAACCCCAAGGTATGCAAAACCCTATCGTTGTGCTAAAGGAGAAACTCAATCATCCTCTGCGTATAAGTGAAGGAGGAAAGAAGAATACAAAGCTAAGTTTTGTGTTTTGTTTACTAGAGGTCACAAATCGGTCTGAGTTTGTATTATAAACTTTCTGCTCGAACTTTGGAAGATTAGAAGCTACGAACCTGGAGGTTCTAATATGGTCATGTTGGAGGTTGCGAGGAGGAGAATGAAACTATTGTAAGTTATCCCTAAATACACATTGCATTCGTATAAGGTATTTATCAGTTTAAGAGACTAACGTTGTGCATAATGTATTTGCACAGGTTTTGCAAAGATGGTAGTAACAATCCATTGGTGTTTATTCTGAGAAGTGATGGTAGATAATTACCTTTGATATAATATTTCCCATTTAGGGTCTTAGTGGTGATTTGGTGTTTGTTTGCGTATGAGTTAGACGAGAGATAAAATACTGAACCAGTCGTATCCATATTTTAAATGACTGGTAAATTTTACCCGAAAATGTTTGAGCTCTAAAATATTCTTTGGATTTTTTGCAATTCCTGATTTCTAATTTAATTTCTCTGTTGCATTTTGGGTACCCATTCGAAGGCATGGACCTTGCAGTGACTTGTACAAAATGGAAACCACACTCCACCAAATAGGTATGGATAAGCCTTTTCTCCAATGACCAGTTATAATGTAATTACACTCTATATTAATGGGGTGTTTGAAACCACGTATTATGGTTTCTCCACTTGATGTGACCCATTAATAGTTTTTGGAGAAAAAAACAAGGCGTCGACGTCTGATATCAAGAAAGAATATAATGTATTGTAATTCTCTAAGATTTGGGATTCGAATCCAAGAATGGATCTAACCCTTATGTTTCTACCATAAAGCTTAGAGATTCATTCTAGTTTTTATATCACCGAGGGATTTGGGTTCTTAAAGTGAATGATATTGTTTCCGTTATGAACCAAATTTGATCTTCTAGTTTATGACATGTATAAAATTGTCAATTAAACTCTGGCTTCTTCGTGTTGATGCTACAGTGTGCATTTATTCATAACTGTTTATATTTCTGGTTAGATTTATCTACATTTATATCCTACTGCATCTTTGGTAAAAAGTTTGTTGGCTATACTATAGAACATTTTTAGACATGATTTACACTGTTCTTGAAAATTTATTTGGCCTTTCGGCTCTGCACCTTAAACCTCGTGGTTTATGAAAATAGGCACACTGTACATAACTAAATTTTGGTTATCAAAATACCTCTATTATTTATATACAATTTGGTTTTTCTCTCCAATGTTGCTTGGAAATGTGTTTAGCCTTACGATTTCCTAAATGTTGATGTATATGTAACTTCGGAATGTATTTCACATATGTATATTGTATTCCTATAGAGATGTTATTATTCCTCTATACGGAAGTGTCGTCATTTATATTGTAAGTGTCGTAACTTATACTTGATGGGTTATTAGACCACCTTGATGGGGTCGTCCCTGTATAATTCATGTGGGTCAAAGGGTTATTATACCACCCTATTGGGGGTCGGCCCTTTTAGCATTATGTTATGTGGTTAAGCTGAGGCCGACCTAGTAAGGTTATTAGGCAAGTCAAGTCAAGTATAAATAGAGTGCGGGAGGCACTCTATTTGATCATTCACTTTCTCACTTATACACTGATTGGAGAGTGGCGCGCTAGTGGAGGAGGAGAAGGTGCTGCTAGGAGACTATCTCTTATGATTGGATTTTGTATCATTGCTCTATCTATCTTTGAGGAAGTTATTGGGGTTTTTCACCTTTATGGTTTTCCCCAAAGAAACTCTGTGTGTCTATTGTCTCTTGTGATTGCTTCTTGCGATTGATATGTTGTACATGTTATTCTCTCAGTTAAGACCCTAGATCATATTGAATTGATGCTCAAATATTAACATGGTATTAGAGCTAGCCTGAGAAGAAGACACTATGCAGTTGCGGAAGCTAGGGATTCTTATTTTTTGGGTTTCTCTCCACATGTCTTGAAATGCAGGAGGCTAGATTGACTCTCCTCAACAAGGCGCATCTTTCTGTCCAATCAAAATTCAATTCTGAGCACTTTCAGTTTTGGCCCTAAAAATTAGGGTATCCACAAAAAGTGGAATTTCTTAAATCTGAGACCATGGCTGGATGCTCCTCAGAAAAATCAAAGTTTAGAGCTTTGGATCGAAATTTTTGGTTGGGTGAAGCTTCGGGAAAATCAAACCCTAGTTTGGGGTCATCTCTAGCGAAGCTGAAAATTAGGGCTTCTGCAAAAGTTGGAATTTCTGAAATATGAGACCATGGATGGAAGGTCCTCTGAAAAAGCAAAGTTTAGAGACCAAGATCGAACTTTTTTGATGGATGAAGCTTCGGCAAAATCAAACCCTAATTCAGGGTCCTCCCAATCAATCTGAAAGTTTGAAAAGCAAATTTGAAGGGTGAAACTTTGCAGTTTTCAAATTCTGAGTATACCATCTTGATCAGATCATCAAGGTGCATCTTTCTATCCTTTCAGAAGTTTTAAATTCAAAGTTTGAATTTTTAGGGTTTCTCTTACAAACCCTAATCCAGCTCCAAATCCAAATTTCTGCAAATCAAGTGGTAAGACCTAAATCTTTTCTATTTCATTTGAAGTACTCTTTAATATGTCTCACCACACCAAGCTTGAGGATAAGCTTGAAGGGGCTGATAACTTCCGCGCATGGAAGTATAGGATTGGGTTAATTCTACAAGAGAGTGATTTGGACACTTACATAAGTGAAGGGGTTTCTTTCCCAGAGGGAGAAGAGACTAAGGACTTACACAAGAGGAACTTAGTCAAGGCCAAAAGGATCATTGCTGATTCTATCAAAAAACATCTCATGCCACATGTGTCATCTCTGAAGACACATAAGGAGATGTTTGATTCCTTGACCAAGCTATTTGAAGGGAAGAATATAAATCGGAAGATGACATTGAGGAATCAACTAAAGAACATCCAGATCCAGAATGCGGAGACCATACAGTCTTACTCTTCAAGGGTCTCCCAGATAAAAGAACAACTTGAAGCTGTAGAGAATGGAGAAGTGGTAATTATGACCACTCTTAATGGCCTTCCTAGGTCATGGGATTCCTTCATCCAAGGAATTTGTGCTAGGAATAAACTTATCTCTTTCAGCAGGATGTGAGAAGAATTCTCACAGGAAGAAGCTAGTATTATAGCTCGAGAAGAAAACATGGGGAATGAAGATCAAGCTCTCACAGCACATACCAAGGAGAGGACACTTTTCCTCAGATTATCCTAAGAACAAAAGGAACATTAACAACTACTATAAGCAATCTGACGGGTATGAGTTACAGGTATGTTTTGAAATCTATTCATGATTAAGTTTATAATATGATTGTCTTCATGTTATTGAGTTTAGTAACAATCTTGTTTAATTTTAGACTTGTCTTATCACCCTAATAAAAGTATGAATGCATGATAGAAGACATTCATTGATTAGGGCTATGACAGTTATGATTGTATTATGTTTGTACTAATGCACTGTGGTGTTGTATGAGGAGAATGTTATCCACTAACATGAAAGCTACAAATCAAGCTCTATATCAAGACCATGATGACATGAAGACAAAGACTCATCCATAGTCATGGATCACATAGAGGTATGTATAATTTGGTACTACAATGGTTAAATTATGAGCTATAGAGGTCATTGAAGAGAACAAGAAAATATTGCTAGACATAACTAGCAAATATGATGACCATGTATGTTTTTCCTATATCAAGTTAGAATCCTACCCTATGTAAGGATCTTATACTTTTGTATGATTGATAATGATTACTCATGAAGTTACAAGTTTGAGTAATCTAGGGTTTATGCATATTATGTTCCTTACTTTGATTAATTATATGACTAACCAGAAAAGTCCTATATAAACCTTGAATACTAATGCTTATTATCTATGTTTGAAATGATCATGACTATACATGTTTAAGATTATTGTGTTTTGATAGTTGTTAACACCCAAAAAGTGCTCACTAGCTCATTTCCTTATTCACATGACCCATTTGTCCACTTTTTCACCATTTGAGCCTCCAAAGCCACCAAAAGGTCACCAAAAGACCTTAATACACCCCTTTTTCCACTCAAAATGAATATTTTTCTTCAAAAAGCATAAAAAACCCTCAAAAAGAGTCCAGAATTCCCAAAAATATTAAAAAGGGAATAAAAATATTAAAAATATTCAAAAAAGGAAAAAGGAGGGAAAAAGTACCTAAACCATGTTGGTCAATACCATTGGTTTTCTCAAAACCATGATGGTATTCCCCACCACCAAAAACTATAAAAAGGTGGTAGGGGCTCCTCGCTTTCTATCCATCCATCTTCCTATCCTCATGCTGTCAAAATCTCCCATGAGCTTTTGACCATTGTAGCTATCTTGGAGAAGAGACCTTTGGAGCTTGGAGCTACTCACCTTGGAAGTTGCTCAACAATCTTCACCACTTGGAGGTATTATTATTGCAAGCACTTGCTTGGCCCTATTCTTAATACAAAATCGTTTTTTACATATTGTCAATTGTTTTCCTTTTCATAATATTTCCATTGTTTGCTTATCTATTTCACATAGATCCATGATTAATATAGTTTAAAGTAGTTTGTTGTTTATTTCTATTGAGACTACTGCTACTAGTTAGCAGGTGCCCATTGCACTAAGCTTGGTTGCAAAACCAAGCCAACAGTTTTTGGCGACTCCGCTGGCTTCGAATACTTAGATCTCAGTTTTTTGCTTTAGATCTTAGTTTTTGTTAGTTTTAATCAATTTAATTCATATATCTGCCATCCTAGACATTAGATCCATTGCTGTTCTAGATCTTGGCCCATTTTATTGCCATTAACAGCCCGAAATTTCCATTTTCGGCTTTCGCCTCGCTGTTTTTTGCCTGACAGTTGCGCAGCCCATTGCGACCTTTTGACTTTTTTTCGCACGGCTCGCCATGGCTTTGCGCCCAATTTACACGCTGCACATCGCAGCTTTGCGGCCAATTTATGCGCTGCACATTGCGGCTTCGGGGCCATTTGCCGCGCTGCACATCGCGACTGTGTGATGAAAACCCGCGCTGCACATCGTGGCTTCGCGGATGAAACCCGCACTTCCCATCGCGACTGTGTGATAGGAATCCGCACTGCACATCGCGGCTTTGCAGACGAAACCCGCGCTGCCCATCGTGACTGTTTTCCTGAAACCCGCGATGCAAGTTTTTTCAGTTCGACCAATTTTTTGAAAAAAAAAATTTGTTGTATTTTCTGCCCATTTAGCATATTTTACAATATTAAATTTCCTGCATTTTTACAGCCATACAAAATCCTTCACTATTTAGAATGTTCCTTTAAAAAAGTCTTTTTACAAAATTTCCAGAAATTGAAAGAGAGATTTTTCTGCATTCTAGCTAGATCAAGGTTTTACTGTTTATTTGCTCGATACTTTGCCCAAGCAATTTTTAAGAGATCCATTTATTTCTTGAAATATATATGTTATTTGCTTCCCTTTAAATTATTTCAAAAATCCATTATTTTTGAATAATTTTTTCAAGCATTTACATTTCAAAAACACCTTTATTTTGTGCAAAAAATGGAAGCATCTTTTTTTTTTTGCCCAAGCGAGGCAAATGAATTTAAGTTTAAATACCACACTTGCACCCACTCTACCACTAATTTAAACTGAGCCTTAAAATTTACCTTAAACTCAACCAACTTTTAACCCCACTTGGGGAGCACTTAAAAGAATTTTGTAGTTAGGTAGAATTGAGGGGATAGGTGTTCCAATAACACCCCTCAGTTATTACATTTGAGACATATCTGTTGTCCATTAGGGAACCAAAATCCCCCAGTATTTGTTGGCACGGTCACAACCAGCTTATCAAAAGGCCTCTGCCCTAGGAGGGTTGAAGTCGCCAGAGTTGTTCAGGAGGCCTGAGTGGAATACCACAATCCATTCAGTAACCGAAGGCTACCTCTCGCAGTTCTCGGGGTATCCCTGTATGGAGATACTGCGGTAAAAGGACCGAACGGCAGATTCACCTTTTCTGGACGTGTCATGAACAGGGTATCCTAGTTGCCACTCTTTAGGATTGTCTACCTGGTTTCCCTCCCGGTAGGGGGAGATCTAGCCGTTGATTCAACACTCTATATCGTCTGACTTGGATTTCATCACCTTGCAGAGGATATCATTTGTCGACTCACAATACTTCTAGTTAGGTGTTTGCATGATACATTACCCACCTTTGGTCTAGTAGCACCTCTTTTTTCTAGAAACTGTTTGCCTGTTGGTATTCTGACCATTTTTGTCTCATCCCTCCACTTATTATAGCACAGCTGCTATAATAAGTGCTTTTTGAGGTTGATTTTTGGCCTGAGATCCTTTATTTTCACTCCCCTTTTTTTGCACTCATTGTTGCATTAGGGTTTTGATTTTTTTACATCACCACCTTACACTGAAAATTTTTGAACAAAAAACATATTTCTCACCATTGAGAATTTTAGACGATCTCGTCGTCTTCAGGGTGAACCCCCACAGTTCAGTCTGCTTGGCTCTCCACGTCATCGACGTCGAGCCTTATCCCTTGACTCGACACGTCATCGACCAAACATACAATCATCCGATTCTGAAACGCCTCACTTCACATCAGATTCTGAGGCTGAATCCGAAAACCCTACTGAATTATCACCAACCAACCTCATGGCTGGAACACAATACGACCCACTTTTTACCAGTACTATTGGAGATACATCCACAAACCCTTACACTACTGTGCCATCCATTGTAACAACAACCCCTCTAGGCATGCCTAATGTGGGGGACACTGCACCTTTAGGAATGCCCAACACAGGACTACCTCCTATTATGGGTATGCCAAACATAGGGGTCACACCCCCTCTCATTACCACAACCCAGATCCTAGGAATTCCTGGCACTATTCCTAACCCTAGTGTAACCCATGTTGCACTTGGAAATGCTGGCCCATACCAAACCACAGCAGTTGGAGGACACATACCTTCAATACCTAGCATACCCTTAGGAGCTACTGGACCACTACATAATGCCACCATGAATAGTTATGTCCCAGTCACTACGCCACACCCATCTGCTAGTTTACCTTACATGCCTAGTCTGAACTTACCAGACTTAGCCAGGCTAACCAATGATCCTATCCGGCACAAACCTACATGGCCACCCATGCCTACGAACCTCCCCTCAGACATACCCAAGTTTGAAGGAAAACCTGGAGAGGACCCTCAAAACCACATAATGTCTTTTCACCTATGGTGTTCATCTAACTCCATAGTGGATGACTCCATTCGTCTAAGACTATTGCAATGAACATTCATTGGCTCTGCAGCCAAGTGGTACATCGAACAACCACATGGGACCCAACAAACTTTTACGTCTCTCACCTCCACTTTCCTTCTGTTTTTTCAGCTACATGTACGTTACGATGCATGAGTTGAAATATTGTTGTCTTGCAGACAAAACATAGCTACCCACATCACGGACCACATCCATGAGTGGCGCAAGCGTCATAGTCTCTGTAATATTAAACTGGATGACCGTATATTTTTGGACTGGTTTCTTAAATCACTCCTACCCCTCATCACAAAAGACGTCGCTTCTGAACGACCCCAGTCAAAGGAAGAAGCTATCCTAAAAGCTCAGCAATTCGACCTAATTTATGCTCAATCAGGTTATCTTTACACCATCATACCAGACGCCCCACGAGGCGCTTCTTCACGCGATGATGCGCTGGGGGCATCACATGTCGTCGATGGTATTATTGGCCAAGTCACACTGCAAATTAAACCTTTTAGCACGGTGAGCACCATAAATGCCCCAGACCTCTCTAGGGATACATCTAATTCTGGAGCGACAACTTCCTACACTCCAATGAATCAGACCCACCACACTCATGGACCCTCTTGTCCACAACATTGCCATGGGAAAACGCCATCGGCATATGTACCACCCACATACTATAACCAACCGGCTACCCAGAACCCAACTCAGTTCCCGCCACAACCAATGTATTACCCACAGCAAGCTACAACAGCTAGCCCAACACCTCCAATAGCTCAGGGTTACCAACAACTCGAACAGGTAATTGGACCACCTCCAGCCCCACCAACTTATTATCCACTGCAACCTGCTCCCGCACCTACGGCAAATCAAAATCCTCCCACTGCTCAAGGGAAAGTGTACACACAACACAATCAGCCCCAACATCAAAACAACCAGCGCAACCAGGGCGAACAACAAAACCGTGGAAGAGGACATAACCACGACAACAACCAACAACATCAACAAGGTCCACCACCTCCCAATCCTCCACATAATAACAATGCTGCTCCTCCCAACCAGAATCCGGATCGTCATCCCAAGCAGCCCAAAAATAATAACCTTAGAACAAACCATCCTTGTTCTATTTGTGGGGTCTATGGCCACTACACACATGCTTTCCCACATTTGGAGCGAGCTCGACAACTCTGGACTGATGATTCCCATCGTCAAGGGCAAGCGACTCCTCAGGCGCCACCGAACCCCCCACCCCCTCAGCAGCAAGCTTTGGTGCTGCAAAACCCCCTACCAACCCAAGGCTTAGTGAACACTTAGCCGTTGGCTCCCCCTCAAGGCAACGCGCCACCACAAAAACAGATCACTTATGCCACCTCTAAAGCACCTCGCTTCCCACTTCGTCGCATCAACAATAACCCCAATGCTCGCGCTGCGTCAAATTATAGCATTGTAGATGACTTAGCCCAGTCTCTCACAGCCATGTCTGCTTTAGAAGTCTTAAAAAATTGTCCTTCCCAACGCAAGACTTTGCTCTTTGCCATTGGTGCTATTGACCTCAATGATTCACAACTTATGGCATTCGATTCAGACCAGTTTGAACCACGCCTGCCTTCCACTTTAGCATTCCAAGTTTCTGTTTCCATTCGAAATTTTGTCATCCATCGGTGCATTATCGATGAATGTGCCTCTACATGCGTTATGTCCACATTCGTTTGGCAGAAGTTGGGATCCCCTACTCTCCAGCAGTCCACCACTGCATTGTGAACCTACGACGGTCGTTCGGCTCAACCCCAAGGTCTGTTAGCTGATGTTCCCATCCAGCTGGCTGGTAAAACCGTGCTCATTGACATAGAGGAAATCAATGCCCAGCTTGATTATAACCTCCTACTTGGTCGTAGCTACATGTATGCCATGCGGGCGATTTTCTCATCCATTTTTCATACCATGATGTTCCCCCATGACGGACGTGTGGTCATGGTCAACCAACTCACCTGTTATGATCCCAAGGCCCCTGCTGCACCCGAAAATGTTCTCCCCATGGTTGAACAACCTGTTTGTGGTGCAACTACCTCGTTTGTTTCCTCTGTGGGACCCAGCCTTTAATCTGACACGCCGATGACTTCTACATTCCAATCCATTCCACCCCCGTCACCAGCGCGCAAAGTGTCTGACCTATGTACCCTGTCCCATAATACACAAACACCCAACAATCAACCGCCCTTGTTACCTCAACCACCATTGGTCCCTAGTCACATTGGTGTTACACCCATCCACACAATCCCCTTTCTATTCCCTCCCTCAGGCGTAGTAAGCGCTCCAGTTATGGCTACCCTTAGTCTCCCCGGGTTAACCTTGGGATTACCCGTGTGGTATATTTTGCCTCCCCTTCCCCCACCGACACCGACTGTCATCCTGCAACCGGTGCAACCCATTGTCACTACTACTCAATCACCTCCTGGTGTCCCCACCCCTTCGTCATCAATGAATCCCCCTCCTCTTATCAAGCCCACTAGGGGCAGAGGCCCACAACCATACACTGCTGTACCCCCTCCCAAAGCAGTTAAACCTCCCCCCGTGTTTCGTGCTCCTCCTAAATGCTCGTTGTGTGATGAGTTAGGTCATCCAACTCACCAATGTCCACAATTACCTGCATTACAGGAACACATGCAAATGATTGACGACGACCCCAACATCCCGGTTGTCAAACTCGACTCAAACCCCAAGCCTCGTGATAAATCACTGCATACCAACCACCCTTGTGCGATATGCGGTATTTACGGCCATTACTCACATCACTGTCATGATATCCCAGATTACAGAGCAGCCTTGTACGAGATGAATAACATCAACCTCGAGATATCCCCCCTTCTTATTGAGGAAATTCATCCCCCACCATCTTCCTCCTCGAAAGAAATTAACACCATTTACACGATTTCCACTGGATACCCCTCTGTCCGGTCGGCCCCTTCCATTAATCCCTTTGACACACATGTTCAACCCTTACAAATCGACATTTCCACCACACTTGGAAAACCTGAGCTCATCTCGCTAGGCGCATCATGCACCCAAGCGAAAACTTAGGCATATAAGGAACTCTCCCAAGAGTTTCGTAATGTCTTCGCCTGGCCCTACACAGGGATGACCGGCCTCGATCCTAAAATTATGGAACATCACATCGACGACCCAATAAATTTTACGAAAGGGGACCTTGTCCTCGCCTACGATCAGGCTCATGATAAAACCGGGAAAGGAATGTTTGTATCCATGTGGCAAGGCCCATATATTATTCACACTTGCCTCAAACACGGGGCATACATTCTGACCGATTGAGAAGGAAACCCCCTCCGCAACCCACGCAACGGGTTGTACCTCAAGCGATTTTATCCATAGTAAATTTGATGGACACCACCATCAATTATTGTACAGTATTATTGTCTTTTTCCACAAAAAATTCAAAAAACCTAAATATTTGTTTTCTCTGCATGACCACAGATGGATCTTGTTCCACTCTGCTACGTCGGTTTGCATGCCACATTGGACGTCGTCCTTTTTTGACAAGTCTTATATTGCCGGATTCAGTTTTCCGTGCTCGTGATGATGCTTGAGATCATTTCTCGCTCTCATGCCTATATTTTTTGGGCATTTTTTCTCATACCCCCCTCGTTGCCTCGATTTGCGTGCCACATCGGCCGTCGTCCATTTTTTACGAGTGTTATATCATCAGATCCAGTATTCTGCATACATGATGGTGCTTGAGACCTTTTCTCGCTCTCATCAATCCTTTTTTTGTTCGGTATAATTTTACCCCTTTTTCGGGCCGAGCAATCCCTTTTACGAAAAAGGCACTTAGGGAGTTTCTGTTAAGATTTTTTCTAACTCCTAAAACAATGAAAAGATCGCCGAGCAACCTTGCTTCCTTTCATGCTCTCTAAATGTATTTGAAAGGGTGTCTACCTGGTATAAGTTTACCCCTTTTCCGGACCTTGTAGACTAATTACGAAAAAGGAATACTCTAGTCACATCAGCTAGAAGAGTTCTCCATTTGCATCATTTTATGCTTTTTCAGGCCTTGGAGACTAACTTACGAAAAAGAACACCAATGGAGTCAACTTACTGCTTTCAGACTCTTTAAACATGAAAGTGACCACGAGCAATCACCATCCTAGGCTCGTAAAAACCCACAGGACGGTACTCACAACCACTGCAGACTCTTCTTATCGTTTTCAAACTCCTTAAAAATGAAAGCACACACGAGCACGAACAGTCCTGGGCTCACAAAATCCATAGGACAGTACCATTTCAGAGAACACTTTTATCCCTTCTTGGAGCTCATTAAAACTATGAAGAAGGACCCAATGGTGCTTCTCGGCACCACAATAGATCACGTCTACTCCTATGGCAGCTTCCCCATTTTGGTCACCTTTGTTCAGAGTATGCTGCAGTATGTCACCCTGAGAATACCTCGACAACACCCATCAGCTCGATCCCCAAGAGTCAACACATACCCTTCACTCCTTAAAAGCTATGATCCTCTCACCTACCAGTCAGTTCCCTACGCTGCCAGGTCAACCATGTCATCATGCTCTGAACAAAGGAAGTTTGATTCTAACCACTCTATCACCCCAGTTACTTTCCATCCCCAAAGTATGTCAGTCCTACCATCAGCACTACCACACTTCAGTCCTACACCTCGTGCTCCTATCAAGGAAACATCATTGCCTTGTTAGTTGTTGGTCTCCCTCTGTTGACGACAACCAAGTTTATTCAAGAGGATAGACCTAGAGGTCCCTGTTTCTTGGACTCATCACCATTTAGGATGAGTGCCTACAAATCATTTCGAGAGGAGTCCTCAATACCTCTCCAAATGGTTGTTTCTCACATGCTCAACTTCAACACCTTGATTGCATCATTGAGACTCGCAGAGGGTATTGGTCCGTTGAGTTATTAGTCGAAGACCCCAGATACCACCTGACTCTTCCACATTTGAGAGTCTACTTATGAAAACAACCAGTTAGATTTTTTCTATAGATATCCGGGTTGTGCATGGCGACATTATTCGAATGTACCCCAATTTTATACTCCCTCGAGTATACAGTTACATATATTTCCCAGAGATGGCTCACAGTCATTGAGTCTCTACAGATGTTGGACACCTTCACTTTCAGCAGTTCATCAACCCTTCTGAGACCTTATTCAGAATGGTTGACGCTTTATTCCAGTGTATCAGTTATTAAGATTAGTCGTGTAATGATCATGAGTACATCCCAAAATGATGTCCCCTCTGGACAATTATGATGTACCAGCAGATTTTTTATGTATTTTTCAGGTCCCCCTTCTTGGGACTAATTGTTATGTATATGTCTTGATACGAGCATGGGTATGTCCGCCTCGTTCATTATCAGAGATTATTCCTCATTCATATTGAGGCCATGTAATATTGTTTATTTTTGCAGCTTCCAAGGCCCGTGGATCTAGTCTCCAATCGGTCTCTTCTCTTCCCCAAACCCCAGAAAAAAGACAAAAGAACTATGATGTCTATCGGCCATATGATGAGCTCCTACCCTCACACATCAGGGGACAATCTGTTAACACCCAAAAAGTGCTCACTAGCTCATTTCCTTATTCATATGACCCATTTGTCCACTTTTTCACCATTTGAGCCTCTAAAGCCACCAAAAGGTCACCAAAAGACCTTAATGCACCCCTTTTTCCACTCAAAATGAATATTTTTCCTCAAAAAGCATAAAAAACCCTAAAAAAGGGTCCAAAATTCCCAAAAATATTAAAAAGGGAAAAAAAATATTAAAAATATTCAAAAAAGGAAAAAGGAGGGAAAAAGTACCTAAACCATGTTGGTCAATACCATTTGTTTCCTCAAAACCATGATGGTATTCCCCACCACCAAAAACTATAAAAAGGTGGTAGGGGCTCCTCACTTTCCATCCATCCATCTTCCTATCCTCATGCTATCAAAATCTCCCATGAGCTTTTGACCATTGTAGCTATCTTGGAGAAGAGACCTTTGGAGCTTGGAGCTATTCACCTTGGAAGTTGCTCAACAATCTTCACCACTTGGAGGTATTATTATTGCAAGCACTTGCTTGGCCCTATTCTTAATACAAAATCATTTTTTACATATTGTCAATTGTTTTGCTTTTCATAATATTTCCATTGTTTGCTTATCTATTTCACATAGATCCATGATTAATATAGTTTAAAGTAGTTTGTTGTTTATTTCTATTGAGACTGCTGCTACTAGTTAGCAGGTGCCCATTGCACTAAGCTTGGTTGCAAAACCAAGCCAACAATAGTATTAACATTATACTAATGAATGAATGATTATGTATGAGATCTCGAGGATAACACAATGATGATACTAGTAAGCATGCATAGTGATTGACGATGGATATAAGTTCAAGGACAGGTAATCCAGGAAGCAAAGATCAAGAGGGAGCACACTCTAATAGTTCCTACAAGGAAACAAAGATTGAGAGAGAGTCCACCCAACAAACAAACAAAGATAAGTATTTGAATTGTTATTTCTTGTATATTTGGTTGTTTAAATAATACTGTTCAAAGATGTATATACTTATGTTCCTAGACTTAAGTTGTGTATTATGCATATTACAATAATTGCATTAATGAACATTATACTACTAATATGCATGTAATGGGTAAGTGGCCTATGGAACTGTACAACATTCCATTGCTACTTACCTAGAATGAAACCTCTTTGCTGACATGTTGGGAGTTGTGCACACTCTTAACAATGTTCTGGTAGAGATTGGAAGGCATCTAGAAAGTTACGGGATATGGATAAAAGTTGTATGGAAGCATTGGCTAAAATAATTGCATGACTGTATGACATATTTCTTTATGTGTAAGAACTTGTTTTGAAAACTATGAGATTTTTCTAATCATGCAATTTAACTTGTTTTTGTAGGAAAGATCATATACAAGTACCTACAAAAGAATGACTACAACATTTGTTCAACAAAAAATCTATCTATTGAAGAATCTGAAGTTCCCAGGATCTGGGATGATGTAATCATGCCATGATCTGTCGATCATGAAGAATGATGTTTGGGATGTGGTCCCAAGACCATAAGGAAAGTCTATTGTGACTTCTAAGTGGATTTATAAGATCAAGCATGTTGCAGATGGAAGCATAGAGAAATATAAAGCAAGTGATGAAATGGAAGATACACCAAATGGATGTCAAGATAGCCTTCTTGAATGGTGTAGTCGAGGAGGAAGAGGAGCAGCAACTTGGTTTTGAGACACATGACAGAGAGACATATATGTGCAGGTTGAAGAAAGCCTTGTATGGCTTAAAGCAGTCTCCTAGGACTTGGTATGGTAGGATATACAGTTTCTATCCAGTTCGGGATTTACCATGAGTAAAGCGGATTCCAACCTTTACTACAAGGTTGAGGAAGGAAATCCTGTGATACTCTTATTGTATGTGGATGACCTGTTTGTAATAGGAGAGGATAGATTTATTGCCGACATGAAGAGGAAGCTTGCGACCGAGTTCTAGATGAAGGACTTGGGGACGATGCACTATTTTCTAGGCATGGAGGTGTGGCAGAGTGTAGATGGGATCTTCCTTGGACAAGGGAAGTATGCAGTAGAGATCCTAAAGCAGTTGGGGATGATGGATTGCAATGCCATGGCTACACCTATGGAATCGAACCTGAAGCTTCTGTGTGATGCTTCATCTAATCCGGTTGATGTCACAGTGTATCGTCAGATGATTGGGTCCTTAATGTACCTGACGAACACTAGACCAAATATTTTCTTTGCGGTGAACACATTGAGCCAGTTCCTGATGGATCCGAGAAGTGTTCACCTGGTTGCTGTAAAGCATATTCTAAGGTACCTAAAGGGTACAATTAATTATGGGCTCAAGTATGATGCGAATAAAAAGTTTAACCTAGAGGGTTATGTTGATTCAGATTGGGCAGGCAGTGATGCAGATAGGAAGAGCACTTCTGGGTGCTGCTTCAGTATGGGATCAGGTGTGATCCTTGGGTTTAGCAGAAAGCAGTCCTGCATATTAGTAAGTACAGTTGAAGTAAAGTATGTTGTAGCTTCTTCAGCTAGTTGTGAGGCAGTATGGCTCCAGAAGCTACTGTTTGAGTTATTTGATCTGCCACTGGAGGCTACCGGTATCTTTCATGATAACCAGAGTGGTGTGAAGTTGTCTGTGAATCCATTGTTCCATGACAGGTCGAAGCACATTGAGATCAAATATCACTACATCAGGGATATGGTGCAGAGAGGAGTAGTGAAGCTCCTGTATGTTGTGACAGATGAGGAGGTTGCAGATGTGTTGATGAAACCACTAGCCAGAGTGAAGTTTGAGTACTTCAGAGAGAGGCTTGGTGTTCTTCATATTGACGACACTCTGAGGAAGAAGTGATGGACACATTTGTAGGAGCCATTTCGAGCATGGTGAGAGGAGGATCCTTCCCATGGTTGTGGATGTAAGCGCTAGATGATGAGGATCAGGACGATGCTCCAGTTACTGCTCTATATGCATCATGTTGGAGGCTTGTTATGATCACTTGGATCATGTATATGTATATGCATCATGTTGGATTCTTGTTATGATCAGTTGGATCATGTATATGTATATGCATCATGTTGGATGCTTGTTATGATCACTTGGATCATGTATATGTATATGCATCATATTAGATGCTTGTTATGATTAGGTGGATAATGTATTTGTATATGCATCAGGTGGATACATTGCATGATCAAGTAGATCATGTATGTTGATATGTATCAGGTGGATACATTATGAGATCAGGTGGATACATTGTATTGATCAGGTAGATCATGTATGATGATATGTATCAGGTAGATACTATGTATGCATAAGGTGGATGCATTGTATGATCAGGATGACCATGGATGATGAGCTTCAGGATGTTGCTCCAGATGATACGCATCAAGATGATGCTATGATGATGATCGGGATGATCATATGTGATGATATGTATTAGGTGGATACATTACATAATCCATTGGATTATGTGTGCTGAGTTTCGAAGACACGGATGCACATGAGACATTCTCTCATGGTGGTAGGTGTGTACTCCCATGGTACAGATATAAGGGTTGGGGCCATTCCGACATGGTTGAAGTGTGTCTTCCCATGGTCATTGATGTAAGAGCTATGCCATTCGAGCATGGTTGAAGTGTGTCTTCCCATGGTTGTGATATAAGTGTTGTGCCATTCCTAGCATGGTTGAAGTGTGTCTTCCCATGGCTATGTATATAGGTGCAATGCCATTCTCGCATGGTTGAAGTGTGTCTTCCCATGGCATAGATATAAGTTCTGAGCCTTTCACAGATGGTTGAAGTGTGTCTTCCCATGCCAGTAAATGTAAGTGTTGTGTGATGTGCATCTGGGTTCTGCTTCGTGAACGATGTTATGATTAGTACAATCATGAGTATCAGGATGATACTTTGTGGCCATGAACAGGTTGTGCTTGGGAGGACATGTAAGACTCGGGAGATCCGATAGTTTGGGTTGTGTTCCCGTAATAAGTCCTGGGATGCTCTTTCGAGGGTTTTTCCTATGGCATGTAATGTGACCTGGGAGATCCAATAGGTTGGGTTGTGTGCCCATAATAAGTCCTGGGATGTTCTTTCAAGGTTGTGCCATGACCACATATAAGACCTGGGAGATCTGATAGGTTGGGATGTGTACCCGTAATAAGTCCTGGGATGCTCTTACGAGGGTTTGTGGTGGACCACATGTAAGATGTGGGAGATCTGATAGGTTGGGCTGTGTGCCCGTAATAAGTACTAGGATGCTCTTACGAGGGTTTGTGGTGGACCACATGTAAGACATGGGAGATCCGATAGGTTGGGTTGTGTGCCCGTAATAAGTCCTGGGATGCTCTTACGAGGATTTGTGATTGAGGTCACATGTAAGACCTGGGAGATCCGATAGGTCGGGCTGTGTGCCCGTAATAATTCTTGGGATGCTCTTGCGAGGGTTTTTGATGCATGTAATAAGTCCTGAGGATTCCACAGTATAGCCAGTGATGATGAAGACCTGCAGGTGGTGGGCCTACATCCAGTATGAATAAGGACATGCTTTGTAGAACTTTCTATGATGAGTAGATCAAAGATTGATTGAAATAACAGCATCCGTGACGATGACGATGATTTGATGGCGATGATCTAGTGACGATGATCCAGAGAAGAAGACTTGTGCTAGTAGATCTGTGTCAAGAAATACCTTCCTAGTTAAGAGGGAGTGTTGATGTATATGTAACTTCGGAATGTATTTCACATATGTATATTGTATTCCTTTAGAGATTTTATTATTCCTCTATACGGAAGTGTCGTCATTTATATTGTATGTGTCGTAACTTATACTTGATGGGTAATTAGACCACCTTGATGGGGTCGGCCCTGTGTAAGTCATGTGGGTCAAAGGGTTATTAGACCACCCTATTGGGGCTCATCCCTGTCAGCATTATGTTATGTAGTTAAGCTGAGGCCGACCTAGTAAGGTTATTAGGCAAGTCAAGTCAAGTGTAAATAAAGTGTGGGAGGCACTCTATTTGATCACTCACTTTCTCACTTATGCACTCATTTGAGAGTGGCGCACTAGTGGAGGAGGAGAAGCTACTGCTAGGAGACTATCTCTTATGCTTGGGTTTTGTATCATTGCTCTATTTACCTCTGAGGAAGTTATTGGGGTTTTTTACCTTTATGGTTTTCTGTAATGTCCCCACCCTTCGACCTAATTCGAGGAAGGGAACACGTTGCCAATCTATGGGGATTTTCATAAAACTCATCCCACTCATCAGATTCATAAAACCAAAAACACATGTGCAGGTGTATAATCCAAATAAACACAGTAGAAGTAAGATCCACTACATCCATATACAACATGCATTACTCTTCATAAGCATAACAGTCAATAATGAAATGACATTGCAGAATTAAATACACATAAGAATATACTCATCTTCATTGTGCAATTGTCCCAAACAACTAAATATGTCACTGCAGTGTTCCACCCAACCATAGTCTAGTTGTGTTCATCAATCTCTCAGCACAACTGCCACCCCCGAGCTGGGCATGATTCTTACAAGGAAAAGGGGACATTCACTCACTCATAGCCAATTAATCATTTCATCTGAGCCAAGCCAGTCCACAGCTGGGTTTATCAAGCTACATTTGAACATGGATGCTTTTCCTCAAGCTCAAGCCAAAGTGACAGATTTACGAACATGATGGCCATGGGTTTTCCCCAAATCGTTTCCATCCAAAAATGAATTGTGGGATGGGGAAAAACCTTCATAGGGAGGAAAAATGTTTTCTCCCCAACTCTCTAAGCATTTAACAACAAAAACAGTCTCTATGGAACCCCAATTCGATTCTCCTTCTTCCCCACTAGTATGCAACACAAAAACGCCCTTCCCTAACTAGGAGAATGAAGGAAAACACAGCAAAACCATGGAGGAAAATGCCCAGGTAGCTCCAAACTCATGAGGGAGAGAAATTGGTTGATGGATAATGGCATGGGGAGAAATTCATGGTTGTTTTCTTGCCCAAGAAGAAAAACATGATTTCCCATGTAGGGTGGCTTTCCCATACCCGAATTTGGATAGCCATACCTCCCATTCCCCAAGGAATTAACTACCTCAACTAACTCTTGGGAGAAATCAATGATTGGATACAAAATTCAACATGGGTAGTTGAGGGTTTGATGGGTTCTCTCATTGACACTTGGCTTGAATTGATTGGCTCAAGGGTTTGAATGTTTTCCCTCACAATTCCTTGTAAAATCATGCCCCCATCTCTTGTTGCATTGCATAGCTAGTTGTGGGTATACTATTAAAATGTATATTTACATGATGTTTGAAATTCAAATGTGCCTGGCTAGAATGCAAACCATATGCATCAATAAATTAATGGCGGGGCTTTGGCCTTGAGCTCCTCACCATGATTTTATAACAATATTACATCAATTACGATTTTAATACCATGGGGTCAAACTGGGGACATTACATTTTCCCCAAGGAAACTCTGTGTGTCTATTGTCTCTAGTGATTGCTTCTTGTGATTGATATGTTGTACATGTTATTCTCTTAGTTAAGATCCTATATCATATTTAATTGATGCTCAAAAATTAACACTAAATGCTATTATCCTTATATTGGAAAATAGTCTAGTTTAACTTAATGTCGTAAGTGGTCCTTATTTAACTCTTTTGACTTCTTGATGATATACAATCCAGTTATAAAATTTGTACTGAGTATTAAGGTGAACTTGCAATATATTTCATCTCTATGTTAAAAGTATTCCATGCGTGAGATGCCTTCTTCTATATATTATGGTGAAGTTTGTGTATACTATACTCATGCTTATTTGATCTCTATTTTGTATATAAATGGATAATATAAAAACACTACGTTGTATGATTTATATGTAAATCCTAAAGTAAATAGATCCTTAATATTGTATAAATATGTGCATAAAAGTGTTGACATGAAATGAACATGGAATATAAAAATATTGATAAGATAATTCCATATACAACTAGATATTAGAACAATGATAATTACTTGTAACAAAATTTACAAACTGTTTTGAATAGGTAAATAGAAGAAGCTAAAATACATAGACAAGCAAATCAAATCTGAAGGTCGTTGTTCCTCCCAACCAACTTACAGAACAACCAAATTAATTTCTTTGGAACCCCTAAGCCTCTTTGTTGAAGCACAAGGACAAAGACTAACAAATACTTGATTTCCAACTCTCAAGTCTTAACTCAAACAGTTCCTTTCCCCTTCCATCCATAATCCTCCTTCTCATTTGATGGATTCTCATTTTATACCTTTTCCTAGGAGTTAGTTCATTTATGACTCACCTGCTCCATTTCCTCAAACTTGAGTTCGACCTGATTTTTAGGGAGGATGTGTCCTGCATCTTGTTGAGTTATTTAATACTCTATCCCACCACTTGGGATTTTTATTCAACACTTGTCATTCCTCCTTGTGGGTCAACAAACACTCTTTCAACAACTTCATTCAAATTGGATTCCCTTTTTTACTAATTAATAATAATAATTATCGAAAAATTCTTTTACATGTTTCTTTGACCACACTTGGTCAAAATAATAAAATAAAATAATAACATAAAGTATTTAAAATTCATTTGGGTTCTTTGGTGTATTACATACACCTCCCCTTTCAATTAACACTGTCCTTGGTGTTACTTAAGTTTCTTCCAAGTCCTCTTGAAAAAGAATTGGATATTCCTCCCGTATATTTCTTTCTAATTCCCATGTAGCCTCTTTTGGGCTAAGGTACATCCACTACACTTTTACTTGTCCTGTGATACGGTTCTGGAGAATACTTTCTCTCCCGTTGAGAATAAATTTGGGTTCCACTTGGAATTCTCCTTTGGGTTCCACCTGAATAACATTCCAATCAACCACATGAGTATCATCATGAACATATCTTTTTAATAATGGAACATGAAAAACATTATGTGCTGTTACCATAGGTGGTAGTGGCAACGGGTAGGCTACTGGTCCAATCCTTGCTAAGATTTTAAAAGGCTCACAATACATGGGTCCCAATTTTGCACATTTTCCCAAGCTTAAGGAAATTTTTATGGGTTTGACTTTCAAATATACATGATCTCCAACCTGGAATTCTCTTTGAGTTCTTTTTAAATCTGCATAACTTTTTTGTCTATCTTGATCTATCTTCAACTTTTGATGTAGTTGTTTCACTGTTAGTTCCATATCTTTCAATATTTTAGGACTTAACATTAGTCTATCAATTGGACTACTCCAAGAAATTGGAGTGTTATATTTTTTGTCCATAATGTATTTCAAATGGACTCATTTTAGCAGAAGCTTGAAAATGATTATTATATGCAAACTCAACAAGATGTAAATACTCTTCCCATTTACCAGGTTTATCCATTACATACATCCTAAGCATATATTCTAAAATATGATTTATTCTTTTAGTTTGACCATCACTTTTAGGATGAAATGAAGTACTAAAATTTAATTTAGTATCTAAACCTTTTAATAATTCCTTCCAAAAGTTTCCCATGAATTTTGTATCTCTATCAAAAATTACTACTTTTAGTATGCCATGTGATCTAAAAATTTATTTTGTAAAAGTATTAGCAATATGAATAGCCTTATCTGTAGACTTAACAGTTATAAGTGTGCTTATATACTAAGTTTGTCCACAACAACCATAACTGAATCATTATGTTTAACATTTTTAGGTAAACATGTCATAAAATCCATGCTGATAACCTCCCACTTCCATTCTGGAATGGGTAAAAGTTGCACCAATCCAGCTGGATGCTGATGTTCAGTTTTAGCTTCTTGACATTCCCTACATCTAGCTATATATACTGCTACTTCATTTTTCATATTAGGACAAAAGAATTATTTTCTTATCATAGTAATCACTTTTTGATATCTAGGATGCGCTGGATATGGTATTTTATGCATTTCATTCATGATCAATGATTTAATTTCTTCTGAATTAGGTACATATAATCTGTCTTTACATACCACTAACTCTTTGATGTTCAAGTTGAACTCTGTTTTTACATGATTTGTCTTATTTTCTGTTGTCTTTTCTTTTAATTTTTTATATTCCTTATTAAATTTTGTTGTTGTTCCAATTTTATCTTCTGAATCTGTTTTGAAGCTGCTACTTGTATTTACATACATCATATTTGCATGATGACTTAAAGGATATGCGACTTTGTTTTCCTTTTATATGTTTAATTTTGAAATCATATTCACTTAAAAACAATAACCACCTATCTTGCATGGAATTTAAAGTTTGTTAGTCAAATAAGTATTTTAAAGAGATCTTATCAAACATTAACAAAAATATTCTCCCTATAAGATAGTGTCGCTGCATCTTAAGGGCATGAATGATAGTAGCTAACTCTAGGTCATGAGTAGCATAATTCTTTTCATGTTCTTTAAGTTTCTTAGCTGCATATGCTATGACATAACATTCTTTCATTAATAATCTCCCTAGACCCTCTTTACAAGCATCCGTACATATAACAAAATATTTATACGGATCAACAATTTTTAGGATAGGATCTATCGTTAATAAATATTTTAATTTATTAAAAATGTTTTCACATTTTTCGTTTGAATCAAATTTCTTTCCCTTATTTTGTAATGACGTGATAGGATATGCAATCTTAGAAAATCCTTCAATGAATTTTCGATAATAGCTAGTAATCCCCATGAAAGATATTATATCAGATACGTCTTTAGGGACAAGCCATTCCATTATAGCTTTAGTTTTATCAAGGTCCATTGATATACCTTACTTAGAAATTACATGTCCCAAATATTGAATTCTATCTTTAAAGAAATCACATTTGCTAAACTTACCAAATAGTTCTTGTTCTCTTAATACTTCTAACACTATTTTTAAGTGTTCTTTATTATCTTGTTCATTTTTGGAATAGATTAATATGTCGACGATAACGACAACTACAAATTTATCTAAATACTTACTTAATATACTTTTCATTAAACACATAAAATAAGTTGGAGCATTCGTAAACTCGAAGGGCATTACGGAAATTCATAATGACCATATTTGGTTCTAAAAGTTGTTTTGAAAATATCTTCATCTTTAACCTGGACTTCATGATATCCACATCTCAAGTCTATTTTAGAGAATATCATCGCTCCTCGAAATTCATCTTCTAAGTCATCAATATGAGGTAGAGGATATTTTTTTTAATAGTCATTTTAATTAGTTTTTGATAATCTATACATAACTGTAAAGTACCATCCTTTTTTTCTACGAACAATATCGGTGCTACCCATGGAGAAACACTTGGCCGAATGTACTTTTTATCTATTAATTCTTGTATTTGTGATTTTAATTCATTAAGTTCTAAGATATTCATCTTATATGGAGCTTTTGAGGCTAGTACCTCTCTCGGCATGAAGTCAATAGTGAAATCTATTTCTTGTTTTGGAAGTAATCCAAAAATTTCTTCCAGAAATAGGCCCCTATAATAATTTAAGACTGATATATCATCTATCTTAACTTCATTATTTTTATCCCTGACAGCAATTATAAGAAAAACCAATACCTTGCAACGTTTACAAACAATCCTTTTCATTTGTAAAGCGGATATTTCTCTAATAGTAGTCTTCCTTGGGATTCCTTTTACTACAATAGTATTACTTTCTTCATCTATGCATGAGAAGGTTTTATCATAATAGTTTAAAATTACTCTATGCTTCTCTAACCAGTTCATTCTTATCAACATATCATAATATTGTTGGCACTTTGATTCGGTTGTCATTGATGGTTGGAAAGCAGCGACTGAGTTTTTAAATACAAGAAAAGAATGTTGTTAGACAAGTTGTGGCTTAGACAGCTGTGACTTAGACGAGCTATAACTCAGACAGTTGTGACTCAGCAACTCAGACAGCTGTGACTCAGACAAGCTGTGACTCAGACGGCTGCGACTCAGACGACCGTGACTCAGATGGATGAGACTCAAACGACCGTGACTCAGATAAGAACATAGTGATTTGCGTCTCAATTTGTGGGAAGCTGGAGATGAATCTCGACTACAGTTTGAGCTATACAAGTGGTTCTCTAAACATGTAATTCTCAGATTTACTGCTACGGCCGGTTTTTTATAAATTAGCAATTGGTTGAAACAGTTGTGACTCAAACAACCGTGACTCAAACAAGCTGTGACTCACAAACATATTTTTAATTAGTTAGTTACAGCGTGTAAACTCTGGCATTCAAAGAGACAGTTAAAATGTTAGTTACAATGTGTAAATTCTGGAAGTTAAAGAGACAGTTTCAGTTTTAGAATTGGTATATCTGGAATTTAAAGAGACCGAGGCATATAACTTCAGTATCTATAAAAAAACAATTGATGAGAACAAAATTAATGTGAGATTTGAGAGGATGAAGAGGAGTGGTTGCTGATGAAGCTGGGATTCGAAGAAAACATTTCAGAACAGAAATGTATGTCTTGATTTAATGAAGAGCAAAATGCCCAGAAACTCAAGCTGTAGCAACACAGAACAAAAAATGAAAAGGGTATGTACTGATATATTTGAATCAGTGTGATATAATTGACTGAAAAATTCTTAACAATTCAGAAGAAAAATGTGTGGCTCGATTTAATGAAAAATAGAATGCCCAGAAACCAAAGCTGTAGCAGCGCGGAACAAAAAAATAAAATGAAAAGCGTATGTATTGATTTATTTGAACTAGTGTGACATAATCGACTGAAAAATTCTTGCTAGGGTGGAAGGGAGGTGCTAGGGAGGATTGTTGTCCTCATATTTCATTGGGTGCTGAAGAAGAAGAGTTGGTGCTCTTTTACAAGTGGGTAATTGTAATTCGAAGGTTGTAGCCTCATTTGAGTAGAAGCTTAAAGATAAAAATGATGTACAGAAGTTGAAGCTTTCCTGACATCCTAAGAAGAAGAGGTTTTTTCCCTTTATGGGTTTCCTCATGAAAAATCTGTGTCTATGTGTATATTTGTGTGATTGAATGATTATACTGTGCCTATATATTAAATCTACTGCAATGAACTCTCTGCTGTTAAAAGAATGAATGTAAAGGTTGTGATAACACCCTGACTGCTATACGATATCAAGGAAAATATTTTTTAAGATTATTAATTAACCGATTCACCCCCCCCTCTCAGTTAATTGATACTTTCAACAATTGGTATCAGAGCCAGACCCTTTATGTTGTGATATTGTAACTTCAAAGAATATTATAATTTGTACTTTATTATTCTGGAGATGTTTCATTCCTTCGTGAAGATATTATTGTATATCCGGAGATGTTTATTCCTCCGTCGGAATGTTGTAACTTGGGTTATTAGACTTCCCTATTAGGGGTCGGCCCTATATGTGTTATGTGGGTCAAAGGGTTATTAGACCACCCTAGAGGGGTCGGCCCAGTCAGTCGTAGTGGGGTATTTAACCCATTGGTTAAATACGAGCCTACATGTCTTGTGTAAAAGAAAAGTCGAAGTAGTGTATAAATAGAGGAGGTGTATTCCTCATTTAACACACACACTCACTCACTTGAGAGTGGCGCACTTGTGGAGGAGAGGTCTACTATGGAGAAGGAGGAGCTTATGCTCAGTGTTTGCATCTTTGTATATTGCTGGTCATCTATATTGAGGAAGCTTTGCTGGGTTTTCTACCCCATGAGGGTTTCCCAGGATAAATCTGTGTCTCTTGTGTTTATGATGTGCTTGTTGTTTCTTCAGTGATCCTGTATATGCTATTATTGTGAAATGGAATGTAATGCTGCTATTTTCTGTCTTAGCATATTAAATCTTAACACTTTAGTCTAAGGAAGATCTGATAAGCTTAAACATGGCAAGTCATGATGGTTCAACCAATACATCTCTTCTGTTTGATGGAACAAATTTTTCCTTTTGGAAGGTTAGAATGAGAACATACCTAATGTCTTTAGGTGTTGATGTTTGGGAAGTGGTAGAAACTGGATATACAAAGCCTGTTGTTCTAGCTTCCAAAGATGATAAGCTAGAATTTAGTTTTAATGCAAAGGCAATGAATGCCATTCTGAGTGGTCTTTCTGAATCTGAATTTGTAAAGGTAATGCATCTTGATTCTGCCAAAGAAATGTGGTATAAACTCATTAGTAGCTATGAAGGAAATGAAAAAGTAAAATATGCCAAACTTCAAACTTACAGACTGAATTTTGAACAGCTAAAGATGAATGAGGATGAGTCTGTTAGTAAATATTTTTTGAGAATTGAAGAGCTTGTGAATGCCATGAAGGGTCTTGGTGAGAAGATTAAAGAAGCTCCTCTAGTTCAAAAGGTTTTGAGATCTCTACCTGATAAGTTCAATCCAAAAGTCTCTGCAATAGAAGAAATGAGTGATCTGAAAAATTTATCTAGTGCTCAACTTCTAGGAACTTTAACTGCCTATGAAATGAGAATCAGTAAAGATAAAGCTACCATCAGAGAAGCATATTTTAAAGCAAACAAACTGATAGAATCTGAAATGGAAGAGATTGAGGCAAAATTCGTAAGAAGACTGAAAACTGGATCAGGAAAATATAAAGGGAAGTTTCCTTTTAAATGTTTCAATTGTGGTAAGGTAGGGCACTTTGCATCTAAATGTCCTTATAAAGAAAAAGGTTAGAATTCTATTGATGAAGAGAAACATACATTTAGAAGATACAATAAAAATAATAACTACAAAAAGAAAAGTTTATGTGCAAATGATATTGACCTCTCAGAAGTTTTAGACAGTTAGTCATCTTGTGAAGATAAAATGAATGATTTTGTGCTTATGGCCATAGAAGATCTTGAAGATGATGGAAGCGATATAAATGATAAAATGCTATTGTTGATATGGAAGGTGAGTTGATTAGTGCTTTGGAAGAAATTGACAGACTCAGATTAAAGAAGAGGAAACAAAAACAGTTGTTAGTGCAGTATGAAAAGAATGCTAAAGAACCGAGTACAGACTGTAGCTTGTTAAAGATAGAACTATAAGAAACAAAGAAAGTAAATGATGTTCTAAAAGAACATTTATCACAGAAAAAGATGAGATGTGAAGCATTAGAGGAAGAAGTTGTAAAATTCAGAAAAGAATTGGAAAAATTTCAATCTCTCTATCATCAAAACTTGCCAAGTATTAAAGAAGTAGAAGAACTAAATAACATTCTGAATAAACAAAGATCTCCTTTGATCAAGACTGGTTTAGGTTATGAAGAAGGGAGTAGCAGTTTGTCAGAAAACAAAGAAACAACTAAGGTAATTAACTTTCAGAATAGCAATCAGTCAGAATATACAAAGTCAACAAGTTTCATCAAAACTGAAGATAATAAAGACAAAAGGAAAGTTAATCTAATGAGTGGAAAAGATGATATAACTACTGGTCTACAGTTAAGAAGACATGAAAAAGAATTAAAGAACAGAATGACATGGCCATGTATTCCAAGAAGACAGTCAAGATTCAATTATCAAAATTTTTTCAATGGATACTGTTATTGTTGTTCTGATTTTGGTCATAAAGTTGGAAATTGTGTTTTTCACTTTAGAAACATAGAATGAAGAATGTTTAACAGTAATCAAGTGCTGCAACATAAAGATAAACAATCAATGAGAAAACAAGAGTATCATACTACACCTTTTCAAGCAAGAAGAAGAGATTATGCTAGAAATATAAATTCTTTTGAGTCTTTGTACAATCAACCAGAATGCTATATTTGTCATAATTTTGGACACAAGGCCATAGGATGTCATTTAAATAATTATGAATCAGATTCAAGAATAGATTTTTCTTTTTAAAAGGCTAAAGTATAGAGGAAGAAAGAAAACAACCAGTGTGGATTAGTGCTTTCTGCTAAAAAACAAAAGGACCCCTGGTATATTGACAGTGGTTGTTCCGAGCACATGACTGGAGATAAAGGTAAATTTCTATCTCTGAGTGAACACAAATCAAAAGATGTAACTTTTGGAAATGATGCTCTAGGGAAAATCAAAGGCAAAGGATTGGTACATCTAACTGGTAAAGGAAAATATGACGATGTATTATTTGTGGATGGATTGAAGCATAATCTTCTTAGTGTCAGTCAGGTATGTGATAGGGAATGTGAAGTTGTATTCAATTATAAAGAATGCAAAATAAAATTTGTATCTTCAGGACAATTGGTTGCCAAAGGTATAAGAACAGAAAATAATGTCTATGTTTTGAAAGAAGATAAGGAAGAGTGTCATATAAGCAAGTATGATGAGAGTTGGTTATGGCATAGAAGGCTTGGACATTTGAGTTTTGATCATTTAATCAAACTTAGGAACAATGAAGATGTAAAATATTTTCCTAAGATTTCAAAACCATATGATGCTGTATGTACACCTTGTCAAATGGGAAAATTGATTCGAACTCAGTTTAAATCTAAGAGCTTCACATTAACAGATAAAACTCTTCAATTAGTACATATGGATTTATGTGGACCATTAAGAAAGGAAGGAATAGGTAAAGAAAACTATTTTATGTTGGTTATTGATGATTACTCTAGACTAACATGGGTTGCTTTCTTGAAAGAAAAATCCGAAGCATTTGAAAAATTCAAAGTATATAAAGCTTTGACTGAGAATCAAACAGGAAACAGATTAAAAGCAGTAAGATCTGATAGAGGAGGAGAGTTTTGCTCAAGGGACTTCAAAGAATTATGTGATGAACAAGGAATCAAAAGAGAATATACAATTTCAGGCACTCCACAACAAAATGGAGTAGTTGAGAGACAGAATAGATCAGTTCAACAGATGGCAAGGTCAATGACGAATGAAAGAAATATTTCTCAGACATTCTGGGTAGACTCAATTCACACAGTTGTTCATGTTCTTAATAAAGCTCACTTAAGGCCTAACAGTGATAAAAATCCTTATGAATTGTGGTTTGGGAGACCTGCTTCAATCAAGCATTTTAAAGTTTTTGGAAGTAAATGTTATATCAAAAACAATGATGAACATCTTGGAAAATATGATGATAGGGATGATGAAGGTATCTTTCTGGGGTATGCTACAAATAGTCAAGGATACAGATGTTACAATAAGAGGTCATGTAAAATGGTTGACAACATTGACATTAAGATTGATGAAGGTATGCCTGTAAAAGATATTCAGATAAACAATGTTGATATAGAAGATGCAGCTGAAGACGAAGAAGGACAGGTCCAAGAGTCAGAAAAGGAAGACTCTGAGTCAAAAAATGAAAGTACAGGTACACAACAACAACCAGTAAATCCTTCTTCAAGAATTATTCAAAAGAATCATCCTGAAAGTCAAATTATTGGCAACAAGAATGAAGGTGTTCAGAGAAGAAGTAAGTTACTTAAGAATTCAAAACAGTCTCACATTGCCTTTTTATCTGTCATAGAACCCAAGAATTTTAATGAAGCCAATGAAGATGAAGATTGGATAAAAGCTATGAATGAAGAGGTTGATCAGATTGAAAAGAATAATACTTGGGAACTTGTTCCTAGGCCAACAAACAAGAATGTCATTGGGTCCAAATGGGTGTTTAAGAATAAAATGAACGACTAAGGAAAAATTGTCAGGAATAAAGCTAGATTGATCTGTAAAGGATATGATCAAGTTGAAGGACAATATTTTGATGAAACCTTTGCACCTGTGGCAAGAATGGAAGCTATCA
Organism: Larix kaempferi; assembly: GCA_027924585.1. NCBI lineage: Eukaryota > Viridiplantae > Streptophyta > Pinopsida > Pinales > Pinaceae > Larix > Larix kaempferi. The sequence continues at coordinate 1,549,383 of BSBM01001112.1, read as the reverse complement.
GAATATTTCTTGCTTATGCCTATCACAAGAAGTTCAAAATTTATCAGATGGATGTCAAGTCAGCATTTCTCAATGGAGATTTAGAAGAATAAGTTTATATGGAACAACCTGAGGGATTCTCTCTAACAAACAATCCTGATCATGTCTGCAAATTGAAGAAACCTTTATATGGATTGAAACAAGCGCCAAGAGCATGGTACTATAGATTAGATAAATATTTACAAGAGAAAGGATTCAAGAAAGGCAATGTTGATAGTAATATGTATATCAAAACAGAAGGTGATGACTTATTAGTTGTTTTGGTTTATGTTGACGATATCATTTTTGGATGTACTAATGCTTCTTCTATTCAATGGTTTTCTAATGCTATGCAATCTGAGTTTGAAATGTCCATGATTGGAGAACTGTCATACTTTCTTCGTCTTCAAAATACTCAGAGTTCTGAAGGACTATTTATCTCTCAAAATAAATATCTACAAGAGATGTTGAAGAAATTTTAGATGGAGGATTCTTCACCTGTTAGTTCCCCTATGATTGTTGGCTGCAAGCTTAGCAAAGATGATATTTCACCAGATGTTGATCAAAGAACATATAGGTCAATGATAGGAATTCTTTTGTACATTACTGCAACTCGTCCTGATATTATGCATGCTGTTGGAATGGTAGGAAGATTTCAGTCTGCTCCCAAACAAAGTCACTTGGTAGCTGTGAAGTGAATTTTCAAATACTTGAAAGGCACAATGACTTATGGTCTCTGGTATCTTAGGAATCAAAACTTCAGTTGATTGCATATTCAGATGCTGACTAGGCAAACTGTCTGGATGAAAGAAAGAGCACTAGTGGAGGTGCATTCTTCTTAGGAGATTCATTAGTAGCATGGATGAGTAAAAAGCAAGGTTCTATCTCTCTATCTACTACTGAGGCTGAATACATAGTTGTTGCAACATGCTAGACACAGGTATTATGGATGATACAAACTCTTGTTGATTTGGAGGTGAAATATTCTGAACCTATTCCTATTCACTGTGATAACACAAGTGCCATTAGTGTGTCAAATAACCCTGTTCTTCATTCCAAGACCAAACATGTTCCAATCAAGTATCATTTTTGAAGGGAGCAGGTTACAAACAGAGTTTTCCAATTACATTTCATTCCTTCTAAAGAACATATTTCTGATATCTTTACTAAACCCTTATCCAAAATCCAGTTTGAATATCTACACCAGAAGTTGGGTGTCATATCTTGTTCCAACTAACTTGTTCACTTTGGCAGGGGGAGTTTGTGCTCATTGCATATCTGATGTAATTATGAGATGGTTCCAAAATGTTTTATTTGTTGATTTCGTAGTTAATATTGATAAGGGAAGATGTATTGTCACGATTTCTTTGACATTGATGTCAAAGGGGGAGAAGTTCAGGTAGTTGCAGATAATAAGCAGTGAGTGCAACATCATAAATTTTAGGTTTCCATCAATGCCAAAGGGGGAGATTGTTGGCACTTTGATTCAGTTGTCATTGATGGTTGGAAAGCAGTGACTGAGTTTTTAAATATAAGAAAAGAATGTTGTTAGACAAGCTGTGACTCAGACACGCTATAACTCAGATAGCTGTGACTTAGACAAGCTATAACTCAAACAACTGTGATTCAGACAAGCTGTGACTCAGCAACTCAGACAAGCTATAACTCAGACAACTGTGACTCAGACAAGCTGTGACTCAGACGGCTGCGACTCAGAGGGCCGTTACTCAGACGGCTGAGACTCAGACGGTCGTGACTCAGATAACAACATAGTGATTCACGTCTCGATTTGCAAGCCGATGGAGATGAATCTCACAAATATGGGACATGGGTTTTGTGCGCAATGGCCTCATTTACTAGACACTAGAGAAAATTGCCAAACAAAGCTACGGTTTGAGCTATACAGGTGCTTCTCTGAACATGTATTTCTCAGATTTACTGTTGCGGCTGGTTTTTGACAAATTAGCAATTGGTTGAAACAACTGTGACTCAAACAACCGTGGTTTAAACAAGCTGCGACTCAAACAACCGTGGTTCAAACAAGCTGCGACTCACAAACATATTTTTAATTAGTTAGTTACAGCGTGTAAACTCTAGAATTCAGAGAGATAGTTAAAATGTCAGTTACAGCATGTAAATTCTGGAAGTTAAAGAGACAGTGTCAGTTTTAGAATTGGTATATCTGGAAGTTAAAGAGACCGAGGCATATAAATTCAGCATCTATAAAAAACAATTAATGAGAACAAAATTAAAGTGAGATTTGAGAGGATGAAGAGGAGTGGTTGTCGATGAAGCTGTGATTCAAAGAAAACATTTCAGAACAGAAATGTATGGCTCGATTTAATGAAGAACAAAATGCCCAGAAACTCAAGTTGTAGCAGCACAGAACAAAAAATGAAAAGGGTATGTACTGATATATTTGAATCAGTGTGATATAATTGACTGGAAAATTACTAACAATTCAGAAGAAAAATGTGTGGCTCGATTTAATGAAAAATAGAATGCCCAGAAACCGAAGCTGTAGCAGCACAAAAAAAAGAAATGAAAAGAGTATGTATTGATTTATATGAACCAATGTGACATAATCGAATGAAAAATTATTTCTATGGTGGAAGGGAGGTACTAGGCAGGATTGTGGTCCTCATATTTCAGTGGGTGTTGAAGAAGAAGAGTTGGTGCTCTTTTACAAATGGGTGCTTGTAATTCGAAGGTTGTAGCCTCATTTGAGTAGAAGCTCAAAGATAAAAATGATGTACAAAAGTTGAAGCTTTCCTAACATCCTATGAAGAAGAGGTTTTTTCCATTTATGGGTTTCCTCATGAAAAATTTGTGTCTATGTGTATATTTGTGTGATTGAATGATTATAGTGTGCCTATATATTAAATCTATTGAAATGAACTTTCTGTTGTTAAAAGAATGAATGTAAAGGTTCTGATAACACCTTGACTGCTATACGATATCAAGGAAAATATTTTTAAAGATTGTATTTAAATCAGCATGCATCTTAAATCCATTCATATTAAATTCACAATCTTTCACAAAACTAGTTACTTTTCGCTTCGTTCCTGTACCAAGTTCAACTAACCAAGAATTTTTGAATTTATTCTATTGTAATTTACACAGCTCTATAATTCTTGGTGAAACATAACATAAAATTGCACCAAGATGAATTAGTATAGAGATTGGTTTATCCTTGAACATACCTTTTATTTGCACCATAGTTGTGTTGGAATATTCTCACCATCATCATTTGTATTTGCATGCATCTAGTCATTAGTATGGTAGTTTCCCCAGCACCTAGAGACTATTTTAAGCCGCATAGAGCCTCTTTTTAGCCATCAACAACCCTCCTACCTATCTAGTGTGCCTTGTTTTCATAATTTGGATTAGAAATATGCCCTACTACAAACTCTTGGATTCCAACAGTCATTTCTTGCATTGATTTCTCATTTCATGAATTTATTGCGCAGTTTAACTACCTGTAGCTTCCAGTTGTCTATATCGGAGTGCTACTTGACTACTGACAGTCCTCATGCCCTCTCCTAGGAGTCTCCTTCCCTACATATGTGCTCACATGGCTCGGATTGACTCAGTTAGACTCATGTTGACTAACATTTGACTATTTGTACTGAGTATTAAGGTGAACTTGCAATATACTTGATCCCTATGTTAAAAGTGTACCATGCATGAGATATAATGCCTTCTTCTATATACTATGGTGAATTCTGTGTATACTATACTCATGCTTATTTGATCTCTATTTTGTATATAAATGGATAATAGAAAAACTCTACCTTGTATCATTTATATGTAAATCCTAAAATAAATAGATCCTTAATATTGTATAAATATGTGCATAAAAGTGTTGACATGAAATGAACATGGAATATAAAAATAGTGATAAGCTAATTCCATATACAACTAGATATTAGAACAATGATAATTAACTGTAAAAACATTTACAAACCGTATTGAATAGGTAAATAGACTTGAGCCTGAAATACTTAGACAATCAAATAAAATTTGAAGGTCGTTGTTCCTCCCAACCAACTTCCAGAACAACCAAATTAATTTCTTTGGAACCCCAAGCCTCTTTGCTGAACCACAAGGAGAAAGACTAATGAATACTTGATTGCCAACTCTGAACTCTTAACTCCAACAGTTCATTTCCCCTTCCATCCAAAATCCTCCTTCTCATTCGATGGATTCTCATTTTATACCTTGGGCTAGGACTTAGTTAATTTATGACCCACCTGCTCAATTTCCTCAAACTTGATTTCGACCTGATTTTTAGGGAGGATGCATCCTGCATCTTGTTGAGTTATTTAATACTCTATCCCGCCACTTGGGATTTTTATTCAACACTTGTCATTCCTCCTTGTGGGTCAACAAACACTCTTTCAACAGCTTCCTTCAGATTGGATTCCCTTGTTTACTAATTAATAATAGTAATTATCCAAAAATTCTTTTACATGTTTCTTTGACCACACTTGGTCAAAATAATAAAATAAAACAATAACATAAAGTATTTAAAATTTATTTGGGTTCTTTGGTGTATTACATACACCTCCCCTTTCAATAAACACTGTCACTGGTGTTACTTAAGTTTCTTCCAAGTCCTCTTCAGAAAGAATTGGATATGCCTCCCGCATGTTTCTTTCTAATTCCCATGTAGCCTCTTATGGGCTAAGGTGCATCCACTTCACTTTTACTTGTCCTATGATACGGTTCCGTAGAATACTTTCTCTCGCATTGAGAATACATTCGGGTTCCACTTGGAATTCTCCTTCGGGTTCCACCTGAATAACATTACAATCAACCACATGAGTATCATCATGAACATATCTTTTTAATAATGAAACATGAAAAACATTATGTACTTTTACCGTAGGCGGTAGTGCCAACTAGTAGGCTATTGGTCCAACCCTTGCTAAAATTTTAAAAGGCTCACAATACATGGGTCCTAATTTTGCACATTTTCCCAAGCTTAAGGAAATTTTTATGGGTTTCACTTTCAAATATACATGATCTCCAACCTCGAACTCTCTTTGAGTTCTTTTTAAATCTGCATAATTGTTTTGTCTATCTTGAGCTATCTTCAAGTTGTGATGTACTTGTTTCACTGTTAGTTCCATATCTTTCAATATTTTAGGACCTAACATTAGTCTATCAATTGGACTACTCCAAGAAATTGGAGTGTTACATTTTCCGTCCATAAAGTATTTCAAATGGACTCATTTTAGCAGAAGCTTGAAAATGATAATGATATGCAAACTCAACAAGATGTAAATACTCTTCCCATTTACCGGGTTTATCCATTACATACATTCTAAGCATATATTCTAAAATATGATTTACTCTTTAGTTTGAACATCAATTTTAGGATGAAATGATGAACTAAAATTTAATTTAGTATCTAAACCTTTTAATAAATCCTTCCAAAACATTCCCATGAATTTTGTATCTCTATCATAAATTACTCTTTTAGTATGCCATGTAATCTAAATATTTATTTCGTAAAAATATCAGCGATATGAATAGCCTTATCTGTAGACTTAACCAGAATAAAGTGTGCCTATTTACTAAGTCTGTCCACAACAACCATAACTGAATCATTATGTTTAACATTTTTAGGTAAACCTGTTATGAAATCCATGCTGATAACCTCCCACTTCCATTCTGGAATGGGTAAAGGCTGCACCAATCCAGCTGGATGCTGATGTTTAGTCTTAGCTTGTTGACATTCCCTACATCTAGCTATATATTCTGCTACTTCATTTTTCATATTAGGACAAAAGAATTATTTTCTTATTATAGTAATCATTTTTTCATATCCAGTATGCCCTAAATATGGTATTTTATGCATTTCATTCATGACCAATGATTTAATTTCTTTTGAATTAGGTACATATAATCCATCTTTACATACCACTAATTCTTTTATGTTCAAGTTGAACTTTGTTTTTACATGATTTGTCTTATTTTATGTTGTCTTTTCTTTTAATTTTTTATATTCCTTATTAAATTTTGTTGTTGTTTGAATTTTATCTTCTGAATCTGTTTTGTACCTACTACTTGTAGTTACATACATCTTATTTGCATGACAACTTAAAGCATATGCCACTTTGTTTTCCTTTCCTTTTATATGTCTAATTTTGAAATCATATTCACTTAAAAACAATAACCACGTATCTTGCATGGCATTTAAATTTTGTTAGTCAAATAAGTATTTGAAAGAGATGTTATCAAACATTAACAAAAATATTCTCCCTCTAAGATAGTGTTGCTGCATCTTAAGGGCATGAATGATAGCAGCTAACTCTAGGTCATGAGTAGCATAATTCCTTTCATGTTCTTTAAGTTTCCTAGATGCAAATGCTATGACATAACTTTCTTGCAATAATAATCCCCCTAGACCCTCTTTACATGCATCTGTACATATAAAAAAATATTTATAAGGATCAACAATTTTTAGGATAGGATCTATCATTAATAAATATTTTAATTTATTAAAATTGTTTTCACATTTTTGGTTCCAATCAAATTTCTTTCCCTTATTTTGTAATGAGGTGATAGGATATGCAATCTTAGAAAATCATTCAATGAATTTTCGATAATAGCTAGTAATCCCCATGAAAGATAGTATATCAGATACGTCTTCGAGGACAAGCCATTCCATTATAGCTTTAGTTTTATCAAAGTCCATTGATATAGCTTCCTTAGAAATTACATGTCCTAAATATTGAATTCTATGTTTAAAGAAATCACATTTGCTAAACTTAGCAAATAGTTATAGTTCTCTTAATACTTGTAACACTATTTTTAAGTGTTCTTCATTCTCTTGTTCATTTTTGGAATAAATTAATATGTTGACGATAAAGAAAACTACAAATTTATCTAAATACTTACTTAATATATTGTTCATTAAACACATAAAAGAAGTTGGAGCATTCGGCAACCCGAAGGGCATTACGACAAATTCATAATGACCATATATGGTTCTAAAAGCTGTTTTGAAAATATATTCATCTTTAACCCGCACTTGATGATATCCAGATCTCAAGTCTATTTTAGAGAATATCATCGCTCCTCGAAATTGATCAAATAAGTCATCAATATGAGGTAGAGGATTTTTTTTTAATAGTCATTTTAATTTGTTTCCGATAATCTATACAAACTGTAAAGTACCATCCTTTTTCTTTATGGACAATATCAATTTTCCCCATGGAGAAACACTTGGCCAAATGTACTTTTTATCTATTAATTCTTGTATTTGTGATTTTAATTCATTAATTTCCAATATATTCATCTGATATGTAGCTTTTGAGGCTGGTACCTCTCTTGGCACGAAGTCAATACTGAAATCTATTTCTTGTTTTGGAGGTAATCCAGGAATTTCTTCCGGAAATATGCCCTTATAATCATTTAAGATTGATATATCATCTATCTTAACTTCATTATTTTTATCCCTGACATCAATTATAAGAAAAAGCAATACCTTGCAACCTTTACCAACCATCCTTTTCATTTGTAAAGCTGATATTTCTCTAATAGTAGTCTTCCTTGGGATTCCTTTTACTACAATAGTATTACTTTCTTCATCTATGCATGAGAAGGTTTTATCATAATAGTTTAAAATTACTCTATGCTTCTCTAACCAACCCATTCTTATCAACATATCATAATATCCTAAAGGAAAAATATTTAAGTCAGCATGCGTCTTAAAGCCATTCATATTAAATTCACAATCTTTCACAAAACTAGTTACTTTTCGCTTCGTTCTTGTACCAAGTTCAACTAACCAAGACTTTTTGAATTTATTCTATTGTAATTTACACAGCTCTACAATTCTTGGTGAAACATAACATAAAATTGCACCAGGATGAATTAGTATAGAGATTGGTTTATCTTTTAACATACTTTCTATTTCCACCGTAGTTGTGTTGGAATATTCTCACCATCATCATTTGTATTTGCATGCATCTAGTCATTAGTATGGTAGTGTCCCCAGCACCTGGAGACTATTTTAAGCTGCATAGAGCCTCTTTTCAGCCATCAACAACCCTCCTACCTACCTAGTGTGCCTTGTTTTCATAATCTGGATTACAAACGCACCCTACTATACACTCTTGCATTCCAACAGTCAGTTCTTGCATTGATTGCTCATTTCATGCATTTATTGCACAATTTAACTACTTGTAGATTCCAATTGTCTAGATCAGAGTGCCACTTGACTACTAACGGTCCTCATGCACCCTCCTTGGAGTCTCCTTGCCTACATATGTTCTCACATGGCTCAGATTGACTTAGTTAGACTCATGTTGACTAACATTTGACTATTTGTGACTACTACCACTGATTTGGTGATGTCTCCTATGTGATCCAAGACACAAATTGAGGAGAATTCAAATCACCTTGGAGGGATTCGAATTCATTCTATTGTACTCTATATTTTTTCCAGCTTACAGGTAATGAATATGATTACAACAATTTTTCCACTTCTTTGAGTTAATGTGGGAATATTGATTCAATTCTTTTTCTTCTTCTTTGCAATTATACGAGTGACTTAGTGACGTTTGTTCTAGATGACTGATCTACACTTGCAGATTATCACATGGTATCAGAGCAAGGTGCAGTTATTCTAATTACAGCTTTTGCAGGAGTTGTAGCATTTGATTGAACAACTATTTTTCAGTCGAGCACTAGAAGCCTAAGGATTTCCATAGCAAATCTTGGTGCCATTGCATTGAATTCACTGAAGCAATATAGTGAGGTCTAGCTAGGTGTGAAGGATACAGTCACATGTGCTCACTGTCCTAAAGCAATTTTCTTTAAAGTTTGCAACAAATCTCCATCAAAATTTGCTTGTTTTATTGCAAGTTATTCCATTTTCAACAGTTTGAATTCAGCAACTACTATGGATCCAAATCTCATCTCCTTAAACTATTTCGAATGGAAGGCAAAGAGGAACATCTTCATGAATTCTAAAAGCATTTCAAGAGTGTTGAATGGTTCTACAGTTGAGCCCATTGGAGCAGTTGAGAAATCAAAGTATATTGATAAACTTGATGAAGTAGTTGGACTGCTACTCCTTAGTATTTCCGATGATCTACATTTTCATGTCATTGATCTCAAGACTCCTAAAGAAGTTTCGAACAAGCTAGAATTTTTTTTTGGGAAGAAAAATGACTTGAAGGGTCACCAATTGGAAAATGAGCTTATCTCCCTGAGCCCCAGTAGTTTCGACTCAATCAATGAGTTCTTCAACAAGTTCAAAAATATGATTTCACAGTTGAAGACATATGGAATAGAGAAAGAAGAGAAGCAACTTGTCCTTCCCATTCTCTCAAAATTGGGGGCTGATTACTCAGTATTTTTCTCAACCTTCTAGTCACCGAAGCTATCCATTCTAAATTGGAATATTCCCACTCTTGAAGCCTTCATACAGTCTCTCTCAAAAGATCAAGAAAAACTAGTGCAAATGGGAGTGATCAAACCAAGGATGGATTGTTCTCTTCAAGCTACAAAAGGGAAGAGTGCGAATGCCAAAGGGAAGCAAAAATACAAAGACATAAATTCTAATGAGCATAATCCAAGAGAGGCTCCATATCAGTCCGAAGGGGCTTCAAATTCCAAGAGGGGGAATAAATCTCAAAAGGAGAAGAGAAAATGCCCATATTGCAATAGGGGATTCCATCCTAAGAGTGCTTGTATCAATAAAACAATAGATCTCATGGCACAACTATTGGAAATAAAAACCTTCCAATTCCAGCGAATGCTAGAAGAAAATTTGATCCAAAAGATGAGGACAAGGAGAGGTGGCATGCTCTCATGGTTGGTACTTCCAATGATTCCTCCTTCATCATTGATTTTGGAGCATCAAGAAACATGTATGCTCACAAGAATCTATTCTCTAATTTGGAATCCATAGTTGGCCCTTCAATCTTGATGGGAAATGATTCCGAGTTATCCTCTGAGGGGATTGGAAGGATCAATATTGAGCAGGGGTATTTCAGTGATGTACTCTATGTTTCTACTCTTGCAAAAAATCTACTTTCTATCTACCAAATGATTAATACAGGAGTACCCAAGAAGTTCATCTTCACTCCTAATGAGGTTGAGATCCAAGAGATATCCACTGGAAACATCATAGCAAAAGGTATTGTTGATTATCATTTGAAACTCTATGAGTTTTCTTGCTTCCTACCCTACTCTAAACCGAATGAATTGCTCACACATGTAAGTGAAGAGAGTAGACTTTGGAATGAGATATTTGGGCATCTCAACTACAATTATGTGCACAAAATGAAAAATTAGAAAATGGTTGAAGGAATACGCAACATCAATGATGGTAGAGGCACCTATAAAAGTTGCTTCATTGACAAGCATCCATAGCATAAGGTTGAGAAGGAGAAGATTCACAGAAAAAATTCAAGAAGTCATAAAAAGTGAATGCTAGATCCATATCCACAAGAACTTGAAGATCTAACACCTAAATATTCAATTCCTATTGCTAGATGGGCCACCACTACTCACGTTTTCGCCATTGATCTTGTTGGATATTCTCTAGATCTAAGAAAAACCAGATCTAATTTTCAATATACAAGGACTGTCCTCTCTCACAAAGATCCATTTCTTGCTGAGATATGATTTCTTATGATTGGATCAGATCCAAAAACTTTCTTTGAGGCCTCCCAAGATCCATGATGGGTAGCAGCTATGGATGAAGAGTATCAATCTCTTCAAAGAAATGAGACTTGAGAGCTTGTTTCTCTCCCTCCTGGGAGGAAGCTTGTTCAAATAAAATGGATATACAAAATAAAGATGGACTCAGATGGAGTCACAAGCAAGTATAAGGCTTGATTTGTTGCAAGGGGTTTCTCCCAAGTTCATGGGATTGAATATTCTGAGACATTCAATCCTGTTGCAAAGATGGATTCCATTTGTTTTGTTCTTTCTCTTGCTGCATCCAAGCATTGGGAAGTGCATCACATGGATGTCAAGAGTGCATTCCTTCATGGATATCTAGAGGAGGATATCTACATGAAGCAACTTGATGGGTATATTGATGATCCTTCACTTGTGTGCAGCTTGAGGAAGTCCTTGTATGGGCCAAAGCAAGCTCCTCGAGCTTGGTATGCAAAGATGGATTCCTTCTTACTATAACAAGATTTTCAAAGGTGCAAATCATATTCGAATGTCTACATGAGACATGATGGTAACTCCCTACTCCTTATTTTTCTTTATGTTGATGATTTTTTGATTACTAGGAGAAATTCTTCATGCATTAGATCTATCAAAACAGGTTTGCACAACTCCTTCTCTATGTCATATTTGGGACTGCTAAAGCCATTTCTTGGTCTTGAAGTCACTCAGAGTGATTCAGGAATCAGAGTTGCATAGTCCAAATATGCATCAAGTCTACTTGGCATGTTTCAATGAGCGAATGCAAGCCAACAACATTTCATTTTATTTCAGGGAACAACGTTGAGGATGGTTCTTCTACACCTTTGATGTATAGTACTTTGTATCGGAAGCTAACTGGGAGTCTTTTGTTTCTTATACACACTCGACCTGATCTATACTATGCAGTCACTACTGTCGCCAGATACATGCAGGAGCATCATCAGCTTAAATGGAAGGAAGCAAAGAGGATCTTGCATTATGTGCAAGGTACAAGGACACATGGTATTCACTATGTAACTGGGTCTTCTTTGACGCTATTTGGGTAAACAGATTCTGATTGGGTTGGAGATAGCTCAGATCAGAAGTCTACATCTGGTTTTGTTTTCATGATTGGATCTGGACCTATCTGTTGGTCAAGCAAAAAGAAGATTGCATTAGCTCTTTCTTCAGCTGAGGCCGAGTATAGAGGTGCAATGAATGTAGCCACACAGTCCATCTGGTTGTGGGGTATCTTGTCAGAGTTTGGGATCCACTTCAGTACTCCACCAATCATCTATTGTGACAATCAGAATTCTATCAGGATTTCTACGTATCCAGCTCTGAGACAGAGAACCAACATATTGAGATACACATGAATTACATGAGAGGATTGTTGCATGACAGTACCATCACACTTCTCTACTGCCCTACGTAAGAGAAGATTGCAGATAACTTAACTAAGTCCTTCTTGGTGAAGAGATTCACTTACCTTCGGTCCCTTCCTGGGGTGAGTGATCACATGATACATTAGCATCTTACAGTCTATTTTTTTGGGGGGGATTTCTTCCCACTGGGTTTTCCCTCTTTCCTAACTTTATTTATTTAGATTCTTGTATGGGGTGACCTTTGGTCTCAGTTACCAGGGACCTACTTTTTTAGTTACTTCCTCATAGTTTGGATTGCGGGGGGTGTTGGAATATTCTCACCATCATCATTTGTATTTGCATGCATCCAGTCATCAGTATGGTAGTCTTCCCAACACCTGGAGCCTATTTTCATCCCCCTAAAGCCTTTTTTTAGCCATTGGCAGCCCTCCTACCTACCTAGTGCGCCTTGTTTTCATCATCTGGATTACAGATGCGCCCTACTACACACTCTTGGATTCCAATAGTCAGTTCTTTCATTGATTGCTCAGTTCATGCATTTATTGCATATTTTAACTGTATGTAGCTTCTAGTTATCTATATCGGAGTGCCACTTGACTACTGACATTCCTCATGTGCCCTCCTTGGATTCTCCTTCCCTATATTTGTTTTCACATGGCTCAGTTAGACTCAGTTAGACTCATATTGACTGACATTTCACTATTTGTGACTACTACCACTAATTGGGTGATGTCTCCTATGCTATCCAAGCCACAACTTGAGGAGAATTCGAATCACCTTGGAGCTATTCAAATTCATTCTATTTTACTCTCACATTTTTTCCTTCTTATAGATGATGAACATGATTACAATAGTTTGTCCACTTCTTTGAGTTCATGTGTGAATATTGATGCAATTCTTCTTCTTCCTCTCTACAATTCTATGAGTGAATTAGTGAGGTTTGTTCTAGTTGAGTGATCTACACCTGTAGATTATCACAAGTTGTTTGCTGATCTACTTTCCTGTTGTCCAATGCTGCACTAATTTTGGGCTTTCTCTTTGTTATATCTCCTACAGTAGTATCTTCTTGAATAGTGTGTACGTTGTTGAAATTATTTTTCTAACTTGTCAGTCTTTAAAATAATGTGGTTCGCCACATTCCCAACATTTCAGAGGCTCCATTTGAGTAGTGTTTTTATTCTAATATGAAGGACGTTATTTTTCTTTGTTCATAATTGGATTCAGTGGCTTATTATCCTTGTAATTGTTTCCTTGGTAACTCGTATAATTAGTTATAGAATTCGTAAAGAATTTTGTTCCTTTCTTCCTTTGTTCAAAATTTTCACGTCTTTTTCATTTCCACGTTATTGCATTGTCTTTTCTGTTCTTATTTTTGTCGTAACCGAAGTTTTATTTTCTCATAGTTTCATCTAATGTTTTGGGATTATCATATTCAATTATTTCTTTATAAATTGTTGGTAAGCAACTTAGAAATCGTTGTATTTTAGGTTTTTCGTCAATAATATAGGGTACGTAATCCATCAATAATGTATTATCAATATTATAATCTGTATAAATGATGTAAACATTTCGTAAAACACTTCTCATGCAAAGTCATAAATCGATTTAAAACAATTCTTTTGAAGGAGCTAGTGAATGGAAACAAAACTAGGATTTCGATAAGAAAATATAGAACTATCTAGGAACTCTTCCACGCATTGATCCACAGATTTAAAGTGTAATTATCATCTCTAATATTGGTTATCTCACTCAGGAATTTTCACAAACATTTCAGATGCCAAGTCTCGAAACTACATAAAACAACCCAACCGGTGAACTAGTTTTCGAATAGAGGATAGAAACATTGAAGAGAGGTGTTTCCAATCATTAATAAGATATTCCACAATAAAAGTGCACATAATATAAATAACAGAGGCACAATTATCATATCTGTAGCATACATTCCAAATAAACATTTTCCTCAAGCACTTGCTCACAAAATACTAAAAACTAGTTAGTTAATTTTCCTAAGAACTAGTAGCATAATGTAACAAAAATCTATGAGAGATTTATTCCATAATTAGCTCACATATTTTCTCATAAATTTCATGTGAAACTATATAATAATTAGATAAGAGCCAAGTAGTTAAATTAAACATGAAATAAAGTACTTATCTTGCAAAATATGCAACTGAAATCAATTGTGCCACATTCCACCCAGTTGTAGACAAAATGCAAGCCAAAAATCACTTTGCAATGGTCACCCTCGAGCTGGAACCATCATTCAACAAGAAAGAGTGCACTCAACCAAAAAACCAATCTAAAATTGGTGCAACCACAATCCAATGGAAAGTGGATTCCACATCACTTCCAATCCAGGATCTCCAGTGGCAATTCTAGGATAAACTTTTTAGAAGAAATTAGTCCAACCATAAAGAAATGTAAATTATTCCTTGACTTCCACTCCAGGGAAATTCTAGTGGATCTAGGAAAAAGTATTCAGAAATATATTAGTTCAAACTCAAATCCAATGGAAAGTAGATTCCACATCAGTTTCAATCCAAGATCTCCAAAGGAAATTCTAGGAGAAAACATTTGCAATTCTAGAGTAACTCAACTTGTGCACAGGATCAGAAAGGGCGCACCAACAAAAAAATCATGTAAAGAGCAACCAAAACCAATCACACTAGTACCATAGCAAAAAAAAAGAACCAAGAGCATGCATAACCCACAAGAGAGACTAGCTCACATCCACCCAAATCCCATTTCCCAAGAGCAATTCTAATTGGGGGAAGAGAGGGAGACACAAGGGATTAGTTACATTCCCAAATTAGAAAAATGGGAGTTACAATTCTCAAGAAGGCGCATTAGATGGGAGAGGAAGATTCCTCATAAAGGTGGGAGTTACAATTTTTCATGAGGGGCACACTAGGTGGGAGTTACAAGTTTTCATGAGGGGCGCAATAGTTAAAAGTAATCCCAGAATAAAATAAAAACCAAAGGTTATCATAACACATGGGGTGCATAAATCAAGAGGGTCCACCAAGTCCACAAGAAGGGTGTATCACATCCACATAGGTTAAAACACTAGGTAACAGTTTTCCCACAACTCCTTTTCGTGGCATCAATCGATCTCATTCTTTTATTTTATTAATTAATAATGTTCAACATAATAAAAATAATAATAACGTGAAAACCATAGTACAGGAACCTTGTGCCACTATGTCCAACATAATGTCACATACCCTCCCATCAGACCCAGCAAGGGAGAGAACGTGATGTCGATTCCTGGGGCTTTTCATAAAATTTCAGCCCATTCATCTTATTCATACACATAAATTCAAAGGTGTGTAGATGCAAATTAAATCAATATGCACAACGGAATTAAAACTTCATCAACACACATCTTTTGTATGCATTCAACATATTAAATCAACCATCAAATTATAACAGTGCAGAAGTAAATACATAGACATAAAACACTTATCTTCATTGTGCAATTATCCCAAATGACTAACTATGTCATTGCAATGTTCCACCCAACCGTAGGCTCTTTGACGACATATAATCAGTCTGTCCGAAGGCCACCCCGATCTGGGCATGATTCTTACAAGGAAAATGGGATATTCACTCTTTCACAGCCAATTAATCATTTCATCTAAGCCAAGCCAGTACACATCTGGGTTTATCAGGCTACATTTGAACCCTGGAGGCTTACACTCAAGCTCAATCCAAAGCAATGGATTTACCAACAGGATTGCCACGGGTTTAGTATTTCCCCAAATCGTTTCCAACCAAAAACGAATTGTGGGATGGGAAAAGCATTCACAGCGAGGAAAAAAACAATTTTTCCCCAACCATCTAAGCATTTAACAACCAGAACAGTCTCTATGGAACCCCAATTTGATTTCCCTTCTTCCCCACTGGTGTACAACATAAAAACGCCCTTCTCCCAACTAACAATGAAGGAAAACACAGAAAAACCATGGAGGAAAACACCCAGTTGGCTCCAAACGTGTGAGGGAGGAAGACTAGTTGATGGATAATGGCTTGGAGGAGAAATTCATGGCTCTTTTCTTGCCCAAGAAGAAAAACACGTTTTCCATGAAGGATGGCCTGCCCATACTCAAATTTGGACAGCCATACCTCCCATTCTCCAAGGCATTAACTACCTCAACCAACTCTTGGGAGAAATCAATGATTGGGTACAAATGTCATCATGGGTAGTTGAGGGTTTTATGAATTCTCTCATTGACACTTGGCTTGACTTGATTGGATCCAAGGGTTTGAATGTTTTCCATCCCCATTCCTTGTAAAATCATGCCCCCATCTCTTGTTGCATTGCATAGCTAGTTGTGGGTATTTGATTAAAATGCATATTTACATGATGTTTGAATTCCAATGTGCATGGCTATCACGCAAACCGTATGCATCAATAAATCGATGGCGGGGCCTTGTCCTTGAGGTCCTCACCATGATTTTATAGCAATATTACATCATTTACATTTTAATGCTATAGGGTCAAGATGGGGATGTGACACATAACAACAATAATAATATGTACAGGGGATAAACTGTTAATTTTTCAATAATTTCATTCAATATTATCTAGGATCACTAGGAGAATAACATGTACATCATATCAATCATAAACACAAGAGACAATAGACATAGAGTTTCCTCGGGGAAAACCAAGAAGGTGAAAAACCCCCGCAACTTCCTCAAAGATAGAATAAGCCACAAACCAAGATCACAATGATCAAACCCAAAAAGATTGTAACATCCCTCCTTTTTGACCTAATAAATTTTATAAAGGTAGATAGTGATTGTAATTGTTTCTGGTGAGGAGCTCAAGGCCAATGCCCCACCAGTAAACGTTGTATGTTATGGTATTTATTTCTTAAAATTGTAAACCTAAGTCACTAAAAAGTTGTGATACAACTATACCACGACAGACGCAACCAAGCAACATGCAGTAAGCCACTACAGGGAAAATAATTCTCTAAAGGAATCAATCCTAATCACTAAGAAAATTGAGTAAGTCTAGTAATTCATAACTAAGTATCGCAATGGTACCCTGGGAACTGAGAGTAAAATAAACTAATTTCACCATGACAAAAATTTACAAGTCAGTTATAATTTCCTTAAGAGGAAAGATTATGGTTAAAAGTCATTGGAATCCAAATTACGACACTAAGTGTTCTTATGATCGATTATAAACTAAGATTTTGCATACCTACTAGTACTACAACTTTGAGGGGAAAAAAAGAATATATATATATATATGAGAAAGGAGTTAAAATATTTTAAGTGATCATTTGATTAGATAATAAATATATATTAGAAAATATGCAAAAGAATTTTGTTGTCAAAGCGATGTATATTATACAAATACAAATTAAAACATGTAAAGGATCACTATACATATCTACTTATAAAGAGCTAGTCCTACTACTCTAATTGTATTTTTTTTTTAATATATAAAGAATTATACATATATATTGGTGTGGGAGAATTACACTTATAAGTTAATTAAAACGTCACTTATGTATATAATTGTATATAGATTGATACATAAAGTATATACCCTTGGGGCTCCATTTTTATATTTTTCTTTTATAGTAAAGAAAATAAGATAAAACACCTTCTGCCTTTCTTAGCTAGCGATCTAGCATAAAAGACATCTTTGAAAATGAAAAGTTATATACATTTTTATGTATGAGTGAAGGCGAGCCATAGGAGACAAAGGTGTCTTAAGCCTTGATTTTAACAACAACTTAATTTAGTAATTACAAAAGATGTGGGGAACCTGATAGCCACCACTTGTTAGCATCTTCACCTGACTTTCCAATTCAACTCCAAGTGGCAGAGAGATCTTCTTAGCCGAGGTGGACTCTCAAAAGAGGGTGTGCAGTTATAGAGGTCTCTGAGTTCTGCGACATGGGGGGGAAAGCCACACCACTCTTCGTGTGTTTTTGACACCCCATCATAGATTACTTGACCTCTCTTTCCTTGGGAAAACATAGCCAGTGAAATCCGAGAGGTGTTGTTCGGATAGGTGACTCGGTAAGAGAGCTGGGTTACCACTTGTCATCTTATAATATTCCATTTGTCCAATTTACAAGTTCTACCACTATCTGATAGCAAGGCCGAGGTTAGCTATCTTTGGGGGATTAGTTATAGACACCTGGGTATTGTTGATAATTATATATATGGAGTATTTCATTTAGGAGGGAGGAGGCGGAAAGGGAAAGAATGGATCCTTGCGTTGTTTTAGATCTTGAGTGGTGCAATGAATGAAGGGATGTCGCTTGTAGCTTAAGAGTGGAGCTGGAGTAGGCAAAGATAGCACGCAGAAAATACAGAAGTTTGATATGATTTCGAGAACAAATCGTTGGCTGGGAGGAGAGTGTCGGGAGCCACTTATGCGATAAAGAGGAGGTACACGAGTGATGCTACGGGTAATGTTTCCCTCCTTTAATAAACTGCCTGGTTCATTACATTTTGTTAATCTCTTGCATAAGTTCCCGCATTTGATTGATGTGATCTAACCTAAGAGGATAGGTTGTATCACTATGAAATGATTACTCCCCTTACATATTATATGGATTATGGACTATACAATATAAAAGGATGGGAAAATGTATCGACCTTTAATTTGACCTCCACACAAACAGTTTCTACGCTCTGTGTTGGTAAACGTATAAGCCTGTGTAGTGTAGATTATGTTTCTGCAACTTTAAGAAAAGATTGATTTGTTTTTAAATGCATTTTTATGGATCTGATCTCAATCCTGAACTCAAGCTTAGAGACAACGCCCTGCATTAGTGATCTTCGTTGATTTTAGAGTAGCTATGCCAATTGTATAGGCTAGATCGGTGTGCATTTCTGCATTAAATAGTTATAGTAGATATTCATGGATTCTTATGACAGATTGCAATATTCATATGGCGGAGGTGTTATTATTTCGAATTTTCATTTTGATAAAAGTTTTGAAGAATTCGATCTGCGTGTTTGCACACACATAGAGACCCTGTTGTTTTAATACAACCAGGTTATTGCTTGCACATATATGCGTTGCTTGTTTTTACTCCATCCTGCATGATGGTGGATTGTTGCCACCGTAGTAGGGTGTTTTATATTGGTTTAAATTTGGTTACTATATGTACAACAATCACAGTTAAAAAAAAAAACGGGCTTCCGATTTCAATTAGAGCGGATTATGAGACTCGTATCTATAGCTTAAATTGTTATCTGTGGTTCATTTTATTTGAGGGGATATCCAGTAGGATGTATCATCTACATACATGCAAGGTATAAAGGCGCAGCCTTAAACTCGTTGACTTTTGGTAATTACAAATAATGTTTTCTGATATAATTATATATATCTCTTTTTATATTAAAAACATCGAAATCTGACCCATGGCAGTAAACTTGAATATTATAGATCTGATTATTATATATATATTTTTGTTATCATACCCCTTTTGAGTATAGTCTTTGCTAGCACGAAAGTATTTGAATCCAAGGTTAAGGGACCGACTTTTAAATACCGTCTTATATTGTACAAACATTCTACCAAGGTTTTGTGATGAGGGGATTACAATGTTTATATAACCATAGTGATACGTAGTTAAACCAACAAAGTATTTTAATATTATAGTAAAGTGAGAGTTTGTTTTTATACCAAAGAAGAATCACGCTAGATAGATTTCGGTAACCTTTCTGAAGGTTTAACATGAGATGTAATCCTTTGGTTAAAGATATTAAACATAATATCTCTTAAAAATATGCTTAACGTATAGGATATTTCCTATGCTTAACGTATAGGATATTTCCTTAGTTAACAATAGTAGATTTGAACCCAAAATCCAACGAGTAAATCCGATGACCTCTGACGAAATGGACTATGTCATTGGATTTTTCTTTCAAAATTACTTTTTTTGTTTTTTTTTTAATAAATTTTCAGAGGCATCCATCGAATATCCGACGTAATTTTGAATCTCTGACGAGGCTCGTAGGCTATCCGACGGCTCTGCGGATATCCGACGCCTATTCGGGTATCCGACGCTTTGGCTGTCGGATAACCGACTCCATTTCGAACCCAAAGAAGTCGGATATCCGATGGATTTTTTCCCAACGGTAACTAGATTAGTGTTTTCGGATATCCGACATATGTTTGACTTTTTGAATTTTGAAATTTATAAATATCTAACCATTCTGACATGTTTGCTATACCAGCGACGGTTTGCGGATGTTTTTTTTGTTCGGCAGACTGTTTTTCGTTTTTTTTGTTATTCAAGTGAGCAAAGTACTGTGGAGCTTCATTTTCTAAGATTGATAATCTTCATTTAATCTTCATTTAAGCTCTTTACGAGAAAATGTCAACTATGAATATTCCTGATCCAGACAAACAAAATCGACAATTGCTTGCTAGATTGTGGGAAGGAGTTGAAAGAAGGGGTGATGGTAAATGCTATTGTCCATGTAATCAATGCAGGGGATTTAAGAGGAGAATAATTTTGATCACAATAGCCACAAAACATTGTAGGGAGCATGGGCACGCCGAGGGGGGACATGAATACCATCCATTTGTAAGTTTTGCATTATATATGTTTTTATTTTGATTGCTTTTGTAAATTTATGTATTATTATAATATTTCTTATGTATTATTATAATACTTCTTATTTTTGACCAACAATACAATTGGTCGTTGTTCTTTTCATCCCAACAGTACAAAATTTGTTAAATTTTTAATGTATCACATAAATTTTTACATTTTGCGTTTGAATTTCTTATATTAACTTTTATCTATTGATTGTTTCATGTAATTATAAAGGAAAGACATCCTACGGCATATCGTCCAGATCAGCAAGTGCTTCTAGAATAAGTACTAGAGGAACATGGAGCTATGAATATTAATGGAGAATAAGTTAATGATCACATTGAAGAAGATGATGATACTGATAACATAGTTCAAGATGATGTTACAAATACTTTGATCCATGATTCATTTAATGCTGGAATGGATGATGATGATGATCGTGATGATGATCATGAAAATGATGAACATTTTGATGATATTCATGATACACCTCTTCTTGACAAGGCATACGAACCCCTTTATGACGGCTCCAAGAAAAATCTTCTCTCTGCTATATTGTTGGTAATGAACTTGAAGGTTATGAATGGTCTTTCAAACATATTAGTCACACAGATGTTAAGGTATGTAATATATTCCATCACAAAATATATATGATTGTCATGTATTTTATTGTTAATTCATATATAAGTCAAATTACTACGGATGAAATTTGTTTCATTAATATTATTTCTATATTATATTAACTAGATTTTTATTTTAATTTGTTGTAGCATGATAGGTGAATATTTGTGACCACCGTCAAATATTTTACCTCGCACATATCGAGATTTATCTTCCATCATGAAAGAAATTGGAATGCAGTATGAAGCAATTCATGCATGCCTCGATGATCATGTTCTTTATTACAACTAGCATGAATTTGCAACAAAATGTCCTGAATGTCATATCAGTAGATATCACACAGATCAAGTAACTAAAAAGGTGTCTCGCAAGGTTCTACATTATATTCCCATTATTCCCCATTTGCAACGACTGTTCAGGTGCAAAAAAAAATTGTAGTTTATGGATTACCATGCACGGAGCAGGAGTCAAGATGACATTATTCAGATGCCTGTAGATGGGTCTGCATTTAGAGACATGGAGGAAAAATGACCTCACTTTAAATACGAACCTCGTAATCTTAGGATTTCTTTGGCAGCAGATGGTTTCAATCCTTTTGCAGAGATGAGATCTTTTTACTCGGTGTGGTCTACTTTTGTTATCACCAACAACATTCCTCCATGGTTGACAATAAATAGGGAGCACATAATGTTGTCGATGATTATTCCAGGTACGAACACTGCAGTTTTTTTTTATTGCAGTGGTATATTCTCATTTGTCATTTTTTGTCTCATAATGTTATATATATATTTAAAGTTTTTCTATTGCAAAATATGGTTTATATATCTAAATGGTACGTCTCATAATCAGAATATTTATTTTATATGTTCAAATCAATCAGGTAAGTACCAAGTCAAAGATATGAATGTATATATCGAACCTCTTATTGACGAGCTACTGAAGTTATGGAATGGCATCACTATGTATGACTTATCTAGACCAATACGATAAAGGCAATTAAAATTCCATGCAATGTGTGTATGGACAATACATGATGCCCCAGGGTTAACCCATTTCTGTGGTATGTAATTATAAGTTCCACTTTAGTTGCATTTAATTTTACAAACTACTAGTTAATATAATACGCATGCATGTTTTTCTAAATAATCCAGTCATTTTTTATATAATTATAATAGACAATATTGATATTCCATCTTTTTATTTAGGTCTTCAGACAAAGGGGAAATTTGCATGTCCAGTTTGTGGTCCTAAGATCAAATCTCATCGTTCAAAAAGCTTAGGAAAGGAGGTTTTTGATGAGTATAGGCACTTCCTCTCCAAGAATCACAAGTATCGAACTACCGAAAAACATATTTTCAATGGCAAGTAAGAGACTGCATTAAAACCAAAGAGAATGACACCTCAGCTATAGAAGTTGCAATATAATAGAAATGGTCAAGGTACATATAATCAATCATTGTATATGATCATATTGTATTTTATTATATTGTGTGCTGTTTAGTGTAATTGACATTGATTTTATATTTAATTTCATCATTGTCATTCATGTGATCATCATGAAGGCATTAATGGGCTTCCATGAGGAATGAAAAGTTATCCTAGGCAATTTAGTAGGTTTCCCTACTATGAGCACCTACAAATTGCTCATCTATTTTATACAATGCATATCGGAAAGAATGTGACTGAAACATTATGGCGAATATTGGATGGAAGGAGTGACAAAGAAAAAATTGTCAAAATTTGCAAAGACATTCAAGATAACAACCATGCAATGAAAGACGCCATTCAATTTCATAGAAATGGAGAGAAAATTAATATAAACTCACTTCCATGGATGTTAACGGAGCAGCAAAGTAATGTTGTAAAAGAAGTCATTCGAAAAATTAAATTTCCCACCGGATTTTGTGCGAACAAGAAGAATATCATAACAAAGAAAGGTGATTTCGCGGGGGTGAAAACATACGATTCGCATGTCTTCATGAAGGTAATAATTAATATGGTATGCATTTAATAATTTTCTTTTTCTTTTTCTAGTACTCTTTTTCGATATACTAAAACTATTTGTATATTATTGTTACAGTATGTTCTAGCTCTTTCTATCCCGAACAACTTCATCAACAATGTCAAGAAAATAATATATACTCTCGAGAAATACATGAGGTAAGTGGTGATTTTTCCATGTGCTTACTGTTTGTTTAATTCAACATAGAACTTATTCTTAATTTGATTTTCATTATCTCCTTCATGTTACATAATATAATGACTTTTTTCTTTAATCTCTTGATTGGGTTGTCATGTCACTTGTAGATGGTTGTCATCTAAAGAATTCCATAAAGAAGACATAAATTATTGGAGGAGAGAAATTCCTCACCTCATGTGTGAAATGCAGAAGCATCTACCTTCAACATTTTTCAATGCACAGGAACACTACCTCATACACCAAGTTGAGGAGATTGAACTGTGTAGATCTGCGCACTCAAGGTCCATGTGGATGGTTGAGAGGCACTTGAAATTTATGAAAGGTTTGATGAGACAACGAGCATATGCTGAGGGTTTTATGATGGAGGGATATATGGTATACCAAAACATGTTGTACATTAGTGAATATCTTCCTATGTTGGTGTCAAAGCTCAATTTACGTCACATTTGTGATCCAGACTCCAAAAAAGATTTCGAAGGGGAGTACCCAAAGGGGAAAGGTAGATCGAGGAAGGTGAAAGGTAATATAACACATTTAACTGGTGATTTTTATGTTTATATATCATACATATATATTCTATTTTTTTATTTAGTATTTTGCATCATTTTATACTGTAATTATATACTTTTTTAAGTGACTAAATACATTTTCATTGAATTTTAATTTTATTGTCATCAAACAGTTGGTGTAGAGTGGGATGCGATTCATTTATACATCGCAAACATTCTTGACTGGATGAAGGTATAGATCGAAAAATGTGAACAATCTGGTCATGGAATATCATGGGAAGGTGTGGCTTCATTGGTTAAAGCTGCACATCGCAATGGAGACACCAATCTAACACAAAGGGAAATCGATTTAGCAAGAGGTTTAAAAGATAAGTAGGTAATCATATTAATCAATAGCACTATTTTTTTTTTAAATATTGTCGTTGTATGTCATGCTTGTTATTTTCCTTTTATGGCATTATAATAAACATGCAGTACTTTATCATAAATATGGTGTCATTATGTAATCTTTTCCTATATGGCTTGTTGTACTTGGTAAAACACCATAAGACTATGTGTTGCAATGGATGTAGATATCACAACAAAAAGTTGGATGAAACAAAGAAAACATCTGATTGTGGGATATCTGCAGTCTTTGAGGTGACCAAAGTTTCTTCTAGAAGTGACAGACATCCAGAACTATCTGAAAATTGATACTATGGGTATCTGGAAGACATTCTTCAGTGTGACTTTAACTCCTTCAAGGTATTTCTATTCGTTGTCAAATGGTACAGGTGTCGATTGAATCAACGTGATCCCAATAGAAAAATTATTGAACATGATAATGGTTTTACCATGGTAAATACAAGGTTGTTTGAGCCAGGAACAGAGCCCTATGTTCTTCCAACCCAATGTGAAC
The DNA here is from genome assembly GCA_027924585.1 of Larix kaempferi. Taxonomy (NCBI): domain Eukaryota; kingdom Viridiplantae; phylum Streptophyta; class Pinopsida; order Pinales; family Pinaceae; genus Larix; species Larix kaempferi. The sequence continues at coordinate 1,524,502 of BSBM01001112.1, read as the reverse complement.
AGGTATTTTACTCTGAGGTTCCAGGTAGAGCAGGTTGGTCATCTGCTGTGAGACAGGATCCAAGGGGAAGGCTAGTAAAGTATGACGTAGATGAAGGTAATGAAGACGTTCTAGAAGAAGAAGATTCTATTGAAGATGAACATGATCAACATGAGTTAGATGATATTCCTGTTCTAGAAGAAGATGTCGAAGAACTTCTTGAATCAGATCATGATGTATATTCAGACAATGTCCATGAAGATGATATCGATGATGACATGATGATCGACGTAACTGACATCGACGACAATGATGATATGGCCAATCCTTATAATGTCGAATCTAGATCATCGAATGATAGTACAGACGATCAGTACTCAGATGAAGAAGATGATGAAGACCATTGAAGTCTATGATCAGGTATGCATTACTAATAATAAATTATTAACTGTTTCTTAGCTAATTTCCATTTTCCTGTATGTTAAAATTAGAAACCTTTCTTGTTATTTAGTATGAATGAGAAAAGACATTTAATTTTTTTGTACATATATATTTTTTTCGGGTTATATTGGGGAATTGAGAGTGATGAGAGGGGGGGGGGGAGGGGCCATAAGAGCTTCCACCTTCACGTGGTTGGCCCTGTTTAGTAGAGAATATTAAATTATTCTCGAAACAGAGAGAAACTTATAATTAAGAAAATGCAGTACAATTATCATGCTACCCCAAATGGCGTACTGCTTGATCATCAATATCATCTTCATCATGATCACCAGGATCATCATCATCATCATCATCATCATCATCATCTTCTTCTTCATCATCGTCATCATCATCATCTTCATCATTGTGATCATCATCATCTTCATCATTTCCGTTGTCATCACCACCAACATCATCATCATCATCATCATCCCAATCTTGATCATCATCATCGTCATCATCATGATCATTGTAATCATTTTCGTCTTCATCATCATTGTTGTTGTCATCACCACCAACATCATCATCATCATCATCATCATCACCATCATCTTCATCATTGTCATCATCATCATCATCATCATCATCATCATCATCATCATCGTCGTCATCATCATCATCGTTGTCATCATCATCGTCATCATCATCATCATCATCATCACATTCATCATGATCATGATCATCGTCATCATCATCATTGTCATCGTCGTCTTCATCATCGTCCCCATCTTGATCATCATCATCATCGTCATCGTCATGATCATCGTAATCATCTTCATCTTCATCATCATTGTCATTGTCATCACCACCAACATCATCATCATCATCATCATCATCACCATCACCTTCATCATCATCATCATCATCATCATCATCACATTCATCATGATCATCATCATCGTCATCATCAATCTGCATCATGATCATCTTCACGATCATGATCATCATCATCTTCGTCTTCGTCATTGTCACCATTCTTCATCATCATGATCATCATCGTCATTTGAAATCTTCATCTTCATCATCGTCATCATCATCATCGTCATCGTCTTCATCATCATCATCATCGTCATCATCCTGATCCTCATCATCATCATCGTCATCATCATCTTCGTCTTCATCATCATTGTCGTTGTCATCACCACCAACATCATCATGATCATCATCATCATCACATTCATCATGATCATCATCATCATCATCATCGTCATCATCAGTCTGCATCATCATCTTCATCATCATGATCATCATCATCTTTGTCTTCATCATTGTCACCATTCTGCGTCATCATGATCATGAACAGTGTCTCAAGAAGAATGTAATGTGTAAATCCTTGTACTGCATCCCATATGACCATGGTTAACACTGTAAGATCCACCCTAGGTGAACAAGATCTCCTAATGGTGGATATATCCCACTTAGTGGCTAAATATCTCCTCTAAAGGGAATATGTAGTGGCTCAAGACCTCTTTTTGTCCCATAATCCCTTGAAGCTATATTTAGGTTATGTGGTCATTTTATTCCTTGCTCGACCATGATCATCAAGACCCCAATATCTATTCCTTATAATTCAAAACCTCCTATTGGCTTCCATATCCCACTCAAAGGTCAAAGATACCTTTTATATGGCCAATGTGGTGCTTTGAGACCACATTCATGGGCTAGATAATTAAAAGAGTTATATAGAACATAATTTCTTTTATTTCCTCTACTTACCATGGTTATGACCCCATGACCCATTCTTGGTACAAAAAACTTCTTAATGGCACCCATATCCCAATCAAAGATCAAATATATTCTATAAAGGGCCTAGTGTTCAAATATTTTTCTTGATGTGACATGCAATCCTTCAGCCACAAATAAAACATCATTGATCTCAAAGTTGTCACACTTTCACAAATATTAAATAATTATATATAATATATTTTTGGATAATATGTTTAATTCACTCAAACCCACTTATGATAACACTTTAAGCATATCATTATAATGAAAGAATGAAATATATTAAATTTGGTAGGTACTAAGATAAAACTCATTAACTTACAATACTTCATTCAGACTAGAACATCAAACAATAATATTTCATTTTAAAACATTTCTTAAAAAAAAACAATTCATGACCAATGGATCCATTTCATTACATACTTTCTCCAATAAATTTAAATATTTTCACTTACATTATATTTTAACAAAATACTTACATAACATTTTTCCATCTATACTTTTTGCATATTCTTTGATACTTAGTGGTGGACTACATAATTACAATGATATAATTGTTCACTTTAATTATCAATCTGGATGTGTTAAGCTTCAAGGTATGCAACCACAAGGTTCATAATTATTGAGATGTTAATGATCCCTAAATGCTCTGTGATTTATACTGCAACTACTAAAATTGACAACTACTTTTGAATATTAAGAGTCAACATAGTTACTCATTACATTGATTCAAACATTCATTTAATAGTAATCCTTAAAAGTAATTGACCTAGAACCACTAAAAATTCCTTGCACTGCTTCCCATATGACCATGGTTAACACTGTAAGATCCATCCTAGGTGAACAAGATCTCCTAATGGTGGATATATCTCACTTAGTGGCTAAAGATATCCTCTAAAGGGAATATGTAGTGGCTCAAAAGCTCATTTTGTCCCATAAGCCCTAGAAGCTATATTTAGGTTATGCGTCCATTTTCTTCCTTACTCGACCATGGTCAAGACCCCAATATCTATTCCTTATAATTCAAAACCTCCTATTGGCTTTCATACCCCACACAAAGGTCAAAGATCCCTTTTATATCATGGCCTATGTGGTTCTTTGAGACCACATTCATGGGATAGATCCTTAAAAGAGTTATATAGAACTTAATTTTTTTTCATTTCCTTTCCTTACCATGGTTAAGACACCATGACCCATTCTTGGTACAAAACGATTGCTAATGGCAACTATATCCCAATCAAAGATCAAATATCTTCTCTAAAGGGCCTAATGATAACACATTGCATTAAAATATATTATAATATTAAAAAATATATATAAATATATTATAATAAAAATATAAATTAAAAACAATATTAACACACACGCACACACACACACACACACACACATATATATATATATAAATAAAAAAATATTAAAATATATATAAAAAAATATTATAACACATTATAAAAAATAATAAAAAAATTATATTATTATTAAAAACATAAATTAAAAATCCAATTAAAACAAACCTCACCCTATCCAAATAGTGCCTCATTCACGAACCTGTCTCCTCCGCAACCCCTATCCAAGAAACCGTCGAAGGTGGACCATCACCATCTAGCCTGAGCCCATCAAAGGAGATTGACATCACAGCGAATTAGAGGCCCAAACTGTCCAAGGAGATTGACGTTGCAGCAACGGAGGCCCACGACCCACAATGACATCAATAAGTAAAACCCTTCCTCATATAGTTAGAAAACAAACTGAGAACATCTTTGAGTTTGGGGTTTGAATATAGTAAAAGGATTTTCATTTGGGGTTTGAATTTACTACACAGAAGAAAAAATTTTCGAGGCCATAATGGCTCATACAAGCTGTAACTTTGTACATTTTCAATGTGAATAAAGATATAGATACACACATTGGTCGCATGGAGGTAGTTGACTAAGTATCGACTGGATACACTATAGGGTTTCTACTTGGTGTGGCACAAATTCCTGTCAATGAATCCTTAACCAGAGCCTTCGATCCGTGAGGGATTTACCCCCCCAACCAGTTTCGCTATCTTGTCTTTTCTCTACTGTATCGAAACTAGGGTTCCAACCATCGGTATTTACCTCTTGGCCAATCCTTGATTTAGTCAAATTTGCAGTGAAATATTCATCCAACCACTCACTTCATCCTTTTGTTGGGATTTTACGTCTGGACATTCCATGTTTTTTTGTGTAGGTTCCCATGAAGGCTGGGTAGTGGAAGGCTTATCCTCCATAGTGATACATTGCTCCTTGTTGCAATCACTACCCTAGCCTGAATTTTTGTTTGATGCTGGATAATCTATATTCCACACATCAATTTCCCTATCCAGTTTAAATAATGCTCTAGATACAGGTTCGTATAGAGGTATTTTCTATCCAAGGGAACAATATTAGTGCCTGTTGGCTTGAACCTTGATGAAGTATCACGTCCTTTGTATCCAAACTGTAGAGAATTGTTCTTAGTTTGTTTCCATATGTGCAACTTTGAGTTTTTATCCCATGTATCCTAACCTTACTATCTAAGGATGGTATGTTTCTCCATGTTATTAGCCAGGCCAATAAATGGGAAAGGAATTGAATACCATTCTTGTTAGGAGTGTGTGTGTAATGTGTGAAGTTTGCAAAATGACAAAAGAATAAGTGGATAGATTCTAGGTGTGCATATGAGTGAATATGAAATGATATGCCATTTTGGAAACAAAGGGATGAATTTGATTCATAAAAGAGCCAAATCACTAACTGGTCTATCCCTTATCTCAAGCTTACATATGTTTATACAACTTGATAGAACACATTGCATCCCAATGTCACTATCACCAACAAAAGCAACACTAAGCCTCTCCAAACACTTTACATAAGTACCAGACGACCAAAAGTCCTTATTTTTATGCATACCACTCAAAGACAAACAAAACTAAGTGAGAAGTAAGCATTTTTGTTTCTTGCAATAGTGAATAATGTTGCATTTGTTGTTTCACAATAAAAAAACATAGTACATAGGTGATCCTAGGATAAGAGCTTGAAGTATCCATAAGGCCTTCCTCTATCACAATGCCTTAATCATTAGGTCTGATGGAAAAACATGCAATTCCTACAAATGTTTGCAAGTTGAGGAGACGATTTCAAGCCCTTTATCTTAATTTTAATACAATACATGTAGTTGCTGACAATTATAAGCCTAATGTGTAGCCAAGATAAAACTAGAATTTGAGATACAACTAGTGAACTTCCAAATAGATTGGTGGGATATCTTGTTAGTGAAATTCCGAATTCGCAACATATGATAAGCACTTTAACCCCATAGTGCTCATCATTTCCTCTTTGCTTAAGAAGAAATTGTCCCCAGTTTCTATTGTAGATGGAAAAATTGTTGCTTGAATGTGTACTGGGACTTGGGAGATCCATTTATCTTGCAAAGGCAGGTTTCCTTTCCTTTCAATAGAATATACCTTTTAAAGGAGCCACTTTTGAACTCCCACATTGTATCAACACCTTTGTACTTAGGGGTCCCATTGACCTAATTTTGTAATTAACTTATCTTACCTTCCAGCTTTGAATTTTTTGTTTGGCAGATGCATGTTTGACTATGGACCCTAGCAATCATGATCCCTTTTGTTGTACTTATGTCAAATGTGAATGAAAAAGAATGAATTTTTAATGAGTTCAAGTATGATGACTAACAATGGAATTTCGTTTCGTTGCTAAATTTGGGAGATATCATTAGTAGAAGAACTAACACTAAAGGTTTTTACATTGGGTTTCAACAATCAATATCTCACTCCACAAGCCATGGAGGGATGAGTTCCATATACGACTGGAAATATATCTTAAACATCTAAAATGGATATCTAATTGAATTCAATGTCAAGGTCAGTCTTGGAAAACACTCGTTATGCATACTCACAATTACATTCAATTTTGGGAAAATTTGGTTGAGTAGAAACCTTCTCTTTTGACATCTATCTACAGTCATAGACATGTGCCACTTGAATCTTTTCCACCTTTTGTCCTTCATTACTCAACTTAAATCCTTTTACCAAACCTTTCTAGTGGATGATAATGTCTTGCAAACGCCTTTTTTTATTGCTTGGCTTCCAATTGTTGATGGTTTCTTTGAACAACTCTTTCATGGTTTGTAATTTTTGGTTGAATCAGAGATGGTTTGGATATTTGTATACACCACATAAATTGAGCTATAGTAGAAGTGATTTGAATTTGGTGAATAGATTTTGGATTGTGACAAATATTCTTGGGCTTATACTTATGAGATCATTTTGTAATTTAAGTCTCCTAGCGTTCATTACATGGGTTTTAAATTGAAATAATGTGTCCTAGCATACACGATTATTCATAATATCACAATGTCATGCTTATGCTTGCTAATTAGGTTTAAACATTGTCATGCATTTTAGTCATTAGAAGTAGAAGAAAGTTATTGTTAATGGATTCATTTAATTTGAAAGAGTAGTTATAGTTTGAAAGAACTCTCTCCTTACCTTAGCTAGCATTCATTGAAAGGAAAGGCTTATTTTATTCATATGCATTTTCATGGTTTGAGTCAGTCATCACACCACAAGTTTCACTTCCATCACCCGATTGAGTAATACAACCACTAAAATTCACACCCCCTAACTAAACACACCATAACCTCACTTGAGGAGAAAAATAATTTGCTAGTTAGGTAGGACACCGGGGATAGGCATCCAAATAATTCCCCCTTGTCCTTATCATCTGAGACATAGTTGTTGTCCTCTAGGGTACCAAACTCCTCTAGTATTTGTTGACACGGTCATAAACCAGTTTGTGAAGGGGCCTCCTGTTGTTTCAGGGGTTAAACCGCCGCGAGATCGAGAACGGGACGGACTATGTGGAATGTCGCACTCCACTTATCCCTAAGGCAACATCGATCATTGTCTTCCTTGTATTCTCCAACCACCATACTGGTGATACAAGGGTGATAAGGCAGAAGCGCCGAAAACCTTTTCCGACGTGTCATGAACGAGGTGGCTTAGTGACTTTTCTACTAGGGATATTTTACCCAGGATCCCTTTCAGTAGAGGGATATCCTTCAAATTCGTTCTCTCACTTCGTATTGTTCGACTTGGATTTCATCACCTTGCGAAGGATACGATTTGTCGAGGTCTCCAACTCCTAGTTAGGAAGTTTGCTTGCATTTTCACATTTTTAGAGGGTCTTTTTCTTTTTAGTGCTACTTGTTGGCATTCTGGCCACTTTTGTTTCAGCTCGCTTACTGTCACATCGGTCCCAATACAGTTTTTTGAGCTTGTTTTTTTGGCCCGCAAGCCTTGTCGTTTCATAGCTCCCCTTTTGCACGCTCGGTTGCTTTAGGGTTTTTGAGTTCATACACGGTAGTTACCAATACTTATTTGATGATGTGTGATGTCCTCTTCTCCTAGGTCTTCGAGATGGTTGAGTTAGATGGTCTTCTGAAGGGACTAAACACCCCTTCATGGAGCCACTAACGCTTGACCGTAGGAGTAGTCTAGAGGACCATGTGATCACATCACCCGTGTGGACTTTTCCGTTTACTGTGATGACGGTCTTTCAAGTTATATGGAACAATGGTACATTTGAGAGAGAGATGATTGGTTGTACCCCACCTTGGTCGATTGTCTTATGGTCCTTTCATTTTGTCGATAATATTTTTGTGGTACCTTGCCTTTTACCTTTTGGGTGTTTTACTGATATTGGGATATCTTGTGATTTGTACCACCTTTTATATTTTAGGTCTTGTGGGTACTATGGTAGTTTGTCCACATTTGAGGTACACCCACTTTATCCAAATTGTTATGAGTCTTTATACCCACTTCGTACCACCCTCCTGACCTTAGTTAGGAAGATTGCATGCTATCATACCTTTTGGTGGTACTATTTGAGTTACAAGAGGTAGTTACAAGGAGCTATTGCATATATGAGGTAGTTACAAGGAGATATTGCATATATGAGGTAGTTACAAGGAGATACTGCATATATTGATTTGTACCACCTTTTATGTTTTTGGTCTTGTGGTTATAACTATGGTAGTTTGTCCACGTTTGAGGTAGTGTACACCCCCTTAGTCCCAAGGGTTATGAGTCTTTATACCCATTCTTTTTTTTTTTACTTGTACCTTATTGGTTGGTCTTTGTACTGAGCCTTTTTACTATCACTAAATTTCTTTGATTGACTGTACCATAGCCCAGTCATCTCTCTCTCTCTGGTTTGTACTAGCCCTATCATAGGGGCACTTGGTTCCTAGAGTTGACTGGCCTCTAAGAGGAAAAGTCATTTCTGAAAGTAACTCTTCTGAGTATATTACAGGAAACATCTACACTAAGGTAATCAAATATGTGGTAAATAGTTTTCATTAAGTAGCCAGGACTTGTAGCATTAGAGGAGATCCTGTAACGTGTATGTTTAGTGTTTCATGTGTGATGTAGCGTTAAATCAAATAATAAAAAACAACTCATAAATATTGCATGACTTTCTACTCTTAAGAAAGATAAATTGGTCGTTTTCCAATCATCACTTGAATGCCTACATGTTGACAAAGGGAATGATGATCAAGTAAAATTATAAAAGGCGATACATGTCAACTTTTAAGAGGCTCTATGCCTTGCGGTCGAATCTAAAATTTTTTCCAATGGTGCAGGTAGAACCAAACAGGTATCTGTTTGATCTGTCTTCCTCGAGTGAGGGGAGTTTAGAAAGGCTAGAGGAAAGTGAGACATCCAGTAGGTCTAGAAGAATTGTATCAACTAGATGTCAAAAAACCAAAAGAAGATTCCATAGATGCAATGAACTTTTTCACAGTCCAGGGGGGGCATGTTCCTATGGTGATGAGACAAAAGATGACAAAGAGGTGCCCTTGAGGGACAAAAATTTAGTGAAACAATGGGTACCAAAGGATCTTCCTCCACTGGACACTGATTTTTGTGTGAACGAGAGGAGATATCGAATTGCACCATCATCGATACATGGTTTCGGGTTATTTTCCATGGATTGCATCTTGGTCGGTTATGGGACATGTATAGAATTGATGGAGTATGTTGGACCCATATACAACTACAATGATTGGATGCGCCTTGTCCGATATACAAAAAGTATGCGTAGCTATGGATTGTCAACAAACTATGTACAATTGAAAGAAAAAAATCAAAATAAAGGAGGAACATTGTACATGGACGGAAGGCCAAAGTCCATAGGGAATATTGTAGTGTTTATAAACAGTTCACAACAAGGGTCTACAATTAAGCAACCAAACTGCAAATTTGAGGGGTGTGAAGGAAACCGTGTTTTTGTAGTTGCTACTAAAACAATATCTGCAGGGGACGAGTTGATTATTAATTACCCTATGAACTGAGTAGATACAAACAAGGTTACTATAAAACATTTTATCCAACCTTTTACTAATAAATTAAACATCATAAGGATTTTTTGTTAGTTTATTTCGTTTAAATTTCCCATATTTACTTTGTAGGCTAGTCATTGGGATAAATCCCTGCCAACAAATGGTCGAAGGAGTACTTCTTCCTCGACGGAGCAGGTATACATCTTTCTAATAGTACAAATATAATAAGAAAACCTAACCGTTGTCCTATGTAGCCCATCTTCCTTAGTACATTGGAACCTATTCCTCTTATATGCTTTGAAGATTCACCAAAAGATTCATTAGAATGGCTTCAACAAGATGAACTTACCACGCTGGTCTTGGTCATGGTGTTGGCTTTGGCAATGGAAATGGAAGATTGTATGGCTTCCTGGTGCTCTTGAACAAATTATTGTAGCTTTTAAAATGCCTTTTCGTTATCCTCCAAATCATTGTGCAACTGAGTCTTCATCCAAATTGGCTTGCCCTCTGGCCAACTATCAATCTGGATGACCTTCTCTCTAAATTACATAAGATGCAATCTGCTCTTGTCCAATTATTATATCATGGTAGTTAAGGAGTCCTGGTGTTTGGAAAGGTTTTTTTCTAGATGCGCTCTGTCTCCAATACTGACTTTCCTCTTATATCTACCTATTTAAGTATCTTAGCTCTTACAGCTCTCTCTTCAAGGCTTTGTCCATGGTGACTTTGCCTCCTCCTAAAATTTATTGCAGTTGCGTAACATTAAGGATTCAATTGTTACGATACCATATGATCCATAATTGATGGAATTATAGCCCACTCAACTCAAAAATATGAATACTATGCAAAAAAGCCCTTTTTTTCTCTGTCTTGAGTCTGCTACAGATATATATATTCTGCTTCTAAAACTACAAGACCTAAACTCTCTGTTTAGCCTACACACAACAATAAATTATAACACAATCAATAGTCGGTAACTAGATTTAGTTTCATTGTGGTTCACAATAGGCAGGCTTGTGAGCAACTAATGGTTAGGCTTATATGAGCCAAGGGCCTACACTTGCTCTTTCATTGAGTGTTATGGCTCCTAAGGTGGCTACAAAGGCCTTGTTTTATCAAATGTTCTACCTGCACTTAATAAACTACATGAAAATGTAGTTACAAATTAAGCTTCAGTCTTCGGTATACCAATAAGCTTGTAGGCTTATATTTCAGAATGAAGTAAAGTTCTCTAGAGTTTTTATTTGCTTTGTTTTTACATTATTAATAGCTTGGTTTGTTTTATATAATATTATTTATATTTGATGCAGCACGTTGATCGGGAAATACACCCGTCAAATGTTGATCAGACGACAACACCCGGGGGGCAACAGGTAGACCTGATTTGAATTGTACAATTAAAATATGTCAAAATGTTTTAGCATTATATTGATGTTTCAATGAATATTTTGGTTTCCTTTACGTAATTTTCTAGTCTATGTTTTTCATGCAGGCTGGTTCCGTAAGGTCGGCCACACCAGGGTCTATGCAATGGGTATACATCTTTGTAATATTAAAAATATAATATGAATAATAATTTTTTTGATGTGTTTTCTCATGAATAGTTTTGGAATCGTTTATGTGACTTTCACTATGTTTTTTTATTAGGGTGTTGTTAGGGGAAGCTCCCAGATATTAGCAGATCAGGGAAAGTCACCTATGACCATTGATCCAATGAGTGGATCACGATCCTCGAGGTCACATGTATAATTCATTTCAATTGTACCAATATAATACATAGCATAATGTTAATTTTGTTATGTATTTTTCATGTGTATACTGGTTTCGTTATGATAATGTAAACAGTGTTGTAATTTTATGAATCTATCATGATAGATATGTTACGTTAATATAAAATTTGGAATCTATCAATAGAGAACTCAGTAGTGCTTTATATATGTTTGTTGCAGCCCCTAGTGAATCGCAGTATGAATCAGCATTGCAAGATTTTTTGTTAGAACCTGAAGTGGCAGAGGTGCTTCACGATTGCAAAAAAATTGGTGAAGCCACACACCCACTAAAGATGGAAGAGAAATTGTTGAATAGATATAATGCGGAAATCCTTTCTCTACTAATCTAGGTTCTGCAGACAAGCGCAATTACAGAAAGGATTGCATTGTTGGAACATAGATCTAATAACTTGCGAGTAAGTTGAGGAATCTTGAATCATAGAATAATTCATTTAAATCTTTATAATGTTCTCTTTTATATGATAGTATTGAACGTATAAGACATAGTGTGTATTTACAGAATTATAAGGGACCACACAATAGTGGTCAAGGTGGTGTTGGCCCCAGCGAGGCTCGTGGAGAGACTTTGCCTCACAACCAAACGACTTCACGTAGTTCGAATCCTTCGCCATTGTTGTCGACTGAACAGTCGGAAACACGTTCCGAAACACCACTGACCCCTGCTATGAATGCAGTAGCTGCTACTAACCAACACACAACAGATCGTCCACAAGAAGGGGTCGACACCGAGTCCCCTATCAATTTTGATGTTGAAGAAGCTACATTTCTAGGATCTTCCCGTGTCAAAAGCACGGGAACACTGGAGACAACATTTTTGGTGGACGAAGATCTCGTCCCAATAAAGATAGCGAGGATCCAAAGTAATTAATCATAGTTGATCAGGTTAATTAATGTTTATAATTTCATTGTAATATATCGATAAAACATTTTTGATCAACTAATTATGATCATGGCATGATCGTTGTGCAGGAAACAATGTTTTCTATAAACATATGAATGAATTTTGCTTGGAGATCTTCGGGCCCACCATCCGAACAAGGTGGGATAGACAACCGAAACATTTAAAAGATGAAATCACTAATCGGTTGGTTGGCCTGTTCGGGGAAAAAACCTTCAGTCATGCCAATGTCCTGAAAAAAGGCTTGTCAACATGTGAAGGTTGTCCGAGACCAATATAGGACACACATCAAAAAAAACAAGAGGTACGAGCGCCCACCAATGATTCCAGCAATGGAGTGGAGAGCTCTAGTGGAAGATGGAAAGGAGAAGGATCTGAGAAGAGAAGGAAAGCTAACACCAGGCATAAGGAGGTATGCAATACTTTCCGCAATGTAATTCTAAACCTTATTATCATTGATTTCTATATCGAACTTGGAACATCTAACATATTTCAACACTTGCATAGGCTATCAGACACATCAAAGGCCACAAAGGAAAGACTAGAAAAAGTAGGTTATCACAAGCTTGGCCCTGGTGGTTATTCGAATTTGGCGGCATGGATTGTAAGTTTCGAGATACCAACAATGAATACAAATAATAAATTGAAAAATATTTTTCGTTTCATTCCACCGTAAAATGTTAATTAACAACGATAAGCAAATATGCTGGCCGATCGATTCAATGAAGTACCCACAGAGGAAGACATGAAGCTTGGCTTTGAGGAAGGCTTTGGAGCTGTTGTTGAACGTCTAAGAAGCTTATCTGGGCAAACATAGTCTTGTGGTACAAATCCATCCGGTGCACAGGTATATAGAATCTATATAGTTTAATGAAGATTTGTCACTTGTGGAATATTTTTGTTACAAATACTTGATGTAAAATATTGACTCTGTTTTTAACAGGAAAGAAATGATCCTATTAGTGTCGAGGAGGGACAACAACAAATCGATGATCAAGCTTCGAATCCTGGTAATGAATTTATTCATATGCTACAATTTTATGTATAGCATTGCAAATGGTGACCATTAGTTGTAGTTCACCATATTTCAACTGCAGAGCATGTAGAGGGTGAAACTGTATAGGTTGAGATTGGACAAGAACATCAACAACATGATTTGATAACACTAGGTAAAAAAACACCTTCGTAATGATTTTTTTTAAATGAAAAACTTGTCATTACAATAGAAAAATATAATTATGTAACATTTTCACATCGTTGCAGCAAATCCAAACCCCTTGCCGCAAAATCCACATCTAGAACAGCAATCAGCTAGGATATTGCAAACATCACCAAAAGCGCCTGCTAAAGAACCAAGAACTGGAAGAGAAAGTCCAGATGTAGATGGTCCTCTTATAGATTATGTACCATTGAAGAGAAGAAAAACTTATAAAAATAAGGACAGGAAAAAAAACGTCTAAATATCATTGAAAACAATATATCATCCACGATTTTTGGTCTAATGAGTGAATGAATGGTTTAATGAATGTTCTAATGTTTTAATGATTCAGTGTAGTAAACTGTTACCTTTATTGAATTTTAGCTTTTATTGAATGAATGAGTTGACTGAATGATTAATGAATGGTTTATAGAATGTTATCTTTCATTGAATGAATGTGTTGATCGACTGAAACGATGGTTTAGTGAATGTTAGCATTTATTGAATGAATAATGGATGAAAGTTCATGATGAAATATGGATGAATTTGCACATTTTTTTTTTTCAAGTAGATGCATTGGGTATGGGGAATTGAGAGTGGTGTGAGAGGGGGGGGGGGGGGTGGGTGCCATAAGAGCTTCCACCTTCACGTGGCTGGCCCTGTTCACTAGAGAATATGAAATTATTCTCGAAACAGAGAGGAGCTCAATGAATGGCTACGATGTCAGCTTCCTACAACCCACTCGCGTGTCGTCTAAAATTTGTCAATTTCTTGGAGCTTGTTGTGATTTTTGGTTGCTCATAACCAATTTCGAGTTTCCACATGATGAAATATGGATGAATTTGCACATATATGGATGAAAGTTCATGATGAAATATGGATGAATTTGCACATATTTTTTCTTTTCAAGTGCATGCATTGGGTATGGGGAATTGAGAGTGATGTGAGGGGGGGCAGGGGCCATAAGAGCTTCCACCTTCACGTGGTTGGCCCTATTCAGTAGAGAATATGAAATTATTCTTGAAATAGAGAGGAGCTCAATGAATGGCTATGATGCTGGCTTTCTACAACCCACTCGCGTGTTGTCTAAATTTTGACAATTTCTTGGAGCTTGTTGTGATTTTTGGTTGCTCCTCATAACCAATTTCCAGTTTCCATAGCTTCAAAGGTTGAGTAAATGATGCAGTGGAATCAATATCCTTAACCTTCTCTTTAATTTCCTTGGAATCAATATCGTTAACCTCACATTAAACCCTTCCAAATTGGTATATTTACCATTCAAGGCTCGCTTCTTCTGAAGCATGATATTTGCAACTAAGCTAGCATACACCGACAACAATTAGAGACATGCTGCTTGTTGTCAATGTTCATATTTTTTTTAGGAATGCAACTTGACCATAATGGCTCCTCCTACGCTAGGGAATTAAAGAAAACATATAGTTTGCATCGAAAAAATAACAGGGTACGAACTGAACTGAGGAGATTCGAACCTGCAACCTATGTCTAGTCCCAAGGCTACCACCTTCAAGCTTGAAGTGCAACTGGAAAGGGAAACCACCTTCAAGCTCGATTCATTCTACATGCATTTCACAATGGGAGATGGCAGGCTATCACATCCAACTTTGATTCATTCTGTATGCATTTCACTATGCAATCATCTCAGATTCTCATTGCGTTTTCCCTCTAAGAGTTTATTAATTCAGTATGACCCACACCCACCGTCTGAGGAGTGTTTTTCGCGGTCTTGAGTTCCATCCTGACAACGGTGGTGATTCATTCTATATTTACGTTTCCCTTAAGCTGCAATATGGCAAACTCATAGTTCACTATCAAGATTTCTCTGATCGTCACATTTGTCAGACAAACCTTCATAGTGAACTATGAGTTTCTCATTTGCAGCCGAAGGGAAACATAATACCATGAATCATCAACCATTGCCAGGCTGAAACTGAAGACCACAGAAACACTCATTGGACGGCAGACGTGGGTCATATTGAATTGATAAACTAATTGATGGATAATGCAATGGAAATTTGAGACGGTTGCATAGTGAAATGCATGCAGAATAAATGAAGAGTGGGTGTCGAGAGAAATGGTTTTGGGACATCGTATGAGAGGAAATGGTGATGGGAATTGATTGATAAGGCCAAACTTGAAGGTGGTATCCTTAGGACTAGACATAGGTCGTAGGTTCAAATCTCGTCCAAATATTTTTTATAACAATATATCGTCCATGATTTTTGGCCTAATTAATGAATGAATGGTTTAATAAATTTTCTAATGTTTTAATGATTCTATGTAGTAAACTGTTACCTTTATTGAATTTCAGCTTTTATTGAATGAATGTGTTGACTGAATGATTAATGAATGGTTTATTGAATGTTATCTTTTATTGAATGAATGTGTTGACTGAATGATTAATGAATGGTTTATTGAATGTTATCTTTTATTGAATGAATGTGTGGATCGACAGAAACAATGGTTTAGTGAATGTTAGCATTTATTGAATGAATAATGGATGAAAGTTCATGATAAAATATGGATGAATTTGCACATATTTGTTTTTTTCAAGTGCATGCATTGGGTATGGGGAATTGAGAGTGACGTGAGGGAGGGAAGGGGCCATAAGAGCTTCCACCTTCACATGGTTGGCCCTGTTCAGTAGAGAATATGAAATTATTCTCGAAATAGAGAGGAGCTCAATGAATGGCTATGATGCTGGCTTTCTATAACCCACTCGCATGTCGTTTAAATTTTGACAATTTCTTGGAGCTTGTTGTGATTTTTGGTTGCTCCTCATAACCAATTTTGAGTTTCCATAACTTCAAAGGTTGAGTAAATGATGCACTGGAATCAATACCCTTAAACTTCTCTTTAATTTCCTTGGAATCAATATCCAGCTTAACCTCAAATAAATATAAGTGAACAAAAGAAAATGTAAGAAAGAGATTAAACTTGCAAAATATAACACTTGTATTAATAAATTCAAAACGAGAGAGTAATGTTCATGGGCCTCTTCGAGAGGATGAGCTCCTTTGAGCAAAGCTTCAATACAATACCAATCTTTGACAAAACAATATACATCCTTCTAGCGCTATAAATAGTTTCTTAATAACTACCAAAACCCTAACTACATGCAATCTCAAAATTAATGACTACCAACCACCTACTGGTTCTTACTTAATAAAAATGAGCCTTTTACATTAAGTAACTACCCACTAACTATCTAATGAGCCTTATTCAAATAATATGATCTCATACATGAATATACAAACTCCTCAGTATACCAAATTAGAGAAGTTAGGTAAGAGTACCTTGACACAATGGAAGCACACTACCAACCATCTCTTTGTGATGAATATGCCACAATGTTACATAAGCATAGGGATTAGAGAACATGTATTCAATATGAAAAGTTTTATTTCAAAAATGTTATTTAAAAAAAAAATGTAATGGGTCATTGCTTAACCGACGACCTAATCCCGATGACCGCGTGGTAATATACGACGGTTTTTCCATACTTCCGACGGCTCGGAACGTCGGATCCGCCTTTTTGTTGTATGGCATACACGTCGCTTAACCAATGACCTATCTGACGATCGCAGGGTAATATCTGACACTTGTGCCATACTTCCTACGGCTCGGAGCGTCGAATCCGCCTTTTTTTGTATGGCATACATGTCGCTTAACCGACGACTGAACCGATGCATATTTGATGGCAAAAGGATAGTATCCGACCAATATTGGAAGTTAATGTTGTCACTTATCCGACTACTTGTGAAGCTGGAGGAAGTCGGTTAACTGTCGAGGTAAGGTAGTCAAATGTTCGACGTCTTCAACTATGTCAGATTTTATCCGATATCCCATCGACGATTAAAAAATACTGAAATTGTCGGATAGGAGACCATAGGTTGTAGCAAATTCGACCTTTTTGCCATCGGATTTTGGTTCAAAAAAACTTAGTGTAAGATATTACATAGAATATCTCTTAAAGTTATGATAAGATATGAGATGTAATCCTTTGGTTAAGATATTAAACATAATATCTATTTAAAGTATGCTAACGTATGGGATATTTCCTTAGTTAAGATTTTACATATAATATCTCTTAAAGTTATGCTAAGATATGAGATGTAATCCTTTGGTTAAGATATCAAACATAATATCTCTTTAAAGTATGCTAACGTATGGGATATTTCCTTAGTTAAGATATTACATAGAATATCTCTTAAAAGTATGCTAAGGTATGGTATGTTAAATATGTGATATTTTAAGGGTATTAAATACTAGAATTTTCCCCATGAGGGGAAAAAATGAACGCCGATAGGAAAAGAGGAAAGTTAGAAGGAACAAAAACATAGGCACATGCAGTGAAGGATACTGGTAGGAAAAGAGAAAAGTTTGTAACAATCTGAGATTACAAAAAAAATAATGTTAAGTTCATCAACACAGTGAGCCAACTACAATTACTTTTCTCACAATCTCTATAGTAGTAATCTTAACACTCTAGATTACTACTATATCTGGAATATATAAGCAATTTGAAAAAATATTTTTGCAATAATATCAATGAAAAAAATGATTATAATAGCTCATAAACTACACAAACTACTTATTCTTTCTTCTCATTGAGGATTTCAAGTCCACAATAAAAACTAAATACATCCTTCTCAACCATGTAAAGGCGAACAGACATGTCACTACAGGAACTAATCTTCTGAAAATGACTACTAAACCAAGGGAAGTAATTGGTTATCAATGACTCTCACCACATCAAGGATTCACACATCTTCTAACAATATAGATAGTTCACAACAAAGCACAATAAAAATGCATACTTACCACAAAATAGGAGTGGTGAATCTTCGTTACGCTTGCTTCAAGAATGGAAGATACAGTGGGAAACCCATATATGTTTCTTTCTTCTCATTGAGGATTTCAAGTCCACAATAAAAGCTTTGCATGCTTCTCAACCATGTAAAGGTGAACATACATGTCACTATATGAATTAATATTATGAAAATCACTTATAACCCAAGGGAAGTAACTGGTTATCAATGACTCTCACTGCATCAAGGATTTCGACGTCTTTTGACAATATAGATATTTCACAACAAAGCACAATAAAATGTAGACTTACAACACAATAGGAGTGGTTGTAGCTCTCAATATAAAGGTTGTATTTATTTAACGTGGAGGTAGATGAGGAGAGGTCACTTTGCTTGGTTGCTTTGGTTTTATGAATGTAAAAGAGAGTACACAACTTACAAATAATCTGAGATTAATATTTATATCACTACAGCTTGGGATAATCCATTATGAGCTTAGCTTGAAAAGACATTGCCAACAAGGAAACTAAAGAGCATTGAACTAAACAAGTAGTAAAATATAGCATTGTTACAAAAATATGAACAAGCATTTAGGTTTTTTAGAGAAAAGGAATCCCAACAATATCCATTGAAAAGTACGCATTACATATAAACATTTCTGCAATAGTTTCTCAAGAAGGCAAATTTGTTTTCATTGACAAAGAAGAATAGATGAACAACAAAAAGGGTTGGTTCGCCACTATATAGCCTTGGAAGAGTTTGTTATTTGGTGAAATTGAAAAAATGAGAATAGTAGGCAAAGTTTTCATTTGAGTGTTGTACATATGAGAAGATACAAATGATATTTACAATTAAAATTAGCTGGACGCTTCTAAATTGGAAATATAGTCTACCCATGCAGTAGCTTCTTCAGTTATGATATTATATTTTCCTATAGGATATGTGTGTGTGTGTGAGTGTGCGCACGCATTCACGCAACTTCATCAATACATAACCACTGAGTTCTAAACAAGGAGTGGCCTTGAATTAGTTACATTATTGTCAGAAACTATATGAACCATAATGAACTTATACAACTTTAAGAAAACCCATCTCAATGAACAATTAAGATATAATTAAGAAAACACATATGCCAAGGTTATATCCCAAACTACTACAACATGTTTTCAAAACCCCAAAAGGAGTGTGATCTCATAACCACCTATTTTGTGGATGATGTAGTTGCTTTTATTTTGTATTTTTTCTTGTTTTGAAGATGATATAACGTATTGCACAATTTGACCCTCTACACCTTCATATTTTTCTATTGCATAGTTGGTTTCTTTCACCACTATTATATTGTAGCTTTTCAATGAGCTTTTTTAGCATCCTCTTTTGTATAAATTGGAAATGCACAACATTTTTTTGACAGATCTTGAAGTATCAAATTTGCAACTATTACTTTAATTTAACACACTTCTTGCATCTATTTTGCATCTTAGAGCATCTTGTTTTCACTACAACAAAATAGCCCTTTAGGGGCCGTTTTGGCTTGCGGGGGTCTTGGTAAACCCCCCCCCTAAAATTTTTTTCAGACCTTTGGAGGCGGTCTTTTAAAACTGCCCCTAAAAGTCATGGAAATTGGACTTTTGGGGGCGATTTTTTTAAATTTGCTCCCAAAAGTCCTGAAATTTGACTTTTGGGGGTGGTTTTTGCAAAACTCCCCCTAAAAACCCAATTCTCGTAACTTTTGGGGGCAGTTTTTCAAACCCCCCCCCTTAAAGTCATGAGAATTGAACTTTTGGTGGTGGTTTTTTTGGAACCCCCCTTAAAAGTCATGACAATTAAACTTTTGGAGGCGGTTGTTTGAAAACCCCCCCGAAAAGCCCAATTCTCATAAATTTTGCGGGCGGTTTGTCAAAACCCCCCCTAAAATCCCAATTCTCATAAAGTTTGGGTGCGGTTTGTCAAAACCCCCCCTAAAATTCATGAGAATTGAACTTTTGGAGGTTGTTTTTTTGGAACCCCCCTTAAAAGTCATGATAGTTGAACTTTTGGAGGCATTTTTCTTTTAACCCCCCTTAAAAGTCATGATAATTGACCTTTTGGAGGCGGTTGTTTGAAAACCCCCCTAAAGTCCCAATTCTCATAACGTTTGGGCGTGGTTTGTCAAAACCCCCCTAAAAGTCATGAGAAATGAACTTTGGGAGGCGGTTTGTTTAAAACCCCCCTTAAAAGTCATGAGAATTGAGATTTTGGAGGCGGTTGTTTAAAAACTCCCTTAAAAGTCATGATAATTGAACGTTTGGATGTGGTTTTGTGAAAACCCCCTTAAAAGAAATGAGAATTGAAATTTTGGAGGCGGTTTATTGAAACCCCCCCTAAAAGTCATTCGAATTGAAATTTTCGAGGAAGTTTTTTGAAAACCCCCTAAAAGTCATTTATGTACGTGGGTTAGGTGTGTCACATGGGTTCAACAATGCATCTCATCAAATCATTGGAGCTAAGCGCGCACAAGCTATTGTAGTGTTAGGAAGGGCGTGCATCATCATTCAACACCATATCCCCATTAGAGCTCTACAATTGAGGCAGTCATGGTAGGTTTTTCAAATCAAAGATGGTTCTCACACTCCAACTTTCCATGAACCATGGTCAAAATGAAAACTCGGGTGCCATAACATTATCCTTTATGGATAATGGGCCATGTGTAGGGCCCTAATCACCACATGATTCCTACACAACGAATATTTAGCTTGCAAGTGGGTATGGTGGCCATTTCAATATTTACAACATCATGGATGGTTCTTGAAGCCTAATCCATGGTGTCCATGGTGTTAGATCAAAATCTAGTTTATAATGACTAGTAGTTACCTCAAGGTCTTCTGACCTATGGGCATTTCTCTTTACCACCACATAGGCCATAGGCAAGGAATATTTAGCTTTTGAGTAACACATTGTCATTTTTTTTAGTATTTTCATGTCGTGGATGGTTCTAGGAGCCTATGTTATGGTCTAGGGCCAAAATGTAGGTTCTTGGGAAATACAAATTTATTTTGAGACTCATGGGCCATGCATAGGGACTTGAGTCATCATACATACCCTAGATAGGGAATATTTTGTTTATAGTCTAAGTTCGTGTGTTTATTTTTGCACTAATTTTGGTTTGATAAAATCCCATACAATGATCATCCAAACCTGTAACACCCCATATTTTGACTAGGTGTGTTTATGAGTTAGACACCTTTCACTTTATTTGCTTATTATCTGTTGGACTCAGCTAGACAGAGTGAACTATATTTTTGGCATGTTAGACGTGATGATATGTTGCTACTATGTTTGGGATGTTACTATTCCCATGATAATACTACAATTATGATGTTATGATGTTACCATCCTCATGATGTATTAGGTTTATGTGGTTACTATGTTGTAGTTATCATGAGATTCTTTTATTTCATAATGACAGTGTATGTTTAATAATCGTCCTAGATGAAATGTGATATATATGATGTGGTATTTATGTTGAGATCGATTTAATCATTTTATGTGATGAAATAAATGATGTTGACAATATGGATCAGACGATGATAAATGGAAATATTGTTATAAATGTATGGCTACAAAGTACTAATCCGCAGGACACCGGGGCTATGTAATAGCCGGATACTTGATATGAAGTATGGTATAGTACCTATTTTGCAGAGAGCCTTGTTTACCAAAGTTGATGATACGATGACACAAACCAATAATCTCGAGATCAACAGAGTATGAGTTGATAAGGGCGTAGACCCAGTATGTTGAGAGGGATGGATGTATTGCCCACCATATGTTTCTATGATACCCGAGGTCGTGGGAGGGCCGTACTGAGACACGCTCCCCAACTTGTTGTGATGACGATGGTCGGATGCCTGCTAGGAGAGGTTAGGTCCGCTAGTTAGCCGACGCTACCGCTCTCACGTTCTACGTGGCTAGGTCAGTATAGCTGACATCCACTTTCGTACTAGCAGAGGAAGGATATGGAGGATGCGGACGTAGGTTAGGTTGGGCGCATATGTTAGTTAGTACTGTTGAGGGTTGGGTATCCGTTGATCCTGATTTAGTGGTAGTAGGTGCCTCTTCCTTAAAAATAATTGATTGATTAATTATGGTGAATCTAGAAAACATAAATGTTACAACTTAATTGGATATTTATCAATGCCTAATGATGATGAAATGATTATGATTTATGTATGTTGAATGGGTTAAGTATTTGTGATTGTTTGTATGTGTGATTGTTATGTCAATACAAATCATTGTTTTGTTGAAGTTAATATATATGCATAGGGGAAATGATGTTTTCTTATAGTACGAGTACAATCTATGCATACGCTGGCCACAGATGCACACCTTGTACATGTACACTAGTATTAATGTAATAACTATTGGTTGCAATTGAATTCTAGATAAGAGTCAGTCGTGAATTAGTGAAGTCCGAATGATGGTTGTTAATCATGTAAATATGCATAAGTGGATCAGTTTGTTAGTTTTTAATTACATGCATTAGTGACTAATTGTTGGAAATAGTGTTGTGCTTAACATCATTTATGTTGTGTTGCGGATAGTGCTGTATTTAACATAGTCCCTGTTTAGTTTACACAATTAGCATTGTTTGTTCTAGCATAATTGTCCTTCTCTTTGAACAGTCAAATTATGTTGGTTAGAAGTAGTTCAATGTTATGTTTATAACCTTTAAGGTCATAGTGTTATAAAATAATTATCATTAAATATTTTTAATATTAATATTATTATTGTTATTAGTATTATTAATGTTGTTATTAACATGCATAATCTTATTTGTTATTATAATCGTTGTCAAATAAACATAGCTTAATGTTTTGCATAAATGGATGAATTTATCATGATTGTTTTATCTGAATAATAAAAAGGAACAAAATTATTAAAAACATCTGAAAGTGAGTCTTTGTGATATTATTATATTCCATATTATATTGTTATTTAAACTTTAATTGTAAATCAAACAACATTTTCGAATCAAGATTTAGTTGAGTAATAAAGACATTAACGTCCTCCATGCATAAAGTCAAGTTTGCATTTATTATATTATCCTATCTGCATTTAAAGATCAAGCAGTGGGATAAATTCTATACAATTTAACTTGTCCCATAAGTTTAGATAAGGTTTTTTTTTGAATAAAATAGAATGATAGGAAATCTACACAAAAGGACAACTTAATTAGAATTGAATTATTCCACTGCTCGAGAGAAACAAGAAATATGACAAGCATATTTAAATATTATTTTATCCTTAGAATTGAATTATTCCACTGCTCGAGAGAAATAAGAAATCTGACAAGCATATTTAAATATTATTTTATCCTTGATCTGTGTGATGGTATTAATGGTTTAGAATCCCAAAAAAACCTGGAGGGCTAAGGCGGTGGAGTGAGAATGAAGTTTGGAAGAGGAAAATGGATCTATAAAGAAATGGTTTCACGAAGATGAGGGGGATTGGTTTTTGGGAGAAGTACACTTAGTATTTTGATGAAAAGGAGGAATGCTGAGGAGGGGGAGAACTCGAAGTTTTGAGGAGGTGGGAAACTCAAAGACTGAGGTGGGGTTAACTATTGAACTATGGAAAGGTACTAAGGAAAGATGTTGTCGGGATTATTGGTTTGTGGGCTCGGGGGATAGGAAACCTGTCGGTTTCCTAGGGCCAGCACAATAAGAGCTGGTTGGCAGGGTGGTTCATCCATTTTTGGCATAAAGGATTGGAACGGAAAGTCTGCGGGAGCAAAAAGATTGGACGGGAAAGGCTACAGGAGCAAGGAAAAAATCTACAACCTACCTCGGTCCAGGTATTCTACTGGTAGTTAGAAAAATGATTTATATTTCAATATACTGAGTATTATGAAAGATATTACAATTATATGTATGTTGTTAAAATTACTATATGTAGGTGCACTGTATGCTACTAGACATTTTCTAATCACTAAAATTATGCAGAAAATTAGCATAATGAAAGCATAATGATACTTATTTATTATTGAAATAAATAAGAAAGAAAAACAACTCCGTAGGAGTTGGTTACAAAACTTAATTTCAAAATCTAGAACTTCGATGCCCTTCCGGATAGAGGAGAATTACAAAACCTTTATGTCAAAGTCTTTGATCTAAAACCTTGGTTATAAATAGCTTAAGGTCAAATTTTATTGTGTTAGTGTGTTGATTTGGTGCAGTAGGCATGTTAGTGATTGGGTTAGGGGGTAGTGGGTTAGGGTTAGAGGGACATTGTCTTAAGGGGATATTTTCTACAATTTCATAATGTGGTAGGCTTTGGGGAGTTTTTGGATTAGAAGCGAGGCACCTAATGGATGAGGGGATTAGTGGGAAAGGGGTTCTGGTTTTGTTGGTACTAGTGGTTAAGTGGTTTATAAGTTAACATGTTATTCAGTTTGGGGATAGATGTTAAGGATAGATACGATGTGAGGGGGTTAGAGGTTGAAGCTTCAACTATGTGCATGAATTCATTGCATGGATCAAGTGTGCCAATTGCATGAGTCATTTACATGGGTTGGTTTTGTTAAGTCAGTGTCTAATTAGTGACATTATTTATGGTGGCCATTTAAATATTTGTAACACAAAGGATGGTTCTCGTGGCATCGACTATGGCATGTGAACTAAATTTAGGGTCTTATGCCATATTAATTTTCCATGGGGTCGATGGTCCATGCATGTTAACCTAGATTACCACATAAGAATCTCTAGCCTACATGTGAGATCGTCATGATCATCATTGTCACCATCGTCGATGTCATTGTTGTTGTTGGTTTGTCCATGGTTATTTAAACCAATAAACCAACCATGGTTTAATATTTGTAGGTTATGTAAACCAATAGTGGTTCTCATAACCTAAATAATGGTCCATGGTTAATAAATTTACTATATGATTCATGGTCCATGTGTAGGGCCCTACAAATAATTACTTTACCTTACAAGTGAGATATTGTGGCCATTTCAATATTTGTAACATTGACAATGGTTCTTGTGGCCTATACCATGGCCTATAAACTAATTTTAGGGCCTAATACCATATTAATTTTCTATGGGGTTGATGGCCCATGCATGTTAACCTAGACTACTACATATGACCTACATATGGAATATCTAGCCTATATGTAACAATTCCATCTGTTGCGCTTGAGTGATGATTAAGGCCTTGCGACATCACATAATCTCTAAAGAGTGAATCTAATTTCAACTACAAGTGGGATATGTTGGTAGTTTTTATATCTGTAACACCAAAAATGAAAAATTTCCTACCAATTTCAACATGTTAGTAATTTTCATTCCATCACCCTTTCTTCTCATTGTTTTCCTCTTTTTGTGAAGGATGACTCAAGTCTCCACCTCCCATTCCACGTTTAAAAAATACTCCATTATTCCACATATACACAACTAAATGGAGAAAGTATTCATGCACTTCTAAAACACCAAAAAACACCATAAAGTTTGAATTATGAATATATCATGAGATCTTGAGATGTTTATAGACTCACCCACCATTAACTGCTAGGTAGTGGCGATGGGTGAAGTTTTTGGCCAACTATGATTACAAGTTATTTCACATAAAAGGGGAAGAGAATCAAGTGGCATATGCCTTGATTTGAAGATGCCATATATATGCAATCTCCCAAGCTTAATAAAATTTAAGTACAATGATAGGAGGTGATCCAATGATGACAAATGTTATCAAGAGGTGTGTGAAGCTCTATTGAGAAATGAGAGTTGGATGGAGAAGGAAGTAAAAAATATGAATAGACACTTGAGTTCAATAAATTCGAAATAAATACTTGATTTCAATCATGAGTTCACACAAATGGACGATGTATCAAAGGTTAGAACATGATACATGCAACCTTGTGGTGAATGTTGGACCCGGGTCTAGATGGCGCTGGACTAGTGTAGTTTCATTATTGTCATCCATTGCCTTGATGTTTATGCTATTTCCTCGTACATGGGTCCTGAGCTTGATCGCATAGAGTAGCATCATCTGCAATTAGAAGCACTAGACTATAACACTACCTTTTCACCTATTTCTTTTTTGGGGGGAGATCTTTTCTCAACCATATACAATTTAAGCATGGAAATAATAAAAATAAATTATATCAAATCAAAACTAGTTTTTTTTCACATAAAAGATGTTGATACTTCATATTAAAGTATTAAAAGATACATGATCAACATAAATAGAATATCGTAATGACTCCAGGAGCAGCCACATAGAAACAGAGCAATCTCAAAAAGAGCAAATATCAACCCACATACCCATAATCAGAACTAGTTTGATTACCAAGTTATCCAACTATAAAAGAAAAATGTCCCTAACTTTAACTAGAAGAGATTATACATACGTGGCATAGGTATAAGCATAAGATTAAAGAAATATAAGCCAAAGCACCGTAGGAAAATTCTAGGGATGAATGCAAAAGATACATTAAATGAAATAAAACGAAACATGGATACATTAACATGTATTCATTGTAATAGATCTTGTTCACTAAATACTATCTAAAATAAACTTTGGCCATCGAGCAATCATTAAGGCATATAGAGACATGACCACTACCTAAAAGTACCATGCATGACTTTGGAGAAGTATCTATGGAACTATGTATCTAGGTCTTGTGGCCTTGGGGCCTTGGACATAGCTAGTGAAGGAGGCTTGAATCTTGAGCTCTAAAGGAATCTTCTATCCATATAGGGATAAGAATATTTCCTCCACCAACCACGCATTCCCTCTTCAGGATATCATTGGTCTATGATTGATTATGCCATTTCCATTAGGTAGTTTCGAGTAGTATCTACATGTCTTAGAGCATTGCAAATGATGTTTAAAGGAAAATGACCATGCATTTGGCCCTAAATAAACCATTGAGGAATCTAGAGCAATGGACAATGCCTGAAGCACCATGCATGACCTTGCATGGATATTTGTGCCACTATGTATCCATGTCTTGGGGGCTTGGGGTATTCAAGCCTTGGACATGCTCAAAGGAGGATACATAAACCTATGGCCCTAACATAATCTTCTAGCCATCCAAGGCTAAGAAGATCACCTCAACCAACGATACATGGCCTCTTGAGGGTATCATTGGCCAATGATTGAGGATATTAATGTTATTATGTGGTTGGTGGAGGAAAAGATCTTTTCCACTGACAGTGTTGAAATCCCTAAGGCCACAAGAACTAGATACATAATGCCATGGATACCCTGAAAAAGTCATGTGTGTGGTGCTTCGATACATTGTTCATGGATATGCATGTCTCAATTATTTATGAAGGTCCAAATACATGGTCTTCCTCCTTACAAATTCATTCACAATGCCTTGATAGATGTACATACTACTCAAAATCACCTAGCAGCACTGAAATCCTCAATCATAGTCCAATGGTACCCTCAGAAGACCATTTGTGGTTGGTGGAGACACCTTTCCTATCCATAGACGGATAGAAGATTCCTTTGGGTCTTGAGCTTCATGAGGGTATCATTGTCTAAGAATGTTTCGTCCACCAACCACACATGGTCTCTTAAGGGTATAATTGGCCTATGATTGGAGATGTTGGTGCCATTAGGTGGTTTTAAGCAATACACACATGTCTTGGGGTCTTGGGAATGACATTCTATAGAATAAGGTCATTCCCTTGGCCATGAAGAAACTATTTAGGCATCCAAAGCCATTAATAATTCCATAATGCTGTAAAGCACCACACATGGATTCATAGTGTGTGAATGGAACTATGCATCCAAGTCATGGGGACTTGTGGCATTGGACATGGTCAAGGGAGGATTCATCAACCTTAGTCCCTAAATGAAACTTCTATCCATGTAGGTATAAGAGGGATACTTAAACCAACAACACATGGACTCCCTAGGTGATTATCAGATTATGACCAATGTTTTAAGTGCAATTATATGGTTTTGAGTAATATCTATGTGTGTCAGGGCCTTGGCCATAATGATTTCTATGAAATTCAACTATGTTTTTGGCCATACATTAATTCTTGGGGCATTTAGAGAAACGAAGAATGCGTCAAGGAATGGCAA
Organism: Larix kaempferi; assembly: GCA_027924585.1. Lineage (NCBI taxonomy): Eukaryota > Viridiplantae > Streptophyta > Pinopsida > Pinales > Pinaceae > Larix > Larix kaempferi. The sequence goes on along the minus strand of BSBM01001112.1, from coordinate 1,496,146 downwards.
GAATAGAAGGAGCACTATAAAGGCTAATATTTTTAATTTTTTGGGGCCATGGAACACAATAATTAATCAAAATTGAAGGTACTAAATGTAAAAGAATCCTTAAAATTACTCATTCTAAATTGGAAAGTAAGGAATACACTGATCTTTGCATAGGATGGGTGATATCTACCCTTGTTGTTCTCATGTGGACTGAATAACTAGATTGATTAATGTTTTCCAAGATTGAATAACTAGATTGATAACTGGATTGAATCATTAATGTTTTCCAGGAACGATTACCCATTGTAGGTCAACCACAATTTAATAAAAGTGGCATATCTAGAATGTTGAACCCAGGAAACCACAAGCCTCAGATTGCAAAATCTACCAAATTGCAACAATTATATTGTAGAAAGAAAGGAATACATTGATCTTTGCATATGATGGGAGATATCTCCCCTTTTTTTTCTTATGTGTAATGAATAACTAGATTGATTAATGTTTTCCAAGACTGAATAACTAGATTGATAACTAGACTGAATCATTAATGGTTTCCAATAACGATTACCCATTTCAGGTCAACTACAATTTAATAAAAGTGGAATATCTAAAATAGGCTTCCAATGTCTCTTATTCATTAGTGAATTCTCTTTCCAACATAGCGTATTCAACTTGGAGACCTCAAGTAACTAGGGTTATAACCTAAAACTAAAAAATTGATCCCACAGTTTTACCAAATTCTCCTCCACCTAGTACACACACACACAAATCAAAGCAACATGGAAGAAATAGGAGGTTGACATGTCAAAACATTTTCTCTTGTTTCCTTTCCACTTAGAGTGAGAAGATTATTGTTGGATATTTTTGTTCTGGGTTCTATATAAGTTTGATTTTGGTAGTTAAGCTCTCTAGACATTTGAACTTGCAGTATTGTCTTGAAGACAATTCCTAGGTCTAGATAGTATTTATTTTGATACTACATGTTTTCCTTGTGTTTAGACTTCTAATCTTATTGTATACTATGTGGAGTGAAATCTATGTAATATCTCGTTGTGGCTAAATTTTGACCAGGTGTTGCATAGAGCAGACCCAGATAGAAGGTGCATTCACATAAGGGTGAGACTATAGAATCTTGAGTGTGCAGTTCCACCAAATCCTTAGTAAGTAAAAGAAAAGGATTTCTCTTATTCATCCTCTACCCCTAGTACCATTGACCTGCTACACATGTCATTAAAGGCAAAGAGCCCTTTTGTAAGAGTGGGTTATAGCTGGAAAATTCTCTAGTATAATAAAATGTTCTTTTGTAACCACTACAGTCACCTATATATATATATGAGAGAGTTTTAGTTGTTATTGTGACATTTGTTAACAATTAGTAGTGTAATGAGGAGATTTATGAGTTAGGTACTATCCCATGAGTTGTGAACATGAACTAGACTATATTGATAATTTTGATACGAAGAGAAACTTGTTCTACTTTTTTTTTTCATTAATGTTGTATCTTGATGATTTATTTGTTGTTATAATTGAGGTGCATGTTCTCAGTTCAATTAGCATAAGTGAATGCGATTAAAGGATAAGCAATGGAATGCACACCCCAACTAAATATGTAATAATATATATATTAACCATATGGAAACTATCATATGTGCCTCAGATGAGACCCCTTCCTTCAAGAAATTTTAATATGTTGGCACACTATACTTATCAAACTTATGTTGGACACCCGAACCCAGGAAACCATAGGCTTCAGATTGCAAAATATGTTAAATTGGAACAATTATATTGCAGAAAAGCAAGGAATACACTAATATTTGCATAGGATGGGCGATATCTCCCCTTATTGTTCTCATGTTCCTTGGAAGTATTCTCTATGGATGTGAATCTTGGAATTAAATGTTAATTTGGATGAAATGGAGCTATAAGTTGATTTACTACTAATACATGCCACATGAGTGATTGATAAGTTTTTAACCATGTAATTACATCGGAACAATATTAGTCAGAGTTGTTCAACATAGCAAGTTGTTTACTTAGTGGTATATTGGTAAGCTATTTTGTTCTAGGGTCTACGAATACTATATACCCACTGAGTTAAGTTGATTAATGAAAGTTATTTGATAACCACCATTGGATCTTGAAAATGAGATATAAGATAGTCAAGCTATTCTTGATAGTCACAATGCTTAATTAACATCCTCTTATTTGATTGGTCCATGTCACAACACTTAATTTGCATCAATTTGTGCTCTTTATTTACAAAGATCCGGTGCCACACTTCTAGCATGTATTGGAGTGCTAGTTGAGAGCAGTAATAAAAATATTTAATGTGGCACAATGGAGTGTATACCTTAGCAGGTTCTCCACTTATATCTGGTATCTCAATCTATCATTGTTTGTGATTTATTCCTCCTTGTTGTCCAACCATGTGATTATAGCCTCCTTAATTTCTAACATGGTATCATAACGCTTATGACATTAGCTTCATTTTTATCAAGACCAAGGTAGCTTTCAATGATATGAATGTATTTTATCAATGTTACATAAGGACACACCCCCTTGCCCCCATGATGTGTAGGCTACTCCATTTGGGACATTCCCTTTAGATGGAAATGCATGAAAACACAAAAGGGGAACATTCCCTCCCTAAATCAAACACTCCCACATCCTTTGTCTCTATCGTGGTTGTGTGAGAAGGGTTGGAAATGTATGGCTGTGTTATTATGTGGATGGCAAGTGGCATGATATTTTTGTTATGTAAGAGGGTTTTATTTTACCTCAAACAATGTGAGATTTATGTCCTAAAACCATTAGCTATGTGAGATGTAGATAACTTCAAGTTTGAACCCCTGGGATATGTGTTAGCCAAAGCCTTCAACTTATGGTTGTGTGTTATTATCAAGTCCTCAACTTGTGGCTACTAGAGTGTTTAGCAGGTGAGGGAGTTGGATAGTGGATAGTGGAGACATTGCCACTAGACAGTGTTAAGTTGGAGACATTACTTGTCAGCTTAAATTGGAGACATTGCCAGAGACTTGATTTTTAAGTCCTTGATGTTTAAAAATTTTGAATCTTGATATATCAGATTGAGAGTTCACAGTTTTCACTTTATTATGATCATATTTAGTTTTTTCACTTGATATGTGTTGTAAATTTATATGAGTTATCAACTTATCTTCACATTATATCTTTTGATTTTTCAAATTTTTAAATATTATAAGAAATACAATGGTGATAATCGAATTCTAATTTAAATTTTCAGTACTTCAGGCATGGCCTCCTATGTTGAAATCCTTGAGCTTCCTAAAATTTGGGTAGTAAGTCTACATATACCTCAAATGAGTTTTCATGCTCCCATGTCCCAAAAACTTGGTGGAACATTTCATTTTGTGTATGCTAAAGTTTCTTTGTTCATTTGCATGATATGTCCTACAAATACTCAAAATGTCGATAGTTTGTCCATATTTATGTTCATAAAACTCAAGAGTGAGCCTAGGGTGAAGCCAATGAGGTCTCTTTCACTCTGTATGAAGGCCACAAATATCCTTGGAAGATAATCTTATACCCAAAATGTCATAAAAACAACAAGACTGCAGAATCAAAGACTTCATTAAAAGACCCATGCAAGTAGGGGGGTAACACTGTCAAAATTAAGGAGCAAATTCAAGGAGAATGATAGTATTTGATCCAATGATGACAAATGTTACCAATAGGTGTGTGAAGCTCTATTAAGAAATGAGAGTTGGATGGAGAAGGAAGTCAAAAATATGAAGATTAACATTTAGTTGAAGTGAAGTACTACGGTGAAGAAATCAAATGTATGTGCCAAAGTTAAGAGGGTTAGTGTTCCATGAGACCCATGATGCTTGTATTCACTAGGGTACTTAGGATATCAAAATACCTACCTAAATCTAAAGATAATCAGGATTAAAGGCATACACCATAGATTTTTGTATGGAGAAACTAGATTTATGTGCCAAATTAGACAAATTTAAGAATGTTAGTGTTCCATGAGTCCCATAAATCCACTTATTCATTGGAACACTTGGGATATCAAAACACCTACCTAACTATGAATCAAATGTAATACTAGTCAGGATTCAAATCATATACCATAGGTCATGTGGTCATGTACCTTGATTTCTATTAGATAAAAGTAGACCATCAACACCCAACTAGAAAATTGAATTCCCTAAGCATACATAGCATTCCTTAAGAAACAACATTATCCTTTGAGGTTCATGGTCCACACTTGAAGCCCTAGTATATCACACATTAAAGCTCATTTGATAATCAGATAATTGATAATTAAAGCTCACTTGTGGGTGGAGAGGATAAACTACATACAATTATAGAGTTTTTGCATAAATAAATGACAAAGTTAATGAAGTTTTTCTTTATACATAGTTGTGTTGTAGTCAACATTTTTTATTTAATATATGAATAGAAATACAATAGTATAAATCATATAAATCCATTAAAAGTTTCACTTTAATTTTTTCATTCCCTGTAGTGATTAGATCCAAAGTTCAAAAAATTATTAAATCATCATGAACCTTAGTTTTATTTTGATTTCCATAGCCACTAAATTCAAAAAAGAAAATCCCAATATTTTGGGTGCTAAAATTTGTCAAAACTACTTGCTACTGTCATCTTCATCTTCTTTGGGGGTTTGTTTGGCCTGAAGGGTATGTTTGGTTCCGCAAGCCTTTTGGGTAGATAAGGGCGAATATGGGCGTGGGAATGTTGGATGATGAGCCATTTTGTCGATCAACATCATTAGCAACTGCACCAATAATATTGAGTTATTTTTCCCTCTGGCACTTGCATAGATTTGTGAAATTGATTTCTCCAGAGCTGTAATTATTTTTGCTCCTATTCTCGTCTACTATTCCATTTCATAGTAGCTAAAACTCGCTAGAATAATGGTTTTCAAGCTTGAATGAATCAATCCAAACTCCATTTCTTAGGTACACTTCTGCCTTTTTCACTATTATGCTATAAACTATTCAAAATGGTTCTCAAAATAGGTTTTTATTATGAATAAATTCATCAGGAGTTCGATTCCCATTGTTTGATTCAATATGTTTGTTTTTATTCTAAGTTGCTTTGTATATTTTGTTGATATCACAAATTTCGAGGAAACTGAGTCACATGGAGTACAAGGAAAAGTGAGGCTCAAAACCCTTGGCCACACCTACAGAATCTATAGGTACATTTGTGTCTTCTGTTGAGGGAGAACCTATTCTGTTTTTTGAAGATGTTGGCATTTCTTTAGCTACATTTGCAGGAACTTCAAATTATGGCGATTCTAAGAACCAAATCGAGTTTGGAATTTCTTTTAGTTCTATTATAAAATGTAGCATTTATAGCTCCAGAGATATATCCTTCAGTTCTAGAGTATTCAACAAGTTACAGCATCTCTTCACCCATTATGTCAAAGAAGTGGAGAAACTAAGTAGAGGTATACTAAGGAAGATACTATAAATTGGTTGAGAAATATGAAAAGAGGATTAGGGGCTCCTCTCCCATTTGGATGGGGTTTATAAAAGTTTTTAACTGGATGGCAAGATACCTTACTTGGCCAGTTGGTTTTGGGGAACATATCTTAGTAGGGATTGACCCTATTATGGGGCTTGAAGAAAATTACACTTTGTTCGAGCCTATCCTTACTCAGCTCAGGGTATTTGAACTTTCTACTCTCAACAAAATTAAAAAAAGCAGCAATATTGCGTCTGGTTACTAGATGAGTGCAAAAGATTTGGGTTTCTCAGGAAGATTTGCGAGGGAGTGAGATTATTATATTAATTGTCTTACTTGTGCGGGATGCAGACTTAGTTGTTCAAAGGACACACTCATTTGGAAAGGAAATCCTATAGTTGGAAAGATCACATCAAAATCTGCTTATGAAAATCAGATTATGGACAGGTGCTTCTTTCCCCAACAGTGGTGGTATAAGCATCTCTGGAAGTGGAGCATTCCACTGAAATATAAATGATTTATGTGGTTTTCCTTATCTGACAGGTTGAATACTTGGGATAATTTAGTTAAGAGGGGATGGATTGTCCTTAACATATGTCTGCTCTGTAAAATTGATGCTGAATCTGGCAGTCATATTCTTGTTCACTGCTCATTTTCAAGAGATATCTGGAGGAGAATATGTTGTGCATTAAATATTGGGAATGTCTGGGGACATGATTCTTTCGACATATGCAAACTAAATTGGTTTAGACAGTGCCATGAACATCCTAACCTTCCTACTATTATTTCATGGACTATCTGGTCACACAGAAATCGTGCTATTTTTGAAAATCAGATTCCAAATGTCTCCCGTGTGTGTGAACAAATTATGAATTTGTATAAGTTTTTTTCAAAGATTCCCGTGCCTTTGAAATCTCAGAAAATTTGAATTTTCAATGGCTCCTATAATTGTCCCGTTGTTTTCTTTGATGGGGCTGCGATAGATGGACTTTGTGTAGGAGGAGGAGTCATTTTTCTAAAACAAAAGAATTTTTTTACCTTGAAGATTAACTATGGTTTAGGTAAAAATATGAAGGCGGAGTCACTGGAATTATGGTGTGTGCAGAGGGTGGCTCATATCTTTGGATTTGTGGAGCTCAAAGTGTATGGATATTCTCGAGTCACCATTAAATGGGAAGAAGGGGAATATAATCTTAAAGTGATAGCGCTCATACACTGGTGCAAAAGGATCAGAACAACAATGCAGTGCTTCAAGAAAATATCTTTATGCATATTTATAGACATTACAATACACATGCTCACAAGCTCTCAAAGTTAGCTATGGAGGGGGAAACAAGTTATTTATTTTGGGAAGAATTCCAGGAGGCCCAGATCTGTGATTCGGGCTCAATGTGGTTCTTTGATTAACTTTTTTTCTAGACTTGGTATCTGTAAAAATATGGACTGATATTTTTGTTTGTTTTTTTTGGCGATATTGCTGAACCTTGTGTGCTTTGAATGTCCGTGGATATGAAAAGTCTCTTATGACTCTGATTTTTGATGTAATGGTCTTACAAAAAGACTCAATACTATCGACGTACTATTTGATTTCGTGGAATAACAATAGTATGTTTTTTTTTCTTTTGAAAAGAAAAAAATAGTTAATAATATGTTTATTATTATATAATCATACTTAATATATATAACTAATTTAGAGATTAAAAATAAATTAAATAACAAAACAAACAAATAAAAAAATAAAACACAAAAATGAGTTACTATGAATATAGATGAATCGATCCGAACTTGGGAGGGGAACTTGCGAGGTACATAGACGACGGATTACATCAATTGGCACTTAAATTTGAGTTTTTGGGAGGCTAAAATGATTCAACAGCTGGAAGCGATCCCACGGCCAGAAACACACCATACCTGGTATTCTCAGTTTTTTTCTTAATACCCCTCTATTTTTTTGGGTTACAAAATATTTTTCTGAGAATAAAAACCCTGCGTTTACAAAATATTTTATGAGAACAAAACCCTAAATCCTTATAATTGATACACTAGGTGATTTGAGAGGGGGAGCGATGGGTTCAACTTCCTAAATAAAAACCCTACGTTTACAAAATATTTTATGAGAACAAAACCCTAAATCCCTATATTTGATACACCAGGTGATTTGAGAGGGGGGTGTGCGTTCAACTTCCTGAAGTATATTGTATCGGTGACTCCCTCCTTGATGAGAACAATAGGTAATAGCAGTACTAGCATATGTCTTGTTAGCAAGTGTGATTCCAGTGATTGGAAGGTGGTGGGAAAATCTCTATGGGGAAGCCCCATGTAAAACAGAATCCAAGCTACCATATGGTGAGAAGTCAAATATGAGATCGAGACCATTCTCAATTTAGCAACCAATTAATGTGGTTGTATTTGGATGGTAGACATGGTCAATTATACCCAATTCTATGAGAAAGTCTTTTTCCCTTTGTTCATCTATATTTCCACCGACCAATCTCTTCACTGCTATTATTTTCCCATCTTGGATCTCTCCTATGTAGACCTCTGCAAAACCACCTCTACCAACAATGTTGTCTACCATGCAACAAGATTCATAACAATGGAATATTCAATCAAAGAGTGAGACAAGAAACAATTGTTTGATATTGTTATGTTTCTTGATGCGAACTTATTTATTGAAATATTGTGAATCTCATTATGGAAACAAATTCTATAGGTCAATATATACCAGGATGAAAATTGTTGGTGGCTTTCGAAATCTCTTCATAGGTAAAGCACTTGCATGATGGTTTTGATATAAGAGGTGGAGTGTCGCTTCCAGTTGTTCTATCTGGCTCACATATTTCTTTTTTATACTTTGCAATCCCTTGTATTGATTTGCAGCCAAAAGATGAAGAGAATAGTGGTGGAAATGCCAAATTAACATTTTTCCAGATGTTCAAGCAGTTCTGGTGATTGGATCTGGAATCTAGTTCTTCATCAGATCCTGAAGATGCTTTACCAAAGAGGCCCATCTTTGTGAATAAATTAGAGGTCCCATCATGATGCTCTTCCATATCTGTTGTTGAAGATTTGTCCTTCAGTATGAGAAAACTATTGGAACTTTTATTGAGTCCAAATGTTATTTCTCCATTTCCAAATGACATTTTTGAGAAAAATCGCTTCTGTAAAGAGGTGAATGCTTTTACGAAATCCTTGTGATGCCATTCAAGGTCCATCTTGTGAGTTCCTGTAAGCAATGCCAATGAAGTGAAAATACAAATTCTCCGAGCTGGAAAATAAATTCAGTAGTTGGTAACATCAATCTATTATGTCCATGTGTGTGTAAACAGATTGTACAAATTCAAGGCTAATTAATAACAAAATGATGAATGATGCTCTACCAATGCATATTCTACTAACCGATATTTGAGGATTGTTTACTTAGGGTTGCTGGTGATACCAATTGCTCTTACTTATTAATTGACTGATAGTGTCTATACCAATCTCTTAAAGCCGGTCAGATAGAGAGAGATCTTATAAAGCTTGATTTATTGATTGACTTTCCTCGACAAAGCTTTATAGATTTGACTTGCTTTTACAAAACTTGATTGATTCTCTCCTTGATAAAGATTAATTAGTTTATTTATTTTCCCGCCTTACAGGTTGAAGCACCTACAACGAGCGCAGACAAAAGTGGTTACATAGGTGGTGGCAAATATAGATCAGATCCTGTTTCTCCGGTTGACTTAGTAAAGTAGCGGATTGAGATCGAGAGTGAGCATCTAAACTAGCAACATAGGCATAGACAAGAGAAGAGGTACCTGTTGTCCCAAATCCTGTTTGAAAGCAAGTAGCCAGGGTTGATTCAAAACCAATATTTTAGGATATATTGTTTAGGTAATGGAAAGCACTGATTATTTGAGTACTTGAAGCTCTGCTTTGAACTCCATTCCTTTTGTAACTAAGAGTATCTATACTCCATTGGCCACATGGTGTTCACATAGGCCATTTCAAATTTTCATCTTAGAAAGGTTGGGATTTCATTTTTCTGATTATATTTTTCAGTTTGTAGAAAAGGTTTTGGGCGGGTGTCTAAAAACCCAAGGCTTGCGATTCAATGATTGGAAAAAATAAATAAATCCATCTATATGAAATGAAGGTTTATGGAAAATGCAATGAAAATAATGCATTCTTTCAGATCATTATTAGAGAAAAGTTAAAGCAAGGAAAAGACTCATAATATGAATGCCATATACCATGAAGAAATTTCAAGGCATCAAAGAACAACCCTTCAAAATCTACGTACCTTCCTAATAAAAGACTGAATTATCAGGGATTTTAGAAAAGCTTTATGCATGTAGGGAAAGTCCCCTACCTTTCACCATAATCACAGAACATCCCGCTGGAGCATGTTGAAGGCAATACTTTGTCACTCCAAGTGTAGGCCTGATTAGAATGAGATAGATCATCATCTTTAATAAATCAGACTTCATTTTATGACTGTGAAATCAATGTACTATGACTAAGGAAGGCTATAGCCCATACTCTCATTGTTGCTTAGCATTGTTTCTTATGTTCGATCATACTTACTTTTTTGGGTGGTTATCCTTCTCTGCTAGAGTGAATCTACATTCCCAGTCCTCCGTTCCAGTGTTGGAGTACTAAAGAAGGTATCGTGGACTAGAATTTTTCTGGTTTATAGACTGTATAGGCCATGTATTCCACTTTGTGCAGACTTACTACAAGTTGGGTCGATTTCTCTTTGGTATATTCACTACAGGAGCATATGATTTAGTGCTATGTTAAAAATATTCTACTAGACATTATTGTTAAGGGAATCATTTAGAGGATAGAAGGAATTTTAGGAGTTGACCCTGGACATTGTATATTTATGGGTTTGATTCTCTAGATATGGGTATATTCTAAGTGCTTCAACTACAAGATTGTACCATCCAGAAGGCTCTAAAACATCAACAAGTGGATCATTTTCCTTGCTGGTCTATCAGGTCAGTAGTGCCCAAATATTTCATTTTGGTTGATTTGTGTATTGCTGTGAGGTATTATTAAATTATACAGCAGTCTTCCAACTTTGCAAACTTAAAGTCCTAGATATTGATTAAGATAAATTCTATCTTTGGAGTATTTTCTATCTATTGTTATATTTATACATACATATCGATGCCATTTTGTTATTCCTATCATCCTATATCCTTGACATGAAACATAAAAACCCCAAACAACAAACCCAGATTGAAAACAACAAAGTGTGTGTCAAAACGTGTCAACCGTGAAAGCCAAAAATACACCCGTAGTAAAGGAAATTTTTTGGCAGATTAGTGAAGGAACATTACATAGAAGGATTGACATTCAATTGAAGCAAAAGATTCGAAAAACTTGAGAAGATGAGCATTAAATGCTCATTTTTTAAAAGATACACATATGGTCCTCACGTGTGATCACATATGGTCCTCACCTGTGATCTAGTGCTTCATAATGCATACAGATAGATTATAAAATTCTTGGTCAAAAAGGTCCAAGTAGATATTCATCAGAACTGAGGAAAGAATATTTTCTTGCAGAAATCCTTGGCCCTTTGGGAAACAACCAAATTCTGCATTTAGAACATTTGCATCAAACATTTGGCACATAAATGTATGCAGGCTATCATCCTGGATATTTTCTTTCATTGAAGCTAGTATTTTCATAAAGACCGAAGCATCATGTTTTTTTTGTATGACAATGCTGAACCACCAATTAGGATTATGAATATGATTTTGAATTTATTTCATTTCTGAATGTTGCCCTCTTCCAATTCTACAACTGTGTGAAATTTTGGAAACCTCATCCTCCAAAACCATTCTAATTGCCTCTTGTACAACTTTTAATTTTAAGTTGGGAAGCGCTAAGTATTCACATTTATTTTTGGATGAAGAAATATTTGAATATTTTATTTTACATCAAAATGTCCATCTACCAGCTGCTTTTCTATAGAGTTGAAACAAATAGTGTTACCATCAACTGTAGACAATCTAGTCATGTCTGACATTATAATGCTTAATTTATACATTACACTTTCATAAGCTATTTTGAGAACTTCTGAGGTTGCAATCACATTTGTTAGAAGATCATTGAACTTCCCATTGGTGTATTGTTGTTTAACATACTTCTTCACATGCATTTCAAAATGTCTTTTACAACCAATATGTCTTGGAATTTCTCCATGTCTTGAACTAATGTCCCAGAAGAAGGGACATTATGCCAAGGTCTTACCCTCCACTAGTTCCAATCCTAGTTAATCTTGATATACAGAAGTGATGATAAACTCATTAAACTTGATATTTCGAATCTGCATAATAAAACCTCCTCATTGTAAATGGTAAATGTTTGGTTCATCCCACGTCATCTGACCCAAACAATAACCAAACCTAAAATAACCAAACCTAAAATCCATGTACAGTTCCATCCAGTACAAATAAGAAGAGAACAATAAATTCATACTCAGTCCATCAACCAAATGAAATCATAAGAATAACATAATAGGAATGGAAGCACAATACAATATTTTTTTCCAATTTATGCCAAGAACAACTACTGAAACTTTTCACAAGGTCATAAGCTCTTATATTGTCTTTAGAAGATTCCAGAATCCAAATACCTTGAACTTCAAGATTAATAGACATTCATGGTATTGACATTGAAGACCATAAGCAAAGACACACACCGAAACAAATAGATGCAAACACTATTTGTTGTGATAAGATTTTTTCATAGGAATGGTGAACAAAAAGGTAAATTTTTCATCACTGAAGAGAGAACAGGAATGTTTTAATGGGTTAAAAAAAAAATATTTGGTGATTGTATACCCAAGATCTTATGGGATTATTTGAGGAGGCATAGCTTATATTGGTTTAGCCAGGGAAGGAAAACATGGATCATATGGGGTTTCATGGTGATCACAAGCTTGAGGAAATCTTATGCACATAATTGACATCGTTGTTAAATACTTTGACTAGGAAAATATAGTCCAATCTGATGATGAGATAAATAGTAGGGGGCTTCATTTCCCCAAAATGGCATGTTCTTCCGCTGTGTGTTTTTTTTCTGGGAGTTTAAAAACCCTGCTTGGTCTATTTCCCAACAAGGGAAACTTCCCACCTGCAAAACTGTTGAGAGCACTTCCGCTGTTGGCAGAGACCCAACAGATCATAGGAGATACTAGAAAAGCACCCAGTCAACAAATACCCCAAATGGGTGTTTTGGGTACAGATCCCTGCACTTGGTATCTGCTCAGTATGGGTGTGGGTGTGGACACCTACACAGGTGCCTAGGAGGCTAGATATGGCCACCTAGCCATGAAGGTATATGCAGTGCATCCCCAATACTAAGCCTATGAGAAACTTGTTGTGTTGGCAAGCCATGATCTTCAATTACATTGATTCCTCTTCAAGGAGTTTCAAAGGATTCTTCTGAAGGAAAGCAATTTTGCGAGGATCAACTTACCAAAGTGTCTTCCATCGCAATTAAGGGAATTTTGAAAGCAATGGAAATGAAAGGCTTGACCCCTGACTGTGTTACTTATGATGCAGTAATTGATAGTCATTGTGGAGTTCACTTTTAGAACAACATATGATTGGAAAAACAGATGTTATGTTACCTGGTGAAGGTGAAGATGGTTGATTCTTGCATGGATGAACTGCAATCCTTGTCAAAATTGCAACGCCTGGGTTATTAAGACCGTTGATTATATTGGCTTCATAATTTTGGAATTGATGCATGAGATTTCTCTGTCTTCTTCATTCCTTGCATTAGCATCTCCTCTTAATGTTTTTATAAGGATGCATTTTTTTATTTACAAGGATCAACATCTGAAAATAGAAGTATTTTTGTTGATCTTGATCTGAGGAATGTTGCAAATGCAAGATCTAGAGATTTCTCATCAGTAGAGAGGATTTTCCACACTCGCAAATATTTCAGGAAATTTTTAAATCACACAGTTCTAAAGTTTGTTCCACTGTCTACCAATCATTATCGAGTTTTGTGAGGTATGATCCCTAGGTTTTGAGTGAAAGATAGATGAAGATTCCAGCAAGTATTATCCTTGGGTAGTTTCAAGAAAATGGTTTAACTTGTTATTTTTCCATGTGGGATATGTTGTTGTTCTTTAAGAGAAAGTTCCTTGAATCTTGAAGTGATACTAGTATTCAGAAAGTCAAATTACCTCAACTATGGTGATTTCTTAGACATGGTTGTTGTGGATCACAACCAACATCGCATACCTGCTTGCTGCCTATGTTAGTTTCTATGCCTCTTATAATTTTGGCCCAACAATTCTTTATTGATTCCTTTTAAAACCTTCGGGAAAGGAATTCCATGTATCTTACTTCACTGGCTGATCAAGCTGCTCTTTATAGAGCCTTCAAAGAATGATATTTGTGGACTATAAATAATGCATCAAGATATGTCAGAGAAAGGGTAGGCCCTATTGAAATTTCATGTTAGAATTATTGAATGCATTATTTTTAAATTGTTGTGGTGGGATTACATCACAAGGGAAGGTCATATATGATAATGGAGTGAATAAAGATGGTGTTCTCTCCAGCCTCTTCAAGAAGCTGCAACAAGCATCTCCCAGGTCATTTTCGGACAAGCTCTGCTTAAAATTCATGTTAGGAGAGATGGGACACAATCATGGCTGCTAATTACATATCTTGACAATGATCTGTGAATATTTAGAGCAAACGGGGGTTAACTATTTGTACTAGTCAAAGAATTAATTTATCTTTAGAGTTCGTAATCATTGTAGATTGGAAAACTTTACTTTGCATATTGTGGTGTTCATTCCATCAGTTTTTACAATTTTTGGAGAGGCCCGGTTGTACTATAACTTGAAAGCATCTTAAATTTACGAGAGTGAATGCATTCAGATATGTGTTATGCATTCTCATTTATTTTTGGCACGTTTTTTGGGGTCCTATTATAGAAAACATGAATGATTATTATTTGGCTCTGTAAAATTTCGATGTTCTGAGCAATGGTCCATTCAACCATTCTTGGTTTCTGTTATGCAATCGCTCTTTGAAGTTCATAAAAAACTACTATTAGTGTGACAATACTTAATAATTCAAGCATGAACTTGTTAGTCCTTTCCATGAAGAGAAAAAATAGGGTCGGGAGATTCATCAGTATTCTATTAGGAATGGGTTTGAATCAAATGCTCATGTAATTAATTCCCATCTAGCTATGTGTCCTAAGTTTTGTAAGATCGATTTTTCATACCATTTATTGAAAAAATGCCTGAGAGAAACTTGATTTCTTGGAGTGCCATGATTGTTGGGTTTGTTGGGTTTGCATAGAATTTTTAGAGTGCCATGATTCTGGAATATTTATGTCCATATTATATGATCAAGGTATTCCCTAAATCTAGTTTTTGTCATGCAATTTTTTATGTAAACAATTGTTGAAATGAACTTTAAACTAATGCAAAAATGTGTATCTTTATAGAGGATGAAGAATGCTTGAATCTTGAGAAAGAAAGAGTTAGTCATTATTTACATGCAGATAGTTAGCAAACGTTATTAGTGGTAAGATTCCATTTCTAATAGTTCTTGTGAGTGCATAACTTGCTGTCAACAAGTCTCTCATTTTTATTTTAAAATTCATTTGCTCATGTAATAGAACACCAAAATTGTTTTGACTTTTTTAGTTCAATCTCTCACTTTATTTTTTTACTTGTATTTTTGGGTATTTATGTGTAGAAAGTAAAGCATGAACTCCTTTCCTAATATCAAAACCAACTTCTGTATAAGGAACATTCAAGGTGGTATTCCCTGTTAAAGGACCAGAATGTATGTATTTGAAACATGAACAGTGTGGAAATGTGAGGTACTTTTTCTAGTATGCTTTCTTCTAATGAAGATTATGAATTGAAATTGATCTTTCAAAGATGTATAGGTTTTTTTGTAGGATAGCCAAAGGTCTGGAACCAATAGCCCAAATTTTCAAATAGGTACTTCTTTTTTCCTTTCTACTTGATTGAAAATTTGCCTAAATGAGATGCTTTTTAGAACTGAAAATGAAGTTTTCAGAAGATAGGACTTTTTTCAGAAAATAGGACCTTCTTTTTTCAGAAAATTTAATTTAAATTTCAGAAATTTATTAGCTGTACAATCTATATTTTGGCACTAGAGAATATTGAATAAAGTTAGTAGGTATACAACACAATTACTATGTACGAATTTGGGTGCAGATTTGAGTTTGATATGATTTGGAAAAATAAGTATTGGAAAAATTCTAATTCGTAAAAGATATTAAATGTACATCTCATTAATATGAAAACACATGCAAATTATTTTAGAAATATGTGTATCTCCTCTTAAATGATACTTCCATGATATATATAGAGGTAAGAACATGATAGAATTCTTATCTATCTACATTTTTTCTGACAAACAATGTCATATTTATTTAGGTCAGTAAGTTATAAAAATATGCATATGTATTGAAGAATTTATTGGCATCCATTGCTCCTAATGTTATAAGGATAGCTATGAGCACCTTGAGAGCACAATATATGGAGATGAGAAGAAAAAACCCAATAGAAGGAGATCTCCACCAGTGCATATATTGGGTCATCATAGGAAGATCAAGGGATTATTCCTAGCTCTAATTTCCAAGAGGTTTTGTGTTTAGGTTGTGAGGGAATACAATTACAATTGGGGTTTTTGTTAAAGGGTCTCGAGGCTTTCCACCTTTTCCTTGTTAGTGAAGTGATGGAGGAAGCCTCAAAGTTGAGCTGATGATTAATTCGACCCCTCTAATCTATCTACATTCTTTCTAATAGACAAAGGGCATATGAACTATCACATGTAAACCTTGATTTTTTTGTTGGCATGTTATGATTGTCTTATGAGTTGAATCCGAACATTGGAAAATTCCAGTGAATTTAATCATTGGTCAAATTTCCATATGGAACTACCACATTTGGATAAATTATTCTACCATGGTTACAAGCTACAGTTTGGCACTAGATACATTAATTGGATCTGTGCAACAAATTTTCACGCAATATGAACCACAAATCTAGCGTTGTATGGCTATTCGACATAAACCTCTATTTGTTTAAAAGAAAAAATGTATTTTTATTCATAAGAGAATGAAAGCCACATTCTTTAGGTGCTTAAAGAACGATGCAAAATATCCTATAAGTATATCGTATTAATTATAAGAAGTATACATATATGTCTAATATACATAAAATTCTATGAAAAACTACAAGGAACAATTATCCATAATATAGACTAATTATCCCAGCTCATCGATGTCCAAGTATCTATTCATTAATGGTCTTTGTACATGATACAGACTCGTCTGATTGTTTGCAGTACAATTATTCATGACAGTGTAGTTTTCCTCCCTGGTGCACATAATGCATTCAAATTCAAATATTTCTTAATGGATGGCATTTATTTCACAAATTTCCTATCAAGAAAAGCACATGGACATCAAAGAAAATAGAATGAAAAACATAGGTTAGGTTATGTTGTCTTATTTACATCCCCCAATTCAGATCTCCAATATGCTTCCATCCACAGATATAGTTGTCACGGAGAATTAGTACAAGAGATACTCCTACAAACTTCTCTACCACGGCACCAGACATTGGCTAAACATGGAGAAATAGGAGGGACATTGATTTTCCTTTCACTAATAGGAATTTCCTCATAAGCATCCTTGTAATTTGATTCTGAGAAGCAGGATTCTCTATTTACATAGTTGAGAAAATCCTCCCCAACAAGGGCACCTAGTTTGGATGTATTTGGTTGGTGATGTGGCCCTAGTTCAGGTGTCATAATCGGGCTCACAGAGAGTGTACGTGAAGGGATCTCTGATAGAAAGTGGAAGTAATCTAGGTTTGAGATTTTGGGTTTCCTCAATGAAGGAAGGAAGGCACAGGGATTTGTAATCTCATTATTTCTAGAGACCAAAGTAGTTGTATTTCTCTGTGAATCCTTAATGAAATCATCCTCGTGAATAACATCATTCATTCGTGATAGGATATTGAAGGCTAGGCTCTCCAACACCCTTGAGTAGATCTCCAAAATTGAGTGCCCAACATCATGTGACATCATAATTGACCAAACAAGCAGTAAGATTAAGAGTTTGCATCCTTCTTCTATAATTTTCTAAGTGCTTAGAGTTGATGTTAGTCAATACCAACACAACAAAGAGAAGCATTTCAAAATCATGAATTGAATCGATATATCTAGAGAAAATAAACAAACCCAATTGTCAACCCATGGAAACAACTTTTGAGCCTAATTTGAATATCAGAAACAACATTTAGGGATGTTGCATAACCCACTATAGATGGAAAAGCACAAGCTATGAAGCAAGAGAGATGAAGGATGTGGTGACACTGTTAGCTTTACTTCTTGCTCAGTTGTTGATTTTCCTCTAGCATCGACATGCTTCAACAGATCTTTCTCTTAGTTTATGTATGCAACCATTATGGTTGTTAGTCAAGCCCCATTAATGAGAAGGGTACAGTCACGTATACATTTTTATAGGGTACATGCATGCTTGTATTTATTTATCATGCGTCATTAGAAGTAGAAGTTTTTTGTTTCAATATTTATTTAGTTGTTCTACCTTTAGACAAGATGAACAAGAGAGGATTATTCTAGATTTTGATGGGGCAATTTTCCCAATGCTAAAAGATGCATACCTGTAGACAATCTTCTCTAGTTGGTTGCTCTACTCTAGACATTCTCTCATATAGGTTGGTCACACTGCACTATGTAGATTTAGGGTGAGGGTTTCGTAGCCTAGCCTAGGAACACCACAAGGATGGTTGGAATTAATTGTAAAACCCTGGGAATCCTATTTTCTAAAGGAGAGATGGGTTTCATCATTCATATGATTATACATATAAGTATTTGAGCTATTGCATTGTGTTCTTCTTCTTCTAGTTAATGAAAGACATACGTGATTGACTGTTGTAGGTTTGTTATTGTTGTCCTCATTTTCAAATTGTTATGTCCCCTATGGTTGATGCTTCTAAAGAATTGTAGAAAATATACAAAAAAATGTTCCTAGTGATCCGCTAGATATTTTTGTTGAACCTATAGGGGAGGAAATCTATCTTAGGTAACTCGGTCTCTCATGTCCTTGGTTGTCTTAAACATCTCTAAATATAGGGTTTGTGTATGTGATTGTGAGAGGATATTCTTCCTTGATTGAGATAGCACAGCAAAGACCACTCACATTTTTGTTGTCTTAAGCATGGTTGTCTTTGGATATTATTGTATTTTCTTAGAATTATAAATGATGCAATCTGGGTGTTCATATGCTCCTCTCCCCAATTCTAAAAGGGTTCTAGCTCAATGGAAGAGCGCCTGCCTTACAAGCAGGAGGTTGGTGGTTCAATTCCTCTGTGCCCTATTGATATTGCAATATTGGTATTTTTAATAAAATGTATTTTATTATGATTTATTATGGCTATAAAGGGGGTTTCAAACTATCTTTGTATGTTTCTACGAGGGGGGTTCTAAACCGCCTTCATATGTCTCTATGAAGGGGGTTTTAAATTGCCCTTGTATGTTACAATGAGGGAGGTTTAGACTCTCCCTCGTAGGTACCTATGATGGGGGTTTGGAATTGCCCTCATAGGTACCTACGAGGGGGGTTTGTAACTGCCCCCAAAGGTTTGTAATAAGATATTTTAAGGGGGGTTTCAAACTTCCTCTGTAGGCCTCTACAAGGGGGGTTCAAAACTGCCCCTATAGGCATCTATGAGGGGGGTTACAAACTGCCCCTATAGGCATCTACGAAGGGGGTTCCAAACCATCCCTATAGGCCTCTATGAGGGGGGTTTCAAACTGCCTCTATAGGCCTCTACGAGGCGTCTACGAGGGGGGTTCAATACCACCCCTATAGACCTCTACGAGGGGGGTTCTAAACTTTCCCTATATGCCTCTACAAGGGGGGTTCCAAACCGCCCCTATAGGACGATACAAGGCGGGTTCACAACCGCCCCTATAGGCCTCTACGAGTGGGGTTTTAAACCACCCCTATAGTCCACTACGAGGGGGGTTCCAAACCACCCCTGTAGGTTTGTATGAGGGGGCTTATGAGGGGGGTTCACAACCACCCTCGTAGGTGTCTATGAAGGGGGTTTCAAAACTGCCCCCGTAGGTCTCTATGAAGGGGTCTACGAGGGGGGTTTAAAACTGCCTCCGTAGACGTATATGAGGGGGTCACAAACCGCCCCCAAAAGTCACTTTTGGGTGCAGTTCCAATCTCGTAAAAAACCTCCCTTAAAGGGAAAAACTTTTAACATCGGTGCCTTTAGGGGCGGTTTTTCCAAAACCGCCCCCAAAGCCAAAACCTCCCCGTAGGTAACTTTTGGGGGCGAAAGACAACCCCCCCAAAAGGCCAAAAATGTAGTAGTGTTTGTGTCAATTTCTTTATTCTAGTGTCCATTATTGTATCTTCTTGCATCCTTTATTATGTCTATGTGATATCATTTTTGTGTCCTTATTTTTCTAGTTTTGCTTTGGGATAGGGCATCGGGGTTAAGAGTTAGGATTACTGGTTGATAGGTTAGGTAGGTCAAGTGGGTTAGGTGGTTAGGTTTGTGGTCTAATTGGGGTATGTATTTTAGGTAGGTTAGTTAAGTTAGTAAGATAAGTAGGATAATTGGGTCCATGGGTTAGCTATCTTAGGTCAATTAGCATTTGGTAGCTTATGCCATAGTAGATTATGTGGGTTATGTGGGTTGCGTGGTTAGATATATTAGTGGGTTAAGAATATAGGTAACATGGGGTATGGGTTAGTAGGTTGGGTTGGTTAGTGGACTTGAAGAACTTACATGAGCAAGCAAAGACTAAAATCAACAATGTCGGGGTTCTCTAAGAAAGCTTCAATAGTGACATCAAAGTGAAACTCTCCCCACATTATTTGTTCACAAAGGTAAGCTAGAGGAATGGGAGACACAAGCATGTAGAGGAAGGTGTAAATAATAAGGATTACTATAAATATTTTGGACTATGTAGATGATGTGACACTAACAAACACTACGCAAGCAGGTTCCCTAGAAACCTTATAAAATTCATTTTGCAAGAAGGTTATATGAGCAAGCAAAAGACTAGAATCAACAATGTTGGGGTTCTCTAAGAAAGATTCAATAGTGACATCAAAGTGAAACTCTCCCCACATTATTTGTTCACAAAGGTAAGCTAGAGGAATGGGAGACACAAGCATGTAGAGGAATGTGTACATAATAAGGATTATTATAAATAGTTTGCAACATGTAGATGATGTGACACTAACAAACACTAGGAAAGAAGGTTTTCTAGAAACATTATAAAAGTCATTGCAAGAAGATTGGGGTGAATGAACCATAATAATCTTGGTATTCAAAAAAGAATAAAACCACCACAAATCGATGTAGTTTCTTATTCTTCTTACTACAAAGTGTAGATCAACATACCCATTTGAGTGAAAGCCATTCTTCTTTCTACAAATAGTGTAGAACAAGAAAGTTGTTTTTCAAATGCTTATAATGTCAATACTAATTTATAGTTATAAAATATGAAAAATAAGTATTTTTACAAAGAAATGGAATCAATTTGACTAAACATCACCCATTACATAGTCATCTTAATTCAAGAAAAATAATTCTAATTTTTAGATAAACATTAACTATAGAAGACTTCAAGATTTATAATAGATAAACATTAAACATAGAAAACTTCAAGGTTTGTAAAAATCTGAAACTTATAGTTTGAGATAAAAATAAAATAAAAAATGATAATTAAAAAAAATTAGTTAAAAATACCTAAAAAATAAAATTTATTTATAGAAATGATAATTAAAAGAAAAATAGTTAAAAACACTCACAAAGAAAATTCATATAAAAAATGCAAGTAAACAAACTAAGAAATAGAGTTAAAAAAATAAAAACAAAAAACAAAATACCAAAAAAAAAACTCATATAAAAATGCATGAAAACAAATTAAGAATAAGAATAAAAAAAACAAAAAAATGCCAAAAAATATCATATAAAAAATGCATGGAAACGTACGGAGTAAAAGAAAACAAGAAAATCAGAGAAATACAAAATAAATAAAAATAATAAAAATGAAAAAAACAACAACATGAATTCAATAATTTTCACAAACTTATTGAAGTACAAATTACTTGAAACTTAACATTTAATATAATAATTTTAAGAAAAGAAAAAAAAATTGAAGTACCAACTACTTGAAACTTAATATTTAATATCATGAAACGGAAGTAATAATGCCATTCAAAATTAATCCGCACATGTTGAAATATGAAACAAAGTTAAAAACGATCCAAATAATTGCGAAAAGAAATACTATTGTGAATACATAAAAAACGATCCAAAGAAAATACCTCACCTCACATCATACTACTTTAGACTTTTTCATAAAAGATAATTAAATTTAATATTAATCAAAAATCAAATCATACTACTTTAGTCTTTTTCTTCAAAGATAATTAAATTTAATATTAATAAAATATCATGATAATACATTAAATCACATTTAAACCTAATACGTGACACTTAAAGGGGTTAATAAAGTTGGGTATTATAGGATAATTTTGGTCATGGATTAAAACTCTTTTCGAACTTTAATACAAAGTCTTGCTATTAAATCATATTTCTACTTTCAATAATCATAGTTAGAGGTGAAAAACTTAACATCAATGAACCATCAAACGTATGATTCAGATTCAAAGCAAGATTCAAGATATGATTCAGATTCAAAGCAAGATTCAAGATAGATCAGCCATTTTTACTTAGATTTTAATAAATTGAGTTATTCAGATAGAGTGGACCAAAATAACGCCAATTCTTTATAATAAAAAAATATTCCACATTTATGTCACCACTTTAGTCCGAGGTTTTTGTCTGCACATAATTTAATATTCTGTGTTTCCATGTGGAAGGTATAGAACATTGACTCCATTCAAAACATTCATCATGTATTGACATAGTCATCTCAACAAAACGAAGAACAACTTTCTTGTTTAAGAATTAATTGCTTCAACATACATTGATTCAAAATAGAAAAATCTTGAAACGCCAATTCTTGTTTAAAAAGTAACTTCTTCAACAAAGATGGACTGGAAATAAATATCCTAACATGCAAATTTATGTGCCACCGAAACAGCCACCTTACTTGCAAGCAGTAATAAATGCCTATGACAAGCACGGTCTATAAGATAAAAAGTATTGTCTTATAAACTAGGGTATCAATTTATTTCAGTTTTTTCGGTAACAATTAGCCAAACCAGGAACGTATACTTTATCCCCTTACATGTGTAAGTAAAAACAAATTCTCCACTTTATCCACCCATTGTCCATCTTCCTAGCCTGTTGGACATTCACTAAGGCATTGTCTAGCTCCATATTTTAGTATGGACTATTGTTCCTGGCTATGCACATTTAGTGCATTAAGCCTAGCAAGCCAATGTTAGTGCCAATTGTCACCAGAATGACCAGAATGAGTGCATTGAAGAATGCCTTCAATATTTGAATGTGGTACGTTGGAATCGTATGCAAGAAGCCCAAAAATCAGATAAATAAATAATTATAAACAAGGTATGAAAAATGTTATATATTAACATATATGTTTAAAATAAGGTATGAAAAATGTTAATTATATAGATACATATATATTTATTGAAGGAAGGCTTTACTCACATCGAATTGATCGAAGAGGAGTAGATTACATATCCTTCCATTAGACGAGAGAAAGAGAGAGCACCATTACTTTTCGGAAAGACCATTCGCGTAAACAGTGGAGATATCTTTGGATAATTCTCTCCACGTTGGAAGCAACGACCATTGAAGGGATCATCGACTGTCAACCGTTTGGAGATAGTGGGAAATCTCTTCGGAGATTGTTGGGATATTGTCCCCTTGATCCACATAAATTCTTTCCTATAACTACCGAGTGGCAGTTCTCCTTAGAAAAAAAACCTACGAGTGGCGAAAGGAAAAACTTTCTACAAGGCGAACTTACCAACGCAGTTAGGAGGGTTGTAGTTATAAAAATCCTTAGTATTGATAGGAAGGGGAGAGCACTCCAAGGTGAGTTAACTTGACTAAGGATTTATATTGGAGGGGTTTCTAATATGCTAACAAGATCACACTTGGGATATAATCCAATGATCTCTGGATTTGGACGAAGTGTACAGGGGAGAGGAGCACCTCTTGAGACTCCGGTTAAAATCTTCTTATTTGTGACCCCTGTATAGATAGATAGATACGAACGATTAATATCCAGTTTAAAACGACATTTAGCTAGAGCTTGTGTTAGATCTGCAAACGCGTCGATTCATGGAGACTCAGCGTTAGGGTTTGAAATCAGGCATTTCGAAAGATTTTAGGTAGATAAACTGTACGGGGAAGAGACAACCAAGGTACTGGCTACCTGTACATTCCTGAATTCATTTCGTTTTGGTAATGATCGATGTTTACAACGCTAGGATCGAACGCGAGGAGAAGGGACAAATACATGCTGTAATCCTGTAAGTTCTCTGGATTTATATATTTTACAGTTAGATGATGGATCCTGTTAAGTTTCTCATACTTCATATAAATTGATATATGTATATTTTTGGATTCTAACACGCCGGATCAAATGCGATCTGTAGAGAAACGGAGTTTGGTACATATTTATAAACTTTCGTGAATGAAGTAGGCGAACTAAGTAACAACTGTAGTGTAAAGACATATTTATACTTCCTGAGACGAAGGAATTCGAGTCGTAACAAGCTCTCTGATTTTCAATCGTTGGGTCAATTTTTTTATCCAGTTTTCTAATCTCAGTGGCTTTTGACAGAGTTTTCTTAAATAGCACCTAGCCTCCATGAAAATCTCTATGTACCATAGAGGTCGTTTTATTCTTCCTTTCTTTTTCGGTGCCCCTTTTAATCAGGTTTATGGTGATATATTCTCTAACTAGAATTGATAGGAGAGATCCCGTTGAGCGTTTCCAAGTTTTAGAGAAGTTGTTGCAAACGATCTCTACGAGAGTTCTCTCCGGATATATTTCTCGAGTTAGTAGAGCTGAACTGGGTTCTCCCTTGGCTCAGATTACCTTTCTATGCCTTTTTGAAAGTCGACGTTTTCATAGTTATGTTTTCCTGAACTCATTTAAACCTCTCTCAATTATTGCGGAGTAGCTTGTTACTAAAAGAGTTTCATGTATCGAGGAAGGTTGTTGTTACTGCGTTGAGAATTCGGAATCAATAACCCATGAGTTTATTATTCATTTCAAATAATAATTTAATGTTGTAATTAATTATCATTTTTGCGTAAAAGAAAAGAAGTTCAAGGATTTCCGCGTATAGTAATCATTAAACATATGTCTTGGTTATGCAAGAGCGAGGGTTATAAATACGCACATCTCATTTAGTAATTTTAATTATGTAGTTGGTAAACATCATAGAAAGAATTTCGGAATTGGCTCTTTTTTTTCTTCCTAGTTATTTCATTTAGATACCTAAAGTAAATCTAGCGAGGGTGTAGCCTAATTTACGGTTGTCTATTAGAGAGTTATTGTTATATGAAAAACTAATTATATATTCTAGTGAAAGGAAATAGTCGGTTGACTAATTTCCAAGAAATATTCCATGTACCCATAATTTATGTGACATATGGGAAAGTGGAATTGCTTATCTCATAAATATTTTATATAGTTTATTGTATTTTATATAGTTAATTGTATTTTATATAGTTTATTGTTGATACATAAATATAGAATTTATGAAAATGTTTCATAAATAGTTTAGATATTTTATTGTTAACACATAAATATAGAAGTTAAAAAAAAGGGCTTCAAATTTATAGGTGGACCTTACTTAAGTAGAAGGGTATTAAGGTTATGATAAAGGGTCATGTTACCTTTCGTGAAAATAATAAATAGGTCATGTTATCTTTTGTGTAAATAATAAATAAGAGTTTTGAATTTTTAAAGTTAAGCTTTGAAAAATCTCTTTATGAGAAAAGCTATGAGCTTTTAAATGCAACATTGGTGTTGTAATTGTAAACCTCATCTTATTGAATAATAAAAGAATTAACCCTCCTTTCTGTACTTAGCCCAAGATGAGGGTAAACCATGTTAAAACGCTCTCTTTTGTATATATCCTTTATGTGTATATCTCTCATGACATTTGTGGTTGTACTTTATGTATCTTCTTGTGTATATATTCCTATTCCATTTATATAGGATTATGATAGTGCATATAAGCATGTTTTGAATGTATATTGTGTTAAACTGATACTTGATGAAATATATTTTCTTGGTTGACTATGGTATTCATGGGATAAAATTGTAGAAAAAGGTTTTAGCATGTGCGGTTATATTCACCATTATTTAGTAAGAGTTTTATGAACAAGTTCAAAGTAAAGATGGTAATACATGTTGATGCAACTTTTATATGATTATCCTTTGATATTTTTCTGGCTTGGTCATGTATGCCAAGTTAAATGATATGCTTTAATTAAAGATAATTTGGTAACGGTCACACACTATTACCTTGAATAAATTTACTTGTATCCAAAGTGAAATAGGGTATTTGACTTTGGAAATCATTTGACAACGATTTTGTTGAATAACTAACTAACGCTACGTTTAAAGAAGAACTAGTGTATTTTTATATTTTATTATTATAGTCCATAGTGAAAATGTTTTAATTTTTACCAATTTTACAAACTTTGAAAATTGGGTACGTGACACTCTCCGTAAGCATGAATTCTCATTAATTCTAGTTTGTGAATGTTGATAGGAAACATGTTCTAGAGGAGAAGACTAAAACATGGAGATTCATATCCAAAGAGAGTCCGGTCAAATATCTGGGTTATCCCCTCAAGATTGCATTTTGGTCGAATCCAGTTTGTGAATGTTGGTATCCAATTTGTGAATGTTGGTAGGAAACATGTTCATTCCCGTTGAATCCAGTTTGTGAATGTTGGAGAAAACATGTTCTATAAGACAATAACATGGAGGTTCATCTCCAAAAATCGGATGCATTTGACCAGAATTCACAATCACATGGATACCTACACATTTCTGAGCCATTAATGCACATTCTGTAGGCTCCTTTTTCAGAATATGTTTAGAGCAAACTAAGGCAGTGCTTAGATAATATGATTGAGGCATGCATGGCACTAGTTTTACAAAATTAGCTAATAGCAACATTTTCACATGAAATAGCCCAACGATAATGATATGTAGATCACGGTTGTTTTTGGGTCATGCTACATTCAAAGCACACAATGCAAGAAAGCTCCAAATTCTTAATAAAATATGCAATGGTTCACAACAACTGATTTGAATTGAATATGTTTATTTAGCAGTTGCAATATCATGGGTCCCGACGCAATACCTACATTTCGTACCTTTAAAAACAACTATTAATTATATGATATATGAATACAAATTCCCTCGTCACAGAGCCCATTGATATTAAGATTAGATACAAAGTTCGTTTTGTTGAACGAATGATTTACAAAATTATTTTAGTTGAGAAGAAATTATGTAAGATATTGCAGCTATAAAATCTATGCTAAAGTAACTTTACAGAAAACTCCTGCATAATGGTAAAGGGCTTTTTAGTTTGATAACTTTATATAACCCAAGGGACTGAACTGAAGAAAAAGGTCCGACAGTGTTTTAGCATTTCAAAAAACAATACTTATCTAACTTAACATGACGTCTAATGAAAAATATCACTAATTAAGTCATTAGTCTAAATTAATGACTCAGTAATTTAATGAAAAATATCATAAAGTCGCATTTGTTCTTCAACTTGTAATAATCATAAAACAATTGAATAATTTCTTTAAATAAAAAAACCATGAAGACCTAATTATATGATTAGGCAGAAAAATTTGAATAATATTCAAACAAAAACTTGAAAAAAAAAACATTTACAGCTATGGTTTTCTCAGTTGGGAATAGGGATCAATGTGAGTTGATGTCTTGCAAGTAAATTATTCCCCATTATATGCGTGTTGCTATTCCATCTTGAGTAAGCTGTCGAAGGTTGGAAAACCAAAATTGACTGGGAATGCTTCAAACGGCAAAGCAGTCCTAAATAAAGTAACAGGGTCATATAAACAACCAATTCTCAATCAAGGAAAGGTGCAATATAAGCTATTACTCACCGCAAAAAAAGGAAAAACATTTGCAAAATCTCCTTAAATTCACTTGGAAAATAGTATTAACTGCACCATTTGAATTTAGTGGTTGCAGCTCGTAAGTAGACACATCTTTTCTCGCAGCAAATCAAGTCATTCAATATAGATTTGAAAGTACATTCCGAGGAGAGTCAATTATGATAGAATCACCCTTTATAGTGCTCACTGAATTTCAATAATTAACCTCTTATATTTTAACCTATCCTATCTAATTAATCCCGAACCGTACATCCACATGGTTAATTGCATGCTTAAATAATTGCACGGTGGCCATGTACTTGGTCTTCCCATGGTTAGCTTCTCATAAATCATTTTCTCGCCCAGTTTTTTTATTCTTTCTCCTCGGTTGAGCTCTACAACTTGATTCAATAGGTAGAGCTCCGCAACTTGGCACAACAGAAATCGGCTCTAAGGAATGATGGTATGTTATTATTATTATTTTATGTTTTTTTTTGTTTTTGTTTTTTTAGATGTTTTATGTGCTCCTCGTTTATCCAGGGTTCCCTTTCTCTAGTCTTCCCCTTGGTCTGGAGTGGCCATAGCCTAGACGACGGTCCTCTCTATGCTGCTCGCTCTAGGTGGCCCCTCTTACACATGGTGCCTTACCTCCAGGGTGGATAAGAAGAATAGCTAGCAAGTATGGAAACATTGATATCTTTGGAATTCGCGGACAAGTATAAAATCTAAAAGCCAAGCTAGGTGGTACACAAGTCCTGGCTGCGCCTTCCTCCATTTCTTCTGATTGCAAGCTGCAGCTATAGCCTACATGCTGGCAGGTATCCTCCTAATGCCCCCCCATCAGCCTCGTATCTTTCCTCTTGCATCCTTACCTCAACTATTTTACCTACCGGCGTGTCCGCGATGGTTCTAGCAGCAAGTATGGGTCTATTTTCGATGGTTTTAGCGGAATACCCGGGTGTGGGATTCCTATTTTGAACTTTTCCAAGAGCATTTCACCTAACAACGGACAATCCTCCATTACTCTAAATGCAAGTAAGTCAACTTATGCAATTACAGAATAGAAGCCAACAAAAATATCAATTCCTTGCAGCCCCATATAGACAATTACTCCAAGTTTCTCAAGTCACCCAATGAAGCCAGGAAACATTTCAAGCGACCTTTGACGTGCCACTTGCTGAGGGAATACTTCAATTTCCCTACACCCACTCAGATTTCCTTGTATTTCCTTTGACCTCTGAGTGTGCTTATATTTCACAGTGTTTCACTTGACATGGTTCATACAAGTAGTATAACCCTTCTTCCAAGCTAGCGGATCCTTCCAAAAGGGTGAACATTGTTCCAGGATTGTTGATTAACCCACCCAGAACTCTTGAAAACCATCTTTTGCATGCTAATAATTTAATGGAAGCATAGAAATGACAGATCTGGCCCAAATCTAAACTCTTTTATTATCTGACCTCTATGGAAATTTGTGAGGCCTATAATTTTCTGTCCAAGTGAGAGAGGAAGAGCTTCCTGGATTTTGTTAAGTGCCCCATTACACTACTTATCCAAGACCAGTGAAATATCGCAAACGTTTCCATGTGCTGGCTTCATGGCATGATTCCTTGCAACCAGGCAACAATGTCGTCTACATTAAGGCCTACCTTCAAGGTAAAAATGGGATTCTAAAACTGAGTTAGAGGTTAAGTATTTCAAGAAAGCTCGAAGGTAACGGGTCATTAGATATCTTCCTTGGAAGGTAAAGCAATAGATAGGTAGGTTGATGACAGAAAATCAAAGCAAAGGGAGATAGTGAAAGAGGGGAATTCACTGAGTACGTGTTTGATGCCAAATTCCAATGGCTCCAATGGTTCCAATGGCCTATCGGAGCTTCCGTTTAGTATAACTGATCTGGCATGCCGAGAATTTATAGAATCACATCGTGGTAATGAATCATTTTAAGACTATTTGCAGGTAACGTTAGTTTAGGAAATTTATGTTTCCGTTAATAAATTCTCTTCTCCACACTAGAAAATGAGAATCATTAGGATATTTTTTCATTTACTAGAGAGAGAATTTATGTGTTTTTTTACTAGAACATACCGTGGCCAGAATTTAGTTTAGCTATTAGCGATTCCTTATAATCCCAGATAGTGCAATAGGAATAGGTTTTACTAATGGCGTTTGCAACCCAAATTTTGTAAACCATATTTGCTCTCGGAACTTTCATTCGCATGGAAAACTTATTACCTACAGAGAGCTACTCTGCACCTGCCCTTCCCCAAAATACACAGCCCCCAGTTGGAACTTATAAATATTAATCAAAATCGGATCAATTTCCTATAATGGAAACTCTCTGGAATTTGAATAGGAAGGAGAAGCGGAAAACCGTCAAGAATCTCAAGAGGAAGGCAATCAGAAAAGAGGTCGTGGAAAAGAGAGAGCCAAGCAGGAGGCTCACATCAAAAATCCCATGGCGCAGCTTTAACTTCAGTTGCAGGAACAGGCAGAGGTCGAAGATTTGGAAGAGGCTAGGAATCAATTCAAAGAACAAGAGAGGATATGGATCGAAAATCACAAGAAAGGTAGTCAAGGCGGAGAAGCCATCCATGTCGCAGGATTCCATTTGCTCCATGCGCGAGGAATCTAGCTAACATGGAGGTTATGCACCTCCGTGGTGAAACGCCTTCCGCATAAAAATATATCTTTAAAGTATGTTAAAGTATGTTTAACTAATGGATGTATGGGATATTTCCTTGGTTAAGATATTAATTAAAATCTCTTAAAAGTATGCTAAGGTATGAGATGTAATCTTTTAAAGATATTAAATAAAATATATTTTAAAAGTATGTAAAATTATGAGATGTTTTCCTTAGCTATAATATTGAATAAAATATATAATTTTATCCCTTAGTGAAGATCATGGTTGATATACATCCTTTGTGAAAGGGGTATAACCTTGATAGTATGAAGGAAATTTCAAGCATACTATAAATACCATTAGGGTTGTGTTGATGCCACAAAAATCGCAGCATCAAGCAGTAAGGGATTCTCCCCGGTAAACAGTCCCAATTAGATTGTCCACCGTTTAGTGTCAAGAATCCATCCGGTTAACGATTTCGACTACCGTAAGATTTAAAGATTCTTAATCCTTGAGCCCATTGCGGCCCGATCCACCGTTTCCATGATTTTAATTTTAAAGATGAAATGCAAGTGCCCTAAGCTAAATGTAGGTAGATAATCTAAATTAATCTAAAACCGTATAAGCAAATTTAACCTATCCTTGCAAGGAGAAAACTGTAGAGATGAGTAATAAACTGCAAGAAACACCTAAAGATCACATAGATAGCCA
Source organism: Larix kaempferi (assembly GCA_027924585.1). NCBI lineage: Eukaryota > Viridiplantae > Streptophyta > Pinopsida > Pinales > Pinaceae > Larix > Larix kaempferi. The sequence continues at coordinate 1,465,172 of BSBM01001112.1, read as the reverse complement.
TTTAATCATAAAGATGTGCCTACAGCAGAATATAACAACTATTAAAGATAGCTTTAATTCACTGAATACATTCCATTACTCATTTAAGAGAGACATCATTGTACAGGAAAATAGAAAGACCATTCATCACACATAAATAATTCATAATAGTAAAGAAAGATCTCACAGCAGTATATGAATGCTACAAGAATATTCCAACAAACATTCAACACACATTTCTAGGCAAAAAACGTCCTCTCCAAGCTTTCATTAGGCAAAATCCAGTTCTTGGAGCAAGTAGCAAAGTAGTTCACGTACAAGGAAGAAAATTTCTTTCACCTGCAAAAAGCCCTTCTATCCATCTTCTATTCTTCTATTTATAAATTTACAAATTGTTGCTTGAGCTGACAGGTGTACCCTAAACTCTAGAACCTTCTAATTTGTTCTTTAGTGCACAATTACAAAACCCACAGATTCATGGAGAGCCTTCCATATAAGACAAAAATAGAGCCAGCTGTCTTTTAAAGCATTTATATAATAAAGGAAATTCACCCTTTTCTCACATTAAGACAAATAAGAATCATGATTGTTTATCTATTTTATTTGGCTTCCTTTTCCTGACTCGCTAACTCATCCCCACCAACTGGCTCGCTTGTGGATGCTTGGCCATCTACACTTTGGATATGGGTGGCCCATTGATTGAGCTCTTTCAAGATAATTTTGATATGAACAGATATTGTTTCCTTTGCTGCAATCTCATGCTTGCGCAGATCTGATTTGACTTGTGTTGCTCTTGCTACTGCTTCTTGAGCGATTGCTTCCATAAAGTAGATATGCATAGCGGGCTGGCCAAAGAACTGTTGGATTTCATCTTGGGTTATCACCTATACCTTTTCAACATAGTACAATTCTTGGTCCATGATAAACCTATATAGATCACCCCACTGAAATTCTGGGGCAGAACTCCCAAGGGGCACATTGGTGGTAGCTTGTGTATCAGTAAACATTGTCTTGAGTGAAGTGTCCAACAAGATTTCTACGTCTGAATCCAAGTCGATCTTTTGCACGGCCTTCTTCCTTGCAGACCTCCTATGCATAACAATCCTGCGGTAAGTAGGGCAGTACAAATAAGGAATATGTAGACATTCAGCCATTATTAAAATGCAAAGCCTCCTATAGATCTATGAAAAAAAATATGACAGAGTTGGGTTTAACTAGATAACCTTCAAGCATTAATAAAACAGTTATGAAAAATTCAGAATATGCCACTTTCATAATATGGAAGTTGTTTTAACAAAATGATCAAGTAATTCACAGGTGTAGCTAGCATTCCACTTCATGGTTACCGGTCTTTACAAATAAATACGGAGTTGTGTTTGGAACCCATGTCTTTACTTTGTTAGTATATTGTTGTTGGACGCATATGCTTTGTAAGTCGCCCATAGTTTTGTTGATCCATAGTTTGTATTGGCCCATGGTTTTGACTCATAGTAATTGTGCCTAGACTTAGTATATATGTGTGTGTTGAGGCCTATGAAGGCACCATGAAGTTAATTGTATTGAGCTTGCTTAAAGGAGGTTGCCCCCTTGAAGTGGCCTGTGATCAATATAAAAGTGATTCTGAGTTCTATTATTTCTGATATCTTGCGTATTTGCATTAACTAATTATTGCAGGTTCTTCCCATCTGGTATCAGAGCCTCCACCTAGGTTCGAGTCACAGAGCGGGTGGCAACGTTGGCATTTCAGTGTTCATCCGGGGCTCGTACAGCTCAAAGGGGACACCACCATATGGGTGCACATCCAGCCCAGAGTCTAGACTGCGGAGCATGGTGGGATGTTAAGATCCTAGTGGGAGACCTTCACTAACACCTCGGGGTTTTGATGTAATGGTTCATATCATCTGGTATCAGAGTACTTTCTTGGGCTCCCTGGGTGAAATTTCTGTCAAATTATTTTTTCACATCCGTCGCAGCTTCGTATCTCGGAATAATCCCTATCCGCTTAACTGTGGGAAGTACTTGGGCATAAGCCTTAAAACGCATTGTGAGGAGTACCACAAGAACCCCAAAGTAGCTGGCCCATTGAAAGGACCTGCCAGCGAAAATGGAAATGACCCCTACCTGATTGACTAGTTCCCACTCGTGAGGTAAACCAAAAGCTGTCATTTGTGGCAAAGCGGTTATCAGTTTTACCTGAGCCGTGGAGTGAGGGGTACTGCCCCAATACGCAAGCCGTCAGACAACATTGGTGGCTGAGTGAAACACCTGAACTGTTAGGAAGCTGAACATACCTGGGGTCCATATCTATTTTTAGTTGAATTGTTGTTGATCACTTTCGTGTTGTTTCAGATCCATTCCGAGCTATTTCAGATCCATTCTGAAATTCATTCCAGAACTATTCTGACAACCATTCCAGATCCAACCGTTTTCGGTCCATTCGGTTTTGTTTCAGATCCATTTGTTGCCGATCCCTTCCACGCCATTGCAGATCCATTTCTGAAAAAAAAAAACATTCGGTTCCGTTGTAGATCCATTTTTTTTCGATTCCTTCCGCCATATCTCCCTTGTTTTAACTCCGTTTCCCTTGAAACTTCTCTGACACCTCTACAATCCCATTATGCATATTTCATTCCTGATGACCCTATCCCAAATTCCACTTCCCAACACCCAAAATCTCACATTTTTTTATTTTTAGGGTTTTCCATAACTTCTTCAATTTTCACCTGATCGCCTTCAAATTTTACCACAGAGTTCATTTTCTAATTCTTCTTCTTTGTCCCTCTCTACCAAATTTTCTCATTTTATCACCCCGCTTATGAAATCCCCCTTTTTTGCTTCCATGTCCTTTCCACAGTGTCCAAAATATAGTCAAACCCCAATTACCCATCAGATTGTTTCCCCAATCCAAATATCCCTTTACTAAATCAACTTCTCTTTGTGTTTTTCTACCCATTCCACACAAAAAAAAACCCTGGTTATGGTTGTCACCCGTGCAGGAGCACACACCATGGAGGAAGCACTTGTAGCCATCGAAACCAAACTTCAAGATCTAGATGAAAAATTTCCCAGCCTCCATCTTCGGCATTCAGCCATGAACAATAACCAACAACCAGAATCTTTTGCAGCCGCCAAGTTCTCTTCTTCCAATAATTTTCGTGTTGATGTATATGTAACTTCAGAATGTATTTCACAGATATGTATATTGTATTCCTATAGAGATGTTATTATTCCTCTATACGGAAGTGGTTGTATTCCTATAGAGATGTTATTAATCCTCTATACGGAAGTGTCGTCATTTATATTGCAAGTGTCGTAACTTATACTTGATGGGTTATTAGACCACCTTGTTGGGGTCGGCACTGTATAATTCATTGTGGTCAAAGAGTTATTAGACCACCCTATTGGGGGTTGTCCATGTGGGTCAAAGGGTTATTAGACCACCCTAGTGGGGGTCGGCCCAGTTAGCATTATGTTAAGTGGTTAAGTTGAGGCCGACCTAGTTGAGTAAAGGTCAAGTCAAGTTAGTGTATAAATAGAGAGTTCGTCTCTCTCATTTTACACATTCTATTCTCTCACTCACACTTTGGAGAGTGGCGCACTTGTGGAGGAGGAGGCTCTACTGCTAGGAGAAGACTATCTCTTGTATTCTGGTTGTATCATTGCTCTATCTATCTCTGAGGAAGTTATTGGGGTTTTTCACCTTTATGGTTTTCCCCAAGTAAACTCTATGTCTCTTGTGTGCTTGCATTATTGTGTCCATGATTGATATGCTCTAGATTTGTTGTACATGTTGTTCTCTCAGTTAAGATCCTAGATCAAATTGAACTAAATTCTGAAAATTTAACATGGTATCAGAGCTAGCCTGAAAGAAGGCATGATATGTCATGTATGACACTTGTTGCACTTACGATTCTAGGGCTTGATATAGCAAAAACCAGTCATCGTAGCACTTTAGCTATAAATATGTTTTGATGAAGTTTTCGGATCTGAAACTTTTACAAGTCGAATATTAGATCCCCATGTACCTTGTGTCCAAAGGAAAACGTCTAATTCGTTGTACTTTGTGATTTATGATCTCTACAATATAGGGTTTCTGCCTCTTCCAGATCTAAGTCAAAATCAAGTGACCTTGGGAAAAAGGTCATAACTTGGGCTAAGAAGATCCAAATGAAATTTGGTAAAAAGTGACAGGTAGAAAACAGACTGTACTATCTCAAGAAATGTTTTCAGAGGCCGAAGTAGAACCAGTACCACGTGACACGCCGTATAAGTTTGCTCTCCTGTATTATCCCATAAACAGGTCACGTTGCGACACTTGGCATAACTCCCACTCAGAGAATCCAATTGAGGTCAGACATATCAGGATGGAAATATAATAGGTCGGGATATCTCAAGAAACGTTTTCAGAGGACGAGGTTGAACTAGTGACACGTGGCACACCGTACAAGTTTTCTCTCTTGTATTATCCCATAAACATGTCACGTTTTGACACTTGGCATAACTCTCTCTCAGAGAATGCAATTGAGGTCATACCTGTCGGGATGGAAAGACAAAAGGTCGGGCTATCTTAGGAAATTTTTTAAGACCTTGTGGATTGAAAAGTTCGGAGTTACGCAAGAAACAATCAGATACATATTTCTGTCAAAACATAATTATTTTTTAGTACCTCCAGTCATGGCTTCCGGAATTTAGGGCTTCGGAGAAAGTTGGAATTTTTATAATCGGAGACCATGGCTGGATGATACTCATCCAAATCGAAATTTAGAGACCAAGATCATATTTTTTGGTTGGGAAGAAGGCCGGGCTTGATCAAACTCCAGTTCGGGACTTTGATCGGAAAGATGGAAAATTAGGGCTTCTGCAAAAATTGGAATTTTGGAAATTTGTTACCACGGCTGGAAGCTCCTCAGAAAAATCGAAGCTTAGAGTTTTGAATCAAATATTTTGGTTGGGTGAAGCTCTGTGAAATTCAAATCCTAATTCAGGGTCCTCCCCAATAAATCTCGAAATCTAAAAGGCAATTTCGAGGGGTGAAACTTTGCAGTTTTCAAATTCTGAATATGCTAGCTTGATCAGCTCATCAAGGCGCATATTTCTATCCTTTCAGAAGTTTGAAATTGAAAGTTTGAATTTTTGGGGTTTCTTTGAGAAACCCTAATCTAGTTCCATAACCAGTTCTTGCAAATCAAGTGGATTGGGTTAATGCTAGAAGAAGATGGATTGGTCACCTACCTAAGTGAAGAAGTTCTTGTCTCAGAGGGAGATGAGACTAAGGCCTTCCATAAGAAGATTACAAACAATCTTGACAGGTATGGCTTATAGGTATGTTTCATGGTTATGTTTATCATATGTTTGTCTTCATATCATTACAATACAATCTTGATTAATTACTGCACTTGTCGTATCACCTTAATAGAATATATTCATTGATTAAGGTTTTGACACCTATGATTGTACTAATGCATTGTGATGTTGTATGAGGTTTATGTTGTTTGCTAGCACAAAAGGTACACCAAGAAAGTCAAATCATGTTCTACTTCGAGAACATATGCTGATGGTGACATGAATAAATTCATCCATTGTCATGGATCACATAGAAGATCTACTTTCGAGGTATGTATAACTTGGTTCTACAATGGTTAACTTATGAGACATGCAGGTTACTAGCACAAGTCACTGAAGAGAACCATAAGACATTATGAGGGTATGTTAGACATAACTAGCTAGCATGCTAATCCATGTATGTTTTTCCTATATCAAGCTAGAATCCTACCTTGTGTTAGGATCTTATACTGTTTTGTTGTTGATAATGATTATTCATGAAGTCATAGGTGTGAATAATCATGGTTGTATGCATATTATGTTTCTTACCATAATTGATGATATGACTAACCAGAAGAATCATGAAGGTATAGGTTTGAATAATCATGGGTTTTATGCATATTATATCTCTTATCTTGATTGATGATTCAACTAACCTGAAGAGTCCTACGATCAAATAAGAATGTGTATGAGTAAAAGAAGACTTCACTAAAACCTTGAATACTAATTTTTATTATCTATGAATGATCATGAATATACATGTTTAAGTTAATGTGTTTTGATAGTATTAAGATTATACTAATTAATGTGTGATTATGTATGAGACCTCAAGGATAACACAATGATGATACTAATAAGCATTCATAGTGATTAAGGATGGATGTAAGTTCAAGGACAGGTAATCCAGGAAGCAAAGATCAAGAGGGAGCACACTCCAGTTGTTCCTGCAAGAAAGCAAAGGAGCTCACTTCAGTAGTTTCTGCAAGGATGCAGATATTAAGAGGGACTCGACCACTTCTCACAATCCACATAAGAATGGAGTTGCAGAAAAGAAGCAAAGACTGAGAGGGATTCAACCCAACAAACAAACAAAGATAAGTATTTAAATTGTCATTACTTGCATATTTTATTGTTTAAATAATACTGTTCAATAATGTATATACTGATGTTCCTAGAATTAGGTTGTGTATTATGCATATTAGAATAGTGTCATTGATGAACAATATACTACTAATATGCATGGGTAAGTGGCATATGGCATTGTACAACATTCCATTGCTACTTATCTAGAATGAAACCTCTTTGCTGACATGTTGGGAGCTATGGACACTCTTAACAATGTTTTGGCAGAGATTGGAAGGCATCTAGAAAGTTACAGGATATGGATAAATGTTGTATTGAACCATTGGCTAAGATAATTGCATGACTGTATGACATATTTCTTTATGTGTAAGAATTTGTTCTGAAAACTATGAGATATTTTCTAATCATGCAATTTAACTTGTTATGTAGGAAAGATCGTATGCCATCACCTACAAAAGAAGGACTACAACATTTGTTCAAGCAACAAAATTATGTATTGAAGATATTGAAGTTCCCAGGATACGGGAAGAATGCCATGATCCGTTGATCATGAAGAACAATATTTGGGATGCGGTCCCAAGAGCTTAAGTGAAGTCTGTTGTGACTTCCAAATGGAACTATCAGATCAAGCATGCTGCAGATGGTAGCATAGAGAAATATAAAAGTGACGAAATAGAAGATACACTAGATGGGTTTCAAGACAACCTTCTTGAATGGTGTAGTCATATATGTGTGCAGAACTTGGTAGGATAGAAAACTTTCTATCCAGTTTGGGCTTTACCAAGAGTAAAGCAGATTCCAACCTTTACTACAAGGTTGAGGAAGGAAATCCAGTGATACTACTTTTGTATGCAGATAACCTGCTTGTTGCAGGTGAAGATAGATTGATTGCCTACAGGTAGCGGAAGCTTGCTGCCGAGTTCGAAATGAAGAACTTGAGATGATGCACTATTTGTTTTTGGCATGGAGGTGTGGCAGAGTGCAGATGGAATCTTCATTGGACAAGGGAAGTATGCAGTAGAGATCCTGAAGAGGTTCGGGATGGTGGATTGTAAGGCCATGGCCACACCTATGGCATCGAATTTGAAGCTTCTTTGTGATGCTTCATCTGAGTCGGTTGATGTCTCTATGTATCGTCAGATGATTGGGTCCTTGATGTACTTGACGAACACGAGACCATATACTTACTTTGCGGTGAACACATTGAGCCAGTTCCTGACGGATCCGAGGAGTGTTCACCTGGTTGCTGTAAAGCATGTTCTGAGGTACCTGAAGGGTACAGTGGATTATGAGCTCAAGTATGAAATGAATCAAAAGTTTAACCTGCAGGGTTATGCTGATTCAGATTGGGCTGGCAGTGCTGCAGATAGGAATAGCACATCTGGATGTTGCTTCAGTATGGGATCAGGTGTGATCTCTTGGTTTAGCAGGAAGCAGTCCTACGTAGCACTGAGTACAGCTAAGGCAGAGTATGTTGCAGCCCATTCAGCTAGTTGTGAGGCAGTATGGCTATGAAAGCTACTATCTGAGTTATTTGATCTCCCGTTGGATGCTACTGGTATCTTCTATGATAACCAGAGTTGTGTGAAGCTATCTGAGAACCCAGTGTTTCATGACAAGTCAAAACACATAGAGATCAAATATCACTATATCAGGGATATGGTGCAGAGAGGATCTGTGAAGCTCCTGTATGTTGCGACGGATGAGCAGAATGCAGATGTGATGACGAAACCACTAACAAGAGTGAAGTTCAAGTACTTCAGAGAGAGGCTTGGTGTTCTTCGGATTGATGACACTTCGAGGAAGAAGTGATGGACACATTTGTTGAAGCCATTCCAATCATGTTGGAAGGAGGATCCTTCACATGGCTGTGGATGTAAGCGCTAGATCTTGAGCATCAAGACGATGCTATAGTTACTGCTCTGTATACGCATCATGTTGGATGCTGGATATGATCAATTGGATCATTTATATATGTACACATCATGTTGGATGTTGGATATGATCAGTTGGATCATTTATATGTATATGTATGTATGCATCATGTTGGATGTTGGATATGATGAATTGGATCATTTATATGTATATGTATGCATGCATCATGTTGGATGCTGGATATGATTAGTAGGATCATTTGTATGTATTTTGTATATGCATCATGTTGGATGCTTGGACCATGTATCTGTATATGTATTAGGTGGATACATTGTATGATCAGGTGGATCATGTATGGTGATATGTATCATGTATTTGTATTTGTATCAGGTGGATACACTGTATGATCAGGTGGATCATGTATGATGATATGTATCAGGTAGATACTTGGTATGCATCAGGTAGATGCATTGTATGATCAGGATGATCATGGATGACGAGCTTCAGGATGTTGCTCCAGATGACATGCAGCAGGATGTTGCAGTGATGATGATCAGGATGATCATGTGTACATCAGGATGATGTATGGTGAGTATCAGGTTGATACTCTATGGCCGTGGATCAGGTTGTGCAGATGAGCATATAATTTGGCCCTGGGAGATTTGCAGATAGTTTTTCGAGGTTTTTCCTAAAGCATGTAATATGGCCCTGGGATATCTGGCAAATGCTCTTTCGAGGTTTTGCTTTAGGAGGACATATAATTTGGCCCTGGGATATCTGCAGATAGTTTTTCGAGGTTTTTCCTATGGCATATAATCTGGCCCTTGGATATCTGGCATATGCTCTTTCAAGGTTTTGTCCTATGGCATATAATATGTCCCTGGGAGATCCGATATGTTGGGCTATGTGCCCGTAATAATTGTTGGGATGCTCTTGCAAGGTTTTTCCATGACCACATATAATCTGTCCCTGGGACATCCTATAGGTAAAGCTGTGTGCTTGTAAGAGCCTGGGATGCTCTTGTGAGGTTTTGTTGTGACCACATATAATCTATCCCTGGGAGATCCTATAGGTAGATTTGTGTGCTTGTAACAACCTGGGATGCTCTTGCGAGGTTTTATGGTGAGGTCACATATAATATGGCCCTGGGAGATCCTATAGGTAGAGTCGTGTGCTCGTAACAGCCTGGGATGCTCTTTCGAGGTTTTGTGACGCACGTAATAAGTCCTGAGGATTCCACAGTATGGCCAGTGATGACAAAGAACTGCAAGTGGTGGGCCTACATCCAATATGAAAAAGGACTGGCTCTGTAGAACTTTCTATGACGAGTAGATTCAGAGATTGATTGAGATAGCTGCAGCAATGATGATGATGATGACTCGATGACGATTATCCAGTGATGATGATCTAGAGAAGAAGACTTGTGCTAGAAGACCTATGTCGAGAAATACCTTCCTAGTTAAGAGGGAGTGTTGATGTATATGTAACTTCAGAATGTATTTCACATATATGTATATTGTATTCCTATAGAGATGTTATTATTTCTCTATACGGAAGTGGTTGTATTCCTATAGAGATTTTATTATTCCTCTATACGGAAGTGTCGTCACTTATATTGTAAGTGTCGTAACTTATACTTGATGGGTTATTAGACCACCTTGTTGGGGTCGGTCCTGTATAAGTCGTGGTTCAAAAGTCATGTGATTCAAAGGGTTATTAGACCACCCTATTGGGGGTCGTCCATGTGGGTCAAAGGGTTATTAGACCACCCTAGTGGGCGTTGGCCCAGTCAGCATTATGTTAAGTGGTTAAGTTGAGGTCAACCTAGTTGAGTAAAGGTCAAGTCAAGTTAGTGTATAAATAGAGAGTGTGTCTCTCTCATTTTACACATTCTATTCTCTCATTCACACTTTGGAGAGTGGCGCACTTGTGGAGGAGGAGGCTCTGCTGCTAGGAGAAGACTATCTCTTGTATTCTGGTTGTATCATTGCTTTATCTATCTCTGAGGAAGTTATTGGAGTTTTTCACCTTTATGGTTTTCTCCAAGTAAACTCTGTGTCTCTTGTGTGCTTGCATTATTGTGTCCATGATTGATATGCTATAGATTTTCTATACATGTTGTTCTCTTAGTTAAGATCCCAGATCAAATTGAACTAAATTTTGAAAATTTAACTATTCTTTGGGCCGAAGCTTGATTTTACTCGCTTCAATGGTATTGGTCCGATAGGATGGATATACCGAGCAAAACAATATTTCAGTTTTCATAATACTTTTGACGTCCAGAAAGTTCCACTTGCATCCTTTCATTTGGAACAGGAAGCCATTCAATGGTACCGTTGGTACATCAAAGCTCATCCTAAGCCAAACTGGACAGATTTTTTCCAACTCCTTTTGCCACGATTTGGTCCTAGTGCTTTTGATGACTTCACAGGAGCACACACTAAAATTCACCAAATTGGCACCGTGAGAGAGTATCAGACAGAATTCGAGAAACTGGCCAATCACATAGAAGGATTGTCTGATGAATTCTACAGGAGTTGTTTTATCAGTTTTCTCAAGGATGAAATCCGCTCAGAGGTCAAAATGTTCTGTCCGAACATAATGATGGAAGTCCTAGGGTTTGCTAAGTTGGTAGAGGACAATATCGTAGCTCAACAACGCTCCAAAACCGCGTTTGTTCCCTTCAGAAATATGGGTTCCCAACGACCTCTCATCACGCCTGCTCCTCGACAAACTCCTATCAAGCATTTGTCTGAAACAGAGATGCAGGCACGCCGGGAAAAAGGGATTTGTTATAATTGTGATGAGAAATTCACTCGAGGACATAGATGTTTTCAACAAAAGATTTATCTCTTGGATGTGGATTCTCCGCCTGCCTCTGAACTTAGTGAAGAATCCCCAGATACAGTCAATGATCAGGTTGACATTCAACACCCACCTCTTGACACCCCATCTCAAGACGACCCACCTGAGATCTCTCTCCATGGTGTAACAGGCGTCACCACCCCACAAACAATGCGGATCAGGGGATACTTCAAGCAGCTCCCTCTTACCATACTCATTGATTCTGGTAGCACTCACAACTTCATTGACCCTCATCTTGCCACACAGGCTGATTGTTTTGTCCATCCTTGCTCCAACTTTGAAGTCATGGTTTCCAATGGGGGCACCTTACCTTGCAAGGGGAAGTGTGACAATGTGCGTATCTCTATGGAAGATTATAACCTATGCTCTGACATGTTTGCCTTGTCCTTAGGTGAATGTGATGTGGTTTTGGGTGTTCAATGGTTACGCACACTTGGCCCCATCTTATGGGATTTTCCTGAACTTTGGATGCAGTTTTCAGTCAATGGGACACAACACAAATTTATGGGCTTACAACTAGGGTCTCTCCGCATCATCAGTTCACATCGTCTATAAAATATCCTTAAGAAAAATTTACATGGTGTCATTGCTCAGCTCCATTCCCTTCAGATGCACCCACCAACGGTCTCCACTACTTCCTTGGATAGATATCCAGGTGTCTTTGTTGCACCAGTGGGATTGCCGCCTTCACGAGACCTTTCTGGTAAGCATTTAGCAACATCTACATCTCAGCTGGACATGATGGCTATTTTGCATGCAGTACAGAAGTGGCAGACATCCCTATTGGGGAATTATTTATGCATCAAGACTAATCTCTAGAGTCTAGAAAATTTCCTGGAACAACGGGTCTCCTCCCCAACACACCTTAAATGGGTTATCCGACTCATGGGTTATGACTATGCGACCACTTGCCAGAAGCGTAAGGACAATATGGTGGTAGATGCTCCTTCTCGCACATTTGATGACCCAGTTTCTCTTATAGCTATTTCTCAGCTTGTTCCAAATTGGTTGCAATCTATTCAACGGGGCTATCTCTTCTATGAACTACATGCTTATTCATCAACAGGGCACTCTGGGTTCCTCAAAATGTATGACCAGGAATAATGTAACTTCTTTTGGCAATTACTGAAAATGACAATTCAATGGATGGTGGTTGACTGTGATACTTTCCAGGTCAACAAGGGTGAAATGAAACTCCTTTCGGGACTGCTCGAACCCTTACCCATCCCTACACAAATTTGGACAACTATTTCTATGGATTTCCTAGAAGCGCTCCAGTGGTATAGTACCACATCTAAAAGGACACCATATGAAGCAGTCTATCGACATGCACCACAAGTTCTTCTTCAATACACCATCAGTAGCTCCCCAGTTCAGGTAATTGACTTAGTTCTTCGAAACCACGATCAGCTTCTTCTCATTCTACAGGACAATCTTCACATGGAAAGAATTCGACTGAAACAACAAGTCGATCTACACCATTATGCGTGCACTTTTCATGTCGCTGATGTGGTTCTTCTTCGTCTACAGCCTTCCACGCAATCCTCCCTAAAACTCAAAATGCGCCAGTGACCCGAAATGCAACCCGAGGATGCTACAGGGGACCCACTCCTTCAGATTCTGCATCAATTTCCACATCTAAAGCTTTGAGGACAAAGCTTTTTCTAAGGGAGAGGGGATGTTAGGAACCCATGTCTTTACTTTCTTAGTATATTTTTGTTGGACGCATATGCTTTGTAAGTCGTCCTGTAGTATTTGTTGATCCATAGTTTGTGTTATTGTTGTTGGCACATATGCTTTGTTAGTCCCCCATAGTTTTGTTGATCCATAGTTTGTATTGGCCCATGGTTTTTACTCATAGTATTGGCAGCTAGACTTAGTATATAAGTGTGTGTTGAGGCTTATGAAGGCACCGTGAAGTTAATTGTATTGAGCTTGCTCAAAGGAGGTTTCCCCCTCAAAGTGGCATGTGATCAATATAAAAGTGATTATGAGTTCTATTATTTCTGATATCTTGTGTATTTGCATTAATTAATTATTGCAGGTTCTTCCCAAGTTGTTCATAATGTTACTATTTCTTATAAAAGCACAAAGTTAAACCTTTTCACTTGCGCCTTTGGCGCAGAAACATAAAATTTCAATCTACGCTATAAAATCACACATACTTAAGCTTTAAACCTACTTTCAACGCGAGAAATAAGCCTGAAGTTTGTGCTTTTGAAATCGCAAAGTTAAACCCTTTCACTTGCGCCTTTGGCATAGAAACATAAACTTTCAATCTGCACTGTGAAAGTGCGCATAGTTAAGCTTTAAATATGTTTTCAATGCGAGAAATAAGCCTGAAGTTTGTGCTTTTGAAAGCGCAAAGTTAAACCCTTTCACTTGCGCCTTTGGCGTAGAAACATAAACTTTCAATCTGCGCTGTGAAAGCCTGCATAGTTAAGCTTTAAATCTGCTTTCAATGTGAGAAAAAATCCCAAAGTTTGTGCTTTTGAAAGAGCAAAGTTAAACCCTTTCACTTGCGCCTTTAGCGCAGAAACATAAGCTTACAATCTGCGCTTTGAGCGCGCGCACAGTTAAAAATTAAACTGCGCTGACTGATGTGCACAGTTAAGCATTAAACATCGCACTGCTTTTCACTAGAAGGAAAAAAAGCCTTAGTAAAAAAGAAACAAAAAAACTAGAAAGGTCAGCACTTTTAGGAAAAGTTGAAGATTAAGTGAGAAATATTTGATAAAAAAAAAGTGCTTAAACAAAAGAATGGGAGGGACCCAATATGTACAAAAATTTTGGGGGAGATGTTGCAGCAACAACAATTGGCGATTCGCTGGCGAACACAGATCTCTGAAACAAAATCCTATCGTGGCTTAGAATGATATTTACAATCATAGCACCAAGCGCAACAAGAATGCGGCATAATTCAACTTTCAAGAATGGAGTGATCTCTTAATCATGTTGGTCTTTGGGAGAAAGGAGACTAAGATTTGTACTTCCTTCAAACTCTCTCAAGGCTGGGGTATGGAGTTAATTCTTTTAGGACTGTCTTTATGGTGCCTTAACTAAGAGAGGACTCCACAGGATCGTAACAATACTTCATAGACATATTTGTTTGTTCCTCATTCCCATGCTATCTACATCCTTTTGGATGTTCATGTATTTGACAACTTTTGTTGTTTGAGCCTTCCAGAAATAGTTTCCTTAAAATTCCAATCTTTTATTTGGGTTGTTCAATCCATAATGTGCTTTTGTGTGAGCAAGAGATTTTATTTGATTTATCAAGCTTCACAGGTGGAGAATAACCTAGCTTGAGCTGAGTCTTTTGAACAACTATCAAGATTTTAACATTTTGCTTTTATCTCAGCCATGCTTTGATTGAGGCGAGAATTTATGGAAATCAGACCCTTTGATGTAAGCCTTTAGGATTTTATTTGTAGCATGGGATGATTTAAAATACCATACCTCTATGAAGCATGCTTCCTTTCTGTGGTTCCATAATAGCAAGGAAACCTTGAGACATGAATTAAGGTTAAAATGAGTGGAGCCTCAAGATAGTGAGAGAGAAACATTAGATCATTAGTCATTTAACTAGGGTTATTTTGACTAAATAGAAAAGGATCTCCCCATTTTCGAAGTCTGATCAGTGGAAGCAAAGTCACAGAGCCTCCTTTTCTTTACAAATGAGATTTTGCCTTCAATATTTCAATTTTGTTGAGAGTTCTGTACTACCGCTAAGCCAGGGGTTGAGCTGGGCTTTATTAGCCTAGAAAAAGAGGAAACTCAGATGAAGAGTGAGTGAAAAGACAAACCTAACTACCTAGACTATTTATAAACAAAACAAAACAAAAAATCAACAAAGAAAGCAAAGAACAAAGAAACTGTTTATTTATGTACATAAAACCCCAACAAGACTAGGCAAAGTATTACTTCAAGGCGAGGCAATTGAGGGGAAGGGTTACCTCCTCTCCCTGGAGGTCTGTTATCTTTCAAGTGGATGGGCCGAGCTTTATAGAATTTTTGTAAGGACCTACCCATATGTGTTGGAATTTTGTGTGTATTCCCTTTCCTTCGTGATGATGGTCCCATTTCAGAACTAAATCTCCTACTTCAAAGCTTCTTTTAGAAGACTTCATTTTATCGAACCATCTTTTGACTATATCTTGGTGTTGATGGAATCGGTTCTTGGATTTCTATCGGGCTTCTTCAAGTTGAAGCAAGGTGTCAATCCTGGATTGTAAAACCTTACTACGAGACCCTCGAGAAGCTTGGGACAACTGCAAAGATGGAAATAAGATGTTGGGAGGGAGGATGGATTCCTTGCCATAGACAAGTGTGTAAGGGGAAACAACTAATGCATTCTTTGGAGTCACCCTATCTTCCCATAAGGTGTTTGCGAGAGCTATATGCCAGCTTCGTTGATTTTCAATCACAATCTTCTTGAGAATTCGGATGAGGTTCTTGTTTGAAGATTCAGCTAGTCCATTTCCATGGGGGTAGTACTTGGACGAATAATGCAATTTAATTCCCCTTTCATAAACAAATTCATTTATTTTAAAAGACGAGAAATAAGTGGCATTATCAAATACTAGGGAAATTGGAACCCCAAACCTGGTTATGATGTTCTCTTCTAAGAAACTGATGACTGCATCTTCATTGATTTTTCGTAATGGGGCAGCCTCCGTCCATCTGGTGAAATAGTCGGTGGCTGTCAAGATGTATCAATGTTGCAGAGAAGAATTTGGTTTTATCTCTCTGATGATGTCTATACCCCACTGTTCGAAAGGTTCTGAGATGATAATCGGTTGCAAGGGTCCTGTTGCCTTACGTAATTTCCCAGCACTCCTTTGGAATATATCATAGTTTCGTGCATAAGTATGGGCATCACAGAAGAAAGTAGGCCAGTAATAGACAACTCTCAGTATTTTGTGAGTTGTTGTCTCCCCTGAATAATGTCCACCAGTAGGGCCATCGTGTAACTCCTTGACGACTTTACTTGCATCCTCTTTCTCTAGGCATCTAAGAAAAACTCCCTCATAATTTTTTCTGAAAAGTATATTGTCAATGATCTAATAAGCTGCTGACTTTAAATGGAGGGCCCTTCTTTGCTTGGAACTCCAGTGTTCTGGCAAGTAACCTGACTACAAATAATGCACTAAATATCTGTACCAGGACTCAGGAGCAGTGAAGACGAGACAAACCTCAATTACATTCATTTCAACCTCATTTTTCCAATCTATCCCTTCGTCCGCTAGATTTTGCATGAGCAACTTGCACAAAATTTGACCTTATGATGGTAGCTGGCTTGAACTCCATGTCATATTCTTGAAGAGCCGTAACCCATTTTCTCCACCTTTCTCCCAACTCCTTTTGAACAAACAGAGATCTAACAGCAGGGTGAGGAACTATGACTTTAGTTCTGTCTTTTAGAATATATGGCATGAACTGCTTAACCGCTTTAAATACTGCATACGCTTGTTTATCCACGACAGGGTAATTCAGTTCAGCGCCCTACAGACTAGTGCTCATAAAATAAATTGGGTATTCATCCCCTGATTCTACCTTCTAAGTAAGTACTATTACGTGAGTAAGTACTGCTGCGAGAGAATCATTCAAAGCAAAAGTATACAAGATAAAATCTTTGTCAAAATATGGGATTCTTAAGGAAGGAGCATTAGCTATGGCCCTTTAATATCTTTGAATGCATCCTTTTCTAATTCTGTCCATTTGAACTGTGTACTTTGCTTTACCATTTGCTGCAATGGATTCACGATTTGAGAAAAATATGGAACAAACCTTTGAACAAAATTAATCGTGCCGATAAATGATTGCATAGATTTCTTGCTATGGGGCATGGGAATTTTATTGATAACTTGAACTCTCCCTTGATCTATTGAAACTCCCTTTTTAGAAATGATATGACCCATCAGTTTACCCTCAAGAACAGCGAACACACTCTTCTTGGGGTTTAAAGAGATACCATATTTTCGGCAGCGATCGAAAATTTGTTTTAACTTAACAACATGGTCTTCTCTTTTCTTTGAAAAAACTATCAAATCATCATCTAGATATATGACAACACAATGACTGCCCAATCCTTGGAAGGCGATAACCATTGCTCGTTGGAACGTGGCTCCTGCGTTTATTAGGCCTATTGGCATTCTTTGGTATGCGAAAGTTCCCCACTTGGTGCATAAAGTAGTTTTAAGACGGTCTTCTTCAGCTACTAATACTTGATTGTAACCAGAGAAACCATCAAGAAGAGAAAAGAGTTCCGATCCTGATACCATCTGGAAAGTTTCTTCCATTGAAGGGATAGGATAGTTATCTTTATCTGAAGCTCTGTTCAGATTTCTAAAGTCAACACATAATCTTATCTCTCCTGACTTCTTTCTTAGAGGAACTAGGTTAACAACCCACTTAGAATGCCAGACCTTAAAGATTATCTTAGCATCAAGTAACTTCTTCAATTTCTTTTGAATTAGAGGTTCAAGAGTAGGATGCATTCTTCTTAACTGCTGGTGAAATGGCTTAACACCAGCCTTCATTGGTATGATATGCTAAATGATGTGGATGTCATATGTTTTCAAATCTTCATACGTCCATGCATAAACATCCTTATATTGTCGAAAAACCTTGATGAACTTATCTCTTTCTCTCGGTGAGCAACATTTACCAAGGTTAACAAATTTTGGTTCAGCTTCGGTGCCCAGATTTACCAATTCGTGATGTATAGATGAGCTATTGGTCTTGGTATTTGCTGGCCTTTTGAATTTGATCTGCAGATCGAACAACATTTCAAGTGACCTCACCCCTTTGGGGATGAAATTTCCTTTAGCCTCATCTTTCTTTTGTAAAACAAAATCATGCTCTTCTTCGTCTATCACAGCTTCTTGGAGCATGTCTTCATTTGTTAGAAAACTGATAATCTGATCGTCATCATCGAAAACTTTGAAATTTGTGATATTGTTTGGGATAGAAGGCCTGAAAACCAGTTCAATTGAACATTTGTTATTAGTCGGCACCAATCTGGAAGCGGAAGTTGCTAATAAATCAGCGACAACATTTTGCAGTCTAGGAACATATTTTATATTGAAAGCATCAAACTGCTTAATTAAATCCCATACCTCGGTCGGATAACCTTTCAAATGAGGTGAAAGATAGTGAATGGTATCTCTTACCTGTCTTACAACTATTTCTGAGTCACCAAAAATTTTCAGGTACTTAACATTCAAACCGATGTCTTTCTTCAATACGTGGACTAAAGCTTCATATTCACAAGTGTTATTAGTACACTCAAATTCTAATCTACAGGACAAGAAGTACTTATTACTTTCAGGATCCACTAGAATACAACCAGCTCCAGATCCTTCCAGAGTCTTGGAACCATCAAAGTACAAAGTCCAAAAAACATGGTTTGATTTAACTAAGTTAGTATCTTTATGATCTATGTCAGTGACTAAGCTAACTATGTTACAATTGATATCATCAATACGAGAAAAATGAAGGAGATTGGACTATTTATCTAATTAATGGCTAATAGTTTTAGATTGGTAGTTACCCGGCTCGATTTCCAAAAAATAATTCCCCAAAACTGAAGATGATAAGGCTACATCTTCGTTCTTTCCTTCTAGCCGAGTTACATTTTGTTTCATGCGTGGTTCCCTCAAAATTTTAATCTGATTCTGCCTATTCTGATATGGTAACCATAAATGGGACCAATCAGTTGCAAAGTAACCATCTAGTTTTGTAGACCATTCCCTACTCAATATCAAACCATAAGCTTCTGGAATATCAACTACCATTATATCTATGAACTGACACACTCTAGAATCAACAGAAAATCTAAAAAAAACATCTTTCATTTCCCCAATTACTTTAATAGCAGTCCTATCCAGCGGAATAATCTGGGCTGGAGATGGAATTGCATGCCCATTGATCTTTCTACAAATAGATAGAGGAATTACATTCGAGGAAGCCCCAGAATCTACTAAACAATTATGCATGTTGTGATTGAAGATTTCAAAAGTTAAAAGGAAAGGAAATGTCTGGGATTTGGATTTCCCGCCAATACTAACCTCATTTATTTCAGGATCTTCCTGAGTGTCTATTAATGGAGTGTTGGGTTGGGATTGAAGAGCTTGCAACAACTTGTTTCGTTGTTGGGGAAAACCACACATATCGAATATCGAAACATTTGCTTTTACCTTCTTTATATCTTGAATGATGTCATATCCCATATCACATTTTTTTACAACTTTCGTTTGATTGTCTGTCTTGCTCAATGTGATTTTTGGTTGATGGACTATTGTGTTAATGTTTGGTTGTTTGGCAGTTTTTGGGTTAGCTTTAGGTTGAGGCAGAATGACTGTAATGTGTCTTTTAGGTTTGGACGCAGTTGAGCTTGGAACTGGGTCTGCAATGGGACCTTTACTGCGAGTGTTAATGTTTACAGTAGAGACTGGGATCTCCACGGGATCATCTTCTATTAATTCAGTTAAAGATACCCAGACCCATAATACCATGTGGTATCTGGGGAGGGTTCCTCTACTTTAAGTTTTTGTTCCTTTGGAGGATTGTCTTGATCTGGAATCTGTGAATCCAACATTTGGTTCATTACTAAACTCATAGAATTAATCCATTGTGGGCAGCTCTTTTTAGAGTGTGGCTCTTGATGAAAGGTATGGAAGTGTTCCATTCCTATTTCATTTAGATTTTAAACAGGGGAGCTGTTCATAGCTGGATGAGGCTGGTAATTGTCTTCCATTTTCTTGTAGAATGGTTTGAAAGGCTTCCTGAATGTACTAGCTACCTTATCCTTTTCAAGATCTACAATTTTATTGAACAGTTTCTGCATCATTTTAACTACGTTCTCCATATCCGCCGATGGATCTTCTTTATTCCTAGTAAGCAGTAGGGTTTTTCTATTAGTTGTTGGCTTTGTTTCTGCATCTAAGGCATGTTTAGCAATGTTGTCTGCTTCTTCTTCCACCTTCCTAGCTTCTTTGAAATTTTCTATCAGGGTGGTCTTCTTAGCTCTTTTGACGAACATTGCTATGGGGCCTTCAAGTGCTGTGTAATATTCAACTAAAGATTCTTCTGCAGGTTTAGTTGCTTCGCTGAAATTATTTAAGAGCGTGGTGAACCTTTGGTTAAAGTCTTGAACCTTTTATTTCTTTTCCATCCTCATGGATAATAATTCCTTCATGAGTGTAGCTACAGTTTTCTGACTCCCATATTTCTTTAAAAAACATTTCTCAAATTCTTCCCAATTCGAGATTGAGCTAGCTTGTAAACTAAAGTACCAGGAAGAAAATTTTGGTTCAAGTGTGTATGGGAAAAGCCTACAAACTACATCTTCATGCTATACATTTAAAAGATTCAAAGCTAAATAGAAACTCTTAAGATGATCATCAGTAGATATGCCTTTATCTGGGTCGTATTTGGGCAAAACTTTCTCTGGATTTTTAGGTAGATCATGAAATGGCCCAGCTAGATTTAATGCCCCCCTTGCTCTCCACGCAGGTATAGCCATGGCTCTATGTGGAGAATTAGGTGGAGAATTGTGTGGTGAATTAAGTGGAGTGTTCTTTGGAGTAAGAATTTCTCCAAGATTTTATGGATCTTCAAAATCGATCTCCTTTAGAGGATGCGTGATCTCTTCTAAAGACAAATCTACCAGCTCTTTGAATCTCTGCACAAGGATTGAATCACGAGTGTATTGTCTTTCCCTTCTAGGAGTTCTTCTTCTAGGGAGAAAAGTTATTGTGTTTAAACAACCTAATGGTCTAACATAAGATCGTGTGTGCCTTCTTAGATCTTCTACCTCTATAAAAGGTATAACATACAGTGCTTCTCATTGTTCAGAATCAGAATTGGGTTTTTCTTGATTTATTACTTCAAGATTTGGATTATCTGAAATTACTGTTTCAAGCGGGTTTCCAGTAATGTTTCTGCCGATGGAGGAATTTCCTTTATTAGCCATGCACTGGTGGCCCTCCTTCTAGCGCCAAAAACTGTTGATGCCCCGAAAATCACAGCATCAAGCAGCAAGGGATTCTCCCCTATAAATAGTCCCAATTAGATTGTCCACTGTTTGGTGTGAGGAATCTGCCCGGTTAACAGTTTCGGCTACCGTAAGATTTAAAGATTCTTAATCCTTGCACCGGTTACGACCCGATCCACCATTTTTGTGATTTTAATTTTAAAGATGAAATGCAAGTGCCCTAAGCTAAATGCAGGTAGCTAATCTAAATTAATCTAAAACCGTATAAGCAAATTTAACCTATCCATGCAAGGGAAAACTATAGAGATGAGTAATAAACTGCAAGAAACACCTAAAGATCACACGGATAGCCATTTAATCATAAAATGTGTCTACAACAGAATATAACAGCTATTAAAGATAGCTTTAATTCACTGAATACATTCCATTACTCATTTAAGAGATACATCATTGTACAGGAAAATAGAAAGACCATTCATCACACAAAAATAATTGATAATAATAAAGAAAGATCTCACAGTAGTATACAAATGCTACAGGAATAGTCCAACAAACATTCAACACACATTTCTAGGAAAAAAACATCCTCTCCAGGCTTTCATTAGGCAAAATTCAGTTCTTGGAGCAAGTAGCAAATTAGTTCACGTACAAGGAAAAAAATTTCTTTCACCTACAAAAAGCCCTTCTATCCCTCTTTTGTTCTTCTTTTTATAAATTTACAAATTGTTGCTTGAGTTGATAGGTGTACCCTAAACTGTAGAACCTTCTAATTTGTCCTTTAGTGCGCAGTTACAAAACCGACAGATTCATGGAGAGCCTTCCATATAAGACAAAAATAGAGCCAACTGTCTTTTAAAGCATTTATACAATAAAGGAAATTCATCCTTTTCTCACATTGAGACAAATAAGAATCCTGATGGTTTATCTATTTTATTTGCCTTCCTTTTGCTGACTCAGTGACTCATCCCCGCCAATTGGCTCGCTTATGGATGCTTGGCCATCTACACTTTCGATATGGGTGGCCCATTGACTGAGCTCTTTCAAGATAATTTTGATCGAAATATATATTGTTTCCTTTGTTGCAATCTCATGCTTGCGCAGATCTGATTTGACTTGTGCTACTCCTGCTGCTGCTTCTTGAGCGATTGCTTCCAGAAAGTAGATATGCACAGCAAGCTAGCCAAAGAAATATTGGAGTTCATCTTGGGTTATCACCTCTACCTTTTTAACATAGTCCAATGCTTGGTCCATGATAAACCTATATAGATCACCCCATTGAAATTCTGAGGCAGAACTCCCAGGTGGCACATTGGTGGTAGCTTGTGTATCAGTAAACATTGTCTTGAGTGAAGCGTCCAATAGGATTTCTACTTCTGAATCTAAGTCGATCTTTTGGGCTACCTTCTTCCTTGAAGACCTCCTATGCATAACAATCCTACGATAAGCAGGGAAGTACACATAAGGCGTATGTAGACATTCAACCATTATTAAAATGCAAAGCCTCTTATAGATCTGTTAAAAAAAATATGACAGAGTTGGCCTTAACTAGATAACTTTCAGGCATTAACCAAACAATTATGAAAAATTCAGAATATGCCACTTTCATAATATGGAAGCCGTTTTAACAAAATGATCAACTAATTCACAGTTGCAGCTAGCATCCCACTTCATGGTTGTCGGTCTTTACAGATAAATATGGAGTTGTTCATAATGTTACTACTGCTTTTGAAAGCTCAAAGTTAAACCTTTTCACTTGCGCCTTTGGTGCAAAAACATAAAATTTCAATCTACGCTATGAAAGAGAGCATAGTTAAGCTTTAAACCTACTTTAAACGCGATAAATAAGCCTGAATTTTGTGCTTTTGAAAGCGCAAAGTTAAACCCTTTCACTTGCACCTTTGGCACAGAAACATAAACTTTCAATCTGCACTGTGAAAGCACGCATAGTTAAGCTTTAAATCTGATTTCAATGCGAGAAATAAGCCTGAAGTTTGTGCTTTTGAAAGCGCAAAGTTAAACCCTTTCACTTGCGCCTTTGGCGCATAAACATAAACTTTCAATCTACGTTGTGAGAGTGCGCATAGTTAAGCTTTAAATCTACTTTCAACGCGAGAAAAAAGCCTGAAATTTGTGCTTTTGAAAGCGCAAAGTTAAACCCTTTCACTTGCACCTTTAGTGCAGAAACAAAAGGCTTCCAGTCTACGCTTTGAGTGCATGCACATTTAACCATTAAACAACTATCCACGCACTTGGAGCAACAAGCAATACACATATCAATGCATTCTGGAAATCCATGTCTCCGGATAAATCTTCACGTAGGTCTTCACAGAAATCTTCAAGCTGGTTTGTTTTATGCAAATCTCCAAAAATATATAGCAACACAAATAACATGAACACTTCAACGTATTCAGTCTAAGGAGTTAGACCTCACGCAAGAGTGAAGAGTTCCTTATTTCCATGCATAACTATTTCAGAACTCAGGAGAGAGCTCAATGCAGTCTTCAAAATAGGGTATGAGGCCCACAATAATAGAGGGAAGATCGATCAATATTCCCAATGCAGCCACCGATGTGGAACTTTATTTGCAACAGGTTTGGTCTTCAGAATGTCAAGGAAACAAGCAGTCCTGAGGTTAGAATCGTACCCACAATGAGCATACACGATCAACCGAGAATTAATGATCCATGGGAAGGTGACAGTCTTCCAAAAAATGAAGTGCAAAGGGAATTTTACATCGCCAGGCGAAAGCACACAAGCCGAAAGAAATCAACAATGCAATAAGGAGGAGGTCGTTAAACATAGATCACATAGACATTGGAGGTGGAAACACATGGGTAGAGAAATTGACAACGTCTACCATCTTCGGAGAATTGGGCTCCAATTCTCCACGTGGAGTCACAAGTCATGAGCAGAAAAATAACTCCTCCGGCGGTAGGCAGATGATCAATTATGTGTGTTCTTCTAGGATGTATTGTGAAGTGATCCGTGTTCACAAATATCCACACTCTGTTGTTTAACACATAGGTGTATGAAATATGCACATCCTTCGAGGTCAGTTAGAGGGTACAATATTGATAATATACAACATGTTTTGGATGTTTGTCTTCATTTTCACTCTTTGTCATCTATCTTGTTTTCCATCAATGAACATCATTGGGATATGTCTTTCCACCAACATTAGTTCACTAATTCTCCATTCATATATTGACATCAATACCAACAAATCCATCTTCCATATTTCCAACACTTTTAACTTGCACAAACTTAGGATGTCAAACCTCATGGGAATTCCACCCGCCAAAATGCAAGTGCCTAGACTATCACAAGCACTAGCATATGCAATACGGTCAATTGCAGCAAGTGGAACAAAGAAGTTGCCTTGCAATACATCCTTTGTGATGAACTTCCCAACTTAATTTGTCACCATCAGTTTCACTCCCATCTTCCATTTGCATTACAAATGAGCCTCATCAGTTTCACTCCCATCTTCCATTTGTATTACGAATGAGCCTGAGAATAGCTGTATTTAGCCATATGGGTGGATGTTACCATAAAAATGTGGTTAATGTTATACAACCTATAAAGCTATTAATGGCATATTTAGAGGGCCCAACTAGGATTCATGAAAACAGTTTAAGTGTATGGAAAGATAGTGAAAAAATTGAATACTACAGCCTTGATTTAACATCCCTAACCAAACAAGCATAATTTCATTTCCAAGTATAACCCCCTTCATGTATGTATTCTCGTTGCATGTTTCATTTTTTGTTCCTGGTTTCATAGCTGCTATAATATCCCGAATTTTGGACGGACTACTTTATGATGTTATATTGGGCCATGGCCCCAGCACATATGATTTATTCTGATTATTGGGCATAAGCCCTAGTGCATATGATTCATTCTTTTGTAGACTGACATATTGGGCATGGACCCTGACTGAATTTTATTATTTGATTATATACTGGGAAAGGAAGCCCCAATGTTTCGATTTATGTTTTTACCATATTGTGTGGGTACAAAACCCTAGTATATTGAGATGACATTTTCTTACATACTGTGCAATGATGTGAATGACATAATTGACTTATATGATGTGTTCAACGTGGACTCTGAAACACACAAATTACCTACGTATTAGGAAAAAGCCCTGATGTACCTAGAGGAAATATGATGTACGGGGAATAAGCCCTAATGTACATTGAGTGTTGGGCATAATCCCTGGAGAACTCCAAGCTTGATGAACGAATACCGGATCAGAGGCAACTTAAATATTCTAGATGTTCCTCATAGCCACATTCTATCACTAGTGTTGAGCAGGGACTCTGGAATTTCACTAGAGTAATTCCCATGTGAGAGTGCTGAGTTAAGTGGCTCTGAAGAGCACTCGGGGTTATCGAGTTCCAAAGTGTTGAGTCAGAAAGACTCTAAAGAGCACTTTTATCACATTTATTTGATTTGACTAAAAGATTCATATTTTTATCCATCATCACCTACTGCGGGAGCTACCATATTAAACGAGGGAATCCGACATGCAAAGAGAGAGACTAGAGGTACCTAACCAAGCTGACCAAGACTGTCCAAAAGAAGTGGACCATGTCCCTAAAAGTTAAAGAAAAAATAGTGTCATGTGATGACACATAACTAAATAAAAGATAATTACCAGTAGTCTTTTATGACTAAACCTAAATAAAGGCCTCCAAGCTATTATTATTATTATTAGGAGATTTAATAATAATGGTGTTATTATTTAATTATGGAATATAATTAGTATATCTAATTTATGCATTATTTAATATTATAAATGGTGTATTATTAGTTAAGTGAAATGTATTTAATATTAGAATAATTATTAGTATAATTGTTGTTATTATAATTATTATTAAGAGCATAAATAAAAATGACTTATACTCAAAGAATTGGAAAATTCCTAGTTCAAGAGGACTAGTTATTTAATAAAATAAATATCTTTTAATTATTAATTATTGAATTTAAAGAAACAAACTATTCCAAGAGTCATAATTAAAGAATCCCCTATTTAAAGAGGGCAGATTCCAAGTTGGGGATCTATCTTTTATTTTATCACTTCTTATGGTAATCAAAGGGAAGGCACCTGCTCAAAGAAACTAAACCAACGACAACTCTAGGTCCTCTATCTCTTTTGCATGTTCGAATCCAGTTCGGGGGGATCCATACCGAACCAGGAACGGTTGTAGGATCATGGTTGGGAGGAACACGGTAGCCCCAAAGTTATCCAGCCTAAGGAAATCATACTAATAGGTTATAGGGATACAACAAGATCTGCATTAACTAATATTGAGTGTGCAAGTATCTACAGGAAGGAATCAAGTGCTAAGCAGCTAGGCTTCCACAAGAAAGGATCAAGTGCTCCACAACTAGGTATGGAGTATTCGTCATTTCAAATTTTCGGTTACAATAATCCTAGTCTTTTACAATTTATATAGTAGCAATGTTCCCTTTACCTATATTATCAATTTCAAGGTTTTGCCCAGAACCTAGTGGAGGGTCTAGCAGGTCTAGCCAAGCTAGCCTATGCTAGACAGCACCCTAGGGATAAATTTAGCGTTATGATCGTGTGTTTAAATACTTATGATTTCTTTCAAAATTGTCTTACTAATTGCAGTGCAAGAATATCTTATTGTGCTCTTTAAATTATTTAGGGTCCTCTTTTTCCTTTTATGTCTTCTTTTCTAAATATTTACATATCTAGGATAGGAATGCAGTTCCCTTTATTGTTTACAGTTATCATCAAACTAAACATAAATCTAGCTAAGTGTATTCTTGAAACTATTAACCCTTACAGGAAAACAATTACAGACATCGAATTAAAGTTTGAAGTAATAAAGGTAGGTTAGAGCATTCCCATTATCAATGATTCAATCAACCACTACCACGATAGCACATAGAACTTCGCTATGTGTCATTTGTCACCAACAATCAACGCATTACCAAGAATTAACACATCTAGTAATTTCCAGGATTCGCGATTTACAAACTTAGTCTCTGGCCTTTTTCATTTTTGCAACCTAAACATTAAAAAGGAAACTCAATGTTTTATCATTTAAGAAATCAGCATCCTAGAGCATACAAAATCTTCTTTATAGCAACCCGTGCTCACTCCAGAGTCAATCGAAACAGTAGCTAGGGCTACGACTTCTCACAAAAACGCAGAAGGGTTACACAGCTCTCCATCCAGCAAATACTTTGTTTAAAACATTAAAAATAGCATACAGATGAAACTTAGATACAAACATAGGTCATGGGATCGAGTCCCTACATCTCAAAATCCATTTATAGAAAACACACAGAGTCAGTGGTAGGTCCAAGCTCATCAAAGTTTATAGAAACCACACTTCCCAGCCAGAGGGGAACTCTGCCTATGAATGTTTCCAATACATTTAAGAGCACGGTTTCTTTTCCACTTCGCAAACCATACAACCAACAGACTACCAGGTAGGGGCAATGATAGAAAAACACCCATTGAAGAACTACCATTACCATAAGAAAACACAGAAAACCAAATTGTAGAGTAATTTATCCTTTATTGAATCTACGGCTAAATTGTTTATGAGAAAAATACGTAAACACCCATCTCAGTCTTCACATTGCATATCGCCATTACAACTTACATGGGTTAGTACTAAGCCAAAATGGCCAAAACCCATCAGGAACTTTAAATAGAAAATCAACAGATTTAATTATATAGTGGTCCAGCCAATGGCGCCCTCATCTAAACCAAAATCGTGTTACATTAAACCCAAGACAGGCCATGAGTATTGTATTTCCATCACAAATCATAGACCACCAGTATCCTCCACAGAGGCGAGAGGAGGAGTGAAGGAATGAAGGACCCTGAACTTACCTTAAGTAAATATTTCAAAGGCAAGATGTAGCCCATCAACTGGAAACCAGGTAGAAGGAGAGTGTCACGCGACCACCTTCCAAACAAGTAAACAACACGAATTTAGAACCGTGAAATGCATTATCAAAACAATTCACCAAATCGATTTAATAGGAGGGAGTAACAGCCATTACCTTCTTAGACAGTCGCCATCTCTGCATACAATGACTCCAAGGTGTGCTGACCATGAGCCAAGGTCAGGTCAGTACATGAAACCCTCAAATGCTTCCACAACCAAAATAGGTAAAATGAAACACAACTTCGTTGGTATAGAAACCAAGAAGAGAACCCTCATCAAAGCTGGCAGCGTCACCATGTGCCATCGCAGATGTGCATTGAATGCTACCACCAACCCCAAAGATCTCGTTTTGGACCCAAAAGTATATAGTAGAAGAGTAACGCTTGCCCATTACATTTTAATAAAACATACAAATAGTTGCAAAGGCCATAAGCATTGCCTGGTACTGGTAACACTTTACGAAAGTCAACAATTCCTTTAGTTCAACAAAGTTTCACAAACAATTTCCAAGGATTCTATAGGTGTTGATCTTTAATCATCCCATACTTTCGGTTGCGAATTAGTGGAATCATGTAGTAAACAATCTAGGTGTTTGCCACTTAAGTATACCTACAAATAAGACACAAAATAAGGACATTAGCGAAGCTCGCTAAGTAAGTTAGGAATTCTCATTCTTACACCCTACCTCTCGACAGCCCTACCGGGGTACTCTTACCCTTGGAGGATCTAGCAGTACATCATGAGCACCAACCGCCACCAACAGCGGATCCAATCCACCTGAATTACCAATGGAACTTAAATACATATGCAATCAAACCCTTACAGTCGTAAGAAGGAGACTCACATTATTGCATTCAATACATTTGTACACATGCGACAGTTCATACATCTAAAACAATTTCGTAAAGCTGTAGAACTTTATAATCAACAAACCATGATATTTATGAAGCTAAGACATTTCAAAGTGTAGCAATCAAATATCGGTACAGTAAGTACTTATCAAGGCTGAAGTTAGTATTCGTCATATCTTTTCCAGTTTAGTCTAATGTCGGAAAATTTTTAAATTTTTACTATTTTTAGGGACATTACAAGTAGTATCAGACCTCAGTTACAAAACTAAGTGACCTATTGCGCTCATTACAAACATCCGCTGCAGATACACAATAAATAGAACCATACATTTACATTTTATTTTGTTTTATGTGAGAATAAACTAACATGATTTTCTGCTCTCTATACTTATATAACCTTTCAGGTACAAACACTCTCTGAAAAATGAATGCAGAATAGGTCAGCAGCATTCACGGGAATCTGGACTCACCACCCTAAGAGCAGGAGATGGTGGTTGAATTAAACTCAGATTAGAGACAGTCTATGCAAAACCTGCAGGCAGAGTTCCAAAGCTTCCGAGATGAAAACATGCAAGAAAGAAGAGAACAACAAGCCATAAATGAGGCACTGCTTCAGACCTTAACAAAAGCTAACCCTCTTGGACAGCCCACGCTCATAGTAAACACCCACAAAAAGGGAAATAGTCACACAAAAAGGACTGCCAGCCCTAAGGGAGAAGAGCAGGGATAACACATACCAAAATCAATGGAAATAGATTGTAAGAGCTCTTCCAGTGATAAAGGTTCACCACCTCCTTGCAAGAAAAGGAGGAAAAGTGACGACAGTCTTCGAGGGGAATTCAGGAAGATAAAATCCCCAATGTATGATGGAGAGATTAAGTTTGGAGAAAAAGCTGAGGAGTGGCTACTAGGGATGAATAAATACTTTAAAGTTCACAACTACTCCAGTGAAATGCAATCCCGACTAGCCATATACAACCTGAACATTAAAGTTGCCAGATGGTGGCAGGACTTGAAACACACCAAAGGACAAGAGCTGAGAAACATAACCAGGGATACTTTCAGTAGAATATTCCAAGACAAGTATGTGTCTGAAAGATTCTTTGACAAGAAAATAAAGGAATTTCATGAGTTAAAAATGGGCTCCCTCACTATGGAAGCATTCATAAATTGATTCTTAGACTTGCTGCACTATGTGCCTTATATTAAAGATGAGAAGGTAAAGATTCAACAGTTCTTGGGAGGGATGCCACCAAACATTAGAGAAAATATAGAGTTCGACATGCCCAAAACCCTTGATGTAACCATACATAAAGAAAGGCTGTGTTATGAACACGGACAACCAAGGAATGACAACATCAACAAAAATAGAGATAGGTTCAGAACCTTCTCATACAACCGCAGACCGAGTTTTAGACCCCCACCTTATCGGAAACATAACAACAGTTTTCCTCCCAATAGAGGCTTCAACGGACCCCAAGCATGACCAAGTGCACCCCCACCACCTGTCAACAGGCCAACATTCAACAAAGGGACCAAAGCTGTCCCACCAATCGTTTCTTGCTAGAAATGCCAAGGGCCCCACTACTACAGAGACGGCTCCAGCAAAACGGATGGATTTTTACACAGCATCCAAACAGAGACTACCGTAGGAGACATGGAAAAGACACCAAGGATCTAAGCCTCTCTCGACGGTTGACAGGCAGATCACCAAGCCACCATCGTGGAATTAGAGGGTAAGATCTCTAACACTATAGTTTCAGTTTTAATAGATCCCGACACTTGCCGAAGTTATATTTCCCCTAATTTCGTGGACACTTACAAGTTGAACCGAGAACCTCACGAGAAATAATGGCTGGTACAACTAGCCTTTGGTACCAAAGGAAAGATCTCCGTGTTAGTTAAAACTTGTGAGATAAACTTAAACGGATTTCAAACTAGGTTAGATTTAAACATTCTACCCCTAGGATCGTACGATGTACTCATCCGCATGGACTGGTTGGAAGAGCACCATGTCCTCCTAAACTACTTAAACAAATCCTTACTTTGCAAGGATGACCAAGGGATTCAAAAGATGATTCATGGTATCCCTAAGAAAGTGTCAGTAAGATAGATCTCTTCCTTACAAGAAAATAAATGTATCAGAAAGGGTTGCAAACTCTTTGCCGTCAATATCCAAAACATAGAAACTGATAGGGAACAAAAGATCGAAGACTTTCTAGTCCTCGTAGAGTTTAAGGATGTATTTCCTGAAGAAATACCAAGATTACTGCCTAAACGAGACTTAGACTTTTCCATCGAACTGACACCCAGGTCAGTACCATCTTCTAAAGCCCCGTATTGCATGAGCAAACCAGAATTGGTGGAGCTCAAACTTCAGTTACAAGAACTAATTGACCTAGGGTACATCCGACCTAGTGTGTCCCCTTGGGGGGCACCGATACTCTTCATAAAGAAGAAAGATGGCACAATGCGGATGTGCATCGATTACCGCCAACTCAACAAGATGACCATTAAGAAATGCTAACCACTCCCTAGGATCGACGACTTGTTTGACCAAGTCGGAGGGGAAAATATTTTCTCGAAGATGGACTTATGATCCGGATACCACCAAGTGAGGATTCGTGATGAGGATATCAACAAGACCGTATTTTGAACCCGTTATGGCCACTACGAGTTCATAGTGATTCCCTTTGGGTTGACGAACGCACCGACCAACTTTATGTGCATGATGAATAGTATATTTAGTAAATACCTCAATAACTTTGTTCTAGTCTTTATTGACGACATTCTGATCTACTCCAAGAAAGAAGTAGAACATGAGGAGCACCTCTTAATTGTTTTACGTATACTAAGAGAACAGAATATTTATGCCAAGTTTAGTAAGTGTTATTTCTATAGACCCCAGATTCAATACTTAGGACATATCATTTCCGAGAACGGAATATCCGTCGAGCCCTAAAAGGTCAAAGCTATCGAAGAATGGCCCACAACTACTTGTGTATCTGACATAAGTTTGTTCTTAGGACTAGTCGGCTACTACCGAAAGTTCATTGAGAACTTTTCACGGATCGCATGTCCCATGACCGCCTTGCAGAAAAAGGAAAACAAGTTTATCTGGATGGATAAGTGGGAAGAAAGCTTTCAAAAGATGAAGCAACTATTGATTAGTGCACCGATTCTGCGTATTGCGGATCCCAATGGGGACTTCATCATTTGCACAGATGCAAGCAAAGAAGGAATTGGGGAGTCCTTATGTAAGACAATTTTTCCATATGCTACGGATCGAGGAAACTAAAAGAGCATGAGCAGAACTACCCTACTCATGACCTCGAACTAGCCTCCATCATCCATGCTCTGAAGATGTGGCGACATTATCTCATGGGAAAGAAATTTCTATTGATGACTGATAACATGAACTTGAAATACCTTTTCGACCAACCCGACCTAAATGTCAGGCAGGCCAGGTGGCTAGCCTTCCTTAGTGAATACCATTTGGAACTAAAGCATATAAAGGGCAAGGAAAACAAGATTGCGGATGCCTTAATATATCGAGCACATATGCTTTACGAGGTCACAGTAAGCCAAACCGACTCCGACTTACACCACAGAATTCAAATGGAATGTAAGAGTGACCATTATTATATGGAAATCCTCGCAAAGATCCGGGAAGACAGACTTTTCCAACAGCAGAAAGAATATAAGATAGACGAAAAGGGACTACTGTGGTCGAAAGACCAACTTTACGTCCCAGAGAGTGGAGACCTTATATCAAACATTCTCACCGAGTTTCACCAGAAACCTTATTCAGGACACCTCAGATACCAAAAGATGATATTGGCCATAAAGAAACATTACTTCTAGCCTAAGCTGAAAGTTTACATTGCAATGTTCATCGCAAAATGTCAGGAGTGCCAATTGGTCAGAGCGGAACACCAACATCCATCCTGATTACTTCAACATTTACCCATCCCAGAATGGAAATGGGAGGTAGTAAGTATGGACTTCATTACAGGCTTACCCAAGATTAAGAAACTGAATGAATCCATCTTCGTAGTGGTAGACAAGCTGTCTAAAGCAGCCCACTTTATACCGATGAAATCTACCTACAAATCAATTCACATCGCGGAAATATTCTTAAAAGAGATCTTTCGATTGCACGGGATACCCAAAGCAATCATTTCCGATTGAGACATGAAGTTCACTAGCAACTTATTGAGAGCCTTATTCTCCAGTCTAGAAACCCTGTTACAATTCAGTGGGAAGATGTATGTCGTGAATAACTCGACCAAGTGGGAAGATTATTTGCACCTAGTAGAGTTCACATACAACAATGGTTATCAAACCTTGACCAAAACGAGTCCTTTCGAAGTACTCTACGACAGGAAATGTTGGACCACCATGACTTGGGACAGTCTAGTAGACAGACTTATGTTAGGACCTGACCTATTAAAGGACTTGGAACAGCTAGTCTCCAAGGTACAAATAAACCTAAAAGAAGCACAAGACCACCAAAAGAGTTATGCGGACAAGAAAAGAAAAGACAAGGACTATCAAGTCAACGAACATGTGTTTCTAAAAATAAAAGCAAAACGAAGATCGTTGAGCTTGGGAGGTTGCAGGAAACTAGCCCCAAGATTTTGTGGACCTTTTGAAATACTGACCAAGAAGGGCCCAGTAGCTTATGAGTTGGCCTTACCAGCGCATATAAAAGTTCATAATGTTTTTCATGCTTCATTATTAAAGAAATATGTATATGATACTAAACATGTTATTGATTGGTCCTTATTACAGGTGGATCCTAAAGGGGAGTTCACGCCAGAACCACTCCACATTCTAGACAAGAGAGAGGTCCAGCTTAGGAGGAGGACCATTACTCATCTCAAAGTGAAATGGAGGCACTTTGGACCATATGAGGCTACTTGGGAGAATAAGTCCACCATGAAAGAGGCATACCCCGCCTTGTTTCATGACCTCATTCCTAGTCCCTAGGAACATCGGGACGGTGTTGTTCTAAGCGGGGAGAGATGTAATATCCCGAATTTTGGACTGACTATTTTATGAGATTATATTGGTCCACGGCCCCAGCACATATGATTTATTTTTATTGTTGGGCATGAGCCCTATTGCATATGATTTATTCTTTTGTAGACTGACATATTGGGCATTGTAATATCCCCATTCAAATAATTGCATAGTAAGACAATCCCATAAATCCTACTAGTTTCCTAGGTTGGATGGGCACATGTGGAATTGTAATAAGGAAGCTAATAAATGATGTTTAGACATTATAAAGGTTCAAGTATTTAATAAATATGGTGAATAAATAAATTCAACAGAAATTCTAGGTGGCAAGTGGTTTTGGAGACATATGGAGGGTGTGGGACCCACACTAGCTTGATTTTCCAATGACACATGGCATCTCTCTCTTACCAATTCGAATTCATGGGAAGGTGAACACTCTTTGGTGAGTTGGTAAGTCATAACACATGGAATTGAGCATCTTAGGTCGAATTGGGATGGATCAGTAACCTCCATGGAAGATAAAGATTCAAATTGGAAGTTTGTGGACACTTGGGCTAGATTCCCTAGCACCTATGACACCAATGATGGAGAATCTATGACAACTATGACAAATTGTAGACCTGAACTCTGAGATATTACCATTATGACATGTCATCCCCAAAAATAGGCTCAAGGAAGGCGCTCATGGGAGTGGAAGAAACCAAAGAGACTCAAATTCGAATTTGGGAGAAGATGGAAGGTTGGAAGTAGGAGACAAGTGACAAATGTGGAATATTTCCTAAGTTGAAATATCTTGAAGCTATTGAGAGGATTTAGACCCTTATAAGGCTGATGTTGGTTATAAAATGTAGAAATCAAGTATGAGAATGGCTTTTGAGGATTTGAGAAAAATTGCATTTGTGAAGAGAGAGCTAGTGGATGACTAGTTTCTTGCCTTAACCAATTTCGAGGGTGAAAGATTCCCATCCAAATTGGTGTTTGGAGAGGCCACTCAGGTCTTTCATAGAGCTTTAATGGAGTTTTATTTTCAGGTACCCACTACAGGGCAGCTTGTGGTTTTGTTTAGTGCAGCACTATCTCTGAACCATCTCTAGTTTTGAATGCATATTCATGCTCCTTGAGGTAGGACGTTTTTGGTGAGCTATTGTGCTTCTTGGGAGAGATTCTATTGATGTATTACTGATTTTAATAGCATTATATACTTTTTTTTTCACCTTCAGGAAGTCTCAGGTCGAAATACCATGTGTTTTTGTGTAAAAATGAAGATTAATGAGCAAACAATGTCCATTTCCCCACTACATTGATGTATGCCATTATAATGATGATAATTTCGAATAAAGGAATGTTTATATGATATATTTGTGATGAATGGACTTCCATTAATGTGTATTACAACTTTCATATTTGGTACTTGAGAATTTGAAGCCATTATACTCATTTTATTTGCATTTGAAGAAGATTGGGTGTCATTTCCCCAAGGGTCGAATTAGTGGTTTTCGCTGTTGTTTGGGAGAGGGTTGGAACAAACCTTATAACTAATTAATGATGCATTTGGGACCTTAATAACATCCCTGAAACATACCCTAGCTATTTTTAGAAATTTGAGTCGGTTTGGAGGCATTTGGGAAGCTCGTTTAAGTACTTACCCCAGGGGGATTTGAACCCCAAATTACTAGTAAAATTGTATACTTGAACCAGAATCTTAAGAGAGTTTGAAAAGGTATTTTTGTGGCCATATATCATCCTCGAACATCATATTTAAGTCCTAATATAATTAATACACCTTCCCTGAATATTTGGGACCATTTGGACCAAAATTGGGACCTAGGCATCAAAACTAGTCAAAGGTTGAAATTGGGGAAAAAGTGAAAAATTGGGCATTTTCTTAAAATCTTAAAAAAGGGACATTACAAGTGGTATCGGAGCATGGTATTGGAACTTGATGGTATTAACAATAATCCAAACAAATAAAACACCACCCTTTTAATTAGTAGTTGAAGAATTTTTGGTTGAAGAAGAGATGGTAGCAGAAAAAAGACTTTTCTTCTAAAACAATGGGTAGAGAGGAGGAGGAAAAATTAAGACATGAGGAGGAATTTATTGAAGCCTTAAAATCATGTTTGGAAGGAATTACCATGGTTATGCTAGAGATGAATAAACAAATGATAAAAAGTTTCGAATTGTTGGGTAGCCAACTTTCAGTCAAAGGGATGATAGGAGATAACAATGGTTCACATTCAGGGGAAAATATAAAAGGGAGTGAGCATATTTTTGCAAGCACGGGACCACATAATAGAACTGATGAATTCCAAAGCACACAAAGGCATACTGCACCTAAATTTCTCACACCAAAAGAAGAGCCCAATATTGAGGTGGATTATAAGAAACTAGTAAATGATTGGAATGATTTGAATGAAGAGTGTAAAAGAGGTGTACCACTCAGTGACTACATTGATGTTATACAAAAAATTAAAAGGATGGAAGACAATAGGAGTCCATTCCAAAACAAAGAATTAAATAGTGCTAGTGGAAAAATGTCACTTCCTACTTTTGATGGTTCTTCTCAAAATTCTACTAACACTTGGGTGCAAAAATTGGATGTATATTTTCAGCTGAATCCTATGTTGGAAGAGGATGCATTAAAAATGGCCATTTTTCATTCGGAAGGAGATTCCAATGAATGGTGGTTTCATGGGATGAAAACC
Source organism: Larix kaempferi (assembly GCA_027924585.1). Classification (NCBI taxonomy): domain Eukaryota; kingdom Viridiplantae; phylum Streptophyta; class Pinopsida; order Pinales; family Pinaceae; genus Larix; species Larix kaempferi. The sequence continues at coordinate 1,428,529 of BSBM01001112.1, read as the reverse complement.
TTGGGTCATAATCAAGTTAAAACATATGGAGAATTTGTTGATAGGGTACTAGAAAGATTTGAACAAAAAGATCCAGAATTGTCTTTCAAAGAACTAGCTCAATTGAAGCAAACTGGGTCCCCTACTGAATATATGTTGGACTTTCACAAATGATCAGTCAAGGTGGTTGATGTATCTATGGGAAAATTAGTATAGCTGTTCACTGAAGGTTTGGATGAGCCCTTAAGAGGTTTGGTCAAAGCCCACAAGCCAACTACATTAAAAGATGGAATGTGCTTGACTATGGATCTCCAAAATGTGCTTCCTAGAACGCGATTTCCTCCCAATCCTAGCTACAAATTTGAAAAGAAACCTTGAAAAAGGGATGGATATGATAATAAACCTTGAAAAAGAGAGTCATTTGAAAGGAATAAAAAAGAAGGATTAAAGAGGGATGAACTTAGAAAAAAGAAACTGTGCTTCACATGCTTCCAAGCATGAACACCGGGGCACAAATGTACTAAAGGAAAGACTCAATACATAGAAATATTTTCTGATAATGAGGGGTATGATGGGGGCATGGATGAAGATGGACATATTTCAAATCAAGAAGAGGTATATGAGACAGAAGTAGAAGACGAAAGAAAAGAAGAAAATCAACCTTCACCGGACAAAGCAAGAATGGCATTACTTTCAGCAGTACCTCGCTATCATACTATCTGATGCAAAGGTGTGGTACAAGGACAAAGAAATTCAGTTTTGGTAGATGGAGGAGCCACCCATAACTTCATTGATGCAGAGATGGTGGAGAAACGAAATATACCTATTGAGCCATTTGATGGCTTCACAGTTGTCATTCCCGGTCACAACACAATGCAATGCAAAACATGGGTTCCAAAGTTGCAAGTCATCGTAGGTAACTATACTTTTATTGATAGTTTTTATGTGGTTGATGTTGATGATACTAATGTGGTTTTGGGAGTGCAATGGCTGTATTCAATAGGAGAGCATACAGTAAATTATCAAATTCCCGAAATGAAATTCCAAGATTCAAAAGGAGTACAAAAAGTTGTGAGAGGGCAACACACTTATCCAAATCAAGTAGTGCCTTGAAATAGTATTAGATCTATATTGAAGCATGGGGATATAGAATGGGTTGCTGAATGTCATATTGCATCTCCCATGCCAACTATAAAGATTGTTGAACACCCAAAGGAGATAGAGAGACTTTTGCAAAAATATGAAAAGGTTTTTAGAGACCTTCCACATGGTAGACCACCGGATAGGGGGGTTGAGCACAGTATTATTTTGGAGGAGGGTGCTTCACCCATTCAGATACCACCTTATAGACATCCTAACAAGTTTAGAGATGATATTGAAAAATCCATCCAAGAACTCCTAGAGTTGGGACTCATTAGACCAAGCTCTAGCCCTTATGCTTCTTCAGTAGTGCTAGTGAAGAAAAAAGATGGAACATTGAGAATGTGCATAAATTTTAGAGCCTTGAACAAAAAAACTATAAAGAATAGGTATCATATTCCTAGGATTGATGAGCTTATGGATGAGCTACATGGGGCCAAATACTTCTAAAAAATTTACCTTAGATAAGGGTATCACCAAATTCGAATGAAAGAGGAAGATGTGCAAAAGACCGCTTTTCGATGTCATTTTGGCCACTTTGAATTTCTTGTCATTCCTTTTGGGTTAAATAATGCTCCAACCACATTTCAAGGATGTATGAATAAGATCTTTCGCAAGAAACTAAGAAGTTTTGTTTTGGTTTTCTTTGATGACATTCTCATTTACAGTAAAACATGGGAAGAGCATTTGCAGCAAGTAGAGATTGTGTTGAAAATTTTGCAAGAAGAGTCCTTATTTGCTAAGTTATCAAAATGTGAATTTGGGATGAAAGAACTACTATATCTTGGGCACATTATTGGGCAGGAATGAGTGAAGGTACACATGGAAAAAATCAGGGCTATCTTAGAATGGCCATCACCAAAAAATATTACCGAATTGAGAGGCTTTATTGGCATATGCACCTACTACAGAAAATTTGTAAAAGGGTTCTCCAAGTTGACTTCTCCACTCACTGATTTGACTAAGAAGGATGCTTTAAAGTGGGATGAAGATGATGAAAAGGCCTTACAAAAAATGAAAGAGGTAATGAGTAGTTGTCCCATACTTGCACTTCCCGATTTTACTAAACCTTTTGTTGTGGAATGTGATGCTTCAGGTGGAGGAATAGGGGTTGTCCTAAAGCATGGCCAACACCACATAGCCTTTGAGAGAAGAAATTTGCAGCCTCATGAAAAAATTTACTCCATCTATGATAAAGAAATGTTATCCATTATGCATGCATTGGCCAAATTCAGACAATACTTGGTGGGCAGCAAGTTTGTGATGAAAACTAACCACAATAGTCTAAGACACTTTCTCACCCAAAAAGATCTAAATGAAAGGCAACAAAAGTGGGTAAGCAAGATTCAAGATTATGATTTTGATATTGAATATGTCAAAGGAAAGAATAATATAGTAGCATATGCTTTGTCAAGAAGACCTTCTTTTTCTCTCATGAACATTGCCAAGGATTGGAAAAACATGCTACTAGTTGAATATGCTAAAGACAAATTTGCTTTTGATGTGTTGGATGGAATAAAAGGGGATGATAACTATAGGATTTTGAATGGGCTCATATATTATAAGGGAAGAATTTATTTAGTTCATAACTCCAAGCTCAAGTACCGAATTTTGCAAGAAGCACATGACTCCCCACTAGTGGGCCATCCGGGGATCTTCAAAACTTATAGATAGTTGAGGCAAAGATTTTTTTGTTAGGGGCTGAATTGAGATGTTCATAAGTATGTGAATGAATGTAAAGTATGTCAACAAAACAAATTAGAACTTACATGTCCAGCCAGCCTATTACAACCCTTTCCCATTCCGGAGCAAAAATGGGACAGTATCTCCATGGATTTCATCACCGGGTTGCCTAAATATTTGGGTAAGGATTGCATCTATTTGGTAGATAATAGGTTGAAATTTTTTTCTTATTTCTTTGCTGTTACATCATCTTTTAGTGCCGCACAAGTGGCTGATATTTTTTTCAAAGAAATCTTCAGACTACATGGGCTCCCCAAGAGCATTGTCAGTGATAGAGATAGTAGATTCATGGGTGCTTTTTGGCAAGAAATTTTTAGATTGGTAGGCACTCAATTGACTCCAAGTACCAGCTATCATCCAAAAATTGATGGACAAATAGAGAGGGTAAATCAATGGTTGGAAGGATACCTAAGAAACTATGTGGGAGAGCAGCAAAAAGCATGGGAAAAATGGCTACACTTGGGTGAGTTTTGCTACAACACCACTTATCATATGTCAATAGGAATGTCTCCTTTCAAAGCATTATATGGTTATGATGCACTTACATTTGCTGAAATTATATTTGGTGATAGTAGAGCCCAAAAGGCTAAAGATTGGGTGGAAGAGAGCCAAGAAATTTTAAAGCTCTTGAAAGACAATTCACAGGTTGCTCAAAATCAACAAAAACAATATGCTGATAGACATAGAGAAGAAAGAACCTTTCAATTCAATGATTTATTATATTTAAGGTCGCATCCATATAAACAAACATCTCACAAAAAGAATGGAGTAGAAAAATTAAAACCAAGGTACTATGGGCCATACAAGGTAGTGCAGAAGGTTGGAGAAGTAGCATATGAACTAGAAATTCCGGAAGGGAGTAAAATCCACAATGTATTTCATGTTTCCTATCTCAAGAAATTCCTTGGTCAACAAATCATCACTTCAGAAATACTTCCTCCTTTGGATGATGAAGGTCAGCTCACACTTGTTCTAGAAAAGCTTTTGAAGACACGGGAAAGAAGGTTGAGGAGTAGAATTATCAAAGAATATTTAGTGCAATGGAAGGACTTACCAAATGAAGATTCCACATGGGAAGAGGAGAATATTTTGCAGCATACAAATTTGAAATTGCTTAAGGATAAGCAATCTTGGGTGGGGAGGGCTGTAATGTCCCCATTCAAATAATTGCATAGTAAGACAATCCCATAAATCCTACTAGTTTCCTAGGTTGGATGGGCACATGTGGAATTTTAATAAGCAAGATAATAAATGATGTTTAGACATTAGAAGGGTTCAAGTATTTAATAAATATGGTGAATAAATAAATTCAAGAGAAATTCTAGGTGGCAAGTGGTTTTGGAGACATATGGAGGGTGTGGGACCCACACTAACTTGATTTTTCAATGACACATGGCATCTCTCTCTTGCCAATTCGAATTCATGGGAAGGTGAACACTATTGGGTGAGTTGGTAAGTCATAAGGCATGGCATTGAGCATCTTAGGTCGAATTGGGATAGATTGGTAACCTCCATGGACGATAAAGAGTCAAATTGGAAGTTTGTGGACACTTGGCCTAGATTCCCTAGCCCCTATGACACCAATGATGGAGAATCTATGACAACTATGAAAAATTGCAGACCTGGCCTCTGACATATGACCATTATGACATGTCAACACCAAAAGTAGGCTCAAGGAAGGCACTCATGGGAGTGGAAGAAGCCAAAGAGACTCAAATTCGAATTTGGGAGAAGATGGAAGGTTGGAACTAGGAGACAAGTGGCAAATGTGAAATATTTCCTAAGTGGGAATATCTTGAAGCTATTGAGAGGATTTCAACCCTTAGAAGTCTAGTGTTGGTTATAAAATGTAGAAATCAAGTATGAGAATGGATTTTGAGGATTTGAGAAAAAATGCATTTGTGAGGAGAGATCTAGTGGATGACTAGTTTCTTGCCTTATCCAATTTCGAGGGTGAAAGATTCCCATCCAAGTTGGTGTTTGGAGAGGCCACTATGGTATTTCATGGATATTTAATGGAGTTTTATTTTCAGGTACCAAATACAGGGTAGCTCATGGTTTTGTTTAGTGCAACACCATCTCTAGTTTTGAAGGCATATTCATGCTCCTTGAGGGAGGAGGTTTTTGGTGAGCTATTGTGCTTCTTGGGAGAGATTATATTGAAGTATTTCTGATTTTAATATAATTATATACCATGTTATTCACCTTTAGGAAGTCTCAGGTCGAAATACCATGTGGTTGTTTGTAAAAACGAATATTAATGAGCAAACAATGTCCATTTCCCCACTACATTGATGTATGCCATTATAATGATGATGATTTCGAATAAAGGAATGTTTCTCTAATATATTTGTGATGAATGGACTTCCATTAATGTGTATTACAAGTTTCATAATCAGTACTTGAGCATTTGAAGCCATTATACTCAGTTTATTTGCATTTGAAGAAGATTTGGTGCCATCTCCCCAAGGGTCGAATTAGTGGTTTTTGCTGTTGTTTTCGAGAGGCTTGGAACAGACCTTATAACTAATGAATGATGCATTTGGGACCTTAATAAAATCCCTAAAATATCCCCTACCTATGCTCATAAATTTGAGTGGGTTTGTAGGCATTTGGGAAGCTCTTTTCAGTACTTACCCCAGGGGATTTGAATCCCAAATTACTAGTAAAATTGTATACTTGAACCAAAATCTTAGGAGAGTTTGAAGAGGTATTTTGGTGGCCATATATCATCCCTTAAAATAATATTTAATTCCTAATATCACTAACACAAATTACCTGAAGATTTGGGACCATTTGGACCAAAATTGGGACCTAGGCATCAAAACTAGTCAAAGGTCGAAATTCATGAAAAAGTGAAAAATTGAGCATTTTTTTAAACTTTTAAAAAATGGACATTACAGGCATGGACCCTGACTAAATTTCATTATTTGATTATATACTAGGAAAGGAAACCCCAATGTTCTGATTTAAGTTTTTACCATATGATGTGGGTACAAAACCCCAGTATACTGAGATGACATTTTCTTACATACTATGCAGTGATGTGAATGACATAATTGACTTATATGATGTGTTGAGCATGGAATCAGAAACACACAGATTACCTACATACTGGGAAAAATCCCCGATGTACCTAGAAGAAATATGATGTACTGGGAGTAATCCCTGATGTTCATTGAGTGTTGGACATAAGCCCTGGATCACTCCAAGCTTGATAAACGAATATAAGATTCGAGGCAACTTAAATATTCTAGATGTGCCTCAAAAACACATTATAGCACTAGTGTTGAGTAGGGACTCTAGAATTGCACTAGAGTAACTCCAATGTGAGATTGTTGAGTTAAATGGCTCTGGAGAGCACTTGAGGTTACGGAGTTTCAAAGTGTTGAGTCAGAAAGACTCTGAAGAGCACTTTTATCACATTTATTTGATTTGACTAAAAGATTCATGTTTTTATCCATCATCACCTACTGCGGGAGCTACCATGTTAAACGAGGAAATCTGACATGCAAAGAGAGAGACTAGAGGTACCTAACCAAGCTGACCAAGACCGTCCAAAAGAAGTGGACCATGTCCCTAAAAGTTAAAGACAAAAGAGTGTCATGTGATGAAACATAACTAAATAAAAGATAATTACTAGTAGTCTTTTATGACTAAACCTAAATAAAGGCCTCTAAGCTATTATTATTATTATTAGGAGCTTTAATAATAATGGTGTTATTATTTAATTATGGAATATAATTAGTATATCTGATTTATGCATTATTTAATATTATAAATGGTGTATTATTAGTTAAGTGAAATGTATTTAATATTAGAATAATTATTAGTATAATTGTTGTTATTATAATTATTATTAAGAGCATAAATAAAAATGACTTATAGTCAAATAGTTGGAAAAGTCCTAGTTCAAGAGGACTAGTTATTTAATAAAAGAAATATCTTTTAATTATTAATTATTGAATTTAAAGAAACAAATTATTCCAACAGTCATAATTAGAGAATCCCCTATTTAAAGAGGGCAGATTCCAAGTTGGGGATCTATCTTTTATTTTATCACTTCCTATGGTAATCAAAGGGAAGGCATCTATTGAAGAAACTGAACCATCAACAACTCTGGGTCCTCTATATCTTTTGGATGTTGGAATCTAGCTTGGAGGGATCCATACAGAACCAAGAACGGCTGTAGGATCATGGTTGGGAGGAACACGGTAGCACCAAAGTTATCCAGCCTAAGGCAATCATACTAACAGGTTAGCAAGATACAACAGGCTCTGCATTAACTAATATTGAGTGTGTAGGTATCTACAGGAAGGAATCAAGTGCTAAGCAGCTAGGCTTCCACAAGAAAGGATCAAGTGCTCCAAAGCCAGGCATGGAGTACTCATCATTTCAAATTTATGGTTACAATAATCCTAGGATTTTACGATTTATATAGAAGAAATGTTCCCTTTACCTATATTATAAATTTCAAGGTTCTGCACAGAACCTAGTGGAGGGCCTAGCATGCCTAGCCAAGCTAGCCTGTGCTAGATAGCACCCCAGGGATAAATTTAGCGTTATTATCGTGTGTTTAAATACTTATGATTTCTGTCCAAATAATCTTACTAATTATAGTGCAAGAATCTCTTATTGTGCGCTTTAAATTATTTAGGTTCATCCTTTTCCTTTTATGTCTTCTTTTCTAAATATTTACATAGTTAGGATAAGAATGCAGTTCACTTTATTATTTACAGTTATCATCAAACGTAACATAAATCTAGCTAAGAGTATTCTTGAAACTACTAACCCTTACAGGAAAACAATTACAAACATTGAATTAAAGTTCCAAGTAATAATGGCAGGTTAGATCATTCTCATTATCAACGATTCAATCAACCACTACCACGATAACACACAGAACTTCCCTATGTGTCATTTGTCACCAACAATCAACGCATTACCAAGAATTAACACATATAGTAATTTCCAGGATTCACGATTTACAAACTTAGTCTCTGGCATTTTTCATTTTTGCAACCTAAACTTTAAAAAGGAAACTCAACGTTTTATCATTTCAGAAATCAACAGCCTACAAATACAAAATCTTATTTATAGCAAACCATGCTCACTCCAGAGTCAATCAAAATAGTACCTAGGGCTACGACTTCTCACAAAAATGCAAAAGGGTTACACGGCTCTCCATCCAACAAATACTTCATTTAAAACATTAACAATAGCATATAGATGAAACTCAGATACAAACGCAGGTCATGGGATCGAGTCCCTTCATCTCAAAATCCATTTATAGAAGACACACAGAGTTAGTGGTAGGTCCAAGATCATCAAATTTTATAGAAGCCACACTTTCCAATAAGAGGGGAGCTCTGCCTGTGAATGTTGCCAATACATTTAAGAGCATGATTTCTTTTCCACTTTGCAAACCATACAACCAACAAACTACTAGGAAGGGGCCGTGATAGAAAAACACCCATTGAAGAACTACCATTACCATAAGAAAACACAGAAAACCAAATTGTAGAGTCATTTCTCCTTTATTGAATCTACGGCTAAATTGTTTACGAGCAAGATACGCAAACACCCATCTCAGTCTTCACATTGCATATCACCATTACAACTTACAAGGTTTAGTACTGAGCCCAATGGCCAAAACCCTTCAGGAACTTTAAATAGAAAATCAACAGATTTAGTTATACAGTGGTCCAGCCAATGACGACCTCATCGAAACCAAAATCGTGTTACATTAAACTCAAGACAGGCCATGAGTATTATCTTTCCATCACAAAGCATACACCACTAGTATCCTCCACAGAGGCGAGAGGAGGAGTGAAGGGATGAAGGACCCTGAACTTACCTCAAGTAAAGATTTTAGATGAAAGATATAGCCCATCAATTGACAACTAGGTAGAAGGAGAGTGTCACGCGACCACCTGCCAAACAACACAATGTTAGAACCCTGAAATGCATTATCAAAAAAATTCACCAAATCGATTTAACAGGAGAATGCAACAGCTATTACCTTCTTAGACAGTCGCCATGTCTACATCCGAAGGCTCCAGGTTGTGCTGACCATGAGCCAAGCTAAGGTCTGTACACAAAACCCTCAAATGCTTCCACAACCAAAATAGGTAAAATGAAACACAACTTTGTTGGTATAGAAACCAAGAAGAGAACCCTCATCAAAGCTGGCAGCGTGGCCATGTGCCATCACAGATGTGCATTGAATGCTACCACCAACCCCAAAGATCTCGTTTTGGACCCAAAAGTCTATTGTAAAAAAGTAACGCTTGCCCATTACATTTTAATAAAACATATAAATAGTTGCAAAGGCCATAAGTATTGCCTAGTACTAGTAACACTTTACCAAAGTCAACAATTCCTTAAGTTCAACAAAGTTTCACAAACAACTTCCAAGGATTCTAGAGGTGTCAATCTTTAACCATCCCATACATTGGGTTGCGAATTAGTGGAACCATGTAGTAAGCACTATAGTTATTTTCCACTTAAGTATACCTACAAATAAGACACAAAATAAGGACATTAGCGAATCTTGCTATGTAAGTTAGGAATTCTCATTCTTACACCCTACCTCTCGGCAGCCCTGCCCGGGTACTCTTACCCTTGGAGGATCTAGCAGTACATCATGAGCACCAACCGCCACCAATAATAGATCGAATCCACCTGAATTACCAGTGGAACTTTAATACATATGCAATCAAACCCTTACAGTCATAAGAAGGAGACTCACATTATTGCATTCAATACATTTGTACACATGCGACAGTTCATACATCTAAAACAATTCCGGAAAGCTGTAGAACTTTATAATCAGCAAACCATGATACTTATGAAGCTATGACATTTCAAAGTGTAGCAATCAAATATCAGTACAGTAAGTACTTATCAGTGTTGAAGTTAGTAGTCATATATTTTCCAGTTTACTCTAATATCGGAAAATTTTTAAATTTTTACTCTTTTTAGGGACATTACAGTTGCACTCATTTTTTTGCATACTTTGCATTCAACGGACAACAATGTATATAAGGTTCAATTGAAAATTATCAGTCATGGAGGGAGCAGTATAAGGGCTAACTAAAGTGCCCCGAAATCGTCAGTATCCGGTAAAAGAATTATTGTTGAAATCGCAATTTGGAGTGCTCAAATTGCAATTCGGGTGATCTGGGTCGTTTTAAAATAGGGCATGTAGTCTAGGATGGACAAACACGATTGCTGAAATTTCAAAGTTGCGTAAATAACAATTTGCAGGAACAATTTTAACCTTTTTTGATCAAAAAAATCCGGAAAAGATGGGCATTTTAGTTGTGTTTTATCCTAGGCAGTCATGGAGTTGGTATGGAATATGTAACACACAAAGTTGAGTCATTTATCTAATAAAATAGGCATAGAAAGCTTGAATAACTATTGAAAATGGTCATACAAGGTTTGGGTTAGCCTAAAATCTTATAACTTATGCAACGTCCAAGGCCTACTAAATAATATTACTTTGCATCAAAGATGTCAAGGGCATGCCTTGGTATATGTGCTTATCTGTAAAACTCATTGATTCTATGCATTGGTAGTGATGGCATGGTAAAGGATCTCTGTTGAAATAGAATCATTGAAACTCAGACTCTGAATTAGGCTGATAAACATACACAATAGCCTATGTAACATACCCAACCGAATATTATGGCTACTAGCAGCCATTATTTCTATGCTAGCAGAAAAATGAAATGCATATAAATTCTTTAATATACTATCACTGCAGTTCTATGTTTACCTACCATATATTGTAACAGTTCCTTGTTGCAGAATCTACACTCTGCACTGTGCAAGATACATGCACTCGTCTGTTGCATTTCAGAGTGGATAAAAGAACCTAAAGACACTAAAGACCTCCTTTGAGATTATATACAAGATTTGAAGGAAAATATATTACTACAAGATCATACATGGCAATTTGCAAAATGCACCTCGTGATCATGTTAATCAATATTTATGAAGCTATTTGATTTGTACAAATTTTAGAATAAGACCCTAAAGACCTCCTTTGAGATTATATACAAGATTTGAAGGAAAATATATTACTGCAAGATCATACATACTAATTTCAAAAATGCACCTTGTGATCATGTTAATCAATATATATCAAGCTATTCGATTTGTACAAATTTTAGAATAAGATCATAGTTGCAGTTAGCAAAGCTCCTATGATAATTTGAACAACATAGCTTTGTGAATTGCAGAAAAAATTAGTAGGAATAACATTCATAGATTGTTAATCAAGGGTAGCTATGAGAAATGTTTTCCCATCATGGTAGCTGATCTGTTTTGCTTGCTAATTCAGACAAAAGCTGATAAGAATATACTCTAGATTATCTCTTTGTGAAATATTTTTGGCAGGAGCTGTAGGATGATATAGGTGGTAACATTGGAAGGAAGATAAGGTACAATAGAACTTTTGCATATATAATATAGGTTTCATTCAAAGAAATCTCGATTGAATGATGCTAGCACTACTTGTGTTGGAGAAAAATCACTATGGCTTCGGGTATACCACAACATATAGATGAGGCTTGGGGTATACCACATCAGATAGATGACTACCAGAAATCAACTCAATTCTCAGAACTATGCTATATAAATGACAATGCTAAGATAAAGAAGAAGATAACCAACCTCGATCCAAATATTTGATGTAGATCCCCGTTGGAGCTTTTCAATCCGTGCACTTGAATTTGCAAATTAGTCTTGACAACCAATATACAACAAGTACATATAATATATAAACGGCATTAACATCATCAATAGCAATGGCCCATGATATAACAAGTAAATGCAATCCAATGTAAGATAAACAACATTTACAACATTAATGGACACGAATATGAGTATTTCTATTAATAAACAAGAAGAAGTACAAAGTGATACGACCTCTTGCCGACAACCAATCTGAACCAAGATCTGGATCAATCCACTTGTGCCTCCACCACTTCAATCCTCCATGAATGGAAAAATCAAACTAGATAGGAGTTTTGAAGGTGAACATAAAGGGTTCACAACTACAAGGATCAATGAGTTTAGACTCAAGATAGGGAAAAAATCCACTAGAGTTCTCTTGCTCTTCTTTCTCCTCCCGTCCATAAGCCATATGTGCTCAATATATAGTCCTCTCAAAGGTAAGTGAGAGGACACATCGAGACGCTACTTGGGTAGATGGAGAGCCAAGGTTCACCCAATGACTACTTTTTGGGAGTAAAAAGTAATAAACTAGTGACTTTTACCATTTTACTTGATACCCACGGGTTACAGTGATGCAATTCGTGGGTATGCATGCTATAGTGATGCAACATGTGGGTCAGAGGAAAAATGAGGAAAAAATATGTCTGAAGGATATAAAGTGAATCTGAGTTAGTGAAATGGATCCTACAGGCCAAAGAATGTTGATGCTCACAAGGTGGAAGATTACGTTGTAACAGATGCCCCCTAATGTGTGAGGTCAGAGACTGATGCTACGATGGACGAAATGCATTATAAAACTCAGAAGTGGAGTGATAGAGACACAAGTGTAAAGAGTAACTCACTCGTCATAATACAATGGTATCCCTAAATACATGTCGACAATACAACAATCTGATACAATGGACATGAATAGGTAGTACATAATGGATATATGTCATAAGTGATCATAGCCATGATCCCTCTACAGTAAGATATGGTCTCCTGCTGAAAAGGAAACAACTGGTGCAAACTGGATGTACAAACTGCTGATATCTGAGAGGTGATATCTCAGATGTAAAGTCAAATTCATAAGTAGCATACTGAATGCCACTAACGCCTTGGGTGTTCTACACAAGTCTTCGACGGTGCAAGTCCCATCAAGTTAGTAAAGGAGTTGGGGTCAAACCTGATGTGACATTGGCTGATTATCGGTCAATGATGTATATCGTTAACAAATGCGAGATAACCCACCAATAATGAAAATGGGCCTCAAGGCACAGAGCACAATCATCGGAGTGTGAATAAATGAGTTGAATTCGAACACTAGGATGAATCCATCGATCAGGGGACATTGATGTACTCCCAAAACTGTCGATGGAAAGAGAACCTTCCACTAATGACTAGAAGCCTCAAGGTACTCAACCGAACTCTAAGCCTCAAGTCCTGGAATAAATGGGTTGAAGTCGACGGAACGAGACACACTGGAAGGAGGGCATTAAGGCATCCCCCATCAACCAGCACGAGGTACCAGATACGCTAAAATATTTGGAAGAACTCAGGTGAAACAGACTGACTCAATAAGGATGGCCGACATGCAATAGTTAAGATATCTGAGGAGTGGATGACACTGGTTCAGGAATTCCTTTTAACAAGAGCATGAGCAGATGGATAGACTCAGGAAGCATAGACTTGACATAAATTGTGCAATGCAGGAGGCATCACAAAGGGCTTCATAATGACTGGAAGCTTAACCAATCGGTGGAGAGAACTGAGAAACAAGTACAGCCCCTAAGGTCCAACTATAGTCCCGACTCATAATGTACAAAGTGGAATGAATACTCTGTTTAAAGGCAACACAACAGCTGCCAACAAGAAGTAGTAACCATAATCCCGTCTGGATTTTTGGAATATTTGATTTTTTTAGTCTTTTTCATATTTGGGAAAAGCTTGAAAAAGAATAAAATTGCTTATAGTACAACAAGTGAGGGAACGAGTGTCAAATAGCGAGCAGACTAGTTCCAAGCAGTGGAACATACCTATGATCAATGCAAGGAAGTGCATGTATGATGTGGACACTCGGGGGGGATGTTCCCTTAGGGTAAAAAGGTAATCAAATTGTGAAGAGAAAATATAAGCTCTGTAGGGCTTGACAGGGAAAAGTGCTCAGGCACCAGGCTAAGAATTGCGTAAGCAGGAGATGGCACGAGGCTCAAGCAGCAAGCAGGATGATGCAATGCAATCACAACATGATATAATTGAGGGGGAGTCCTTAAGGGAGATGGCCAGCATAAGACAAAGTAGAGTATGAGTCTGTATCGCAATGTCATGGCGTAAATACAAAGGACTCCCAATCCTAAGGACAAACAACGACATGGGCACCAGAATGCACAAAGGGGTTCTAACTAGGGTACCCATGTTTGGAAAAGTCCTTCTCCCAGATAACGACAGTTCTATAGCAGTGTGAAGGTTTCGTGTAAGTTACGAATCAGGGTCGCACCTAGGGTTTATGAAAGTGGTCAATAGGTCAAATGCATAATGCACATGGAAACGACATCTAACCTATATGCCAGGTGTGAAACGTACCCGCCGTAGGTGTGACATGGTCTAGAACAACTTTCGTCGAAGAAATCTGATTAAAAAATACTACTCCAAGACATTATATTAGTCTATAACGACACAAAACGGTAAAAACTATAGACAAGTGGGTCCTGAAAATTATAAATAGTAATAAAAATTACAATTTACAATTCATTTTTACTATTCACCCATTTGGAGCTTTTTGGTTACTTTTCACCTGAAAGTTCTGTTGTCGATTTTGGGATCTACAAGCGACCGTTCATCGAACCATCCGAAGCAGGTTGGTAGTCTCATCCATACCTTTCATTTCAATGCTTTCATTTTGATTTTCAGCAGTGGGATTTCTTGTTTGGCCAAGCCCTAAATGGCTTCGGCGCTACACTCGGGCTGTAGCTATGCGGGTCGCGCGTAGGGCACAGAATGTGTAGTCAATGCAAAGGCTGACTACAGGTACTCGCACCTATATACAAGTTAGCCCATAGGTATGGCCGTGTAGTTGGCTTTTTAAAATAATTTGACTAAAATGATTGTTTTTCTTCACTCCAGGATGGTTCTAGAGTGGAGGGAGAGGGAGCATGACCAAGTTGATGAGGCTGTGCGCAACGATGTGCAAGCACAACAAGCATTGCAAGCATGCGGGTTGTACAAATTCTGGATTATAGGGGGTTTGAGGGCCCAAAACCTATTACTCCGATGCTTGATCGACTATTGGGATGTTGATGCACAAAACTTCAATCTCAATGGGCAAATCCTCACACTAGAAGTGGACGACATCTACTTCTTTACCGGTTTTTCCTATCGACGTGAGGAGGCTAGTATTCGGTCTCGTACTGTGGGTGGTGGGATCACCGTCCTTGACTACATAGCACGATATTGCCCCACAAACACATGCACGATGGAAATTCAGGTGCCCATCAATTCCATAGTGAATCTGAGCATGAAGATCATTGTGGCTACCTTAGTGCAGATCACGGGATCCAAAGCTCTGCACTAGGAATCCAGGCCGGTGATGTTCTATGCATCACAATGCATGCAGTCTATTGTATTTGACTGGTGTACCACACTGCTGGGGTCTATGAAGAACCAACTGACAGAATGTTAAGAGGGGAAGGCCAAAAACTTCGGGTATGGGAGCATCCTATACAGCTTATTCTTTGAGAGGGTTCTAGGGCTTAGTCCGAGGGTGGATGTCCCTCCTCATAGTCTCCGGGATCCAGCCCTGACCCGGTGGTCTGAGATCTTGACACGACAGGGTGGTAGCCGTCTGGAATCACCATATACCAAGGAGTTCTTCCATTGGTGGGACCGGCAGGTCATTGCCATAGAGGACTACCCCTATGCAGGGATAGACTTCCGCCAGGATAGGGACATGCCACTCCCACCAGATGCCGCATTCAGAGACATTGGTGAGTACTCTTTCTTGTTTTTTGTGTATTAAATTTTTATGGATTTTTTGTTATAGATGTAAATGCAAAAATATTTCTGGTGGTAGTATCATATGCTAATGGTTGACTGCTTGCTCGCAGACAAAGGCCCAGTGAGACCTGATGGCTTCCTGAGACATGGTCGTCGGGGCAGGGGTGAGGACGCAGGCGATGCTACAGCAGGACGCACACTACAGACCTTGCGGTGCAACCTCACACGGATGGTTGCTAGAGTTCCACAAATAGAGGTGGCGAGACTACCTGAGGCCATGCAGTGCCAAGTAGTGGGGGTTCCGGGTGACTGGGTGCGGCTACTGCAGCGGGTAGCCAATGCAGTTCAGTATTTTGATGAGACACATCCTGTCGGGATGGCAGCTAGGCCTCCTCGTAGGGATTAGATATCTTAGGATCTCATTTTTGTATCGATATGTATATTTTTGAGGGCTACAGGCTCCTGTTTTGTATGACACTACCATTTTGGACATATTTATATATATAAAACTTTGGTTCTTTGGTTCTACTATATGTGTGTATGTACAAATTTATGAATGTCTTCTTATATTTGTGTGCTTCATGATGAATGTGACAAATACCAATCTAATACATAGTTAGCATGTGCATCAAATAAATGATTAACACTTCTCAGAATATATATGTATGTAATCGAAACAAAATATCATTCCAAGAGTCTTACCCTTAGGAATTTCCATAGTAGCGTAGGATCTCGCACACGGTACTTCCCTTTCAGCTAAAACACAACTAGTTGTGAATCCAGGCGGACTTCTAAAGACTGAACGCCATGGAAAATGGCATCCCAAAGTAGCTCAATGATGGCACTATACTCAGCCACATTGTTAGATGTAGGACTAAGACAAGCACCTCCTGAGGACACAACTAGGTGGTTAGGTGAGAAAATAACCCAGGTAACAGAAGCCAGATGCTGCGTATGACATCTAGCACCATCCATGAATCCTAAGAACGTAGGAAACTCTGTTGACATTTGTCAATCAAACGGAAGCTAATCAGCAGACCCGAAAACCAAAAGAAATCTAAACTATGTACAGAAGCAACTATACAATAGTATACAAAAGGATCAGCCTAAACCAGAGGTTCAAGCATAATACCGCTTGAGGTAGAGCCCATTGCTAGGCTCCTTTAAGACAGTGCCCTCATAGTCTTCTAATTCATAGGCTCCTTTTTCCAGGACACGCCTCACGATGTAAGGACAGTGCCACATGGGGTTGAACTTGCCTACCCTTAGGGGTTCTTTAGCTTGGTCATATAAGAGGACCAAGTCACCTTCAACATACTGCCGGGGACGGACAGACCTATCATACTGAACCTTAACATGATGTTTGTTGGCATCTATGGCCACAGTGGCATCTCGATGTTGCTCATCAAGTTGCTCAAGACCCATCGTATCAGGGAGGAGCTCTATGGCCAGTTTAAGCGAAGGGATCTCACATTCAATTGGTAAGAGTGACTCCACACCGTGAACTAGCTGAAACGGTGAGAGCCTAGTGGTAGTCTTGACTGCGGTTCGATACGCCCACAAAGCAAGATATAACATGATGTGCCAATTTGTCTTACTTTGTTGGATGGTACGTTGGAGAATGGTCTTGAAAGACTTATTAACTGCTTCTACTTTACCATTCGCTTGGGGATAATAAGAAGATGAGTTTTCTTGACGAAACCCAAGCTTGAGAGACAAATCCTCCATCATCTTGTTCTGAAAGTGACTACCATGGTCAGTGAAAATCTCTTTCGGAATACTGAATCGAGTTATAATTTGATTGAATACGAAGTGGGCTACTGTAGCACCATTGGCTTTAATGGTAGGCATGGCCTTAGCCCATTTGGAAAAATAGTCCACGACCGTTATGATATGGTGATGCCCTCCAGCCGAAGCTGGTTTGCAATCCATGAAATCCACCCCCCACTTGGTGAAGGGACCGATGGTGATGACCGGATGAAGGGGCGCTGGATGCGAGTGTATGTTTCGAGAAAAGACCTGGTAAGGGTGACATCTCTTCACAGCATTAACACAATCCTTAAAGATGGAGGGCCAAAAATAACCATCTCTCATAATACGTTGGGCTGTAGCAAGCCCGGATAAGTGACCGCCACATCCCCTAGCATGGCAATCATTAAGCACCCGCACCGCTTCTTCGTGAGCTAAGCAACGACGGAGAATAGAGTCCTTTCCTCGGCGATAAAAAGTGTCACCGACGATAGTATAAACTTTAGCGTGATTTTTTATACGTCGTAGCTCATCTCGTGAATAATGCGGAGGAAACTTCAAAGTTTGGAGATATGCAATGACATCCCCATACCAAGGGTCCTCTGATGAGATAATAAATAAGTGCTCATCCACAAAGGAATCTTCATGAATGACATCCTCATCAAGTCTCGGAAGGTCCGACATAAGCTTAGCAAATACCAATGATATCACCGACTTTACAGAAGCAAAATCGAGATCAGATTCCTGAAGGATAACAATCCATTTATTATACTTCCTCCTGATAAGGCATCGTGATACCACAAACTGAAACGGATTGATATGTGCGACAACTATGGTGGTTCTAAGCAAAATGTAATGTCATAACCACTGGAATGAATGAACAGTCGCAAGCGCCAGCTTTTCCACATGAGTATATATTAACTCAACGTCTACTAGATTTCTACTAAGGTAATAGATGACATGCTCGACAAGCACATCATCAACTTGAACCAAGACCATGCCAATTGTCTCTTGAGACACAACCAGAGAAAGAATAAAATCTCATGTGAAGTCTAGTGGACTAAGCACAGGGGCTAATACCAAAGCTTTCTTAAGGGCGTTGAAAGATTACTGGGCTCACTCATCCTAGATAAAAGGTGTGTCCTTCTTCAATAAGCATGTGAAACGTTTGGTAAGATTAGCATAATTAACTATGAAATGACGTATAGAAGTGGCTATCCCTTGGAGGCTCTGAAGTTGTAACAAATTGCGTGGAGGAGGCAACTGAAGTATTTCGTCAACTTTGAGAGGATCGACTCTAATACCCTCTTTCGAAACTATGAAGCCCAGAAGGTGACCCGTCCTTACAGCAAAGATGCATTTGTTAGGATTCAATCGAATCTTGTATCGTATACATCGTTCGAGAATCATGCGGAGGTGCTTGGGGTGGTCCATTCTCTTGCAGGAATGGCCAACAAGATCAACCAAGAAAGCCTCCATAATCTTTTTAAGATCATGAAAGGTGTAGGTCATGGCGCACTGAAACGTAGCTCCAACATTTTTAAGGCCCAAGGTCATTTTCCGATATGAAAACGTTCCCCAAGGACAAATAAAAGCTATCTTATGTTGATCCTCGGGTTTGATTTGAATCTGGTTATATTCGAAAAATCCGTCCATGAAGGAAAAAATCTCACTTCCGGTGCAAGCATCCAAGATTTGATCTATGAATGGGGTGGGGAAGTTGTCTTTCGGACATGCACGGTTCAAATCTCTAAAATCGGTGCATACACGGATCGTTCCCTACTTCTTATCCACAGGAAGGGGGTTTGACACCCATTCGGTAAGGGGAATGGGGTAGATGAAACCAGCTTTGAGTATTTTTGTAGTGCTCTGGTTTTACAACAGAGCACTATGTAAAATTTCAAGGTTAATTTGCTACGTTTTAAACTTTATCAGTTTATGGAAGTAAATTTCTAAGAATTACTATGTTCCTAAATAATTTTTAGTGTACTGTCGTGTTTTCACTAACTTTACATTCGTAATTTAAAATAGACAAACATATCAATATTTCCTTTTCAACAATCATGTTCTAGCATAAGAATATGTTTCACAACTCAGTAAACCAATAAATAGCAGTAAATCAGTAACTAGCAAGTTATGCATGTTTACAGTAAGTTTTAGCATAATAGTAAATAACGGAAATTACCTGATGCTGATGCTAACCGTAAGTTGTAGCAGGTTGTATAACCCCTTAGACAGCCAAACTGAAGTGTCCACCCTACCGACCAGCTATAATCTTGCTGGCCCTTGGAAATCAAAGGATTTCCAAGCCCCCGAGCCCACAATCTGATAATCCCGAGAGCAGTCTTTCCTTCTGTTCTCAAAATCTTTCTGTTCTCCAAACTTCTCTTCTCCAAACTTCTTTTCTTCCCCCATAAAAACACCCCCCTTTCTCCAAGCTCTCCCCCTCTATATAATTTCCCTTCCTCGAGAATATCTTGGGCTTACTCCACCGCCCCAAAATCCCCCTCTCGAGCCCCTCAACATTTACCCCTATCACTAGTTCATTCATACACGGTTCTTTATAAAAATGTATAATTAATTACTCTCATGGAAAAATTAGTTGGTTTTGGATTGACGGTCGTAAATATTTATTACGGTGGGGATTATCACCCCAAGGTTATCCATTCGGGACAAGTTTCATTAAATACAAGTCTATCCGCCATCCTTGATATTTTAATGTTATTAATGTAATTAATAAAATATTATATAATTAGTTGCCCCTTGTCAACTTGGACATGATGTGTCTTAATGATCCACCTTATCCGTCGAGACTACTTAGCTTGAGGTTTAAATTCCAAGATTAACATTGAATAATTAAATATCCATTTTCCATCACATCACGTTTATTCCAAAAATGATTATCTTATTATGGCTAACTTTTGAAATGGAATTAATCACACAATATTAATTTATAAATCAATATTTTAAATCTTACTTATATTGCATTTGTTACGATAGGGATATAAATGTTGCTGGAATATCATTTATTAATTAATAATAATAATTAAATCACCCTTTGACAATAATAAAAGGTGAATCAATTATAGTATTCTTAATTATTTGTTTATCACATGAGTACCCTATCATCAACATAGCATCCTTGTTCTTATAAACAAAGCACTTGTGAGGGCTTAAACAATTTTACTAATTAATTAGACACTATCATTACCCTATTCACAACAGTTCTTCTATGACAATGTTAACTGACGATACTTGTCTTAGTTTATTATTACAATGTTTTCATATAATTACTAATTCACTTATTTACACATTGACAACCTAACCATTCATTACCTAAGTTGATTGATGTATCCTTAACTGAGTTATCTATGACATTTATACTACTATTCAAGCATGACAAGTATGTTATACACCAGTAATATTGTACAAGTACAAGGTGTGCATGCATGGCCAGTGTATGCACATGTCAGACATGTACTATAAACAAACCCCATTCCGCCTATGCATACTTGCTAACTAATAATAGTATCTACCCCCATGCAGAAGAGCAAGCATAATATATAGTATAATTACTTTAACATCCTCGGTTATTTAACAGTTAACCCTTTACGATTTACATCATTGTCTTTATGTTTACATTAGTTTAATCAATCAAGTACAGGAAGGGTGCCTACTTCCACTAACTCGGAATCAAGGAATACTAAACCCTCAACAGTACTAACTAACACATCCTCCCGTCATAACCTACGTCCAGCATCCTCCCTATCCTCCCTCTGCTAGTACAACAGTGGATGTCGGACTCACCGATCTGACCACATAGAACTTGAGAGCGATAGCGTCGGCTGAACAGCGGACCTATCCTCCCCTAGCAGGCATCCTACCATCGTCATCACAACAACATGGGGAGCGTGTCTCAGCACGGCCCTCCCACGACCTCGGGTCTCATGGAACCATAGGGTGGGAAACACATCCATCCCTCTCAACATACTGGGCCTATGCCCTTATCAACTCATACTTGCTGCTATCGGGATTATCAATTTGTGTTATCGTATTCCTCATTTTGGCTGCTAAGGTTTGCTGTATGAACATGTTTTTCCTTTCCAATATATATCAGATCAAGTCACTGGCTATCCCATAGCCCCTGTGTCCTGTAGGTTAGTGTTTTGCAAAATACAATTTATAAAAAGCATTTTCCATTGATCGCCAATTGATCCATGTTATCATTTTATTTCATGTAACCTTTTAGCTCATCATAGATGCGTATGACATATAACATTTCAGCAATTCATATAAGAAGATGGTAGCCACGTACCGAATCATATATTTCACATTTCATTAAGGAAAACATATAAACATATACTGCAATCGTAAAATAAGGAAATCATATGATAATCATGACATCATAACTGCATAACATAGTAACATCATAACCATGGTGAAATCATAAGACAGAGTAACATCATATAATGAGGTCCAATATAGTTTACTC
Source organism: Larix kaempferi (assembly GCA_027924585.1). Classification (NCBI taxonomy): domain Eukaryota; kingdom Viridiplantae; phylum Streptophyta; class Pinopsida; order Pinales; family Pinaceae; genus Larix; species Larix kaempferi. Next base: position 1,406,709 of record BSBM01001112.1, on the reverse strand, counting down.
AGTCGAGCTGAGTTCGACAAAATATATATAAGAAATAAAGTATGGTGTGTCTAACTAATAAATATGCCGAATCAAAATATGGGCATTACATACACCCACCCTTCGGGAAACTTCGTCCCGAAGTTATGGTCAAAATAGTGAGGGAAAATCTCGACGCATGGTCTCTGCATCCTCCCAGGTAGCAGACCCTGGGCTATACTTGTCCCATTGGACCTTAACTTGGTCCACATGGCGACTACGGAGCTGTCGAACCCTACGATCAAGTATACGTAATGGTTCGACCCTGAAGGTTCCCTCGTCCGAGACCTGCAATTCCTTCCAATGAATTTTGTGAGTCTCATCAGCTATGTAATGTCGTAATACAGAAACATGAAATACATTATGAGTTTTATGCAAGTGGGGTGGCAGCGCGAGACAATAAGCAACTGGTCCGATTTTCTCAAGAATCTCAAATGGACCTATAAAGCGAGGTGACAACTTGGTACCCTTCCCAAACCGAATGGTACTTTTATTTGGTCTGATGCGAATAAATACACGATCCCCTACTCCATAAGTTCTATCTGATCTGTGTGCATCAGCGTAACTCTTTTTCCTATCCTGTGCTTCCTTCAGCCACTGTCTAATCTGTATCACTTGCTCCTCCATTTCCTGAATCAATTCAGGCCCAATTAAAACTCGATCCTCTAACCTGTCCCAACTGAGTGGTGTCCTGCACGGCCTCCCATACAATGCCTGATATGGCGGCATACCAATGGAGCTGTGATGACTATTTTTGTATGCAAACTCCACTAAAGGAAGATATTTCTCCCACTGTGTCTGTTGATCCATAACATACATCCTAAGCATGTCCTCCATCACTTGATTCACCCTCTCAGTCTGTCCATCTGTCTCGGGGTGATAAGCTGAGCTTAAGTTCAACTGTGTCCCTAATGCTGACTGCATGCTTGTCCAAAATCTGGAGGTGAACTTAGGGTCTCTGTCAGAGATTATCTTCTTAGGAACTCCATGAAGACGTACAATCTCATTTATGAATACCCTTGCCACATCTGTCACATCATAGGTGTCTCTGACTGGAATGAAGTGAGCGCTTTTGGTCAGTTTGTCAACTACCACCAAAATAGCATTATGTCTCAGAGATGTGAGTGGTAATCCTACAACGAAGTCCATGGAAATGACTTCCCATTTAGTCATAGGGATATCATGCGGTTGTAGGAGACCGGCTGGGTGACGATGATCTGCCTTCACTTGTTGACACTCAAGGCACTTCGAAACAAAATCCACTACATCCATCTTCATACCTGGCCAAAAGAAGAGTTGCTTCATGTCAGCATACATCTTCTTCACCCCTGGGTGCGTACAGTAATGCGATCTATGGGCCTCTCTAAGGATGGTTTCCTTGATATCACCTTCCTTAGGAACATACATCCTTCCCTGATACCGCAACAATCCATCTTCCTCAAGATGGTACCCATCATACTTCAATTCCTGTTTCTTTCCATTCTGAATAGCTGAGGTTACTTTTAGATACCAACTATCGCCCAATAGTTGTCCTAGTACCCTTTCCCTCAAGTCAACCTTCAAGGGAATTAAGGAGAAAAGTCTCGGCCTTCGGCTTAGAGCGTCTGCCACCACATTCTCCTTTCCTTTGATGTAAGAGATACCAAAGTCATATTCACTCATGAACTCACTCCATCTCCTTTGCCTAGCATTCAAATCCCTTGGGGTAAAGATGTACTGCAAGCTCTGATGGTCTGTTTTAAGGGTGAAGCTTCTACCAACTAGGTAGTGCCTCTATAATTTTAGTGCCAACATTACTGCTGCCAATTCTAGATCATGCGTGGCATACTGCTCCTCATGAGGTTTCAACTTTCGAGATGCATAAGCTATTACCCCACCTTCCTGCATCAACAGCGCTCCTAATCCTTGCTTCGAGGCATCGGTGCATACCATGAAATCTTTATCCATGTCTGGTACCCGCAAGATCGGTGCACTTGTCAACAATCTTTTTAACTCTGCAAAAGCGCCATCGCACTCATCGGTCCATTCATACCGGATTCCCTTGCGTTGCAAGGTGGTAATAGGTTTTGCAATTTTAGAAAATCCTTCCACAAACCTCCGGTAATAGCCTGCTAACCCCATGAAGCTGCGCACCTCATGAGCATTCATTGGAATTGGCCAATCTTCAATGGCATTTACCTTTTCTGGGTCTACGGAGATCCCTTCACCTGAGATGATGTGCCCCAAGTAGTGAATCTCTTTTTGGAAGAAGGAACACTTTGACAATTTACCATAAAGTTTATGTTCCCTTAAGCATGTCAAGACTAACCGCAAGTGTTCCTCGTGCTCCTTCTCATTCTTAGAATAGATAAGAATATCATCTAAGAAGACCTGAACAAAGCGGTCCAAGTATTTTCGGAAGACCCCATTCAGGAGGCTCATGAATACAGCTGGAGCATTGGTCAAACCAAATGGTACCACTACAAACTCGTAATGCCCAAATCGAGTTCGAAAGGCAGTCTTAGGAATGTCGCCTTCCTTGATCCTCAACTGGTGATATCCTGATCGCAAATCAATCTTTGAGAAGACTGACGCACCTTTCATTTGATCAAAGAGGTCATCAATTCTTGGTATGGGATACCTGTTCTTCACGGTGGCTTTGTTCAAATCTCTGTAATCTATGCACAGTCGCAGAGATCCATCCTTCTTCTTAACGAAGATCACTGGTGCTCCCCACGGTGAGATACTAGGTCTAATCAGTCCCAAATCTAGCAATTCTTTTAACTGGATCTGTAACTCACGGAGCTCTGGAGTTGTCATTCTATAAGGAGTTTTTGAGATAGGTTCTGCACCAGGTTTTAGTTCGATTGTGAAACCGAGCTCTCTTTCTAGAGGTAGTCCTGGTAATTCCTTCGGAAAGACATCCTTGAACTCAGAAAGTACTGGGTAAGAATTCAAGGAAGGTCCTTTACTATCACTCACGGCCTCCACTACGAACAACTGGCATCCTTGTCTTAGGCACCGCTTAGCTTTCACCATAGAGATGAAACGGAGGGATACCTTCCTCTTCAAGCCTTGGATTTGAATTGTCCTTCCCTCGTCATCGAGGCACAACACCATCTTCGCATAGCAGTCCAAGAAAGCTCTATGGCCTTCTAACCAATCCATGCCAATAATGAGGTCATAAGTCCCCAAATTGGTGACATAAGCATCCAACTTAGTGGTGCAAACTCCTAAGTCAATGCCACAACCTCTCACTTTGAGACCTACTGGTTGCTTAGTTCCTGAAGCCATTTCAACCAGTTTGAAATCATCGTGCTCGTAGGCTGCCAACCCACATTTATCTAATGCAAATGGTGAAATAAAACTATCAGTTGCTCCTGGATTAGACAAAATTTTAAGTTTGACATTGTTTACATTACCAGTGGATTCTACTACGGTAGACTGATGTTCTGCCTGGTGGTTATGCACCGCTGCATGAATCCGATGACTGTTACCCGAACTATCCATGGGTGCTTTTCCTTCCCTGTGCCTGCTGCTTGACTGACCCTTGGGACAGTCTCGCTGGAAATGAGGACCTCCGCATCCCCAACAAGAGAGATTGGGAGGGGCTTGCCTATTGCTCGAAGGAATCCTCTGAGATGAGTTCCTTCCCCTGGTTCCTCTAAAACCCCTTGCTCCTCTATAGGAACTTTCCTGTGTACGTCCCTGGCTTTGGTGGGTTGCGGACGATGCCTGCGAGATTGAGTTAACTGAAGTATTACCCCTCGGTGTGAACCGGTTACGATAAGGAGGAGGTCTAGATTGTCCTCCTCTGAAGTAAGGACGTGATGCTTTCCCTGAAACATACTGATTGGTTCCTGTCAACTTACTGCCCCCTTTTCCATCTGACATATCAGCTGCATAACAAGCATACTCAACTGCCATGGCAACTGAAGTTGGCTTCCACATCCGCACAGCAGCTCTAATCTTGTAGTTAAGTCCATACACAAAACGCTCTACCTGACAATCATCTGCATCCAGGTAAGGAACATATTTTACTAGTTCCATAAACTGAGATTCATACTCCTCCACTGTCTTGTCTCCCTATACTAAGGCATGGAGTGCACCTGCCTGTTCTTCCTTGTAATAATTTGGCAAATACTTCATGTGGAACCTTTCCTCGAACAGTTCCCAAGAAGTTGTAAAAGGAGTAAGGTGCAACTGCTTCTCGAGGTCTGACCACCAATTCAAAGCATCACCTTTAAGCTGAAAGACGGCCATCCTAGCCTTGGAACTAGATGTGTACTCATTCAATGCGAAGCATCTTTTCATGCCTTCCAGCCATGCCTCTGCATGCTTACCGGGTCGTCCTCCTGAAAACTCTGGAACTTTTATCTTTTGTAACTCCCTCGATATGTCCTGAAGCGGTTCCAGTCTTGGGCCATGTGCCCTTTCAGAGTTCTCTCGACTCACTTGAGTGGTTTCCACCTCGGCGGCCCTTTCCGACTGCCTGTTCATCGTGGTCATAATAGCCTCCAATGACCTCATTATGATCTGCATTTCTGGTGTTGAGGTTGGTTGTGGCGGTGTTGGTGGTGGCGGAGGTGGTGGTGACGGTGGTCGACCTTGACCCCGACCTCGACCTCTGCGTGTTGTCACCATGATAGTGCCTGAGTTATTAAAATAAAATCATATCCTTAGTTGTTCAATCAAATATACGCGGAACTAAAATGTAGGTATTTAATAACTTGCATCATGAGATAACAAATTGTCAAGATTAGCGCAGTAAAATCTATAGTCGTTTTTATTTAAACAATCTTGTCATGGTGTTCAGCTCGTCGTGCTGGTCTTAATGGTGTCTTGCTTTTGGGATTTCGGGCCTCTTTCATCCCTTCGACTAGGAGTTGAAATCTCGACAAAATTTTTAATATCTCTATTTTAGTTAACCTTAAATGTTACCCTTTAATCTAAACAACTTAATTAACATTAATTGTTTAAACCTCAACCAATCATAGTTAAGTTTAATACTAATAACATATATTTTAACAACATATGTTATAACAAAATTAAATTAATTAATTAATTAATTAAAATTAAAATCATAGTAAGGTTTAATACTAAAAATTAAAATTCCTATAAGGCATATATTTTAACAACGTATGTTATAACAAAATTAAATTAATTAATTAATTTTTATAATACATATAATCTAACAAAATATAAATAATTAAAAAAAAAATTTTTTTTATAAAACATACATTCTCTCAAAATATATAAAAATAAATGTAAATTGTGATACAACATATATTATATTCTCCTATACATAATTCACGAACATATACACCTGTTTTTACAACTATATACAAATATATACGTAGATTTATAACCGTAGATTTTTTTTTTTTTACCACGCGGCCTTTCACCGCCATGCAAAGAGCGAGTGTGCATGAAGGACATGCGGTCTCTCCATGCAACCCACCGCCCTCGGAAAGTGGGGGAAACCCTAAATAGAGTCAATCCCCAAGGCGCGGCCATTTTCACCCTCTCTCCTGGAGTTTTAGCTCTGCAACTCGAATGCAAGCTGGCTTAGGGTTTCCTTGTTACAGAAGCTCGGAATCCTAAGTCACTGTCACTTTGCGCAGAGCGTTTCTCTTCAAGCTTCCTCTGGATCCATCTTCTTGGGCGGGGCTTGCTTGCTTCACAATTAAATCTCATGTCCGGGCCATTCAAAGCACCGCCCTTATGCCCTCTCCTGTCACGACCCTTCATTGCACCGCCCTTCCCTTGTAGGGTCTAAATTTTCTGTAATAAACCTTTGCGAGAAATTCAGGCAGGGGATATGGCGCAAACTTTTCAACAGAAAATCCATCTACAAACAAGCCCATAGATTCTTGTAAATATGTTCATCTCTTGTAGGATTGCATTCGCAGGAGAGCTTTTGAAGATGGGAAACAAAACGAGTCGCGTTCCCATTTGGCTGTGGAGTTGTTGGGGTTTTTTTTTTTTTTTTACTTGGGAATTATTGTCGAGTGAGAGTGCCTACAGCCGTGAGCTCAGGTTGGGGACTGAGAATAATAGTCTTCGTCGTCTGAATACTGGTTGTCCCAATCACCTTCCATGCTGCGTGAAGAGCTCGTTTTGACGAGATGCATTTGAATTGAACTGGGCAGAGTATATATATATATTCTTTCCCCGTATCTATGATATCCATTGTCTTTCTTCACTTATCGGTTTATCATTTTGGTTTACAGCAGAGAAAGGAAGGATGTATGGGCATGGAAAGGGAGGGAAGGGTTTGGGGAAGGGAGGTGCCAAGAGGAACATAAAAGTTCTGAGAGATAACATTCAGGGCATTGGCAAGTCCTCCATCTTGCGTCAAGCGCATCAGTCGGCTTATCTATGAAGAGACAATTCAGGGCGCACTCAAGGGGCAGCGCAATGATAGTTCAAAAATTCAAAAATAGCTCAGATGGTAGAGCGCCGGGATTCGGACACGGCAGGTGATGAATGTTGGGTTTTGTTCTGTTCTATTCTGGTTTTTATTATCTTTTCTATAGAAAATTCCCTTCCTTGAGTGTCTGTGGACAGTGTGATGAGAGTACTTTTCCTTTGCTGGTTTCCTTTGGGTACTTTTTCTGTGAGTTTTCATCTTGCATTACATGTTTGCTCCATGGAGGTCTTTGCATTTCCTGTCTACTCTATGCTTTCACTGCGTTGTGGGGATGGGGTATAATGACATTTTCTAGCTGAGATAGAGTTTCAAACTTTTGTGATGAGATGCTCAGACCCAATGAAGAGCCCACGGATCCATTTAGGTCTATGTATCACTCTTCCCCGAGGGATTCCTGCTTGCACATTAGCCGACGATCATCATTTTTTTTTTAATGGTTTACTTTGTAGGGTTTCTTCCTTCTCCACGTTGTCCCCATTGTCCCCCTTCTAGTGTTTCTTCTACCTCAGCCATTAGTCAATATTGGTCATTCCAGAACCGAGTTCATAATTTTTTTTTTTAACATTTTCTTTCTTGGGGTTTCTAGATTTTTGTTTTTTTACATTTTCATTTGGTTTCTGTTCTTGATTGTTGAGATGAAGGTTGGGTTTTGTTCTGAGCTCTGCCAAACCAAATCATATCACAGATCGTACTTCAAATGCAGGTGCAGGTTTCTGTTTTCCCGCCTTTGTCTTTGCCTGCTTATTAATTTGTTTCTCCTACTGTATATCAATTTAGCTTTGCTTTGTTAAACCCGCCTATCTTTTCCTTATATTTAAATTAACTGGCCTGTGTTAAATTCTGAGTGCATATTAATTTGGGCAGCTTTGTTTTGTTTAACCCGCCTATCTCCCCCTTATATTTAAATTAACAGGCTTATATTCTCTTTATACATAGATTAATTGGCCTACCTTCTCTTTATATTTAGATTAACTCGAATGTGTTATATTTAGATTTAGGGTTTTTGGGTTTATTTTTTGCGATCAACTTCTCCTCCCGTCAGGCTAGTTGGGAAAGACTTCTATGAAATCATTATTTAATATATATTTTTTTTAATAAAAATGGCAAAACCTTTATGAAATTCTGCGTGTTCATTTTTTTAGATTTTTGTTTCTAGTTGCTTCGGCGTCTAGTTATTTCACACTTCCTATCGAGAAGTTTATGTGAATATCTTTTAGATTTTAAGTTTGGTGCTAGTTGCATTTCACTGAACACGGTTTTAGATTTACGTGTTAGGCTTTTAATGATTTTTATATTATTTTTTTTTTTTTTTACTAATTACCTGAAGAAGAGAGTGAAATGCATAAATCCTGTAAATGCGTACTCTTTTCAATTCTACCTTTTGCCCTTTTACCCTGTAAAATTTAGTGACGGCAATCTTGTTTGTAAAAAGAAAACAAAAACAAAGACAACAAACAAAAAAAAATAGGCCATTTCAATTAATATTCCTATGTTGTAACACTATTTACAAGGCTCTCCCTTTTGTTTGGCAGAAATATACGAAAGTAATTTTCTTTTTTTTTTTCTCTTTTGCAAAAACTAGATACCTACAATTTCCAGGATATATATATATATTGTGTTAGAACTCCTTTGTTTATATGCATTATATACCAAAAAAAAACTAATTATATCTTGGTTTTCTATGCGTGCAGGTAGTTAGTTTCCTGGTGCTTACAACTACTGGAAGGAAGGATTTTGGTGTAACTTTCTCTGTGTGTGTGTTTTGCACGTAAATTTTTTTTTGTTTTTGCTAAGTTCGGCAAGAGCTCGAATCTAGGTAACTAATTGAATTTTCTAGTGTAGATCCAATTTCTTAGACTAGTTTTTTTTTGTGAGTAGGCCCTTAAGGTCTGAGTTTCCGAGCCTGGAGCTCTGATACCATCTGTAGTGCTCTGGTTTTACAGCAGAGCACTATGTAAAATTTCAGGGCTAATTTTCTACGTTTTAAACTTTATCAGTTTATGGAAGTAAATTTCTAAGAATTACTATGTGCCTAAATAATTTTTAGTGTACTGTCGTGTTTTCACTAACCTTACATTCGTAATTTAAAATAGACAAACATATCAATATTTCCTTTTCAACAATCATGTTCTAGCATAAGAATATGTTTCACAACTCAGTAAACCAGTAAATAGCAGTAAATCAGTAACTAGCAAGTTATGCATGTTTACAGTAAGTTTTAGCATAATAGTAAATAACGGAAATTACCTGATGCTGATGCTAACCGTAAGTTGTAGCAGGTTGTATAACCCCTTAGACAGCCAAACTGAAGTGTCCACCCTACCGACCAGCTATAATCTTGCTGGCCCTTGGAAATCAAAGGATTTCCAAGCCCCCGAGCCCACAATCTGATAATCCCGAGAGCAGTCTTTCCTTCTGTTCTCAAAATCTTTCTGTTCTCCAAACTTCTTTTCTTCCCCCATAAAAAGACCCCCCTTTCTCCAAGCTCTCCCCCTCTATATAATTTCCCTTCCTCGAGAATATCTTGGGCTTACTCCACCGCCCCAAAATCCCCCTCTCGAGCCCCTCAACATTTACCCCTATCACTAGTTCATTCATACACGGTTCTTTATAAAAATGTATAATTAATTACTCTCATGGAAAAATTAGTTGGTTTTGGATTGACGGTCGTAAATATTTATTACGGTGGGGATTATCACCCCAAGGTTATCCATTTGGGACAAGTTTCATTAAATACAAGTCTATCCGCCATCCTTGATATTTTAATGTTATTAATGTAATTAATAAAATATTATATAATTAGTTGCCCCTTGTCAACTTGGACATGATGTGTCTTAATGATCCACCTTATCCGTCGAGACTACTTAGCTTGAGGTTTAAATTCCAAGATTAACATTGAATAATTAAATATCCATTTTCCATCACATCACGTTTATTCCAAAAATGATTATCTTATTGTGGCTAACTTTTGAAATGGAATTAATCACACAATATTAATTTATAAATCAATATTTTAAATCTTACTTATATTGCATTTGTTACGATAGGGATATAAATGTTGCTGGAATATCATTTATTAATTAATAATAATAATTAAATCACCCTTTGACAATAATAAAAGGTGAATCAATTATAGTATTCTTAATTATTTGTTTATCACATGAGTACCCTATCATCAACATAGCATCCTTGTTCTTATAAACAAAGCACTTGTGAGGGCTTAAACAATTTTACTAATTAATTAGACACTATCATTACCCTATTCACAACATTTCTTCTATGACAATGTTAACTGACGATACTTGTCTTAGTTTATTATTACAATGTTTTCATATAATTACTAATTCACTTATTTACACATTGACAACCTAACCATTCATTACCTAAGTTGATTGATGTATCCTTAACTGAGTTATCTATGACATTTATACTACTATTCAAGCATGACAAGTATGTTATACACCAGTAATATTGTACAAGTACAAGGTGTGCATGCATGGCCAGTGTATGCACATGTCGGACATGTACTATAAACAAACCCCATTCCGCCTATGCATACTTGCTAACTAATAATAGTATCTACCCCCATGCAGAAGAGCAAGCATAATATATAGTATAATTACTTTAACATCCTCGGTTATTTAACAGTTAACGCTTTACGATTTACATCATTGTCTTTATGTTTACATTAGTTTAATCAATCAAGTACAGGAAGGGTGCCTACTTCCACTAACTCGGAATCAAGGAATACTAAACCCTCAACAGTACTAACTAACACATCCTCCCGTCATAACCTACGTCCAACATCCTCCCTATCCTCCCTCTGCTAGTACAACAGTGGATGTCGGACTCACCGATATGACCACATAGAACTTGAGAGCGATAGCGTCGGCTGAACAGCGGACCTATCCTCCCCTAGCAGGAATCCGACCATCGTCATCACAACAACATGGGGAGCGTGTCTCAGCACGGCCCTCCCACGACCTCGGGTGTCATGGAACCATAGGGTGGGAAACACATCCATCCCTCTCAACATACTGGGCCTACGCCCTTATCAACTCATACTTGCTGCTATCGGGATTATCAGTTTGTGTTATCGTATTCCTCATTTTGGCTGCTAAGGTTTGCTGTATGAACATGTTTTTCCTTTCCAATATATATCAGATCAAGTAACTGGCTATCCCATAGCCCCTGTGTCCTGTAGGTTAGTGTTTTGCAAAATACAATTTATAAAAAGCATTTTCCATTGATCGCCAATTGATCCATGTTATCATTTTATTTCATGTAACCTTTTAGCTCATCATAGATGCGTATGACATATAACATTTCAGCAATTCATATAAGAAGATGGTAGCCATGTACCGAATCATATATTTCACATTTCATTAAGGAAAACATATAAACATATACTGCAATCGTAAAATAAGGAAATCATATGATAATCATGACATCATAACTGCATAACATAGTAACATCATAATCATGGTGAAATCATAAGACCGAGTAACATCATATAATGAGGTCCAATATAGTTTACTCAGTCGAGCTGAGTTCGACAAAATATATATAAGAAATAAAGTATGGTGTGTCTAACTAATAAATATGCCGAATCAAAATATGGGCATTACATACACCCACCCTTCGGGAAACTTCGTCCCGAAGTTATGGTCAAAATAGTGAGGGAAAATCTCGACGCATGGTCTCTGCATCCTCCCAGGTAGCAGACCCTGGGCTATACTTGTCCCATTGGACCTTAACTTGGTCCACATGGCGACTACGGAGCTGTCGAACCCTACGATCAAGTATACGTAATGGTTCGACCCTGAAGGTTCCCTCGTCCGAGACCTGCAATTCCTTCCAATGAATTTTGTGAGTCTCATCAGCTATGTAATGTCGTAATACATAAACATGAAATACATTATGAGTTTTATGCAAGTGGGGGTGGCAGCGCGAGACGATAAGCAACTGGTCCGATTTTCTCAAGAATCTCAAATGGACCTATAAAGCGAGGTGACAACTTGGTACCCTTCCCAAACCGAATGGTACTTTTATTTGGTCTGATGCGAATAAATACACGATCCCCTACTCCATAAGTTCTATCTGATCTATGTGCATCAGCGTACCTCTTTTTCCTATCCTGTGCTTCCTTCAGCCACTGTCTAATCTGTATCACTTGCTCCTCCATTTCCTGAATCAATTCAGGCCCAATTAAAACTCGATCCTCTAACCTGTCCCAACTGAGTGGTGTCCTGCACGGCCTCCCATACAATGCCTGATATGGCGGCATACCAATGGAGCTGTGATGACTATTGTTGTATGCAAACTCCACTAAAGGAAGATATTTCTCCCACTGTGTCTGTTGATCCATAACATACATCCTAAGCATGTCCTCCATCACTTGATTCACCCTCTCAGTCTGTCCATCTGTCTCGGGGTGATAAGCTGAGCTTAAGTTCAACTGTGTCCCTAATGCTGACTGCATGCTTGTCCAAAATCTGGAGGTGAACTTAGGGTCTCTGTCAGAGATTATCTTTTTAGGAACTCCATGAAGACGTACAATCTCATTTATGAATACCCTTGCCACATCTGTCACATCATAGGTGTCTCTGACTGGAATGAAGTGAGCGCTTTTGGTCAGTTTGTCAACTACCACCAAAATAGCATTATGTCTCAGAGATGTGAGTGGTAATCCTACAACGAAGTCCATGGAAATGACTTCCCATTTAGTCATAGGGATATCATGCGGTTGTAGGAGACCGGCTGGGTGACGATGATCTGCCTTCACTTGTTGACACTCAAGGCACTTCGAAACAAAATCCACTACATCCATCTTCATACCTGGCCAAAAGAAGAGTTGCTTCATGTCAGCATACATCTTCTTCACCCCTGGGTGCGCACAGTAATGCGATCTATGGGCCTCTCTAAGGATGGTTTCCTTGATATCACCTTCCTTAGGAACATACATCCTTCCCTGATACCGCAACAATCCATCTTTCTCAAGATGGTACCCATCATACTTCAATTCCTGTTTCTTTCCATTCTGAATAGCTGAGGTTACTTTTAGATACCAACTATCGCCCAATAGTTGTCCTAGTACCCTTTCCCTCAAGTCAACCTTCAAGGGAATTAAGGAGAAAAGTCTCGGCCTTCGGCTTAGAGCGTCTGCCACCACATTCTCCTTTCCTTTGATGTAAGAGATACCAAAGTCATATTCACTCATGAACTCACTCCATCTCCTTTGCCTAGCATTCAAATCCCTTTGGGTAAAGATGTACTGCAAGCTCTGATGGTCTGTTTTAAGGGTGAAGCTTCTACCAACTAGGTAGTGCCTCCATAATTTTAGTGCCAACATTACTGCTGCCAATTCTAGATCATGCGTGGCATACTGCTCCTCATGAGGTTTCAACTTTCGAGATGCATAAGCTATTACCCCACCTTCCTGCATCAACAGCGCTCCTAATCCTTGCTTCGAGGCATCGGTGCATACCATGAAATATTTATCCATGTCTGGTACCCGCAAGATCGTTGCACTTGTCAACAATCTTTTTAACTCTGCAAAAGCGGCATCGCACTCATCGGTCCATTCATACCGGATTCCCTTGCGTTGCAAGGTGGTAATAGGTTTTGCAATTTTAGAAAATCCTTCCACAAACCTCCGGTAATAGCCTGCTAACCCCATGAAGCTGCGCACCTCATGAGCATTCGTTGGAATTGGCCAATCTTCAATGGCCTTTACCTTTTCTGGGTCTACGGAGATCCCTTCACTTGAGATGATGTGCCCCAAGTAGTGAATCTCTTTTTGGAAGAAGGAACACTTTGACAATTTACCATAAAGTTTATGTTCCCTTAAGCATGTCAAGACTAACCGCAAGTGTTCCTCGTGCTCCTTCTCATTCTTAGAATAGATAAGAATATCATCTAAGAAGACCTGAACAAAGCGGTCCAAGTATTTTCGGAAGACCCCATTCATGAGGCTCATGAATACAGCTGGAGCATTGGTCAAACCAAATGGTACCACTACAAACTCGTAATGCCCAAATCGAGTTCGAAAGGCAGTCTTAGGAATGTCGCCTTCCTTGATCCTCAACTGGTGATATCCTGATCGCAAATCAATCTTTGAGAAGACTGACGCACCTTTCATTTGATCAAAGAGGTCATCAATTCTTGGTATGGGATACCTGTTCTTCACGGTGGCTTTGTTCAAATCTCTGTAATCTATGCACAGTCGCAGAGATCCATACTTCTTCTTAACGAAGATCACTGGTGCTCCCCACGGTGAGATACTAGGTCTAATCAGTCCCAAATCTAGCAATTCTTTTAACTGGATCTGTAACTCACGGAGCTCTGGAGTTGTCATTCTATAAGGAGTTTTTGAGATAGGTTCTGCACCAGGTTTTAGTTCGATTGTGAAATCGAGCTCTCTTTCTAGAGGTAGTCCTGGTAATTCCTTTGGAAAGACATCCTTGAACTCAGAAAGTACTGGGTAAGAATTCAAGGAAGGTCCTTTACTATCGCTCACGGCCTCCACTACGAACAACTGGCATCCTTGTCTTAGGCACCGCTTAGCTTTCCCATAGAGATGAAACGGAGGGATACCTTCCTCTTCAAGCCTTGGATTTGAATTGTCCTTCCCTCGTCATCGAGGCACAACACCATCTTCGCATAGCAGTCCAAGAAAGCTCTATGGCCTTCTAACCAATCCATGCCAATAATGAGGTCATAAGTCCCCAAATTGGTGACATAAGCATCCAACTTAGTGGTGCAAACTCCTAAATCAACCCCACAACCTCTCACTTTGAGACCTACTGGTTGCTTACTTCCTGAAGCCATTTCAACCAGTTTGAAATCATCGTGCTCGTAGGCTGCCAACCCACATTTATCTAATGCAAATGGTGAAATAAAACTATCAGTTGCTCCTGGATTAAACAAAATTTTAAGTTTGACATTGTTTACATTACCAATGGATTCTACTACGGTAGACTGATGTTCTGCCTGGTGGTTATGCACCGCTGCATGAATCCGATGACTGTTACCCGAACTATCCATGGGTGCTTTTCCTTCCTTGTGCCTGTTGCTTGACTGACCCTTGGGACAGTCTCGCTGGAAATGAGGACCTCCGCATCCCCAACAAGAGAGATTGGGAGGGGCTTGCCTGTTGCTCGAAGGAATCCTCTGAGATGAGTTCCTTCCCCTGGTTCCTCTAAAACCCCTTGCTCCTCTATAGGAACTTTCCTGTGTACGTCCCTGGCTTTGGTGGGTTGCGGATGATGCCTGCGAGATTGAGTTAACTGAAGTATTACCCCTCGGTGTGAAACGGTTACCATAAGGAGGAGGTCTAGATTGTCCTCCTCTGAAGTAAGGACGTGATGCTTTCCCTGAAACATACTGATTGGTTCCTGTCAACTTACTGCCCCCTTTACCATCTGACATATCAGCTGCATAACGAGCATACTCAACTGCCATGGCAACTGAAGTTGGCTTCCACATCCGCACAGCAGCTCTAATCTTGTAGTTAAGTCCATACACGAAACGCTCTACCTGACAATCATCTGCATCCAGGTAAGGAACATATTTTACTAGTTCCATAAACCGAGATTCATACTCCTCCACTGTCTTGTCTCCCTGTACTAAGGCATGGAGTGCACCTGCCTGTTCTTCCTTGTAATAATTTGGCAAATACTTCATGTGGAACCTTTCCTCGAACAGTTCCCAAGAAGTTGTAAGAGGAGTAAGGTGCAACTGCTTCTCGAGGTCTGACCACCAATTCAAAGCATCACCTTTAAGCTGAAAGACGGCCATCCTACCCTTGGAACTAGATGTGTACTCATTCAATGCGAAGCATCTTTTCATGCCTTCCAGCCATGCCTCTGCATGCTTACCGGGTCGTCCTCCTGAAAACTCTGGAACTTTTATCTTTTGTAACTCCCTCGATATGTCCTGAAGCGGTTCCAGTCTTGGGCCATGTGCCCTTTCAGAGTTCTCTCGTCTCACTTGAGTGGTTTCCACCTCGGTGGCCCTTTCCGACTGCCTGTTCATCGTGGTCATAATAGCCTCCAATGACCTCATTATGATCTGCATTTCTGGTGTTGAGGTTGGTTGTGGCGGTGTTGGCGGTGGCGGAGGTGGTGGTGACGGTGGTCGACCTTGACCCCAACCTCGACCTCTGCGTGTTGTCACCATGATAGTTCCTGAGTTATTAAAATAAAATCATATCCTTAGTTGTTCAATCAAATATACGCGGAACTAAAATGTAGGTATTTAATAACTTGCATCATGAGATAACAAATTGTCAAGATTAGCGCAGTAAAATCTATAGTCGTTTTTATTTAAACAATCTTGTCATGGTGTTCAGCTCGTCGTGCTGGTCTTAATGGTGTCTTGCTTTTGGGATTTCGGACCTCTTTCATCCCTTCGACTAGGAGTTGAAATCTCGACAAAATTTTTAATATCTCTATTTTAGTTAACCTTAAATGTTACCCTTTAATCTAAACAACTTAATTAACATTAATTGTTTAAACCTCAACCAATCATAGTTAAGTTTAATACTAATAACATATATTTTAACAACATATGTTATAACAAAATTAAATTAATTAATTAATTAATTAAAATTAAAATCATAGTAAGGTTTAATACTAAAAATTAAAATTCCTATAAGGCATATATTTTAACAACGTATGTTATAACAAAATTAAATTAATTAATTAATTTTTATAATACATATAATCTAACAAAATATAAATAATTAAATTTTTTTTTTTTTTTATAAAACATACATTCTCTCAAAATATATAAAAATAAATGTAAATTGTGATACAACATATATTATATTCTCCTATACATAATTCACGAACATATACACCTGTTTTTACAACTATATACAAATATATACGTAGATTTATAACCGTAGATTTTTTTTTTTTTTACCACGCGGCCTTTCACCGCCATCCAAAGAGCGAGTGTGCATGAAGGACATGCGGTCTCTCCATGCAACCCACCGCCCTCGGAAAGTGGGGGAAACCCTAAATAGAGTCAATCCCCAAGGCGCGGCCATTTTCACCCTCTCTCCTGGAGTTTTAGCTCTGCAACTCGAATGCAAGCTGGCTTAGGGTTTCTTTGTTACAGAAGTTCGGAATCCTAAGTCACTGTCACTTTGCGCAGAGCGTTTCTCTTCAAGCTTCCTCTGGATCCATCGTCTTGGGCGCGGCTTGCTTGCTTCACAATTAAATCTCATGTCCGAGCCATTCAAAGCACCGCCCTTATGCCCTCTCCTGTCACGACCCTTCATTGCACCGCCCTTCCCTTGTAGGGTCTAAATTTTCTGTAATAAACCTTTGCGAGAAATTCAGGCAGGGGATATGGCGCAAACGTTTCAACATAAAATCCATCTACAAACAAGCCCATAGATTCTTGTAAATATGTTCATCTCTTGCAGGATTGCATTCGCAGGAGAGCTTTTGAAGATGGGAAACAAAACGAGTCGCGTTCCCATTTGGATGTGGAGTTGTTGGGGTTTTTTTTTTTTTTTTACTTGGGAATTATTGTCGAGTGAGAGTGCCTACAGCCGTGAGCTCAGGTTGGGGACTGAGAATAATAGTCTTCGTCGTCTGAATACTGGTTGTCCCAATCATCTTCCATGCTGCGTGAAGAGATCGTTTTGACGAGATGCATTTGAATTGAACTGGGCAGAGTATATATATATATATTCTTTCCCCGTATTTATGATATCCATCGTCTTTCTTCACTTATCGGTTTATCATTTTGGTTTACAGCAGAGAAAGGAAGGATGTATGGGCGTGGAAAGGGAGGGAAGGGTTTGGGGAAGGGAGGTGCCAAGAGGCACAGAAAAGTTCTGAGAGATAACATTCAGGGCATTGGCAAGTCCTCCATCTCGCGTCAAGCGCATCAGTCGGCTTATCTATGAAGAGACAATTCAGGGCGCACTCAAGGGGCAGCGCAATGATAGTTCAAAAATTCAAAAATAGCTCAGATGGTAGAGCGCCGAGATTCGGACACGGAAGGCGATGAATGTTGGGTTTGGTTCTGTTCTATTCTGGTTTTTATTATCTTTTCTATAGAAAATTCCCTTCCTTGAGTGTCTGTGGACAGTGTGATGAGAGTACTTTTCCTTTGCTGGTTTCCTTTGGGTACTTTTTCTGTGAGTTTTCATCTTGCATTACATGTTTGCTCCATGGAGGTCTTTGCATTTCCTGTCTACTCTATGCTTTCACTGCGTTGTGGGGATGGGGTATAATGACATTTTCTAGCTGAGATAGAGTTTCAAACTTTTGTGATGAGATGCTCAGACCCAATGAAGAGCCCACGGATCCATTTAGGTCTATGTATCACTCTTCCCCGAGGGATTCCCGCTTGCACATTAGCCGACGATCATCATTTTTTTTTTTTAATGGTTTACTTTGTAGGGTTTCTTCCTTCTCCACGTTGTCCCAATTGTCCCCCTTCTAGTGTTTCTTCTACCTCAGCCATTAGTCAATATTGGTCATTCCAGAACCGAGTTCATAATTTTTTTTTTTAACATTTTCTTTCTTGGGGTTTCTAGATTTTTGTTTTTTTACATTTTCATTTGGTTTCTGTTCTTGATTGTTGAGATGAAGGTTGGGTTTTGTTCTGAGCTCTGCCAAACCAAATCATATCACAGATCATACTTCAAATGCAGGTGCAGGTTTCTGTTTTCCCGCCTTTGTCTTTGCCTGCTTATTAATTTGTTTCTCCTACTGTATATCAATTTAGCTTTGCTTTGTTAAACCTGCCTATCTTTTCCTTATATTTAAATTAACTGGCCTGTGTTAAATTCTGAGTGCATATTAATTTGGGTAGCTTTGTTTTGTTTAACCCGCCTATCTCCCCCTTATATTTAAATTAACAGGCTTATATTCTCTTTATACATAGATTAATTGGCCTACCTTCTCTTTATATTTAGATTAACTCGCATGTGTTATATTTAGATTTAGGGTTTTTGGGTTTATTTTTTGCGATCAACTTCTCCTCCCGTCGGGCTAGTTGGGAAAGACTTCTATGAAATCATTATTTAATATATATATTTTTTTAATCAAAAATGGCAAAACCTTTATGAAATTCTGCGTGTTCATTTTTTTAGATTTTTGTTTCTAGTTGCTTCGGCGTCTAGTTATTTCACACTTCCTATCGAGAAGTTTATGTGAATATCTTTTAGATTTTAAGTTTGGTGCTAGTTGCATTTCACTGAACACGGTTTTAGATTTACGTGTTAGGCTTTTAATGATTTTTATATTATTTATTTATTTTTATTTTTTTTACTAATTACCTGAAGAAGAGAGTGAAATGCATAAATCCTGTAAATGCGTACTCTTTTCAATTCTACCTTTTGCCCTTTTACCCTGTAAAATTTAGTGGCGGCAATCTTGTTTGTAAAAAGAAAACAAAAACAAAGACAACAAACAAAAAAAAATAGGCCATTTCAATTAATATTCCTATGTTGTAACACTATTTACAAGGCTCTCCCTTTTGTTTGGCAGAAATATACGAAAGTAATTTTCTTTTTTTTTTCTCTTTTGCAAAAACTAGATACCTACAATTTCAAGGATATATATATATATTGTGTTAGAACTCCTTTGTTTATATGCATTATATACCAAAAAAAAACTAATTATATCTTTGTTTTCTATGCGTGCAGGTAGTTAGTTTCCTGGTGCTTACAACTATTGGAAGGAAGGATTTTGGTGTAACTTTCTCTGTGTGTGTGTTTTGCACGTAATTTTTTTTTTGTTTTTGCTAAGTTCGGCAAGAGCTCGAATCTAGGTAACTAATTGAATTTTCTAGTGTAGATCCAATTTCTTAGACTAGTTTTTTTTTGTGAGTAGGCCCTTAAGGTCTGAGTTTCCGAGCCTGGAGCTCTGATACCATCTGTAGTGCTCTGGTTTTACAGCAGAGCACTATGTAAAATTTCAGGGTTAATTTTCTACGTTTTAAACTTTATCAGTTTATGGAAGTAAATTTCTAAGAATTACTATGTGCCTAAATAATTTTTAGTGTACTGTCGTGTTTTCACTAACCTTACATTCGTAATTTAAAATAGACAAACATATCAATATTTCCTTTTCAACAATCATGTTCTAGCATAAGAATATGTTTCACAACTCAGTAAACCAGTAAATAGCAGTAAATCAGTAACTAGCAAGTTTTGCATGTTTACAGTAAGTTTTAGCATAATAGTAAATAACGGAAATTACCTAATGCTGATGCTAACCGTAAGTTGTAGCAGGTTGTATAACCCCTTAGACAGCCAAACTAAAGTGTCCACCCTACCGACCAGCTATAATCTTGCTGGCCCTTGGAAATAAAAGGATTTCCAAGCCCCCGAGCCCACAATCTGATAATCCCGAGAGCAGTCTTTCCTTCTGTTCTCAAAATCTTTCTGTTCTCCAAACTTCTCTTCTCCAAACTTCTTTTCTTCCCCCATAAAAATACCCCCCTTTCTCCAAGCTCTCCCCCTCTATATAATTTCCCTTCCTCGAGAATATCTTGGGCTTACTCCACCGCCCCAAAATCCCCCTCTCGAGCCCCTCAACATTTACCCCTATCACTAGTTCATTCATACACGGTTCTTTATAAAAATGTATAATTAATTACTCTCATGGAAAAATTAGTTGGTTTTGGATTGACGGTCGTAAATATTTATTACGGTGGGGATTATCACCCCAAGGTTATCCATTCGGGACAAGTTTCATTAAATACAAGTCTCTCCGCCATCCTTGATATTTTAATGTTATTAATGTAATTAATAAAATATTATATAATTAGTTTCCCCTTGTCAACTTGGACATGATGTGTCTTAATGATCCACCTTATCCGTCGAGACTACTTAGCTTGAGGTTTAAATTCCAAGATTAACATTGAATAATTAAATATCCATTTTCCATCACATCACGTTTATTCCAAAAATGATTATCTTATTATGGCTAACTTTTGAAATGGAATTAATCACACAATATTAATTTATAAATCAATATTTTAAATCTTACTTATATTGCATTTGTTACGATAGGGATATAAATGTTGCTGGAATATCATTTATTAATTAATAATAATAATTAAATGACCCTTTGACAATAATAAAAGGTGAATCAATTATAGTATTCTTAATTATTTGTTTATCACATGAGTACCCTATCATCAACATAGCATCCTTGTTCTTATAAACAAAGCACTTGTGAGGGCTTAAACAATTTTACTAATTAATTAGACACTATCATTACCCTATTCACAACAGTTCTTCTATGACAATGTTAACTGACGATACTTGTCTTAGTTTATTATTACAATGTTTTCATATAATTACTAATTCATTTATTTACACATTGACAACCTAACCATTCATTACCTAAGTTGATTGATGTATCCTTAACAGAGTTATCTATGACATTCATACTACTATTCAAGCATGACAAGTATGTTATACACCAGTAATATCAGATCAAGTAACTGGCTATCCCATAGCCCCTGTGTCCTGTAGGTTAGTGTTTTGCAAAATACAATTTATAGAAAGCATTTTCCATTGATCGCCAATTGATCCATGTTATCATTTTATTTCATGTAACCTTTTAGCTCATCATAGATGCGTATGACATATAACATTTCAGCAATTCATATAAGAAGATGGTATCCACGTACCGAATCATATATTTCACATTTCATTAAGGAAAACATATAAACATATACTGCAATCGTAAAATAAGGAAATCATATGATAATCATGACATCATAACTGCATAACATAGTAACATCATAATCATGGTGAAATCATAAGACAGAGTAACATCATATAATGAGGTCCAATATAGTTTACTCAGTCGAGCTGAGTTCGACAAAATATATATAAGAAATAAAGTATGGTGTGTCTAACTAATAAATATGCCGAATCAAAATATGGGCATTACAATTTTCTCCACCTATGCCTTGATAGCAGCTGCTTTTCTAAGGTTCACAGCACGTAAGCGTTGTCGAACCGGTTTAGCATTGGTATACATTCTAATCTCATGTTCAACAATGCGGGGTTCTATTCTTGGCATCTCCTCATATGACCAAGCGAAAGCTTCCCGAAGTTCTCTAAACAATTCAGTGTAAATAGCAATCTCCTCAGGAGTGCAATCGTCACCGATGTAGACATTCTCCACTATTCCGGGAGTACGAGAGATATTGATCGACATAGTTGGGGAAATGTTAGCCTTATTCCCTTCCGCTAAAACATCATGCGACTCCAAAAGAGCCACAGGGTGACCAACCGTCTCTGCTAGAGTCGTCCTAAAATCTTCTCATTCGGTGAGCTCGAGTTTGGGAAGGAAATAAGAGTGATGGTGCATATCTTCCCAAGGTCTCTCACTACCACACATGGCCTCCATAATAGCTTCATCAGAAGGAAAAGTATCATTGAGGCAATCATGGGAACAAGATGAGTTGGCTTCCCAAACCAATAGCATAACGAGATCTTCCTCGACTGTCTGGGAAGAAGAGAGATCTGGTTCTGCAGTGGCTTCTTGAATATGCTAGTAAGCAAGCTCATCTACAGACAATGGCATAGACATCCCGACATGTGAAATGTTTCCAGACGTGGAACTCATGGACGGTAAAGTCCACGGATCATCAAAATAAGAAGTCTGGAATGACATATTATGTGAAGGAGGAGACGCATCATCGGTAATAGTTCTAATAAAATTCACTGGTGTGGCAAAATCATAAGTTCCCATCAATGAAGGGTACATGCCAACACCAATGTCCCCAGTTGCCGGCTGAGAATGAGTAACCTGTGGGACTATGGATCCCATGGATGCTGTGGAAGAGGAGTTAAACTAATCCAGTTGATCGATGGTCACAATATTTCCTTCATGAGGAAAGCAGATAACTCTGAATACAGTGGATGCGACACCTTTCATGGCATACATCCAATTCCAACCCAGTAAAAGGTTGTAGTCGATGGGCACATCAACCACCTCGACTTCAATAGGCACAGATTTACCTCCCAAGGAGACAACAATGGAAGGGATAATTCCGTGCGGCTTAAATGAATGACCGTCGAATGCAGTGAGCATGGTTCTAGACGTGAGTAGGGGAGGAGAGCCAAGATCTTTCCAACAAGCTAATGACATTACTGACGCAGAGGCACCTTCGTCAACCATTGTACGTTTGACAAAACTATGAAGGCACACCACCTAGATTTGAAAAGCCACGTGGTAGGGTAAGCGAGGTTGAACATCCATAGTATCGAACTTGATAACAGTGGGACTTCCCCCATCCTGAACTCCTAACGCACTCAAAAGAGCATGCTTCTGAGAAGGGTAGGCTTGCAAAACTTCAAGAGCCGATATGGCACATGGAGTTTGGCCCAAATCTTCTACGATGGAGTAGTTGTGGGAGGCTCCGGCATTAGGATTATGCATAGAGTGCTTAAGAACACTTTTCGGTATCCATGACATAATAGAAGGCTTCTCGATATGCAAGGAATTTTTAGGAGGAGGGGGAGGCTAACTCCCCAAATTGTGTTGTGTTGCATCATAATCGTGCTGACGAGTGGCAACACTAACCTCTGACTGAACCATGTTCACACATCCATAACCACTAGTATTGGAAGAAGACGTTGTCATCTCAGTCGGTACATAACTGGTGGTGGGATCATGTGAAGCCATGTTCTGGTGATGAGGTAGGGGATCCTATAACACAACTGGGCTCTATGCCAAGTGCTTCGATGCTTGTTCAATACAAGGACATAAGTGAGTAAGATGGTCTTCCCCACAAAGCTTGCAAGGAAACTTCACCTTACGCCTAGGTTTACGGTCCTCACCAGCATTTCCGCCTTCTCGAGGAGGGTTGGCATTATCCTTACGGGGGGTATTGCGATTGCTATTGTTATTCCCATTGTTTCCACACTTACGATTATTTCTCCCCTTTTTCTTACCACCAGGTTGATGGTTACTTGACTGGTTCGGCGTTTGCACACTATGTACATCGAACGATGGGGTGGATGTGGACAAGGTGTGAACCTGTCCGGGAGTAGACTAGTTTAGCGACAAATTCTGCATTTTATTAGCTACCAAATCTATGGGGAAAGTGCTTGCATATCTAATGATTCCATCGGCATGTAGTCAAGGAACTAAGGTAGGCTCATGATGTGTACGCAGTGCGTCAGGGATGATGTCATACAAAATGCCAGACTGAGAGTATAATAAGTCTAACTCGTAGACTTTCAAGATAGCTTGTTCCTCAATCACAATGTCAGACATCGAAACATCCTTAGCAATGTATGGGAGTAGATACTTGAGGAACCATTCCAACAGGAACTCTAGAGGAATGTTGGCTTTCACTAACCTCTTCCGCCAACGCCACTCTTGAACGTGGTCAGAAATATGCATGGCCTTGTTTTGATGGAAGGTAGATAAAAGTTCACTGCCAATATCGTAGCGAACCGATAACTGGAAATGATCTAAGAAAACCAAAGAAATCTCATTAAAACCCCCACAAGTGTTTCCTGGCAACTCGACGTACCACTTCGTGGCTGCCCCTGTGAGGGTGCATTGAAATAGTCTCAATCTAATAGAATCATGATTCAATGAGTTGGAGGAGCACCAAAGGTGAAATGTCGTGACATGATCTCCCAGGTCCTCAACACCTTTCCCCTCAAACTTAGGAATGTCTGAAGGGAGCTTGGTAGGGACCGGGGGCTAAGTAGGGTCATGACACACCGGATCATTCATGAGCTTCGAAACATCCGGCAGATTCAAGCGTGCAAGGAACACGAGGTGAGGCTGGAAAGCTTGATTATAAGCCCCCATAAAAGGTTGGTTAAATGGAACCGTGTTATAAGATGGACCAAAAGCTTGACCATGAGGATTAAACTGCTGATAATAAGGACCTGACGGACCATAAGCTTTCCCATGGCCATAGGATTGATAACCTCCTCCTGCCTAACTCATTTGAGAGTAAGTAGGTATGTCCATGTTTTGGGCACCATATTGGGGTGGTGGATGGTACTAGTGGCCTACACCGACTGTGTTGTAGTAAGGGTTGCAACCATGAGTATGGGACATATATGTACTATTCATAGAGAGAAACATGTTGTAATGACCATAATGGTATGGTATGTTCCCACCCCTAGCATTAGGATTAGCTTGAACAGTCGTGTGGTGACCAGAAGCATGAGAAGTATTCCCGGCCCCAACATTGGTGTTACTAGTAGCAGGGATGGTGGTGTGATGTCCATGTGGATAGGAGATATTCCCACCCCCTACATTAGCATTACTAGTGGTGGCAATGGATTCAAATGTATGCGACATATCTCCACCCCTGTATTTGGGAGGAGCATTAACATCCGTATAAGTAGTCCTGGGTTGACGAGTAGCAGCATGTGTATTAGGTGGTGGATGGCGAGTCTTGTTTCAAACAACACTCCTATTAGGTTGGAAAATCCTAGGAGGTGGTCTTCTTCCAACATTAACATTGTTAGGAGGAATGTGACCAGTCCCCATACTATGTGTGTAAGTGGACAACGTAGTGCCCCCAGTGAGGGTAGTGCCCCCAGTGGGTATAGTATGGCTAACACCATGACTAGTACCAGCATGACTACCAAACGTAGTGGGAGGTTCAACGGTACTATTACTAGGCATATGAAAAGAGAGTGTTGTCGGGTTGATCGTAGGATGAGTGTCATCATGTAACTTTGGAATCCTGTGTCTATAACTGCGTGGAAACGAAGGAATGAACGGATCATCTTGTTCTTCGTCCTTGGGTAAGGTTGGCATTCCGTAAAGATAATTTGCCAGATTCGAAGGATCAAATGGATCTCGTTCAAGTGGATTAGGCCAAATAGAACCAGGTTGAGTCTGAGGTGGATGACCTCCCAACTCCTCATGAGGAGTATGGGGATCGAAAGTGTGGTCAACTCTACCCAATGGAGTTGAAGGTTTTTCCTCAGTATCCGAATGTGTAGCAATCATGATGTCATGAACGTAAGCTTTTTAAGAATCCGAAGACTCATAGGGAGCCCTCCGGCATCCTCCAGCAATACGGCATGAAGCCTTAGTCGACTTTAAACCAACCAACTGATGGGATCGGTAGAGAGTAGGGATCCACGCCACGATATCTCCAGAGAGAATATATAATCAAAACGTCCAGTAAAGGCCAATTATCGATCAAAAACAGTAAATCAAAAGCACACACCTAGAGAAACTACATCCAGGAGCAGACAAACAGAGTGGCTAAATGAGCTCCCGACACTAGAGTTGGTATGTCTCTCCTAGGAGAGGCTTGAGACTCCCAAACTATGGTTGAAGGTAACAGAATCAGTTATAGAGACACCCAGGCTTCACTGCGTGTACAGGGTCAATTCCACTGCACAAGCACAACTATGTTGTCCAATCCCTATCTGACTCGGGACACAAATAGTATAACCACTACAATTACCCTGTGTAATACCTAGGTAAGGAAAATATGGTCACCACAATATAACCAATGCTCAGGGGGACAGTCGTAGGTGGGATTCGTTGTAAGGTCAGGGTAGCTAAGCCCAAAGCACAAGAGGACGAACGTCCGGTACCCCCAGATACGAACAAATCCTGGAAATATCTCCCATGTTCAGCTGGTATCAGAGGGATATCCCTTCAACCAACATCCCATGGCCTCGTGCTTAACTCTGGATTGAGTAGAGCTTCCTGAGAACACCGATCTATGCTATGGATTCCTCCACTCCCTGGTCAGACACCTAATGTTTCGTCTAGTAGTCTTGGATTGTTAACTCACAATGATCTATTCCAAGACTCTAAACCTATGCTAGTTTGTGTACCCTATAAATAAAATCGGTTTAATCAATTTTAAGATTAAGCATTAATTTTAATGGTTGTGATTACGCAAGGGATATGATCGTGAAACTAGTGATGTGTAAGACTCAATAGTATGCAAAATCATCAAATCCTAGACTCATCTATCCAATGAAAACAATGCCCCTAATATGCACAATCAAACCAATGATTCCGAAATAATCATGCAATCCTTTTATATTTCTTTCAATGCACAATCAGAATCTAAATGAAGGCAGAAAGCACTCAATGCAAGATGCAATACATAAAAGCAAAAAAATTTGTACTTTCTCTTATAAATGAAAGGAAATGCAAAAACTATATGTATTTTTTTGTATTTTTCAATATATGGAAATGAAAAATGCAAGCAAAATCCTACTATCTAGTCACTGATATGCCAAGGAGATCACTAATACAACTAGGAAGATACCAAATAGTAAGACTTGACCAAAGGAATGAGCTCAAAAGGAAAAAACCAACAAGGCTAAATCCAAAGATGGGTAGAAAACCAACAAGGCTCAACGAAGAGAAACGAAGAGTTCTGGTCACAACCAAGGCATGGAATAGTTAAGAAACGGGCCAACAAAGACTCAAGATCAACCAAAACCAATCCAGCAACAACCAAAGGGCATAAAGCAACAAAAGTCAGATTTGTACGCTACTGTCGAAGGAATACCTGCGGGTACCCACGAGCAGTAGAGTAAACAGAGGTGGGTATACGTGGGAAGAGCTAAGCTAGCCTGCGGGTGAGGAAAGGTAAAATGGAAAATAGAGAGTCCAATGGCTTAGAAAAAGCAAGTTTTCTATAGTGTATCTCAACGACAAATAAGTGACACAGAGCTTCGACAAACAACAACTCTAATTATGGACTAATGCTCAAAAAATACCCAAGATGGATGTTTTCCCTAACAGAGTCGCCATTTCTGTGTTGGAGAAAATTCACTATGGCTTGGGGTATACCACAATAGACAGATGACTACAAGAAATCAACTCAATTCTCAGAACTATGCTAAGATAATGAAGAAGATAACTAACCTCGATCCAAACATTTGATGTAGATCCCCGTTGGAGCTTTTCAATCCATGCACTTGAATCTGCAAATTAGTCTTGATAGCCAATATACAACATGTACATATAATATATAAATGGCATTAACATCATCAATATAAATGGTCCATAATAAAACAAGTAAATGCAACCCAATGTAAGATAAACAACATTTACAACATTAATGGACGAGAATATGAGTATTTCTATTAATAAACAAGAAGAAGTACAAAGTGATACGACCTCTTGTCGGTAACCAATCTGAACCAAGATCTGGATCAATCCACTTGTACCTCCACCACATCAATCCTCCATGAATGGAAAACTCAAACTAGATAGGAGTTTGGAAGGTGAACATAAAGGGTTCACAACTATAAGAATCAATGAGTGTAGACTCAAGATAGGGAAAAAATCCACTAGAGTTCTCTTGCTCTTCTTTCTCCTCCCATCCATAAGCCATATGTGCTCAATATATAGTCCTCTCAAAGGTAAGTGAAAGGACACATCGAGACATTACTTGGATAGATGGAGAGCCAAAGGTCACCCAATGACCGCTTTTTGGGAGTAAAAAGTAATAAACTAGTGACTTTTACCATTTTACTTGATATCCGCGAGCTATAGTGATGCAACTCGCGGGTATGCATGCTATAATGATGCAACATGCGGGTCAGAGGAAAAATGAGGAAAAAATATGACCGAAGAATATAAAGTGAATCTGAGTCAGTGAAATGGATCCTACATGCCAAAGAATGCCAATGCTCACATGGTGGAAGATTACGTTGTAACACTACTATGTCAGTGCAACAGTCTAGTCCACCGTTCCTGAAATTTAACCTGAAAAAACAATCTATGGGGATTATTCTTTGAAAACATAAAATAACGATTTTTGAATTCTTAATGTGATCATGTCAAAGAAATACATTACCAAGGAGTTGTTGAAATGTAAAATTTGTCACATAACTTTTAACTTTTAAAAAATTATGTGATTGTTACATGGATATTTAGGAATGACATAGCCTGGTTTTACAAATTAAAATATGCATACATAGACACTAAATTTACCCTTTGGGTTATATTGTCAAAATTTCATTCATAATACAACAAATCCAGCATATAGATCTTTGCAAGTCCATCTAGAGACAGGTTCTCCAGTGCTAATACTAAACTGACATAACCCACTACCCATTACATTTCATATTTGCAAATTGAACACCATTTGATCCTCAAATCTAGATGTTTTTGAAACTTTCAAATATCCACTCAAGAAGAGCAATAATAATTTTAGTTTTGTACTCAACTGATTCATATTGTAAATGATTATTGAAGGCTATATAAAAGCAGTGCACCAACAACTCCAACACCAACAACTAATCCAAGTATTACACCAATCGGAGGCAGACTACCACCTATTGCCCTTCCTTTGTCCACATCATACCTTGCAAAATGCTTCTTGGGTGCTTGGAATTGAGGGAAGATGAAATCATCCCACTGTAAACATTAAAAACAAGAACAAGAAGGTTGATTACAATATCAATGTTATCAACATGAACACATCGAACTTCTATGGATGTACTCAAAATTCAAAACATTATCAATAGTAGAGGCCAGAGTTTTCCTGCTCATCAAATGGTTTAGTCAAAGTGTATATGTATCCACAATTGAGACAAATATGCATTTCCCATGCCTATGAGAATCAAGGTATTCAGGTCAACATAATTTCCAATGGATCAAAAAAATATGACACCAGAAGTATTAAAAATGCACTAATTCAATGGAGGGGAAAATAGCCGACCTTCTGAGCCTTAGTTAGTTTCCTCCCAAATCAAGGAGGGGCCGGTATTTTCGGCAATATTTTCACATAGACCTCTACACATTTGCAAGGACATAATGTTCATTTGAGTCCTATTCAAAATGTGCTAAAATAAAGAAGAAAAACATGGTTCACTCAATTCTCAAGTCACTCTCAATAACTAGCTGAGAGTTCAATTTTCAAACACATAATCATGAGCACATACAGTTATCATAACATCACAATTAGATCCTGTAAAAAACTATGCTAAGGAACCTCAATATTTCAAAAATCCAGATTACATAGCAACGACTCAGACACCAATTCCCTTCACAGATAGGGCCCTGTTAATAAACACAGGCACATGCTTGAAAGTGATTCATTAGGCTAGAACAACTAAAATTTTCAATTACAACTATACAATTAGCAAGGATATGAAAGAGAGGCTAACGTACTTACTGTAAAATAGACTGAATCTGGTTTTGCTTGGATGGCAGTTTTGGTAAGACCCAATTTGTTAGTTGGCCAAAGTTCAGCTCCAAAAAAACTATTGGTTTACAGAACCTAGTCCCCTACTTTTAAACCATATTTTTCAGTATTAGTAGCATTTTCAATTCCCTGAAAAAAATGGACCTAATCTTCATCGTCCACAAACAAATATACCCTCAAAACTCAAAGAGAAAGAGAGACTTGTGGCTTTTGAGAGAAACAAACCCTGATTAAAACACCACCACCAGACTTCTGCCCTAATGCCAACACAAGAGGTTTGTCGACGCCAGCTTCTATGGTCTTTGAGGAATCTACAGTCCTTGATCTAACATAGAAATTAGGTAGGCATTAATGTATAATCTGCTATTAAACAGTGGAAAGAACCCATTGGGAGCCATATTCGGACATAATGATTACCAGTGCAACACTAGTTCTAGAATTGTTGGTGTTGGGATTGTATGCTTTGTAGATTGAGAGACCTTCCTTAGCCTCAAACAAGGACATCCCAAATAAACATGATGCCTGATCATGTGTACCCCAAACAAGCAAGAATAAGTGTTTTTCACAAGAAATATGTTTTAAAATTCTTTTGGGTCTAAATTAGATATATCCTGGTGTACTTACATGGATTCTTGAAGCATTTGGAGCAACCACTGCATTGTTGGGCGATAAAATGGGTTGTTTCCTGTTGTGGAGGTTGGATGAAGATGGTGATACTATCACTATGGATGCCATTTTCTTGATGAGGGGTTGATTGGAGTAGCAAGGAAGTGCCTTCAGAGTTAGAAATTAAAAAAGTTTGTTGATTGAACAAGAGGATCAATTGCTGATAAAATGAGATGAGGTGAAGAGTGAGTGAACATGACGTGCCCATGGATAAGCCACATAAGGTCTTCATTTTAATGTTGGTTTATTTTTATATTTGCTAAAATTTATGAGCTTAGTAACTAGACTATGAAGGGAGTAATCCAAGGATTATAATGGTCTTTAGACCATACCTTCCTTGAAGCAACTGGATTGACCTTTCCCATCCAGACACTCAAATCCATGTGTCCTCTGTCACGTTTTAAGGTATCTACATGTCCCATGTTGAACAATTGAATCCCCATGTCGCAGGTTTGTCTGACCTACCCAACCATGTGAGTTATGCATAAAGACTTTGAGACACGGGAGCTTGTTAATATTAAAATAGTCCATACATTCACCACCACCACCACTAGGACAGGGAACTAGGTAGGAACCTTACAAACATAAATTAGCAACATGTAGACCTATAAATATTAATGAATAACAATTCAAACAATGCCTCTGAAAATGAAACATTATTTCAGAAATTTAATAACACAATTTTTGAACACTCAGTTGTTCTATGGGAACATGCATGATTTTCCATCTAAACATGCAACAGGTCTACTGAAACAGAGCAAATTATGTATTTATTCAAAAATTATAATGACTTGCTCTTGGTCAGAGATAAGAATAAGACTTAAACTAATCAATACTAGCTCAGTGCTCCGGAATTCACTGTTCATCACCTTCTCACTCGCCATGTGCTGACTATGCAGTGGCCCATAGTCACCCACACTTTTGCCATACTATCCCACACTTTGTTGACAGTCATAAACAATGGCCACCTTCTCTAGAAAGTTCAGTCTAAGACAGTAGCACCTATTCTACTGTATTGGGAGTGCGGCAAGGGCCTCTTATAAAATACTCTGAGGAGCCTTCATTTTCAACATGTGGCAAACATCCTTAAAAATATCAAAGAACCTAAAACTATGCTATAATTTGCTTGGGACCTGCATGTTTGGGGTATGGGCAAGATGGGATCTGTATTTTAGTTGGGATCCATATCCTTTTAGACAGGATTTGTATCATGGAGCATGGATGTGTTTCGATGGAATGATGATCATTTAGGTGGTGGATCCAACACAGATCTACACAGATCTGATTCAAAAAGTTGATCCATTGATCCATCCTCAAGGGATCAAAGATCGGTTAACATAGCTTGAAAGTGCATGACATTTTGAGAAAGTCTTGCAGCAGTATAAAGCATCCTTGTAGCCAAATTTTGGGGAAGAGATTGAGCCAAAAATGAGGAAAACACCCATCAAAGTATTTACAGGAGCTGTAGGGAAACGTTACCCTACAAAAAGAATTAAAAAAACAATCCACTCTAAGTTACCCAAGCAAACCCATTTAACAACTTCCAACAACCATGTATTTTGTAACTATTGACTTGTTCTCTTGGTTTTTTCCCCTTTTTGTGTTTTATGGAGTTTTTTCTTTTGGATTTTTGGGGGATTTTATTGGTTTCCTCTTTCCTGCTTCTCAAATTCCAACATTTTCTTCTAAAATTGAAGACCATGAAAGAAACCAGTCCAACAAAACATGGTAATTAATTTGGGCTTTCAGGTTATTGGGGTTTTCCACTGCATTTTGCAGTTGAAACGATATGAAAGTGATATCAATTTCTTCCCCCCCAAAAAAGAAAGAAAAACTTACATTGCTAGTACGATGTCCATGGATCTCAAAGCCGTCTCCCTCAGCAACCTTCATTAATCTCTTCATCGCGAGGGTTTTGAAAAATGAAAGAATGGCCCGGAGCAAAACAACCAACAACCCGCCCTATTTTACTTTGGCGCGTAACATTAGTATTGGAATCTTTGATGTTTTGAATGTTATGATGCCATGTTTTGAATGTTATTTGCGATTTTAATAACATGGAATGATTCCATGTTTTGAATGTTATTATTTGTGAGATTAATAACAAATCTCCACTCTAGTGATTAGGAGGATTTTGGTCAAATAATGCAAAGTTTCATTCATGTTTAAGGAGATTTTTTTGGCCTTGTCTCACAATCGCAATTTCAATTATGAAAGATGCTCACTTTTAATTTGTTGCGTTTCACTATGTTTTTACAAGGAATATATTCCTTATGAAAGTTGTTTAGATGCTAGATAATTAAGTATAGTAGAACATATACTTATTTATAAAGATGGTATTCTTTTGAGTGTGTTGTATCCTTAATGAAACATAAATGAATTTAATGAATATATGTTTACACTTCTTTTTGTATCTCAATGATAATATTTTATGGTTGTTATGCTTTTATCGAGGATGTTGTTGAAGATCGTGGTTTCTTTATTTTGTATAACTAGGTGGCAATTTTGATAAACTTACACTAAAAACTTTATCAAACTAAAAAAAGTTGCATTTGGGTGTAAGTATTTGGATTGATGAAAGAGCTTCCTCCCTCACTCTTGAACTAAAATCATCGATGGTTTGAATGCCATCTCTTGTGCATCATTTATGGATTATGGTTGTTATCTATACAATGTTCATCTTATCTTAGTATAGTGTTGTATCCTTGTATTGGGTTTCCATTCCACAGTAACATGTGTCTTCTACTTGTGTGTGTAGGCTAACCTTGTGGTTGTGTTGTTAATAATCTCACATGCATAAATTATTTTAGACAAAGATGGTTTAAGGTATTGCTAACAATAAAAGCTTTGGAAACCCAAACATTGGCTTTGGGGTGTGCTACCTGTTGGATCTGCACACAAGTTAAGTCCAAATTGTTTAAGTACAAACCAAAGGGAAAATTAGAAGTACCACCCACTATCACCTCCATGGGCCACTTATTTCACTTTAGGCCTGATCTCATTTGACACAAGGAAAGTTTCCCAAACCAACCCATGAGTATTAGGTGAGTACCAGTGGATGTTAAAGGAACATTGCAAAAACCAAAGTATAGAACACATACAACCATTCATAAATCAACATGAATGG
The DNA here is from genome assembly GCA_027924585.1 of Larix kaempferi. NCBI lineage: Eukaryota > Viridiplantae > Streptophyta > Pinopsida > Pinales > Pinaceae > Larix > Larix kaempferi. Next base: position 1,373,320 of record BSBM01001112.1, on the reverse strand, counting down.
CCTAGAGAGGATGGTAATCTGCGGACCATGATTCAATACTTTGGAAGTTTAAGGGCACGCTAACTCATGGAAGGGAATGAATCATGCATGTTACAATGGAGCATAACTTATAATAAATGGAGCAACTAAGTGCTAAGATTATCAAACATTACAATGAGAGGAAAGGGAAAAACTTGAAATTGTTACGGAGAAAACTTCCTATGGCTTGGGGAAAACCACAACAGACAGTTGACTACCAGAAAATGACTCAATTCTCAATTCAAAGCTATATAAATGACAATGCTAAGATAATGAATAAAATACCAACCTTCAACTGGATGTTCGATGTAGATCCCCGTTGAGCTTTCAACTTGGGAACTTGAATCTGCAAATTAGTCTCAACAACTAATTCAATACAAGTGTATATAATATGTGAAAGAGATTAGCATAATCAATAGCAATGGTCCATGATATCATAAGAAAATATAACCCAATGTAATTTAACAATATTCACAACATCAATTGGACGAGAAAATGAGTGTTTCCATTAATGAATAACAAGAAGTACAATATACAACCTCTTGCCAGCAACCAATTTGAACAAAGAACTGGGTCTCTCAACTTGTGTCTCCACCACTTCAATCCTCCATACTATGGAAAACTCAAACTATGAAAAGGAGTTTAGGAGGTGAACATAAGAAGTTCACAACAACAAGGATCAATGAGTGTAGACTCAAGTCAAGGAAAAAATGCAGTAGAGTTATCTTCCTCTCTCTTTCTCCTCCCTTCCATATGCCATAAGAGCTCAATATATAGCCTTCCAAAGGTAAGTGAAAGGACACATCGAGGTGTTTCAGGGAAAATGGAGGGACAAAGGTCACCCTAAGACTGCTTTTTGGGAGTAAAAAGTATTTTTCTAATGATTTTTACCATTTTACTTGGTACCCGCGGGCTATAGTGGATCAGCTCACGTGTACGCTGACTATAATGGTACAATAAGCGTACAAGAAGAAAAATAGGGAAAAAGTGTTTCTGAAGGACATAAGGTGAATCTGAGTTAGTAAAATGGATCATGAAGGCCAAAGAATGTTGATGCTCACAAAGTGGAGAATTAGGTTGTAACAAATGCCCCCTAATGTGTGAGGTCAGAGAATGGTGCTATGATGGCCGAAATACATTATAAATATCAAAAGTGGAGTGATGAAAACACAACTAGAAGGAGCAGCTCAGTCGTCATAATACAATAATATCTATGAATACACGTTGGTATAGTACAACAATATGATACAATGGCCATGAATAGGTAGTACATAGTGAATACATGTCATAGGTGATCATAGCCATAGCCATCTACAGTAAGAGATGGTCTCTTGCTGAAAGGAAACAATTGGTGCAAACTGGAGGTACAAACTGTTGATGTCAGAGAGGTGATATCTCAGATGTAAAGTCACGATCATAAGTAGCATACTGAATGCCAATATCGCCTAGGGTCTTCTACACAAATCATTTATGGTGCCAGTCCCATCAAGTGAATAAAGGTGTTGAGGTCGAACCTGATGTGATATCATCTAAGTACCGGTCAATGATGTATACCGTTAACAGACATGAGATAACCCACGAATAATGAAAATGGGCATCAAGGAATAGAGTACAATCATCAAAGCGTGAATACATGTGTTGAAGTCGAACACTCGGATGAATCCATCAATCAGGGGACATTGATATATTCCCAAGACTTTCAATGGCGAGAGAACCTACCACTAATGACTGCAAGCCTCAAGGTACTCAACCAAACTCTAAGTCTCAAATTCTAGAATAAATGATTTGAAGTCGACGGAACAAAAATTGCTAGAAGGAGGGCATTAAGGAATCCCCCATCAACTAGCACGAGATAACAGCTACACTAAAATATTGGGAACAACTTAGATGAAACGGACTGACTCAATAAGGATGGCCGACATGCAATAGTCAAGAGATCTAACAAGTGGTCGACTCTGGTTTCAGGACTTCCTTTGAACAAGAGCATGAGTAGATGGATACACTCAAGATACAAAGACTTGACATAACACTGTGAGATGCACGAGGCATCAACAAAGGGATCCATAGTGACTGGAAGCTTAACCAATCGGTGGAGTAAAACTTATAAACGAGTACGAATCCTATGGTCCTACTATAGTCCCGACTCATAATGTATGGAGGGTAATGGATGCACTGTTCAAAGGAGACACAACAACTTCCAGCAAAAAGAAGTAAATATTCTCTCATCCGGCTTTTTGGAATATTTGATTTTTTTTGTCTTTTTCATATTTGGAAAGCTTGAAAAAGAATAAAATTTCTTATAGTACAACAATTGAGGAAACAAGTTCCAAATAGCGAGCAGACTAGTTCCAAGCAGTGGAACATACCTATGATCAATGAAAGGAAGCATGTGCAGGATGTAGACACTCGGGGTGGTGTTCCCTCAAGGTCAAAAGGTCATCAAATTGTGAAGGGAAAATGGAAGCGCTGCAGGGCTTGACAAGGAAAGTGCTCAATAATTAGGCTAACAATTGAGTAAGTGGGAGCCGACACAAGGCTCAAGCAGCAAGCAGGATGATGCGATGCAATTACAACTTAATAAAAAGTGGGGGGAGTCCTTATGGGATGTGGCCAACATAAGACAAAGTAGAGCATGATTCTTAATCACAAATTCATGGAGTAACTATGAAGGACTCCTGATCTTAAGGAAAGACGACAGCATGGGCACCATAATGCAAAAGGGGTTCTAACTACAGTACCCATGTTCGGAAAGGACCTACCGCAACATAACGACACTTCTATAACAGTGCGAAGGTTCCATGTCGATTCAGAAGCGAGGTCGCACCTAGGGTTAATGAAAATGGTCAAAAGGTCAAATGCATAATGCATGTGAAAATGACATCTAACCTATATGCCAGGTGTGAAATATACCTGTCATAGGCGTGAAATGGTAAAAAACAACTCTCATTGAAGAAATCTAGTCAAAATGCTACTCCAAGACATCACATTAGTCCAAAATAGCTTAAAACGGCAAAAACTATAGACAAGTGGGTTTCCAAAACTATAAATAGTAATAAAAAATTACAATTTACAATTCATTTTCACTATTTACCCAATTTGGAGTTTTTGGTTAGTTTTCACCTTGGATTTTAGTTGTTGATTCTAGGAGCTGCGGGCATCTGTTTGTCGAGCCATCTGGAGCAGGTTAGCTATCTCATCCTCCTCTTTCATTTAGTAGTTTTTATTTCCATTTTCAGTGGTCAAAAGTTTTTATTTTCAGTGGTCACGACATTCTACACAGGTTATAAGTATATGGTTCGCGGGTAGGGCCTGGTACCCACGATCAACGCATGCGTTGACCACGAGTACCCGCCTCTGTTTTCTAAATAGCCCGTGGGTACGACCGCAAGGTTTGTTTTTTAAATGAAAAAGACTGAACTTGTGGTGCTTCTTCCTCCAGGATGGTTCTAGAATGGAGGGAATGGGAGCATGACCTTGTGGATGAGGTCATCCACAATGATTTTCCGACACAAAATGCGTTAGAAGCATGTGGGATTTTCAAATTTTGGAGCATTGGGGGTTTGAGGGTCTTAAATTTTTAGCACTAATTCACAATACTCTAGGATCTTTACTAAGAGAATAACATGTACAGTATATCAATGCATATCAATCATAACAAGCATATCAATCATCACAAGAAGCAAAAGCATGAGAGACAATAGAAACACAGAGTTTCCGTGGGGAAAACCCTAAGGTGAAAAACCACACAACTTCCTCAAAGATAGATAGAGAAATAGCACAACCAAAGTACAACCAAAGTACAAGAGATAGACTCCTTTTAGTATTTGATCCTCCTCCTCACCTGTGCGCCACTTTTCGAGTGAAGGAAGTGTGAGTTCTGAAGTGATCCAAATAGAGATCTCCCGATCTCTATTTATACTTATTCTGTTTTCCCAATAACCTTATGGGGTCGACTTGTCTAGCTAGGCACAATAACTTCATATTACATTATATCAGGCTGACCCCTTACAAGGTGGTCTAATAACCAATCAGCAAATTAACACACTTGCGACACTTGTCAATACAAATGACGACACTTCCATATAGAGGAATAATACATCTCTATAGGAGTACAATAAATATATAAATGAAATACATTTTGAAGTTACATATACATCAACACTCTGTCTTAACTAGGAAGGTATTTCTCGACACAGATCTGCTAGCACAAGTCTTCTTCTCTGGATCATCATCAGTGAATCATCATCCTTGAATCATCGTCATCATCACTGCTACTGCTATCTCAATCAATCTCTGAATCTACTCCTGATAGGAAGTTCTACAGAGGTGGTCCTTTTTCACACTGGATGAAGGCCCACCATTTGTAGGTCTTCATCACCATTGGCCATACTGTGAAATACTCAGGACTGATTATGTGCATCAGCAAAACCTCGAAAGAGCATCCCAGGACTAATTACGAGCACACTGCTCAACCTATCGGATCTCCCAGGATGTTTTACATGTTGACCTTCACAAAACCTACTCAGAGCATCCCAGGATGTTACGAGCAAACTGCTCTACCTGTCTTGATCTCAATAGAGCATCCCAGGTTGTTAGGAGCACACCGCTCTACCTGTTTGGATTTTAAAGGATCTTTTCTATGTGAACTTTCGCAAAACCTACTCAGAGAATCCCCAGATGTTACGCGCACACCACTCTACTTGTCCGGATTTTAAAGAATGTTTTCTATGCGAAACTCTAGCAAAAGCTACTCAGAGCATCCTAGGATGTTACAAGCACACCTCTCTACCTATTCGGATCTCGATAGAGCAACCCAGGATGTTACGAGCACACCGCTCTACCTGTCTGGTTTTTAAAGGGTCTTTTCTATGCTACCTGCACAACCTGTCCATGGACATAGAGTATCAAACCGATACTCACCATACATAATCCTGATGTACATCATCACATCATCAACTTGATCATCATCATACCATCAACCTGATGCATATCATCTAAAGCAACATCCTGAAGCTCATCGTTTGTGATCATCCTGATCATCATCATAGCATAAACCTGATGCATGTCATCTGGAGCAACATCCTGAAGCTAGTCATCTGTGATTATCCTGATCAAACAGTATATCCATCTGATGCATACAAAGTATCTACCTGATACATATCATCATACATGATCTACCTGATCATACAAATGCATCCATCTGATATACATAATGCATCCACCTAATACATACACAAGTACATGATCTACCTGATCATACAAGTATCCACCTGATACATATACAAATACATGATCTACCTGATCATACAAGTATCCACCTGATACATATACAAATACATGATCTACCTGATCATAAAAGTATCCACCTAATACATATACAAATACATGATCTGCCTGATCATGCAAGTATCCACTTAATACATATACAAATACATGATCTACCTGATCATATATAACATCCAACATGATGCATACATACATACATATAAATGATCCAACTGATCATATCCAGCATCCAACATGATGTGTACATATATACATATAAATGATCCAACTGATCATATAGAGCAGAAACTAGAACATCATCCAGCACTTACATCCATAGCCATGTGGAGGACCCTCCTTCCACCATGCTTGGAATAGCTTCGGCAAATGTGTCCATCACTTCTTCCTCGAGGTGTCATCGATATGAAGAACGCCAATCCTCTCTCTGAAGTACTCGAACTTCACTCTGGCTAGTGGCTTCGTCAACACATCTGCAATCTGCTCATCCATCACAATATACAGGAGCTTCACTGCTCCTCTCTGCACCATATCCCTGATATAGTGATATTTGATCTTAATGTGCTTTGACTTGTCATGGAACATCGGGTTCTTAGACAGCTTCACACAACTTTGGTTGTCACAAAAGATACCAATAGTCTCCAGTGGGAGATCAAATAACTCTGACAGTAGCTTCTGAATCCATACTTCCTCACAACTAGCCGAATAGGTTGCAACATACTGTGCCTTGACTGTACTCAGTGCTATGCAGGACTGCTTCCTACTAAACCAAGAGATCACACCTGATCCCATACTGAAGAAGCACCCAGATGTGCTCTTCCTATCTGCAGCACTTCCTACCCAATCTGAATCAACATAACCCTGCAGGTTAAACTTTTGATTCGCTTCATACTTGAGCCCATAATCAACCGTACTCTTTAGGTACCTCAAAATATGCTTTACAACAACTAGGTGAACACTCCTCATATCCGTCAGGAACTGGCTCAATTTGTTCACTGCAAAGCAAATATCTAGTCTCGTGTTCGTCAGGTACATCAAGAACCCAATCATCTGACGATACATAGAGACATCAACCGGCTCAGATGAAGCATCACATAGAAGCTTCAGGTTCTATGCCATAGGTGTTGCCATGGCCTTGCAATCCATCATCCTGAACCTCTTCAAGATATCTACTGTATACTTCCCTTGTCCAAGAAAGATCCCATTTACACTTTGCCACACCTCCATACCTAGAAAACAGTGCATCATCCCCAAGTCCTTCATATTGAACTCGGCAACAAGCTTCCTCTTTGTATCGTCAATCAATCTGTCATCTCCTGTTACAAATAGGTCATCCACATACAGGAGTAGAATCGCAGGATTTCCTTCCTCAACCTTGTAGTAAAGGTTGGAATCTGCTTTACTCTTGGTAAATCCCAAACTAGATAGAAAACTTTCCATCCTACCATACCGAGTTCTAGGAGCTTGTTTTAAGCCATACAAGGCTTTCTTCAATCTGCACACATATGACTCCTTGTCATGTGTTTCAAAACCTAGTGGCTGCTCCACATACACTTCCTCTTCAACTACACCATTCAAGAAGGCAGTCTTGACATCCATCTAGTGTATCTTCCATTTCATCGTTGCAACCAGAGCAAGTACTGTTCTGATGGAAGTGTACTTGGCTACAGGAGCAAAAATTTCTTCATAATCTATTCCCTCTTTCTGAGAAAAGCCACGAGCTATGAACCTTGCCTTGTATTTCTCTATGCTTCCATCTACAGCGTGCCTGCTTTTGTAGATCCATTTGGAAGTCACAATAGACTTCCCTTCAGGTCTTAGGGAAACATCCCAGACATCATTCTTCATTATTGATTGGTATTCTTCAATCATGGCATCCTTCCATTCTTTCTTTTCTGCTGCTTGTTCATAATTGGAAGGTTCTTTGTTCATCATATCACAAAGTAAAGAAACATAGCTGGTATGTGATCTGGTTCTCTTCTTTGCTCTGTGTTATTCTTATGGAATGCCATATCTTTCTGCATCTTGAATGAGCTCTCTAGCCCATGCAGGTTTTCTCTTGTGAGAGTTATTCTCACGGGGTGGATCTATTGGTTGTTGCAGATCTTCAATTTCACGATCAACATCTGGAATTGCTTCAGTCATGGTAGTGTCTTGAAATATAGTTTCCTTAGGTTCTTCATAAACTTCAACAGGTGTCTTCCTTGATTTGACGAATGCTGAGTTTTCATCAAATGTTACGTCCCTGCTGACATCAATCTTCTTGAACCCTGGAAAGTATATTTTGTAAGCCTTCAAGCTTTCACTATAACCCACAAAGATGCCCTTCTTTCCTGAAGGATCTAGCTTGGTCCTCTTTTCTTTTGGTACATGAGTGTATACTGGACAACCAAATATTCTGAGATGGCTGACTTCAGGTTTCTTACCAGAGAAGACCTCTTCTGGTGTCTTGTTGTCCAATATCTTGTGGGGTGTTCTGTTTTGCACATATACATCTATCCTAGCTACTTCTGCCCATAGATGCTTAGGTAGATCCTGGTCATGCAACATTTCCCTTGCTGCTTCCATCATTGTTCGATTCTTTCTTTTTGCAACTCCATTCTGTTGTGGATTGTAAGTAGCACTCAACTCCCTCTTAATCCCTGAATCACTGCATAACTTCTCGAATTCACCTGAGGTGAATTCTCCACCATTGTTGGATCTGAATGTTTTGATCTTCTTATTAGTTTGGTTCTCCATCAAGGTTTTGAATTCCTTGAACTTATCTAGCACTTCATCTTTGTTCTTCAAGAAGTAAACCCAAGTCTTCTTGGAGAAGTCATCAATGAAAGAGACATAGTAAACATACCCACTCAGAGAGTTGGATGACATCGGGCCGCATACATCAAAGTTGATAATTTTCAAGATACCTTTTGCCTTGCTTTCACTGCTTGGAAATTCCTTCTTTATGTTCTTTCCTTTTGCACATCCTTTGCAAACACCTTCATGCTCGGTATTAATTTTAGGAAGACCTTCCACAGCCTTACTTGCAATTAGTAATGCTTTGTAGTGCATATGTGCAAATCTTCTATGCCAAAGTTCACTTGGATCCACGGAATCATGAACCATGGCATGTTCAGGTTGTCCCTTCAATTTATACAATCCTCCGTCTTGCTCTCCAATCACCACTACATCATCAATAGTTTTACCCTTTGGCCACATTAGGACTTGGCCATCTACAAATGCAACCCTCATACCTTCTTCATATAATGCAGAGATGGAGAGTAGATTCTTCTTGAGCCCAGGTACAAATAACACATCTTTCATCTTTAAGGAATTTCCAGATTCTAGGTTGGAGGAGGCTTCCCCACTTCCTTTGATAGGGTATTTATAATCATCCCCAAGTTTCATCTTATAGTGTGATTCATATTCAAATAGGTTTACAAAATATTCTTTAAACCCATTCATGTGTTTGGAAGCCCCACTATCAATTAACCAATCATTACAACCATGAGAGATAGTACTTGTGAGAGCAGAGATCAGAACATACTCTTCTTCGCTTGATGAGTCATCATCATCACTTTCTGCTCTAGCTTTCTTCCTGGAATGTTCATCATCCTCAGCAGCATGAGCATGATATCTTCTTTTGTTCTTCTTCTTCTTCTTCTTGAAGTTGTTGTCTTTCTTCTTCTTGGGACAATTTGAAGCAAAGTGTCACATTTCATTACATTCGAAACATCAAACATGAGATAGATCTTTCTTCTTGTGATAAGGGTGAGAATGTTTCTTGTTATGAGATTTCTCCCTCTTAACCTTGCTTCCCTTGGTGTGAGCTATGAGAGCTTGATCTTCATTCCCCATCTTTTCTTCTTGTGCCACAAGCCTAGATTCTTCTTAAGAGAATTCCTCCCATAGTCTACTAAAAGAGATCAATTTATTTCTTGCATAGATTCCTTGAATAAAGGAGTCCCATGACCTAGGCAGGCCATTTAGAGTGGTCATAAAAACTTCACCATTGTCCACTACTTCATCCACAGCTTCAAGTTTTTCCTTGATCTAAGATACCTTGGAGAAGTAATATTGAATGGTCTCTCCATTAAACAGCTTGACCCCTTTCAATTGATTCCGTAGAGTCATCTTCCGATTTATGTTCTTCCCTTCAAGTAACTTGGTCAGGGAGTCAAACATCTCCTTGGGTGTCTTTAGAGATGACACATGTGGTATAAGATGGTCTTTGATAGAATCAGCAATGATTCTCTTTTCCTTGACCAAGTTCTTCTTATGCAATACCTTAGCCTCTTCATCCTCTAGGATAGGGACCTCAAAGCTGATGTAGGAGTCTAATTCATTTTCTTCAAAGATTAACCCAATCCTATACTTCTAGGCTTGGAATTTATCAGCCCCTTCAAGCGTATCCTCAAGCTTGGTGTGGTGAGACATTTTAAAGAGTACTTCAAATGGAAATAGAATAGATTTAGGTCTTACCACTTGCTTTGCTGAAAACTGGATCTGGTCCCGAATTAGGGTTTGTCGAAAAAAAACTAAAAATTCAAAAAGTGAATTTCAACTTTCTGAAAGGATAGAAAGATGTGTGTTGATGATATGATCATCTTGGTGTATTCAGAATTTGAGATATGCAAAGCTTCACCCTTCGGAAATGCCTTTTAGTCTTCCCGGGTTCACTAGGGAGGACCCTGAATTAGGGTTTGATTTTCACGGAGATTTACCCAGCCCAAAATCTCGTTCCAAAGCTCTAAACTTTGTTTTTTCCAAGGAGCTTCCAGCTATGTCTTCAGATTTTAGAAATTCCTATTTTTGTGGAAACCCTAATTTTTAGGGCCAAATCTGAAAATGCTCAGAATTGAATTATGATTCGACAGATAGATTTGCCTTGATGATTAGAGTCAATCTACTATACTTCTTTTCCAAAATCTGTGGAGAGAAACCCAATAAGCAAGAAACCCTAGTTTTCGTCACTATAGAATGTCTTCTTCTCAGGTTAGCTTTGATACCATGTTAAATTTTGAGCATTAATTCACAATACTCTAGAATCTTTACTGAGAGAATAATATGTACAGTATATCAATGCATATAAATCATAACAAGCATGTCAATCATCACAAGAAGCAAAAGCATGAGAGATAATAGACACACAGAGTTTCTATGGGGAAACCCCTAAGGTGAAAAACCCCACAACTTCCTCAGAGATAGATAGAGAAATAGCACAACCAAAATACAACCAAAGTACAAGAGATAGACTCCTCTTAGTAGCTGATCATTCTCCTCACATGTGCCCCACTTTTCGAGTGAAGGAAGTGTGAGTTTTGAAGTGATCGAAATAGAGATCTCCCGATCTGTATTTATACTTGTCGTATTTTCCCAATAACCTTATGGGGCCGACTTGTCTAGCTAGGTACAATAACTTCATATTACATTCTATCGAGCTGACCCCTTACAAGGTGGTCTAATAACCCATCGGCAAGTTAACACACTTGCGACACTTGTGAATACAAATGATGACACTTCCGTATAGAGGAATAATACATCTTTATAGGAGTACAATAAATAGATAAATGAAATACATTCCAAAGTTACATATACATCAAAAGAGGGCCCAAAACCAATTGCTCCGTCGCTTGATAGACTATTGGGACATAGACACACAAAATTTCAACCTGCATGGTCAAAAACTTGTTGAGATATTGTAACTTCAAAGAATATTATATTTGTACTTTATTATTCTGGAGATGTTTCATTCCTCCTTGAAGACCTTATTGTATATCCGGAGATGTTTATTCCTCCGTTGGAATGTGGTTACTTGGGTTATTAGACTTCCCTAGTGGGGGTCGGCCCTGTATGTGTTATGTGGGTCAAAGGGTTATTGGACCACCCTAGAGGGGTCGGCCCAGTCAATTGTAGTGGGGTATTTAACCCATTGGTTAAATATGAGCCTACATGTCTTGTGTCAAAGATAAGTCAAAGTAGTGTATAAATAGAGGAGGTGTATTCCTCATTTTACACACTCACTCACTTGAGAGTAGCGCACTTGTGGAGGAGACGTCTGCTATGATGGAGGAGGAGATCATGTCTTTGGTTTGCATCTTTGTATATTGCTGGTCATGTATATTGAGGAAGCTTTACTGGGTTTTCTACCCCATGAGGGTTTCCCAGAATAAATCTGTGTCTCTTGTGTTTATGCTATGCTTGTTGTTTCTTCAGTGATCCTATATATGCTATTATTGTGAAATGGAATGTAATGCTGCTATTTTCTGTCTTAGCATATTAAATCTTAACATGGTATCAGAGCTAACCTGAAGGAAGGCAATGTATGGCACTTATGACACTTGCTTTACTTACGACAATTTGAAGGTTAGGGTTTTATATAGAAAAAACCAGTCATCGTGGAACTTTCACCATAAATCCATTTTGGCGAAGGTTCAGGATCTGAAACCTTTACAGGTTGTACATAACATCTCCAGGTATCTTGTGTCCAAAGGGCACCCTCAGATTCGTTGGTCTTTGTAAGTTATGATCAGTACAAGTTAGGGTTTCTGCCTCTTCCAGATCTCAGTCAAAATCAGGTGACCTACGAAAAAAGGTCATAACCTGGGATAGGAAGCTCCAAATGAAATTTAGTAAAAAGTGACAGGTATTAAACAGACTATAATATCTCAGAACACGTTTTCAGAGGCTGAAGTTGAACCAGTGACACGTGGCACGCCGTACAAGTTCGCTCTCTTGTTTTATCCCATAAACAGGTCACGTTGTGACACTTGGCATAACTTGAGCTAGGAAGCTCCAAATGAAATTTCGTAAAAAGTGACAGGTAGTACATACATGGTACTATCTCAGAAAACGTTTTCAGAGGCTGAAGTTGAACCAATGACACATGGCATGTCGTACAAGTTCGCTCTCTTGTTTTATCCCATAAACAGGTCACGTTACGACACTTGGCATAACTTGAGCTAGGAAGCTCCAAATGAAATTTACCCTGTGGAGCAAAAAAAAATAAATTCAGAGTTACAACAGAAACAATCAGGTACATATTTCTGTCAAAACAGAATTATTTTTGGAGCACCTTCATTCATGGTTTCCGGAATTTAGGGTTTCAGAGAATGTTAAAATTTTTGGAATCGAAATCCACGGCTGAATGCTACTCAGGAAAATTGAAATTTAGAGACCAAGATCGAATTTTTTGGTTGGGTAGAAGACCGGGCTTGATCAAACCCCAGTTCGGGATTTTGATCGGAAAGATGGAAAATTAGGGCTTTAGCAAAACTTAGAATTTTTTAAGTCTGTAACCACGGCTGGAAGCTCCTCAGAAAAATAAGAGTTTAGAGCCTTGAATTGAACCTTTTGATTTGACAGAAGGGTGGGCTTCATCAAACCCTAGTTCGGGTTCCTGTCCAGAAGATCCAGAAGTTTCGAAGGCAATTTTGAGGGGTCAAATTTTGAAGATTTCAAAATTGAAGTATGCTAGTTTGATCAGCTCAGTAAGACACATCCTTCCTTCCATTCAGAAGTGTGAAAGACAAAAATTGAATTTTTAGGGTTTCTCTAGCAAACCCTAATCATGCTCCAGATCAAGTTTCAGGGGGAGTTGAGGCTAAGGCCTTACATAAGAATACTACAAGAAGTCCCGACAGGTATGACTTAAGGAGGTTCAGATATGTCTTGAAATATAATTCTTGATTAAGTTCATGATGTGTTTGTCTTCATATGATTTATTAGTACAATCTTGATTAATGTTAGAATTGTCTTATCACCCTAGTATCAGTATGAATGCATGTGAATGATCGAAGAAATTCATTGATTAGGGCTATATGATTGTACTAATGCATTATGGTGTTGTGTGAGGTTGATGTTGTCTGCTAACAAGATTCAGGTACATCACGAAAGAGAAATCAAGTTCCACATGAAGACAAAGTCTCGTCCATAATTTTTGTTCTACTTACGAGGTATGTATGACTTTGATATATTATGCTTAACCTATGAGACATGCAGGTTGTAGCTCAGGATCTCTAAATCATTGAAGAGAATGTTTAGGTATGTTGTACATAACTAAGCAGGTATACTAATCCAGGTATGTTTTCCTATGTCAAATCTTACCTTGTGTTAGGATCCCCTAGATAAGTATACTTGGTATGATTGGTTATGCTTATTAATAAAGTTAATCAAGGTTTTATGCACATTATGTCTCTTATCTTGATTGATGATTTAACTAACCAGAAGAGTACTATGATCAAACAAGAATATGCATGAGTAAAAGAAGACTTCCTTGAAACCCTGAATACTAATGATCATGACTATACATAGAATATACTAATGAATGTATGTTTGTGTATGAGATCATGAGGATGACACTAGTGAACACTTGATCATGCATAGTGGTACAAAATGAATAGAAGTTCAAAAGACATACAGAAGATCAAGCAGGAGGCAACCACACAAACATAAAAGATAAGTATTTGAGTTGTTATTTGAAATAGTAAATGATATTGCCTGTAATAGGTTGTATGCATAGAATATATGATGCTGAGTGTAAACATTCATAGAGCATTGAACAATATACTACTAATATGCATATGATTGGTAAGTTGGACAAACATTCCATTGTTGCTTGTCTAGAATGAAACCTCTTTGCTGACATGCTGAGAGCTGTGCACACTCTCGATAGTATGTTCTGGTAGAGATGGAAGGCATCTAGATAGCCAGTGTATGCATACAGGATATGGGAAAGTGTTGTGCCAAAGTATTGGTAAAAATAAGTTGCATAACTATGTAAATGATATCTGTATGCATAATAGGTTATCATGTCAATATGATTTGATGATTATGAAGTATTACTAATCATGTACTTAATTTTGATTTGTAGGAAACATCATGATGAATGATGAACACTGAACAAGCGATGGATGTTCAACAAAAGGATTTACAAATCAAACACACTATAGAAGGCTCGCGGCTAGAAGATTCTCTTAGAAAGAGGAAGAGAATCATGACAAGATGTTTGCTCCAAGTGGCTAGATAAGACCATTCTCTTAATGGTGTAATTAAAGAAGAAGTGTGAATCAGGTTCTATATGGGTACCCAGGATCGATAATCAATTGATGAGCTTAATGATCACCATGGGTAATGTGGATCTCAACCTTTGCTACAAGGTTGAATATGGTTTCTAGACACAGATGGCATGGATGCAAGAAGGAAATCACCACAGAGTTCGAATGATATTGAGGCCCATATCAGTAGACCCATCTAACGAGAGATGGCATAGATAGATATGCAGAAGATCATTCAATGCAGAGTGTGAATGATGTTCAGTCACAAAGGGAGAATTGGCAGTTTCTTGATAAGCTTGGGCTTTACCAAAAGTAAAGTTGTTCCTAATCTTTACCGTAAGGTTATGGATCATACTATTATTATATGTAGATGATATCTTTCTGATAGGGAATGAGAATCAGATCATGAAAAGAAAGAAGAAGATGGCTGCAGAAATGAAAAATGAAAGATCTCAGATTGTTGCATTACTTCCGAGGTTTGGAAGTATGGCAAGGCTCAGAAGGAATCTTTCTCAAATAGGGAAAGTATGCTGAGAAATATTAAAAGGACTTGATGTGCTGGAATGGTCACTCTCATGAATTCCAACTTGAAGTTCTTAGCAGATGACTCATTAGAATTAGTGGATATAACTCTGTACAAACAAATTATTGAGTCATTGATGTGTCTAACGAATACTAGGTCAGATATATGCCTTGCTGTAAACACCTTGAGTCAGTATCTAGTTGAAACTAGAAGTGTTCACCTGTTAGTTGCAAAGCATGAGATGAGGTACCTAAAGGATACAATAGAATTTGATCATGAATTCAGATGGCTACATAGATATTGATTGAGCAGAAAGTGTATCAGACAGGAAGAGCACATCGAGAAGATGTTATTGTCTAGGATCAGCCATGATCTTGTGGTTTAGCAGGAAGCAGTCTAGCACAAGCAGAATATATGGCTGCTTGCTCTGCTAATTGTGAAACGACATGGCTTCAGAATTGTTTGACTTAGAGATGGACCCAACTATGATCCTATGTGACAAACAGAGTTGTACTAAAATGGCAAAGAATCCAGTGTTCCATGATAAGTCAAAAGCTCATAGAGATCTGGCATTTCTATATACGAGATATGGTGCAGATAGGAATTAAAGTTCGAATTTGTAACAAGTTACCAATGTACTAACCAAACCTCTATCGATCCGATGTACTAACCAAACTTCTACCGATCCGATGTACTAACCAAACCTCTACCTCAAGTAATGTTTTTTGAGGCAAACTTAATATAGTCCAGAAGGACCCTCCTCGAAAGGGGGAGTGATGTGATCACTTATGATGATATTTCCTGCATTGACAGTGAGGTCGATGACGCGAATACCTATATTGGTGATGCCGACAGACAGGTTGGTGGATGGTTCTTAGACAGGGTCTAAGGTGACAAGGGGATTGCATCATCCTTGAACACATGTTCTAAAAGGATCCGTAGACGTATGTCTTCAAGAATGAAGTCCTTGGTGGATATATAGGATTGCATCATCCTCAAGAGAGAGCCGTAGACGTATGTCTTCGAAAATGAAGTCCTTGATGGACATATAGGATTGCATCATCCTCAAGAGAGCCGTAGACGTATGTCTTCAAAAATGAAGTCCTTGGTGGACATATAGGATTGCATCATCCTCAAGAGAGCCGTAGACATATGTCTTCGAAAATAAAGTCCTGAATGAACAGGCAAGGGGTTTGGATCGTCCTCGGACTTTTGGTCCTGTGAATTGAGCCGTAGACATGATGTCTCCGAGAACAAAATCCTGAATTAACAGGTAAGGGGATTGGATCGTCCTCGAACTTTTGGTCTTGTGAATTGAGCCGTAGACATGATGTCTCTGAGAACAAAATCCTGAATGAACAGGTAAGGGGATTGGATTGTCCTCGGACTTTTGGTCCTATGAATTGAGCCGTAGACATGATGTCTCCGAGAAAAAAATACTGAATGAACAGGTAAGGGGATTGGATCGTCCTCGGACTTTTGGTCCTGTGAATTGAGTCGTAGACATGATGTCTCCAAGAACAAAATCCTGAATGAACAGGTAAGGGGATTGGATCGTCCTCGGACTTTTGGTCCTGTGAATTGAGCCGTAGACATGATGTCTCCGAGAACAAAATCCTGCATGAACAGGTAAGGGGATTGGATCATCCTCGGACTTTTCGTCCTGTGAATTGAGCCGTAGACATGAGGTCTCCAAGAATTGAAAGATAGGACTGGATCGTCCCTGGACGTCGGTTCAAAAGGTACATGATAGGACTGGATCATCCCTGGACTTCGGTTCAAAAGGTACATGATAGGACTGGATCGTCCCTGGACTTTGGTTCAAAAGGTACATGATAGGACTGGATCGTCCCTGGACTTCAGTTCAAAAGGTACATGATAGGACTGGATTGTCCCTGGACTTCGGTTTAAAAGGTACATGATAGGACTGGATCGTCCCTGGACTTCAGTTCAAAAGGTACATGATAGGACTGGATCATCCCTGGACTTCGGTTCAAAAGGTACATGATAGGACTGGATCGTCCCTGGACTTTGTTTCAAAAGGTACATGATAGGACTGGATCATCCCTGGACTTCAGTTCAAAAGGTACATGATAGGACTGGATCGTCCCTGGACTTCAGTTCAAAAGGTACATGATAGAACTGGATCGTCCCTGGACTTCGGTTCAAAAGGTACATGATAGGACTGGATCATCCATGGACTTCGGTTCAAAAGGTACATGATAGGACTGGATCGTCCCTGGACATCGGTTCAAAAGGTACATGGTAGGACTGGATCGTCCTTGGACCTCGGTTCAAAAGGTACATGACAGGATTGCATCATCCATGGGCCCATGTCCTAAAGAGAGTAGGATTGATCATCCTGTAATATGATCGTGTGTGTTCATGTGGTTACTTGTATCGGTATGGATACTTGTATTAATGATGTGGTTACTTGTATTAATGATGTGGTTACTTGTATCGGTATGGATACTTGTATTGATGATATAAATACTTATATTGAAGATGAGGATACTTGTATTAGTATGGATACTTGTAGATGACAATGCTGCTGATCGTATTGATCTAGATGACGATGCTGCTAATCATGTTGATCTAGATGACGATGATGTAGATCGTGATGATTCAAATGTTGCAGATCGAGATGATCTAGATGCTGTAGAGCGAGATGATCCATAGGCTGTAGATCGAGATGATCCTGATGCTGATGATCGTATGATGACGATGCTGATGATCGTGAGGATCCAGATGTTGATGGTGTTGTAGCTGTTCAAATTGCTACAGAAGATAAAGACTCAGTACTGAAGATGTTGATGTTCCAGTATTGAAGATGTTCCAGAAACTGCTCGAGTTACTGATGATGTTGAGAAAGCTTCCAATGATTTATAGATGTATCATGTATGATGTTGATGAATCCTTGCTCGTGCAGATGCTGTTATAATATCCTTCTCGTTAAGGGGGAGTGTTGAGATATTGTAACTTCAAAGAATATTATATTTGTACTTTATTATTCTGGAGATGTTTCATTCCTCCTTGAAGACCTTATTGTATATCCGGAGATGTTTATTCCTCCGTTTGAATGTGGTAACTTGGGTTATTAGACTTCATTAGTGGGGGTTGGCCCTGTATGTGTTATGTGGGTCAAAGGGTTATTAGACCACCCTAGAGGGGTCATCCCAGTCAATTGTAGTGGGGTATTTAACCCATTGGTTAAATACGAGCATACATGTCTTGTGTCAAAGATAAGTCAAAGTAGTGTATAAATAGAGGAGGTGTATTCCTCATTTTACACACTCAATCACTTGAGAGTAGTGCGCTTGTGGAGGAGAGGTCTGGTATGATGGAGGAGGAGATCATGCCTTTGGTTTGCATCTTTGTATATTTCTGGTCATCTATATTGAGGAAGCTTTACTGGGTTTTCTACCCCATGAGGGTTTCCCAGGATAAATCTATGTCTCTTGTGTTTATGCTACGCTTGTTGTTTCTTCAGTGATCCTATATATGCTATTATTGTGAAACGGAATGTAATTCTGCTATTTTATGTCTTAGCATATTAAATCTTAACAATACTCTCCTTCGAGGTAGATGACATTTATTTCATTACTGGATTGTCCCAGCGAGGGGAAATGGCAAGTCTTCGATCTCGTACTTTGGGGAGTCGGATCACCATTCCTGACTGCATAGAGCGGTACTATATTTTGAACACTCGGAATGTGGGGAGTTAGGTACCCATTGGATCCATAGTCAGTCTGAGCATGAAGATTATCATGGCTACTCTCGTCTGGATTACATGTTCAGCATCTCTACACCAGGCTTCAAGGCCAGTGATGTTCTACGCCTCACAATGCATGCGGCCCATTGTATATGACTGGTGCACAACGTTACTGGGGTTCATGAAGACCCAGTTAATGGAGTGCAAGCGTGGAGAGGAAAAAAACTTTGGTTACGGAAGTATACTATGCAGCTTCTTCTTCGAGAGGGTTACGGGGCTCAGTCCAAGGGTTGAAGTCCCTCCTCATAGTCTCCATGACCCAGCCCTGACCTGGTGGGAAGAGGTCTTGAAATGACAGGGTGGTGGTTGATAGGAATCACCATACATACATGAGTTCATTCACTCGTAGGACCGACAGGTCATAGCCATTGATGACTACCCCTATGTAGGGATAGGCTACTGTGGTGATCGCGACATGCCACTTCCTCCAGGAGCTGCGTTTGGAGACATTGGTATGTGACTCTTTTTATGTTTTTGTGTATTAATTTTTTGGGGATCTTTTATTATAATATAAATGCAAAAATATTTTTGGGGGTAGTATCACCTATTAACATTCTACTGTTTGCTCACAGATGCTGGTTCGCGAAGACCAAAGGGCTTCCCGAGACATAGTCGATGGGGCAGGGGTGGAGAGGTAGTTGGCGCTATAGCAGAGCGCACATTAGAGACCGTGAGGTTCAACCAGTCCCGCATGACCAACATGGTACCCATGATCGAGGTAGCGCGGTTGCCATGGGACATGCAGTGCCATGCTGTGGGATTATCGAGTCCCTGTGTACAAATACTATAGCGCATAGCCAATCCAGTACATCATTACTATCAGACAGGCATTCCCTTCATAATGTTCTAATTCGTAGGCTCCTTTTTCCAAGACATGCCTCAAAATGTAAAGACCGTGCCACATGGGGTTAAACTTGCCTTCCCCAAGTGGTTCTTTAGCTTCGTCATACAAGAGGACCAAGTCACCTTCAGCATAATGAATCTTGACATGATGCTTATTGGCACCTTTAGCCACGGTGACATCTCGACATTGCTCGTCAAGTTGCTCAAGGTGGATCAAACGTTGCTCAATATCCGACGTATCAGGGAGGAGCTCTATGGTCAGTTTTAACAAAGGGATTTTTCATTCAAGTGGTAGAATAGACTCCACACCGTGTACTAGCTAAAATGGTGAGAACCCGGTGGCAGTCTTAACTACGGTTCGATATGCCCACAAAGCAGGATATAGCATAATATGCCAGTTGTTCTTGCTCTGTTGGATGGTACATTGGAGAATGGTTTTTAAAGACTTATTCACTGCTTCAACTCGACCATTCACTTGGGGGTAGTACGAGGAGGATTCCTCTTGACGAAACCCAAGCTTAAGTGACAAATTTGCCATCATCTTGTTCTGAAAGTGACTTCCATGGTCAGTGAAAATATATTTCAGAATACCGAATGAAGTAATAATCTAATTGAATACGAAATGGGTTGTTGTAGCACCATCGGATTTTACGGTAGGCATGGCCTCAGCCCATTTGGAGAAATAATCCACGACCACTATGATATGGTGATGTCCCCCAGTTGAGGCTGGTTTGCAATCCATGAAATCCACCCCCCACTTGGTGAAGGGACTGACAGTGACGACTGGCTGAAGTGGCACTAGATACGAGTGTAGATTTCGAGAAAACACCTGGCAAGGGTGACATCTCTTTATGGCGTTCATACAATCCTTGAAGATCGAAGGCCAAAAGTAACCAGCTCGCATAATGCGTTAGGTTATTGCAAGCCCGGATAAGTGACCACCACATGCCCTAGTGTGGAAATCATTAAGAACACGCTCCGCTTCTTCGTGAGTCAAACAACGACGGAGGATAGAATCCTTTCCTCGATGATACAAAGTGTCACTAACGATAGTATAATCTTTAGCTTGGTGTTTCACATGTTGTCGTTTGTCTCGTGAATAGTGCGAAGGAAACTTCAAAGTTTGAATATATATAATAATATCCTCATACCAAGGGTCCTCAAACGAGATAAGAAATAAGTGCTCATCCACAAAGGAATCTTCATGGGCAATATCCTCATCAAGTCGTGGAAGGTACGAGATGAGCTTAGCAAAAACCAAGGATTTCATTGACTTCACCGGAGCAAAATCAAGATCAAATATCTGAAGAATGACAATCCATTTATTATACTTCCCCCCTATAAGATGCCGTGATAACACAAATTGAAACAGATTGATATGCGCTATGACTGTGGTTTTCCTAAGCATGATGTAGTGGCGTAACCATTGGAATGCATGAACAGTCGCAAGTGCCAACTTTTCCACATGGTTGTATCTCAGTTCAACGTCTACTAGATTTTGAATAAGGTAATATATAACGCGCTCCATGAGTACATCATCAACCTGAACTAAGACCATGCCAATCATCTGTTGAGGCGCGGCCACATAAAGTATAAAGTCTCTTGTAATGTTGGGCACACTAAGTAGAGGGGCCAATACCAAAGCTTTCCTAAGAGCACCAAAAGACTATTGGGCTCACTCATACCAGATAAACGGTGTGTCTTTCTTCAACAAGCTCACGAAACCTTTAGTAAGATTAGCATAATTCACTACAAAGCAACATAGAAAAGTGGCTCTCCCTTGGAGGCTCTGAAGTTGAAACAAGTTGTGCGGAGGAGGAAATCGAAGTATTGCCTCAACTTTAAGAGGATCAACTCTGATACCCTCTTTCAAAACTATGAAACCTAGAAGGCGACCCATTCTCACAACAAAGACACACTTATTGGGATTTAACTGAATCTTGTAGCGTATTCATCTTTTGAGAATTAAGTGGAGGTGCTTTGGGTGGTCCACTCTCTTGCAACAATGGCAAGCAAGATTGTCCAAGTATGCCTCCACTATGCGTTTAAGGTCATGAAAGGTGTAGGTCATAGCAAGCTGAAAAGTGGCTCTAGCGTTTTTAAGGCCGAAGGGAATTTTCTGGTAGGAAAATGTACCCCAAGGACAAATAAAAGTTGTCTTATGTTGGTCCTCGCGTTTTATCTGGATCTGATTGTATCTCGAAAACCCGTCCATAAATAAAAAAAATTCACTTCCCGCACAAGCATCCAAGATTTGATCTATGAATGGAGTGGGGAAATTGTCTTTTGGACATGCATGGTTCAGATCTCTAAAATCAGTGCATACACAGATAGTTCCATGCTTATTATCCATAGGAACAGGATTTGACACCCATCTGGTAAGGGGAACTGGGTAGATAAAACCCACCTTAAGCAATTCTCCACCTTTGTCTTGATCGTTGCTACCTTTCTAGGGTACACAGCACGAATACGTTGTCGAACCGGCTTAGCATTTGGATATGTTCTAATCTCGTATTCGACAATGATGGGTTCTATTCCTGGCATCTCCTCATATGAGCAGGCGAAATCTTCCCGAAGTTCTTTAAACAGCTTAGTGTAAATCCCAACCTCTTTAGGAGAGAAATCATCACCGATGTCAATGTTCTCTACCTTTCCCGAAGTTCGATAAATGTTGATTGGTATAGTAGGGGAAATATTAGCCATGTTTTCCTTTGCGTAATCTCATGTGAACCCAAGGAGCCATAGGGTGACCAACAATTTTGGCAAGAGTCATCCTAAACTCTTCTTGCATGATAAGATCAAGGTTGGCAAGAAAATAAGATCGATGATGCATGCTTTCCCAAGGCCTCTCACTACCACACATGACCTCAACAATAGCTTCATATGAAGGTAAAGTACCATCGAGATAATCATGCGAACAAGATGAGTCGGTTGCCTGATCCGGCAACATAACGGGATCTCCCTCCTCTGTCCATGAAGAGGAAGGATCTGGCTCTGTAGTGGCTTGTTGAATATATTGATATGCAAGCTCAGTAGCAGACAGTGGCATAGTCATCCCAACATGCACAATGTCTCTAGATGTGGAACTCGTGGATGGTAAGATCCATGGGTCATCAAAATATGAAGTCTGGAATGCCACATTATTCAATGGAGGAGGTGCATCGTTCGAAACAGTTCCAATACAATAAATAGGTGCAGGGAAATCCAAAGATCCCAACAATGAGGCATACAACCCTACATCCATTTTTCCAGTTGTCGGTTGAGAATCTTTAACTTGGGGGACCACAGGTCCCATGGATGCTGTGGAATAGGGACTAACGAAATCTAGCTGATCAATCGTCACAATATTGCCTTCATGTGGAAAGCAAATAATTTTGAATACAGAGGACACGACCGCTTTCATAGTGTAAATCCAATTCCTACCCAGGAGAAGCTTGTAGTTAATGGGTGCATCAACCAGCTCAACTTCAATAGGCACAAATTTCTCACCCAAGCGGACAACAAGGGAAGGGAGAATCCCATGTGGATTAAATGACCGACGGTAAAATGCAGTGAGCATGGTCATAGACTTGGATAAGGGAGGAGAACCAAGAGATTTCCAACAAGATAGAGACATCACTGACATAAAAGCGCCTTCGTAAACCACCATTCTTTTGACAAAATTCTGAAGGCACTCCACATGGATTTGGAAAAACACATGGTAAGGTAAGCGAGGTTGAACGTCAGTAGTGTCAAACTTGATAATGTTAGGACTTCCCTCATCTGAACCCCTCAAGCATGTAAAGGGGCATTCCTTTGAGAAGGAAACGCCTATAAGACCTCGAGATCCGACATGGCACATGGAGTCTGACCCAAATTTTCTGCAATAGAGTAGTTTTGGGTAGCTCGAGCATTGGGATTATGCGTAGAGCACTTGAGAACACCCTTCGTTATCCGTGACATAGTAGTGGGATTCTTGATAAGAAAAGAGGTATAAAGAAGAGGAGGAGGCTCATTCCCCATATTCGGTTGTGGTGCATCATAATCATGATGGCAAGTAGAAACACTAACCTTTGATTTTACCATATTCATGCATCCAAAACCAATGGTATGAGAAGTGGACGTTGATGTATCAGTAGTCCCATAACCAGTAGTGGGAGCACTCGAAGCCATATTCTGATGATGTGAAAGGGGATCTTTCAACAGAGCTGGGCTCTATGCAAAATGCTTCGATGCTTCTTCAATCCAAGGACACAAATGAGTAAGGTGATCTTCCCCAGAAAGCTTGAAAGGGAATTTCACTTTATGCCTAGGTTTACAGTCCCCACCAGCATTTCCGCCGTCTTGGGGAGGGTTGGCGTTCTCTTTCTGACGAGTATTACGATTACTACAATTGTTCCCATTATTTCCATAATTGTGATTATTTATCCCCTTCTTCTTACCACGAAGCTGTTGGTTACCCGATGGGTTCGTCGATTGCATAGCGTGTACATCAGATGATGGGGTGGAAGTGGACAAGGTGTGAACCTGTCCAGGAGTAGACTGATTAAATGACAAATTTTTCATTTTATTAGCAACCAAATCTATGGGTCGAGTACTTGTGGATCCAACAATGCCATCGGCACGTGGTCCAGGAACTAGCTTGGGATCATGTCGTGATTGCGGTGCGTCAGTAATAATGTCATAAAGAATGCTAGACTAAGCATAGTGTAAATCTAGCTGCCGAAATTTGAGTATAACTTGTTCCTGATTCATAATGCCGGACATTGAAACATTCTTATAAATGTATGGAAGCAAAGAATTGAGAAACCATTCCAATAGAAACTATGAAGGAATGTTGGCTTTCAATAACCTCTTCCGTCGACGCCACTCTTGAACGTGATCGGATATGTTTGTGGCCTTATTCTGGAGGAAGGTAGATAAGAGTTTAGTGCCAGTATTGTAGAAAACAGGCAGTTGGAAATGATCCAGGAAATTGAGTCTATCTCATTGAAACCCCTATACATGCCCTCGAGCAACTCAACATACCACTTCGTGGTTTCCCCTGTGAAGGTGCATTGAAATAGTGTCAAACGAATGGAATCATGATTTAATGAGTTTGATGAGCACCAAAGGTGAAAAGTTGTAACATGATCACCCAGATCCTCACCACCCTTCCCCTCAAGCTTGTGAATGTTCGAAGGGAGCTTGGTAGGGACTAGAGGCCAATTAGGATTGTGACACACCGGATCATTCGTGAGCTTCGAAAGATCCGGACGATTCAATCGAGAAAGGAATGGCAGCTGCGGTTGAAAAGATTGATTATAAGATCCCATAAAAGGTTGGTTATACAGACCTGAAGGATAGGATTGACCATGACCATACTGTTGATAACCTCCTCCAACCTGACCCATGTGAGAGTAAGCAGGTTGGGTATTATGAGCACCATAATGAGGTGGGTTGTAATGAGGGCCAGCACCGACTATATTATAGTAAGGGTTACCACCATAATTATGGGGCATATAGGTATTAATCGAATCGGGAAACGTGTTGTAATGACCATAGTTGTGAGGTATGTTCCCATCCCTCGCATAAGTACTATTGGTAGTAGGAGCAGTTGTATAATTATAAGGTATATTCCCACCCCCTGCATAAGCATTACTAGTAGCAGGAGTAGTCGTGTAGTGACCATAAGCATAAGCTATATTCCCACCTGTTACATGAGTGTGACTAGTAGCAGAAGCGGGCGTAAAAGTATACGGTATGTTTCCACTCCCGGTATTAGGAGGATTGTTAACATTAGCAAAACTCATCTTGGGTTGACACGTAGAGGCATGTGTATTATACTCTGGAATGTGAGCCATATTGTGAACGGTATTCCCACCAGGAGTGGTAGTCCTAGGAGGTAGCCTTCCTCCAAGATTTGGAATGTTTGGAAAAATGAAGACCGTCCCATACTGATGTGTGTGAGGGGAAGGTGCAGTGCTCCCAACGAGGGTAGTGCTCCCAGTGAGTTCAGTATTTCCAACACCATGACTAGTGCTATCATGATTGCCAGACATGGTGGAAGTATTAATTGTGTTTAGACTAGGCACACCATGAGAGAATAGGGTAGTGTTGGTTGTAGGACCTTTTTTAACATGTGACTCAGGCATCCCATATAGGAAATTATGTGGATTCGAAGGATCGAATAGGTTGTCCTCTGGCGGATCCGGCCCAGACAAACTAGGTTGGGTCTCAGGTTGTGGATCGCCCCCCATGACTCTCTATGAGTAGGAGGAATATAAGTGTCTTCAACTCTACTCAATGGATTCGTAGGGATTTCTCCCATGCCAGAACCAGTGATAAAGTCATCGTGAAACATGTCAAAAGAATTGGACGAATCAGAGAGGGCCTTCCGACATCTCCTCTGAACACGACGTGTAGCTTCGGCGGCTGGTAAACCAGCCAACCGATGAGACCGACGGAGAGTAGGACCTCGCGCCACTATACCTATGAAAGGTCAATAAATCAAAGCATTTCCTCACGACCAAACTCATGATCAAAGAACAAAGATCACACACCTAAGAAACTATATCCAAATGCACACAAACATGATTGGCTCAAGGGTCTTCCGACACTACAGCCAGTATGTCTCTCCTAGGAGAGGCTTGAGACTCCCAAACTATAACCGGAGGTAGAAAAATCAGTTATAAGGGTTCTCATACTTCACTGCGTGCACAGGGTCAAATCCCTATACAATAGGAAATTGTGTTGTCCAACGCCTATCTGACTCAGGACAACCATAGTATAACCATTACGAATGCCCTATGAGATACCTAGGTAAGGAAACTAAGGTCACCACAATATCACTAATGCTCAGGGGGATAGTCGTAGGTGGGATCCGTCATATGGGAAGGGTATCTAAGCCCAAAAATCAAGAGGGTCAAAGCCCCCAAGAGTCCCCGTACACGAACAAATCCTAGAAATATCTCCCACGTTCAGCCAGTATTAGAGGGCTATCTCCGCAACAAACCTCCCATGACCTCGTGCTTAACTCTAGTCCGAGTAGAGCTTCCTGAGAACACTGATGTATATTATGGAATTCACCACTCCCTCTTCAGACACATAATTTTTCGTCTAGTAGTCTTGGATTGTTAACTCACAATGATCTATTCCAAGAATCTAAACCTATACTAGTTGGTGCACCCTATAAAAGAAAAATCATTCTAATCAATTTTAAGATTAAGCATTGATTTTAAATGGTTGTAATTACTCAAAGGATATGGCCGTGAAATTGATGATGTATAGGACTCAATAATATGCACAACCGAAAAACTCTAGACTCATCTATCCAATAAAAACAATGCCACTAAAATGATAAGCAATACAACGGTTCGAAATAAAATGCAATTCTTTTAAATTTCCAATGCACGAGCAGATCCTAGATGAAATCACAAGCACTTAGATGCAAAATGCAGTACGGAAAGAAAATATTTTTGTATTTTCTCTTATAATGGAAAGGAAAATGAAAAACTATGTTTTTGTATTTTTCAATATAATGGAATGAAAAATGCAAGTCAAATCTACCTATTTGGTTAAAGAAATGTAGAGTTGTTCGGGTACACAGGGTACTACCAAAGGACCGAACACCAAGAGCAACCACTTCACACAAACAGATCACAGATCAACACACCGATGTTTTGACGTGGTTTAAACCCTCTTGAGGGAAACACTCCACGGCCCCGGCCAAATAGCTTCTACGGGACAATTTATTATGCAAAGAAAGAAAGTTACAAATGAGCTTCTCATAATCGATCAACTAAACAATGACCCTCCATGCTCTTTAAATAGAGATCATGGACCAATCGGGTGTTAAGCCACGGATCAAGGTTAGGTTTGATCTTAAGAGAAGTTGAGCCGTCGGATCACTCTATGTCGGGAACATATTGTGACCATCGGATTAAGTATTTACAACTGCATACTAATGCATACTAAAGAAACACACTATCCATAACGGATATATTACACAAGTTGATCTTAACTAACTCCTAAGTGTCTAAATATCCTAACAAGAGCAGCTCACTAAGAAAACCCAACAAAACCCAAACAGTGAGATTTAGCCAATGTAATGAGCTAAAAAATAAAAAAAGGTGTGAAACCAACAAGGCTCAAAACAAAGAGGAAAAGGAACTTCTGGTAACAAACAGGGCCTGGAACTTTCAGGAATCAAGCTAATTAAGACTCAGAAACACTCAGAATTAGCCCAACCACAATCCAAGGCCATAAATAACCAAACTCGGAGTTGTATGCTACTGTCAAAAGCAAAAACGTGGGTAGACGCGAGATATAGTGTAGACAAAGGTGGGTAGATGCGCGCAAAGCTAAGCTGAACCGCATATAGGGAAAAGAAAATGAGCAAATAAAGAGTCTAATCATCCAGAAAAAGCTTGTTTTCAATAGTGTATCCCAATGACCAAGAAATGACATAGATATTCGATAAACAACAACTCTAAATAAGGACAAATTTCTAGAAATCCCCAAAAATTGGATGTTCTCCCCAGTGGAGTCGCCCTATCTGTTATAGAGAAAACTTCCTATGGCTTGGGGCAGACCACAACAGACAGCTGGCTACCAGAAAATGACTCAATTTTCAATGCAAAGCTATATAAATGAAAATTCTAAGATAATGGAGAAAAGACCAACCTTCAACCGGATGTTTGATGTAGATCCTCGTTGAGCTTTCAACTTGGGCACTTGAATCTGCAAATTAGTCTCAACAACCAATACAATACAAGTGAATATAATATGTGAAATACATTAGCGTAATCAATACCAATGGTCCATGATATCATAAGAAAATATAACCCAATGTAATTTAACAATATTCACAACATAAATTGGATGAGAAAATGAGTGTTTCCATTAATGAATAACAAGAAGTACAATATACAACCTCTTGCCGGCAACCAATATGAACCAAAAACTGGGTCTCTCCACTTGTGCCTCCACCACTTCAATCCTCCATACTATGGAAAACTCAAACTATGAAAAGGAGTTTGGGAGGTGAACATAAGAAGTTCACAACAAGGATCAATGAGTGTAGACTCAAGTCAAGGCAAAAATTAACTAGAGTTATCTTGTTCTATCATTATCCTCCCTTCGATATGCCATAAGAGCTCAATATATAGCCTTCCAAAGGTAAGTGAAAGGACACATCGAGGCATCTCGGGGAAAATGGAGGGCCAAAGGTCACCCTAAGACCGCTTTTTGGGATTAAAAAGTAATTTTCTAATGACTTTTATCATTTTACTTTGTTCCTGCGGGCTATAGTGGATCAACTTGCGTGTACACTGGCTATACTGGTACAACAAGCATACAGGAAGAAAAATAGGGAAAAAAATGTTTCTAAAGGACATAAGGTGAATCTGAGTCAGTAAAATGGATCCTAAAGGCCAAAGAATGTTGATACTCACAAGGTGGAAAATTACGTTGTAACAAAAATTATGCATGTAGCAAATTTGATATGACTCCTATGGATGTGGAGTTTTATAGAAGAAAGAGAAAATTTAAATTAGACTGGCCTTCATTATTAATTTAAATGATTAAGGAAGAAATTTAGATACATTTTCAATTGAAAAACATGTGAAATTGAATATTTACATCAATCTTATCATCTCCATTACTATGATAATGGTATAACCACAGTGATATCTATTTGAGCATGTAGTGAATCAAATATGGCGTATGGTAACAATAAAAGCCTATACTTAAAGGTAAGAACCGACATGTAAAATCCTAATAGGTAAATAACTTACAAGTAAATGTAATACCATAGATAACTACTAAATAGTAACAGGTAAAGGTAACATGGTAACAATCAATAGTAACAGGTCAACAATCCATCAATTATAGCCTATGAGAATATTAATTGTGAAAACATGTTTAGAACAAAATCCTCGGTGACAAGATATTTCAAGCATATCAAAGATGTGTTTTGGAAAGATGAGTATTCTTATAGATATCATTTCCCTTGAGGTTCCGACAATTAGAATTAACCCAACCATGTCTATGTATTTGAGTCCCATCCACTAAGCTGAAAACCTACTAATGGTGTTCACATTTCCACTGGATTACTTAAGATGCCCCAGATCAATGTTATGTGATCGATTGAGGCGTTGTTCATTGCCTTAATCCATGAATGCTTACTTTAGAGACTAAGGCTTGGGTTTCCTCTATCAACCATGTGTAGTGCCCTAAACCCCATAAATAGTGCTCAAATCCTCACAATGGCACCCATATCCCTTATTAGATGCTAAAGATAACCTAGAGAGATTCAATATTGTTATTAGAGATATATTCCATGCCTCTAGAGCCATCAAATACATCTTTAAAGACTAAGGCAGCAGTTTCCTTTTCCAACCATGTCCAAGAACTTCTAACCCATACTTAGTTCTAAAAACCTCATAACGGTGTCCATATTCCAATCAAAATCCTAATATCCTTCCATCCAATGTTATGTGGTAGTGAACAACTTAATTCATTTCCATCCAGAAATCAAAGAATCCTTTATTGTCAAATGCTAATGTTTCCTCCTTAAAAATTATCAGGGACTCACGACACATTTAAACTAGTACCAAAATCCTCCTAATAAACCCCATAACCTAACTAGAAGACCAAATATCCCCTAAAAAATTATTCTATGGTGATTGAGGCCTTCTTTATGGCCCTCAAGCCCTAGAAAATTCCCTTAGGGCTAAGCAATATAGGCCCAAAGACCCATACACGATGTCAAATACCTCATAACGGAACCCATATACCTAGTAAGCAAGAAAATAATTTTTGTGATGTTTCGAGGCCTCATTCCCGACCTCTTAATTCCACCCATACCCACACTTAGATGATAAATATCTCCTATAGGGTTATTTTGTGGAGGTATGAGATGTCATCCAAGGAATTTGAGCCCTATGATTTTTTGTCTCGTATCTATTTCTAGGATTGAGAGTTATACTTAGTTCTCAAAACATATTATTG
Organism: Larix kaempferi; assembly: GCA_027924585.1. NCBI lineage: Eukaryota > Viridiplantae > Streptophyta > Pinopsida > Pinales > Pinaceae > Larix > Larix kaempferi. Next base: position 1,342,872 of record BSBM01001112.1, on the reverse strand, counting down.
GCTCTCATATTTCTGCTAAGAGGCATACTTAGTTCTCAAAACCTCTTAATGTATCTCATATTTCCACTTAGAATCTTTAGATCCCTTAGAGAGGTTACGTGTGATAATTTTAGGCAATGTTAATGGTACTTGATCCCTATAAGCTTTCTTTATAAATTAAGGCATTGGATCATTACCCAACCATGTATATGGAATTTAAATAAATACATGGATATCAAACCTCCCCTTGTATTTAATACACACTTCGAATCCAAACACCCCTTAGATAGGTTTTATGTGGTGGTTTGCAACCTCCTTGCTATCCCTTTATCCCTAGTTGTGTATGTTTAGGGCCTATGTTCTAGGATTCCTACATTTACCTTATCTAGATCAAATACCTATATATCTGGATTAAAACCTCCTAATTCTGATCATATCCCCATTTAGAGGGCATGTATCCATAGTAGAGGTGAATTATTGTGGTTTGAGACCTTGATCAATGCCCTCAATCCCTATAAGTTTCCCTTAGGGCCTAAGGCTCAAGTATCATTATAAATCCATAAATATACCACATAGAGGCCATGTCTGCTAGTTTGAAGTGCCATTCTTTGGATTAGATGCCTAGGATATTCATTTAGGGACCAAGGCCAAAGTTTCCTACCCCAACCATGTCAAGGTTCTTGATATCAATATCTACAACTCAATAAGTGATAATGGAATCCATATCACCACTTAAATGCAAATGAATCCATCAAGAGGTCTTGTGTGGTATTTAAAGTCATTGTTCTTGGATGGAGATGACTATACCTTTCCTTTAGGGAATGAAGCTTTGGTTTCTTACACATGCCATGGGCCTTGAGTCCCATTATTAGTGTTTAAAATCCCCTAATCGCATGAATATCGCTTGATGCAACAATGGTTTATTTAGGGATAAAGGAATGGTTTTCTTCCTTGCAAATCCATTCTCAATGCCCCAGTACATGTACATATTTTTCAAAATCACCTAATGCCACAAGCATCATCAATCAAAGGAAAGTGATACCTTCAGGAGGCCACCTGTTTTTGCTGGAGGAAACCTTATTACATCTAAATGGTTAGAAGATTCCTTTAGGGATTGATTTGCAGGTCTCTTCCACTATCGAGTTTAGGGTCGTAAGGCCACAAGGCTTAGATACATAGCACCATGGATACACATGCAAAGTCGTGTGTGGTTATTTAAGGAATTGTGCATGGATCTAGATGCCTCAATGGTTTCTTTAGAACTAAAGTTATGTTCTTCATCTCTAGAATTTCATTATGAAGGATCGAGGACACCTTCATAATTCTCAAACCACCTAAGGGATGCAACATCCTAAATCATAGGCCAGTGATACCCTCAATAATCCATCTGGGATCAGTGGACGAAACCTACTTAGTTCTAGATGCCTAGAAGATTCCTTTAGATGGTAAGGTTTAGGTCTCCTCTACTAACCATGTCCAAGGCCCTAAGGCCACAAGATCCAAAAAATAGCACTATAGATACTAATCCAAAGTCATGCATGGTGCTTTGAGGCAATGTTCATGGTTTTGGATGCATCAACAATTTCTTTAGCACTAAAAACATAGTCTTCTTCCCTGGAACATACTAGTCAAAACAACTTGTTTTCATCGAAATCCTAAATCATAGGCTAATAGTAAACTCAAGCGGCCATGTGTGGCTGGTGGATACCACCTCCTTAGCCTTAGATGGATAGAAGATTCCTTTATGGATTGAGGATCAAGTGTCATTTGGTGATCATGTCTAAGAACCCAAGGAAAACTGCTTAGATGCATAGCGCCATGGATACCCCTATGAAGTTATGCTTGATGTATTGACACATTTTTCATGGCTCTAAATGCCCTGAGAATTAATTTAGAGACAACCACATAGTCCTATTCCCTAGAATATTATTCCCAGGGTTTAGTTTTCTTCCACTGACCATGTCTAAGACCTCAAGGCCCCAAGGCCTAGATACAAAGCTCAATGGATACCCTTGCAAAGTCATGCATGGTGCTTTGAGGCATTGTTCATGTCTCTAGATTCCTCAATGGTTTATTTAGGGCCAAAGGCATGGTCTTCATCTCTAGAGAATCATTCATGAGGTCCTAAGAAACCTACATACTTATCCAAACCAAATAATGGCGTTAATATCCTCAATCATATGATAATGATACCCTTAAGGGGCCATGTGTGGTTGGTTGAGGAAATCTTCTTATCCTTAGATGGCTATAAGATTCCTTTAGGGAAAGAGGTTCAAGTCTCCTTCCTTGACCATGTCACGGGCCCCAACACCCCAAGTCATGGATACACAGTGGCATGGATATCCATGCAAGGTCATGCATGGCTCTCTAGGAATTTTTCATCACTCTATATTCCCTAATCATTTATTTAGGGCCAAGGGCATGATTTTTTTCCCTAAAACAACATTCGTAAGGCCTTCGAACATGTAGATACTACTCAAAACCACATAATGGAAATGACATAATCATAGGCCAATGATACCCTCAAGAGGTCATGTGTTTTCAGTGGAGGAAATATTCTTAACCTTAGATGGCTAGAAGAATAATTTAGACCTTGAGATTTAGGTCTCCTCCACTAACCATGTGTAAGGATCCAAGGCCATAAGACCTAGATACATAGTGCCATAGATACCCCTATGAAGTAATAAATGGTGCTTTTAGGTAGTGTTCATGGATCTACATGCCTCAATGATTTATTAAGGGACAAAAAAATGGTCTTCTTTCATGGAACATAATTCCTAAGGGCTCAAGACAAGTACATACTACTTAACACCACATAACTGTAACAACATCCTCAATCATAGGCCAATTATACAATTAGGAGGTTGTGTATGGTTGGTGGAGGAAAACTGCTTACCCCTAGATGGTTACAAGCTTCCTTTAGGGGCGAAGGTTCAGGTATTCTCCACTAACCATGTCAAAGGCCCCAAGGCCATAAGACTTAGATACATAGTACAATCGATACCCCTATAAGGTCATGCATGGTGCTTTGAAGCATTATAATTCATGGATTTGGATTCCTCAATGATTGATTTAGGGATAAAAGCATGGTCTTCTTCCCTATAGAACCACTCTCAAGGCCTTGAGACATGTACATACTTCTCAAAACCACCTAATGACATCAACATCCTCAATCATATGCTAATGAAACTCTGAATAGGCCATGTGTTGTTCGTGGAGGAAACCTTCTTAGCCCTGGATGGCTAGAAGATTCCTTTAGTGTTTTATATTTAGGTCTCCTCCATTGATCTTGTCTAAGGATAAAAGGCCATAAGACCTAGACATTGTTTAAATGGATTTGGATACCTTAATGGTTTCTTTAGGGATAAATTCATGGTTGTATTCCATGTAATATCATTGAGAAGGCCTTGGGACACCTAGATAAGGATCTTTCTTTCCTCCTATGACTCCAGTCATGGAATTGAGATCCATCCCTCTATGCAAAAACTGTTGATTATGCTCATATCTAAGTATTATGCCAAATATAAACTTTAAAGGGTGCATGTTATGGTTCATGGTCTTGATCATTTCCCATTACCTTAATAATATTTTGTTAGTGTCTACTTTTTTCAATTTCATCCCGAACCATTTACTTGAACACATCACTAGTACAAATTTCCACCCATATCCCACTTTGAGAATACTGATATCCTATTCATTGCATGATCTTCTAGGTGATAGTTTGAGTCGTTGTTATTAGCCCGATATGCCTAAAACTGTCCTTTAGGGACTAGTTCCTATAATTCCTCCCATGACTATGTCTAAGGTTCGCATACCTAGTGTCACTTATATGAATGCTTAGATGCCAAGGATAGTATTTGTACATCATGGGTGCATTTTAAATCTTCCCTTAGGATTAAAGGCCCAAGCTTCCTCCCATGACATTATACAAAAACATAAGACCCATGTATACTAGAAAACAACTCAGAATGGTGTTGATTTCCTCACTCATAGGTAAATAGTAACCCCAATATGTCATGTGTAGTGGTTCGAGCTGTTGTATTTTTCCTTGGATGCACAAAATATTTCGTTAGGGACTAAGGCCTAGGTTTCCTCCCTCAAACATGTTAAGGGCCTAAACACCCATATATAGTGCTTAAAAACATCCTCTTACTTACATTAATTCCCCCAATATTAGGCCAAGAACACCCTTAGGAAGTCTTATGTGGTGCTTCAAGGTATACTTGTTCATATTATATGCCTAGAGGCCTGGGTTTCCTTCCTTAATCATGTTTATCCCCTAAAGACTTATATACCTAGTTTTATTTCCTCCAATTCCCCCAATTATCCCTATTATATGGCCATATATCTTATCAAAAAGTCATTTTTGTTGGCTTGACAAATCATTAATATCACTACATGCCTAGAAGCTTGATTTAGGCTAAGGAATAGGTTTCTTATCTTAACTAGGTCGAGGGCCAATTGACCTATCCCTAGTGATTAAAACCTTTTAATACAATCAATAACCACACATAGATGTTAAGAATACTCTTAGGAATATATGTGTGTTGACCATATTTCTTGGACGTAGATTCCTAAAAGCTTCATTTAAGGCCCCAGGAAGAGGTTTCCTCCCTCGAACATGCCTAAGGATTTGAGACCCATGCATTGTGCACAAAGCGTAGTGATGATACTAATATACATCAAGAAATTTAATAATATCAATAAAATTATACCCTATCAACTAATGAAATCTCAATTCAAATTACTTTATTAATATTTTTGAATATTAAGAAATTAAAAATGGTTTCCTTTAATTATTTGTCAATATTAAAAATCATAGGTATTTATTTGCTTGAATAATTCTAAAAATGAATAATCAAATTGATTTATTTACAAAATAATTATTTTTGAACTTGTTGTGTTTGTGGTGCAAAACCTCATAAATTAATCATGTGAGCATATTTGTTTAAATAGTATAAAAACAAATAATTGAATTTGTTGTGATTTGGTTTAAAACCTCATAAATTAATCATGAGCATTTATTTGAATGAAACAAATTTGACTTAAGTTATAACAAAATAATTATATTATGTTGTTGTGTTTATGGTGGAAATCATCATAATTAAATCCTTTTTGTACATGTCTATGTGACAAATATGAGCTTAGCACCACTATATTGTACTTGGCAACATAACATTTCTCTATGTTAGGATTCCTTTAGGCTAAGGCCTATGATTGTTCTGTCAATCATGTTGAGGGCGTCTGACCTATCCCTAGTGATTAAAAACTTATAATATTGTGAAATCCCATACTTAGAGGCTAAAAATACTCTTAGGAACATGTCTGGTGACCTATATTGTGGTGTCTTTCTTGGCCCTATATTCCTAAAAGATTCTTTTAGGTCCCTAGGTAGAGGTTTTCTTTCTCCATTGACCATATACATGGATCCAAGATCCATGTCTTATGCTAGAACCCCAATAATAATACTAATTTCCATCAAGGAATTTAATAAGATAAAAATATTCTCAAATGAATAATCAAATTTAAATTCAAATAATTTTTATTACTACTTTATAATAGTAATAAGTTAAAAATGGTTGTTTCTATTTAGTTGTAAATTGTATTTATTTGTTTAAATGATATAAAAAATGAATAATTGGATTGAGCTATTTTCCCCGAAAAAATTCTCAACTTGTTGAGCTTGTGGTGTAAACCCTCATAAATGAATCATATGAATTTATTTGCTTAAATATTATAAATCTAAATATTTGATCTTCATGTAATTGTATGTAATTGTGGTCCAAAAACTCATAAATTAATCTTTGAGCATTTATTTTAATTGATAAAACAAAAAATAAATATTGAATTGAGTTATTTTCAAAATAATTATTTGTGAATTTGTTATGTTTGTGGTGCAATCCACTTAATTAAATCCTACTTGTATATGTCCATGTGGAAAATATTAGTTTAGCAGTTGCCAACATGGCATTTCTCTTAACATATATGAGAGGAAAAAGTCATTTTCCAATAATATTAACAAATATAACACCAAATTAACACCACTCAATATAAGTGGTACTAATACTACCACCTTAACACCACAAAATGTAAATGGTGTTCATAACACCACCTTAACACCACAAATATGTAAATGCTCACAATACCACCACATTTACACCACAAAATATAAATGGTGCTAACTTGTGGTGCTAAAAGATGGATTTTCTTATTGTGTAAAGAACCAAACTGCAGGTCTAAGGAAATAAAGAACCAAACTAATACTTGCCCAATAGGAGTTAAAAAAAGTCACTCCTAGTTCTACGAGTAGTGAAAACCAGAACAATAGTAAAACTCAAGAAATTAATAGTGACCATGAAAAATGTCTTCATTCATCTATTGAAAAGATTTTAGAGTTTAACCAACGGTGCAGCAAATGTCGAGAAATATAGAACCAAATTGAATATCTAAAGAACCAAACTGCAGATCTAAGAGAAAAAGAACCAAACTAATACTTAGGGGACGAGGGTTAAAAAAGCTTACTTCCAGATCTACGAGTAGTGAAAACCCAGAACAGGAGTGAAAAAACAACAAATTAGTAATGACCAAAACCAACATAAAATAATGAATCAAACTGCAAATCAAAACAAGAGTAAAATAAACTCACTCACAGATGTAGACAAATAAAGAACCAAACTGCAGATCGAAAGAGATAAAGAAGCAAAATAATATTTACAGGACAAGAGTAGAAAAAAGCCCACTCTCATATCTTGAAAAATAAAAAACTAGTGAAAACCCAGTACAGTAGTAAAACCCAACAAATTAATAGTGATCATAAAAAATGTCGAACTTGTCCATCTATTCAAAAGATTTTAGAGTTTGACAAAGGGTCGAGCATATGTAGAGAAATATAGAACCAAACTACATATCTAAAGAACCAAACTAATACTTACCAGACAAGTGTAAAAAAGCCTTGCTCCAGATCTAGAGAAATAAAAAACGAGTATTGAAAACTCAGAACTAAAAAACAACAAATGGATACGGATAGTGACAATCAAAGCTATTGAGCTTCATTAATCTATTCAAGAGATTTTCTAGTTTGACAAAGGGTTCACAAATTAAATGTTTAACCATTCTACAAATTAAGTGTTTAATTATTTATTATTTTTTAAATGGATTGAGGGTTAAAAAAATTATTGGTCCTAGATTATTACCTAAACATAACTTATTGCTTCAAGAAGATTCATCTTTAAAGTAGATGGGAAAGTGTCTCCTTATTTCATAAAATAATAATAATAATAATAAATAAGAATGTATGAATTGTAGTATGTTGTAGCATAGCGAGAAATTAAAAAATAAAAAATAAAAAATGTATGATTAAAAGTATTTGGCTATTTTGAGCAGTCAACATGTAATTAAAAGTATTTTTTTTCACAAGTTCGGTGTAAATATGTTGAAGTTCATAATGTTTTTTTCAAATCATGAAATAAAAAAACACCTACTAATTTACAAAACCATGTGGTAGAAGAAAAACCACCATTTAGGTAGGCGTAATAAAATGTGCAAAAAATATCACACATGGGGTTCATTAAGAACATGACTAAATAATAAATTCCCTCAATTAATAAAATATCATGAGTTTGATTAAACTACCATAGACCAATACCATTACAACTCCAAACTATCAACCAAGCAACCACATATTATCCCAAACCATTTGCTAGAGGGTTTCCTTAACTCCACATTAAGTTATTCAAAACATTTAGGGTTCTAAATCTAAAGAAACTCCCTCATATGTTATGTTGGGGTTTCCAACAAGTTGTATGGGAATTCATACTTTGAAGAGCGATGGTGGGTATAGCCTACCCATCCTCTAGGGTCTCCCATGTGTTAAGATTCAATATGCTAAGACAGAAAATAGCAGCATTACATTCCATTTCACAATAATAGCATATACAGGATCACTGAAGAAACAACAAGCATAGCATAAACACAAGAGACAGAGATTTATCCTGGGAAACCCTCATGGGGTAGAAAACCCAGCAAAGCTTCCTCAATATAGATGACCAACAATATACAAAGATGCAAACCCTGAGCATAAGCTCCTTCTCCTCCATAGTAGACCTCTCCTCCACAAATGCGCCTTTCTCAAGTGAGTGAGTGAGTATAATGAGGAACACACCTCCTCTATTTATACACTACTCTGATATGTATTTTACACAAGTACACGTAGGCTCGTATTTAACCAATAGGTTAAATACCCCACTACCACTAACTGGTCCGACCCCTCTAGGGTGGTCTAATAACCCTTTGACCCACATAACACATACAGGGCCGACCCCTACTAGGGAAGTCTAATAACCCGAGTTACCACATTCCGACGGAGGAATAAACATCTCCGGATATACAATAAGATCTTCACGGAGGAATGAAACATCTCCGGAATAATAAAGTACAAATATAATATTCTTTGAAGTTACAATATCTCAACACTCCCCCTTAACGAGAAGGATATTATAACAACATCTGCACGAGCAAGGAGTCATCAACATCATACATGATACATCTATAAATCATTGGAAGCTTTCTTCAATTTGTCTTCATCAGTAACTCAAACAGTTACTGGTACATCAATATCAACATCAACATCAACATCACGATCAGCAGTATCGTCATCACACGATCAGCAGCATCGTTATCACACGATCAGCAGCATCGTCATCACACGATCAGCAGCATCGTCATCACACGATCAGCAGCATCGTCATCACACGATCAGCAGCATCGTCATCACACGATCAGCAGCATCGTCATCACACGATCAGCAGCATCGTCATCACACGATCAGCAGCATCGTCATCACACGATCAGCAGCATCGTCATCACACGATCAGCAGCATCGTCATCACACGATCAGCAGCATCATCATCACACGATCAGCAGCATCGTCATCACATGATCAGCAGCATCGTCATCACACGATCAGCAGCATCGTCATCACACGATCAGCAGCATCGTCATCACACGATCATCAGCATACTTGATCCTTCCTTTCGGAATTACTGGATCAATCTCATCATAATCATATTTAAGACTATCCTTCCTTTCGAAATTGCTGGATTTACTGTCTAAGGATGATTAGTCCAACTACAATCATATTTAAGACTATCCCTACTGGATTTGCTGTCTAAGGATGATTAGTCCAACTACAATCATATTTAAGACTATCCCTCCTGGATTTGCTGTCTAAGGATGATTAGTCCAACTACAATCATATTTAAGACTATCCCTCCTGGATTTGCTGTCTAAGGATGATTAGTCCAACCACAATTCATTTAGGACTATCCTTCCTTTCGGAATTACTCGATTTACTGTCCAAGGATGATTTAATCCACTCAATTCATTTAGGACTATCCTTCCTTTCGGAATTACTGGATATACTGTCCAAGGATGATTTAATCCAACCACAATTCATTTAGGACTATCCTTCCTTTCGGAATTACTGGATTTACTGTCCAAGGATGATTTAATCCACTCAATTCATTTAGGACTATCCTTCCTTTCGGAATTACTGGATTTACTGTCCAAGGATGATTTAATCCAACCACAATTCATTTAGGACTATCCTTCCTTTCGGAATTACTGGATTTACTGTCCAAGGATGATTTAATCCACTCAATTCATTTAGGACTATCCTTCCTTTCGAAATTACTGGATTTACTGTCCAAGGATGATTTAATCCACTCAATTCATTTAGGACTATCCTTCCTTTCGGAATTACTGGATTTACTGTCCAAGGATGATTTAATCCACTGATTTCATTCTCGAAGACCTCACGTCTACGACTCTCTTTAGGACTGACAGTCTAGGGATGATCCAATCCCCTCAAGTCCATCAAGGACTTCATTCTCGGAGACCTCACGTCTACGGCTCTCTTCAGGACTGACAGTCCAGGGATGATCCAATCCCCTCAACTGTCCACTCAGGACTTCATTCTCGGAGACCTCACGTCTACGGCTCTCTTTTAGGACTGAAAGTCCAGGGATGATCCAATCCCCTCAACTGTCCACTAAGGACTTCATTCTCGGAGACCTTACGTCTACGGTTCTCTTTAGGACTGAAAATCCAGGGATGATCCAATCCCCTCAACTGTCCACTAAGGACTTCATTCTCGGAGACCTTACGTCTACGGTTCTCTTTAGGACTGAAAGTCCAGGGATGATCCAATCCCCTTCTGTATTCTCATCTATACAAGAGCAGTTATCACATTAGCATGTATTCTCACCAATACATCAAAACATGTATACATCACACCAAAACATGTATACGTCACAACTAGCATGTATTCTTACTCATACATCAAAACATGTATACATCACATCTAGCATGTATTCTTACTAATACATCTAACATCAAAATATGTATACATCACATCTAGCATGTATTCTTACTAATACATCAAAACATGTATACATCACAACTAGCATGTATTCTTACTAATACATCAAAACATGTATACATCACATCTAGCATGTATTCTTACTAATACATCTAACATCAAAACATGTATACATCACAACTAGCATGTATTCTTACTAATACATCAAAACATGTATACATCACATCTAGCATGTATAAGTAAAACTAAGTATTCTAAGTAAGAGAGTCCTAAATCTAAATATTTCTAAGTAACTGGGTGTAGAGAACAGGTTACCTCATCAACGACCTTGTTGTTTGATGAGACAATCTCATCAGTAGTGACTATACTACTCCCCCTTTCGAGGAGGGTCCTTTTGAACTACACCAAGCTTGTCTCGGAAGTATTCAAACTTCACTCGAGACAGAGGTTTGGTTGGTAACTTCTTCACTTGACGTAGAGGCTTGGTTAGTACAACGGTAACCTGTTACAAAATCAAAATTTTAGAGTTCCTTTCTGTGTCATATCTTGTTAGTTCCTTATGTTCTTTGACTTATCATGGAACACTAGATTCTATGTCATCTTGATACAACTCTAAATATCACATAGGATCTCAGTTGGTTCTATCTCTAAGTCAAACAATCCTAAAGCCAAACTTCTTCACAACTAGCAGAGCAAGCAGCCATATATTCCGCTTGTGCTGAGAGCCACACTAGACTGCTTCCAGCTAAACCACGAGATCATGGCTAATACCAGACAATAACATCCTCTCGATGTGTTCTTCTTGTCTGATACACTTCCTGCCCAAACAGAATCTGAATAGCCATCTGAAGTCATGATCTTCAAGATAGTATAGATCAAATTCTATCGTGTCCTTTATGTGCCTCATCACATACTTTGCAACTATCAGGTAAACACATCTAGTTTCCACTAGATACTAACTCAAGGTGTTCATAACAAAGCATATATCTAACCTAGTATATGTTAGATATATCAAAGACCCAATAATTTGACTGTACAGAGCTATATCCACTAACTCTGATGAGTTATCCCCTAACAGCTTCAAGTTGGAATCCATAAGAGTGGCCATTCCCACACCTCAAGTCATATTTCTCATCATACTTTCCCTGGTTGAGAAATATTCCTTCTGAGCCTTGCCATACTTCCAGACCTAGGAAGTAAAGCATCAATTTGAGATCTTTCATTTTTCATTTCTGTATTGAATGATCTTCTGCATATCTATCTGTGCCATCTCTCGTTAGATGGGTCTACTGATATGAGCCTCAATATCATTCGAACTCTGTGGTGAGTTCCTTCTTGCATCCATGTCATATGTGTATCATATTCAACCTTGTAGCAAAGGTTGAGATCCACATCACCCATGGTGATCATTAAGCTTATCAATTTATTATCGATCCTAGGTACCTATACAGAACCTGATTCATACTTCTTCTTTAATTACACCATACTTGGAGCAAACATCTTGTCGTGATTCTCTTCCCCTTTCTAAGAGAATCTTCTAGCCATGAGCCTTCTATATTTTGTTTGATTTGTAAATCTTCTTGTTTGAACATCTACCACTTGTACGGTGTCCATCATTCTTCATGACCTTTCCTACAAATCAAAATTAAGTACATGATTAGTAATACTTCATAATCATCAAAAGATAACCCATTATGCATACAGATATCATTTACATAATGATGCAACTATTTTGACGAATACTTTGGCACAACACTCTCCCATATCCTGTATGCATACAGTGGCTATCTAGATGCCTTCCATCTCTACCAGAACATACTATCGAGAGTGTGCACAACTCTCAGCATGTCAGCAAAGCGGTTTCATTCTAGACAAGCAACAATGGAATGTTTGTCCAAACATATGCACATTAGTTGTATACTGTTCAATGCTCTATGAATGTTTACACTCAGCATTATATATTCTAGGAATACAAATATGCATGCAGGCAATATCATTACTATTTCAAATAGCAACTCAAATACTTATCTTTTATGTTTGTGTGGCTGCCTCCCGCTTGATCTTCTGTATGTATTTTGAACTTCTATTCATTCTGTACCACTGTGCATGCTCAAGAGTCATCCTCATGATCTCATACACAAACATACACTCATTAGTATATAAAACATTATAGTACTAAATAATCTTGAAAACGTATAGTCATGATTATAGTTAATAAACATTAGTATTCAAGATTTCAGGGAAGTCTTCTTTTACTCATGCATATCATTGATAAAAGATATAATATGCATAATCCCTTGATTACTAACTTTATGAATAAGCATAACCAATCATTCCAAGTATACTTATATAAGGGATCCTAACACAAGGTAAGATTCATGGGAAACATACCTGGATTAGTATACCTACTTGGTTATGTACAACATACCTAAACAACCTCTTCAATGATTTAGAGATCCTGAGCTAGAACCTGCATGTCTCATAGGTTAAGCATAATATAACAAAGTCATACATACCTCGTAAGTAGAACAAATATTATGGATGAGTCTTTGTCTTCATGTTTTCATGGTCATGGAGCCTGATTTGTCTTTTGTGATGTACCTGTATCTTGTTAGCAGACAACCTCAACCTTACACAACACCATAATGCATTAGTACAATCATAAGTGTCAACACCCTAACCAATGAATATCTTCTATCATGCATTCATAATTTTGTTAAGGTGATACAACAAATCTAAAATCAAGATTGTACTAACTGTAATAACATGAAGACAAACATACCATAAACTTAATCATGAACAAATCTCAAAACATACCTCGATGAGTCATACCTGTCGAGATCGTAATCTCCTTATGTAAAGCCTTAGCCTCATCTCCCTCTGAAACATGAACTCCTTCACTTATGTAGGTGACCAATCCATCTTCTTCTAGGATTAACCCTATCCACTTGATTTGCAAGAACTGGACTTGGAGCTGGATATGGGTTTGTCAGAGAAACCCCAAAAATTCAAACTTTGAATTTCAAACTTCCGAAAGGATAGAGATATGCGCCTTGATGAGCTGATCAAACTGATATATTCAGAATTTGAAAACTGCAAAGTTTTACTCCTTAATTTTGCCTTTGAAACTTTCGGATTCACTGGACGTGACCCTGAACTGGGGTTTGATGAAGCCCACTCTTTTTCCCCATCAAAAATTTTGATCCAAAGCTCTAAGCTTCTATTTTTCTGAGGAGCTTCCAGCCGTGGTCACAGATTTCAAAAATTCCCATTTTTACAGAAGCCCTAATTTTCCGCTTTTCTCATCAAAGTCCCGAACTAGGGTCTAATCAAGCCCGGCCTTCTGCCCAACCAAAAATTCTGATCTTGGTCTCTAAATTTCTATTTTGATGAGTAGCATCCAGCCGTGGTCTCCGATTACAAAAATTTCAACTTTCTCCAAAGCCCTAAATTCCGGAAGACATGAATGAAGGTACCAAAAAAATAATTATGTTTTGACAGAAATATGTACGTGATTGTTTCTGGTGTAACTCTAAAATTTTTGATCCACAGGGCCTAAAAAACGTTTCCTGAGATAGCCTGACCTGTTATCTTTCCATCCTAACAGGTCTGACCTCAATTGGATTCTCTGAGAGAGAGTTATGCCAAATGTCGCAACGTGACCTGTTTTGGGAAAATACAGGAGAGCGAACTTGTACGGCGTGCCACGTGTCACTGTTTGACCTTCGGACTCGGAAAACTCTTTCTGAGATAGCTCGGCCTGTTATCTTTCCATCCTGACAGGTCTGACCTCAATTGGATTTTCTGAGAGAGAGTTATGCCAAGTGTCACAACGTGACCTGTTTATGGGATAATACAGGAGAGCGCACTTGTACGGAGTTCCACGTGTCACTGGTTCAACTTCGGCCTCTGAAAAAGTTTTATGAGATAGTGCAGACTGTGTACTACCTGTCACTTTTTACGAAATTTCATTTGGAGCTTCCTAGCCCAAGATATGACCTTTTTCCCAAGGTCACCTGATTTTGACTCAGATCTGGAAGAGGCAGAAACCCGATATTGTACAGATCATAAATCCCAAAGTGCAACGAATTAGAGGTTTTCCTTTGGACACAAGGTACCTGGAGATTTTATCTTCGTCTTGTAACAATTTCAGATCCGAAAACTTCGCCAAAACGGATTTATAGCGAAAGTGCTACGATGACTGGTTTTTGCTATGTAAGACCCTAACCTTCAAATTGTCGTAAGTAAAGCAAGTATCTTTAGTGCCATCCCTTGTCTTCCTTCAGGTTAGCTCTGATACCATGTTAAGATTCAATATGCTAAGACAGAAAATAGCAGCATTACATTCCATTTCACAATAATAGCATATACAGGATCACTGAAGAAACAACAAGCATAGCATAAACACAAGAGACAGAGATTTATCCTGGGAAACCCTCATGGGGTAGAAAACCCAGCAAAGCTTCCTCAATATAGATGACCAACAATATACAAAGATGCAAACCCTGAGCATAAGCTCCTTCTCCTCCATAGCAGACCTCTCCTCCACAAATGCGCCTTTCTCAAGTGAGTGAGTGAGTATAATGAGGAACACACCTCCTCTATTTATACACTACTCTGATATGTATTTTACACAAGTACACGTAGGCTCGTATTTAACCAATAGGTTAAATACCCCACTACCACTAACTGGGCCGACCCCTCTAGGGTGGTCTAATAACCCTTTGACCCACATAACACATACAGGGCCGACCCCTACTAGGGAAGTCTAATAACCCGAGTTACCACATTCCGACAGAGGAATAAACATCTCCGGATATACAATAAGATCTTCACGGAGGAATGAAACATCTCCGGAATAATAAAGTACAAATATAATATTCTTTGAAGTTACAATATCTCAACACCATGGTCTCTCAAGGAGACCTTGGAGGTATGGGGACGTGACATTTATCTTTTATCTAGACCATCCTATAGAATTATTTAGTTATTTTTATTCTATGACTAAATTCCTGTATGAAACAATCACACTCTTTAATGCATGTTGTGCTTCTCGAGACATTCTCTTATCTAAATATGGATGATTTTCATAAATTTTAGAGTATGAATATCATGAACAATTTCTTTGAATGGTTTTGAAAATTTATACATGTATATAATTTGAGGAATAATGTGATCTAAAGGCTATGGAGTGAGAGAAATTGAATCACTTATATAACATTAGTCTTCTTCATTCATGACTGAAGAGCAACCTCGAACTTTCTAAGAAATTCAATAGACAATACCCCTTCCTTTACTTCAAGAGTTTGTCACTTAAGATTAACATTGATGACCTCTATCAAATCAATCTAGTTGATGCCATGAATTTGTACATAAAGGGAGGCTTAGGTCCCCATAAAATATAGAGAATATTTTTAGGGACAACTTCTCCCAATAAAGGGAGTGATGGGTAGAGTAGTTAAATATCTTATTCAAGTACAAATAGTATCATATGAAGCTATGTTAATTAGACTTATCTCTATGTTTTCATTATTTTAGTATGGCCGACAATTTAAATTAAATAAAAGCTAGTTTTCTTCCATAATGTTCATGACATATTTCAGAACAAATAAAATATTTCTCAATAACATATTTTAATGTTGTTTGTTTTAATGATTGTTCTATAAGCATACTTTAATAGGCACAACTCAATGAGGGGACCAAGAACCCTTATATTCATTCCTATAGTGTTTTCAAAACTTTTTTGTGTTTCTAGAAACATAAGTAGTGAGACCAATTACTAATTGATGTATGTAATGTCCCTCATTTCATTCAAATTGTTTCATATATCTCAGAAAAAATTAGATTATGTTAGTGTACACCTTAATGCAATGATTTATTTTATAATATTTATTAATTGAATCATGTTTGAAGGGAAATCCATGATTATTAAATGTTGTAAAATATTGATTGCGCCGTGAGGCACTCTACAACCCAGTATGAGGGAGATCTTGTTAGTTGAGTGTTTGTCGATATTGTTGGCCATAAATAACATTTGTATGAGGGAGATCTTGTTAGTCGAGTGTTTGTCGATATTGTCGGCCATAAATAACATTTGTATGAGGGAGATCTTGTAAGTCGAGTGTTTGTCCATACTGTCGGACATAAACAAAATAATACAAAGTAAACGAAAAAGAATAATACAAAGTAAAAAGTAAATATGAGACTTAAACTAAAGAATTTAGAGCTTAGGATTAGGTGGCTTAGGTGTTGCACTCAAGGATCTATTCAAGGAGAGGTTTGCACCTCAGCAGATTTGATCCCTCTCGGTGCTTGATAGAGCCTAGGATTTGGTTCTATGCTCGTTGTTGGTCAACCCATGATGTCCTAGTTTCATCAATCCATTAAGCTAGGTCCTTATCCCATAACAAATAAGGTTATTATCCCCTAACAAATCAAAATAGATAGAGTGCAAAATGTGAAGCAATACAATTTTTTTTTAAAAAGAAAGAAATTTACCACCTCGGAAACCAAATTAGCCAAATTGTGAACTTTAACCCCTAATTTTTTTGTGAGCCACATATCTACTCACCAAGAAAGTGAAGTGGTGGGAGAAGTCATTTATGAATTGCTGGGCCATAAGTCATAGAGATCAAGAATCTTGGTTGTTCACCATTATTTTGTTTACCGAGATAAACAAAAATAGATTAAAGGTGATACCTTATGTTGAGTTTGATTTTTAATATGCTACTTAATGAGATTCTTAAAGCTATGCAAACTTATCCCTTGGATCTCTTGATATCAATTGTTTCGGTTTATAAGGAAGAAACATAGTTTTATTATAATGTCTAATTGCATGAATTTGTTATTTTATAGTTGCTTCTTAAATAGAATGTAAATTTTAAAAATTTTAGTAATACAATACAAGACACTTCCATAATATTTGTTGATATTACATAATAATGTTTGAATAATATTTGAATAATAGAATGTAAATTTTAAAGATTTTCTTAATACAATATAAGACACTTATATAATATTGGTTAATATCATATAACCATATTTGAATAAAAAAATAGGCTAGGTAGAAAAGCAACAAAATAAATAACATTTAATTTCCAAACTTGAAAAAATAGTTTCATTTTTATTGATGAATTGTATAGCCATAATACTTTTAAAAAAAACACATGGTAAGGCTTTATAAATAAGTTGACAGAGAACAAACAAGCATTGAGCTTTTTATCAAAACAATTAACCAATCGAGATACGAGTTTAAATCAAAGATGAAGAACAACCAATCCCCATACGAGTAAAGATGAAGAACGATATAACCTAGGTGAGAAATTTCCTCCAAGACATACGAATCCAGCCATAAATATCTGAATCCATCCATAAATAATTGAATGTGCATTGTGATCTTTGAAATGCCCAAATTCATACTTTATCCATTCGAATTCAAAACAATATTATCCAATATCATGTAAACAGTATCAAGTTTCCAGCCTCATCAAAACCACATCTTAATAACAGGCCAGAGCTTAATAAACTACTTATCAAATTGCTAAGCATATACTATCCGTTAAAACATGAATTAAACTAACGGCCCCATCCCCGGATGCTCTCTACAGAGTATCCTATCCAAAATGAAATGTGTAAACTCTAGGCAGTTTGTCTCGACAGATTGGACAGGTATATCCAATCTTCAGCCATTGCGATATACAAATCTGGTTGATAGATGTGCTTACATGGCATTACCAGTGCCTCCTGGCCCACTTGGAAATGGTCCAGGCAAATTGTGCATGGTGAATTATCATGGTCCTGTATATGTTTCTCTGAATTATTATTCGTGGCAATCTCTCTGCGGCTTCAGGTGCTCCTCCTCTTTCTATTACTAATGTTCTCATTGGTCCTCGTTCTGCTTCCATCTGCGGCAGCTGCTGGACGGCGGCTCTATCTGCTGTTCCTAGATGGTTACCATTTGCCTCAGCCAAACCACCATTTACAGGAATTCCTCTTGCTCTTGGGTTAAGTAACGAGTGAATATAGTCTGGAGTAAGACTTTCTAGAATTGCTGACATACCACTGCCAAACATGCGATCAAAATTATTGCTGCCGACTGACATTCTGGCTGTACGTCGACGCACACCATTATTGGAGGAGGGGTTTGACCTTCTGAGCCTCCCATCCACACCCCTAATCCAACTCCTGCCGGCCCCCATGCTACTCCCTGCTCCACGTGCTATTCTGCGTCCCTGGTCGCCTTTCTCCTTCCATTTCCACTGTTCAAAAATGAATAGCTA
Source organism: Larix kaempferi (assembly GCA_027924585.1). Taxonomy (NCBI): domain Eukaryota; kingdom Viridiplantae; phylum Streptophyta; class Pinopsida; order Pinales; family Pinaceae; genus Larix; species Larix kaempferi. Next base: position 1,324,236 of record BSBM01001112.1, on the reverse strand, counting down.
TCTCAAATCCTGTAGTATCACTTATCACCCACTATATTTGACTTAGTTATTCTGGTCATGATACACAAATGTGCATAGATACGAAAACTGCAGACTTAAAGAACTTGTAGATCTAGATATATGAAAAGCTGCAAACGAATAGCGAAAACCCAAAACAAGAGTAAACTAAAATCACGAGCAAATTCACTGTAAACCCAAAACAAGAGTACACGAATAAAGGACCAAAGTGCAAACGCAAAGCAAGAATAAAATAAAGGACCAAACTGCAAACCCAAAACAAGAGTAAACTAAACTCTCTCGCTGACGTAGAGAAATAAAGAACCAAGCTGCAGGTCTAAAGAAATAAAGAACCAAACTAATACTTGCCGGACAGGAGTAAAAAAAGTCACTCCCAGTTCTACGAGTAGTTTTAAACGAGAGCAATAGTAAAACTCAACAAATTAATAGTGACCATGAAAAATGTCGAACTCCATTCATCTATTGAAAAGACGTTATAGTTTGACCAATGGTCCAGCAGATGTAGAGAAATATAAAACCAAACTGAATATTGTAGAGAAATATAAAACCAAACTGAATATTTAAAGAACCAAACTGCAGATCTAAGAGAAAAAGATCCAAACTAATACTTACGGGAAGAGAGTTAAAAAAGCTAACTGCCAGATCTACCAGTAGTGAAAACCCAGAACCGGAGTGAAAAAAAAACAAATTAGTAGTAATCAAAACCAGAATAAAATAAAGAATCAAACCGCAAACCAGAATAAAATAAAGAATCAAACTGCAAACCAAAACAAGAGTAAAATAAATTCAGTGACAGATGTAGACAATGAAAGAACAAAACTGTATCGGTCAGAACAGTAGTGGTTGGTGATGGTTTAAGACATTCCTAAGCAAGGTCGGGGATTCGAAACCCCAAATCCAACTCTAAAACAGTCCCCTATACAGAAAGATCTCGGGTTCAAACTCAGTTGAAACTAAAAATCCAACCATGCTAAAAGTTGATGCTGTTTAAGCAAGGTGAGATCCCCAAATAATTCTGAATGCAGATCTAAAAAAATAAACAAGCAAAATAATAGTTACCGGACAAGTGTAAAAGAAAACTCACTCCCGGATCTTGAAAAATAAAAAACTAATGAAGATCCAGTACACAGGTAAAACCCAACAAATTAATAGTGACCATAAAAAATGCGAACCTGTTCATCTATTAAAATCTTTACCCAACAAATTAATAGTGACCATAAAAAATGCGAACCTGTTCATCTATTCAAAAGATTTTAGAGTTTGACAAAGGGTCCAGCATAACCAAACTGCATATCTAAATAACCAAACGAATACTTACCGGACAAGTGTAAAAAAGCCTCGCTCCCAGATCCACAGAAATAAAACACTAGTGCAAACCCAGAACTAAAAAACAACAAATCGATAGTGATAGTGACAACCAAAGCTATCGAACTTCATTCATCTATTCAAGAGCTTTTATAGTTTGACAAAGGGTTCACAAATTACATGTTTAACCATTCTACAAATTAAGTGTTTAATTATTTATTATTTTTTAAATGGATTGAGGGTCCTAGATTATGACCTTATGACTAAACATAAGTTATTAGTTATTGTTTCAAGAAGGCAAATTTTTAAAGCTCGATGGGAAAGTGTCCCCTTATCCCATTAAAAAATAATAATAAAAATAATAAATAAGAAAGTATGAGTTGTAGTGTGTTGTACCATAGCTGAGCATGGCCGTGTAGCATAGCAAGTGTTAGAATTGTCCATCTTCCCATTAAAAAAAAAAAAAAAAACAGAATTGTTTTAAATAATATTAAAAGTTTTTTTTTTCACAAGTTTGGTGTAAATATGGTGAAGTTCATAATTGTTTTTCAAATCATGAGGTAAGAAACACCTATTAATTTACAAAACCACGTGCTAAATGAAAAACCACCATTTAGGTAGGCCTAATAAAATGTGCAAGAAATCTTACACATGTAGTTAATCAAGACACATGTAGTTAATCAAGAAAATGAGTAAATAATAAATTTCCTCGATTAATAAAATATCATGACTTTGAACAAACTACCATAGCTCAATACCATTACAACTCAAACTATGAACCAAAACAACCACATATTATCCCAAACCATTTTCCTCACAAAATAATAAACTATTTATGAATTTATTCATAAACACGTTTTATAAACATATGCATTTATAAAACTATTTTATAAATATTTTTTGGATTCCATAGTTGATCTAGTTAAAAGATCACCGCAAACCTATCTTGATAGAAGGTTTCCTTAACCCCACAATAAATTATTCAAAAATTTTAGGGTTCTAAATCTAATGAAAGTCCCTCATATGTTATGTTGGGGTTTCCATCAAGTGGTATGAGAATTGATACGTTGAAGAGAGATGGTGAGTATAGCCTACCCATCCTCTAGGTTTCCTCTCATCCTACGGCTACATTGGTTGTCCCTTTCCCATGGTGTATAGGTGCCTAATCAATGCATTGGCCCATGAGAGAAGGATGAAATGGTGGTTGGTATGAATACTTTAAAGATTGATACTTAAATGGGCACATATAGATTAATATTGATATAAATGGGGTTACATTGGAGGGCCAAAGGTCACCCTAGACTGCTTTTTGGGAGTAAAAAGTATTTTTCTAATGATTTTTACCATTTTACTTGGTACCCCGCGGGCTATAGTGGATCAGCTCACGTGTGCGCTGACTATAATGGTACAATAAGCGTATAGGAAGAAAAATAGGGAAAAAGTGTTTCTGAAGGACATAAGGTGAATCTGAGTTAGTAAAATGGATCATGAAGGCCAAATAATGCTGATGCTCACAAAGTGGAGAATTACGTTGTAACAGATGCCCCCTAATGTGTGAGGTCAGAGAATGGTGCTACGATGGCCGAAATACATTATAAATATCAGGAGTGGAGTGATGGAAACACAACTAGAAGGAGCAGCTCAGTCGTCATAATACAATAATATCTATGAATACACGTTGGTATAGTACAACAATATGATACAATGGCCATGAATAGGCAGTACATAGTGAATACATGTCATAGGTGATCATAGCCATAACCATCTACAGTAAGAGATGGTCTCTTGCTGAAAGGAAACAATTGGTGCAAACTGGAGGTACAAACTATTGATGTCAGAGAGGTGATATCTCAGATGTAAAGTTCCAAATAGCAAGCAGACTAGTTCCAAGCAGTGGAACATACCTATGATCAATGAAAGGAAGCATGTGCAGGATGTAGACACTCGAGGTGGTGTTCCCTCAAGGTCCAAAGGTCATCAAATTGTGAAGGGAAAATGGAAGCTCTGCAGGGCTTGACAAGGAAAGTGCTCAAGAATTAGGCTAACAATTGAGTAAGCGAGAGCCGACACAAGACTCAAGCAGCAAGCAGGATAATGCGATGCAAGTACAACTTAATAAAAAGTGGGGGGAGTCCTTATGGGATGTGGCCAACATAAGACAAAGTAGAGCATGATTCTTAATCACAAAGTCATGGAGTAACTATGAAGGACTCTTGATCTTAAGGAAAAACGACAGCATGGGCACCATAATGCAAAAGGGGTTCTAACTACGGTACCCATGTTCAGAAAGGCCCTAGCGCAACATAACGACACTTCTATAACAGTGCGAAGGTTCCATGTCGGTTAAGAAGCAGGGTCGCACCTAGGGTTAATGAAAATGGTCAAAAGGTCAAATGCATAATGCATGTGAAAATGACATCTAACCTATATGCTAGGTGTGAAATATACATGTCATAGGCGTGAAATGGTAAAAAACAACTCTCATCGAAGAAATCTACTCAAAATGCTACTTCAAGACATCACATTAGTCCAAAATAGCTTAAAACGACAAAAACTATAGACAAGTGGGTTTCCAAAACTATAAATAGTAATAAAAAATTACAATTTACAATTCATTTTCACTATTTACCCAATTTGGAGTTTTTGGTTAGTTTTCACCTTGGATTTTAGTTGTTGATTCTAGGAGCTGCGGGCATCTGTTTGTCGAGCCGTCTGGAGCAGGTTAGTTATCTCATCCTCCTCTTTCATTTAGTAGTTTTTATTTCCATTTTCAGTGGTCAAAATGTTTTATTGGGGAAGCCCTATTTGGTCACGACATTGTACATAGGTTATAAGTATACAGTTCACCGGTAGGGCCTGGTACCCACGGTCAACGCATGCGTTGACCATGGGTACCTGCCTCTGTTTTCTAAATAGCCCGCGGGTACGACCGTAAGGTTTGTTTTTTAAATGAAAAAGACTGAACTTATGGTGCTTCTTCCTCCAGGATGGTTCTAGAATGGAGGGAACGGGAGCATGACCTTGTGGATGAGGTCATCCACAATGATTTTCCTACACAAAACACATTAGAAGCATGTGGGATTTTCAAATTTTGGAGCATTGGGGGTTTGAGGGTCTTAAATTTTTAGCACTAATTCACAATACTCTAGGATCTTTACTGAGAGAATAACATGTACAGTATATCAATGCATATCAATCATAACAAGCATATCAATCATCACAAGAAGCAAAAGCATGAGAGACAATAGACACACAGAGTTTCCGTGGGGAAAACCCTAAGGTGAAAAACCACACAACTTCCTCAAAGATAGATAGAGAAATAGCACAACCAAAGTACAACCAAAGTACAAGAGATAGACTCCTCTTAGTAGTTGATCCTCCTCCTCACCTGTGCGCCACTTTTCGAGTGAAGGAAGTGTGAGTTCTGAAGTGATCCAAATAGAGATCTCCCGATCTCTATTTATACTTGTTATGTTTTCCCAATAACCTTATGGGGTCGACTTGTCTAGCTAGGCACAATAACTTCATATTACATTATATCGGGTTGACCCCTTACGAGGTGGTCTAATAACCCATCGGCAAGTTAACACACTTGCGACACTTGTCAATACAAATGACGACACTTCCATATAGAGGAATAATACATTTCTATAGGAGTACAATAAATATATAAATGAAATACATTCTGAAGTTACATATACATCAACACTCTATCTTAACTAGGAAGGTATTTCTCGACATAGATCTGCTAGCACAAGTCTTCTTCTCTAGATCATCATCAGTGAATCATCATCCTCGAATCATCATCATCATGACTGCTACTGCTATCTCAATCAATCTCTGAATCTACTCCTCATAGGAAGTTCTACAGAGGTGGTCCTTTTTCACACTGGATGTAGGCCCACAATTTGTAGGTCTTCATCACCACTGTCCATACTGTGAAATACTCAGGACTGATTACGTGCATCAGCAAAACCTCTAAAGAGCATCCTAGGACTGATTACGAGGACACTGCTCAACCTATCAGATCTCCCAAGATGTTTTACATGTTGACCTTCAGAAAACCTACTCAGAGCATCCCAGGATGTTACGATCAAACCACTCTACTTGTCTGGATCTCGATAGAGCATCCCAGGTTTTTAGGAGCACACCGCTCTACCTGTCCGGATTTTAAAGGATCTTTTCTATGTGAACTTTCGCAAAACCTACTCAAAGCATCTCAGGATGTTACGAGCACATCGCTCTACTTGTCCGGATTTTAAAGGATGTTTTCTATGCGAAACTCTAGCAAAACCTACTCAGAGCATCCCAGGATGTTACAAGCACACCTCTCTACCTATTCGGATCTCGATAGAGCAACCCAGTATGTTACGAGCACACCGCTCTACCTGTCTGGTTTTTAAAGGGTCTTTTCTATGCTACCTACACAACCTGTCCATGGCCATAGAGTATCAAACCGATACTCACCATACATAATCCTGATGTACATCATCACATCATCAACCTGATCATCATCATACCATCAACCTGATGCATATCATCTAAAGCAACATCCTCAAGCTCGTCATTTGTGATCATCCTGGTCATCATCATAGCATCAACCTGATGCATATCATCTAGAGCAACATCCTGAAGCTCGTCATCTGTGATTATCCTAATCAAACAGTATATCCATCTAATGCATACAAAGTATCTACCTGATACATATCATCATACATGATCTACCTGATCATACAAATGCATCCATCTGATATACATAATGCATCCACCTAATACATACATAAGAACATGATCTACCTGATCATACAAGTATCCACCTGATACATATACAAATACATGATCTACCTAATCATACAAGTATCCACCTGATACATATACAAATACATGATCTACCTGATCATAAAAGTATCCACCTAATACATATACAAATACATGATCTACCTGATCATGCAAGTATCCACCTGATACATATACAAATACATGATCTACCTGATCATATCTAACATCCAACATGATGCGTACATACATACATATAAATGATCAAACTGATCATATCCAGCATCCAACATAATGTGTACATATATACATATAAATGATCCAACTGATCATATAGAGCAGAAACTAGAACATCATCCGGCACTTACATCCATATCCATGTGGAGGATCCTCCTTCCACCATTCTTGGTACAGCTTCAGCAAATGTGTCCATCACTTATTCCTCGAGGTGTCATCGATCTGAAGAACACCAAGCCTCTCTCTGAAGTACTCGAACTTCACTCTGGCTAGTGGCTTCGTCAACACATCTACAATCTGATCATCCGTCACAATATACAGGAGCTTTACTGCTCCTCTCTGCACCATATCCCTGATATAGTGATATTTGATCTTAATGTGCTTCGACCTGTCATGGAACACCGGGTTATTAGACATCTTCACACAACTCTGGTTGTCACAAAAGATACCAATAGTCTCCAGCGGGAGATCAAATAACTCTGACAGTAGTTTCCAAATCCATACTGCCTCACAACTAGCCAAACAGGCTGCAACATACTGTGCCTCGGCTGTACTCAGTGCTATGCAGGACTGCTTCCTACTAAACCAAGAGATCACACCTGATCCCATACTCAAGAAGCACCCAGATGTTCTCTTCCTATCTGCAGCACTTCCTACCCAATCTAAATCAACATAACCCTGCAGGTTAAACTTTTGATTCGCTTCATACTTGAGCCCATAATCAACTGTACCCTTCAGGTACCTCAGAATATGCTTTAGAGTAATCAAGTGAACACTCCTTGGATCCGTCAGGAACTGGCTCAATGTGTTCACCGCAAAGCAAATATCTGATCTCGTGTTCGTCAGGTACATCAAGAACCCAATCATCTGACGATACATAGAGACATCAACCGGCTCAGATGAAGGATCACATAGAAGCTTTAGGTTCTATGCCATAGGTGTGGCCATGGCCTTGCAATCCATCATCCTAAACCTCTTCAAGATATCTACTATATACTTCCCTTGTCCAAGAAAGATCCCATCTGCACTTTGCCATACCTCCATACCTAGAAAATAGTGCATCATCCCCAAGTCCTTCATATTGAACTCGGCAACAAGCTTCCTCTTTGTATCGTCAATCAATCTGTCATCTCCTGTTACAAACAGGTCATCCACATACAGGATTAGAATCACAGGATTTCCTTCCTCAACCTTGTAGTAAAGGTTGGAATCTTCTTTACTCTTGGTAAATCCCAAACTAGATAGAAAACTGTCCATCCTACCATACCAAGTTCTAGGAGCTTGTTTTAAGCCATACAAGGCTTTCTTCAATCTGCACACATATGACTCCCTGTCATGTGTTTCAAAACATAGTGGCTGCTCCACATACACTTCCTCTTCAACTACACCATTCAAGAAGGGAGTCTTGACATCCATCTAGTGTATCTTCCATTTCATCGTTGCAGCCAGAGCAAGTACTATTCTGATGGAAGTGTACTTGGCTACAGGAGCAAAAGTTTCTTCATAATCTATTCCCTCTTTCTGAGAGAAGCCACGAGCTATGAACCTTGCCTTGTATTTCTCCATGCTTCCATCTACAGCATGCTTGATTTTTTAGATCCATTTGGAAGTCACAACAGACTTCCCTTCAGGTCTTAGGGAAACATCCCAGACATCATTCTTCATTATTGATTGGTATTCTTCAATCATGGCATCGTTCCATTCTTTCTTTTCCGCTGCTTGTTCGTAATTGGAAGGTTCTTTGTTCATGATATCACAAAGTAAAGCAACATAGCTGGTATGTGATCTGGTTCTCTTCTTTGCTCTATGTTATTCTTCTGGAATGCCATATCTTTCTGCATCTTGAATGAGCTCTCTAGCCCATGCAGGTTTTCTCTTGTGAGAGTTATTCTCACGGGGTGGATCTATTGGTTGTTGTAGATCTTCAATTTCACGATCAACATCTGGAATTGCTTCAGTCATGGTAGTGTCTTGAAATCTGGTTTCCTTAGGTTCTTCATAAATTTCAACAGGTGTCTTCCTTGATTTGACAAATGCTGAGTTTTCATCGAATGTTATGTCCCTGCTGACATCAATCTCCTTGAACCCTGGAAAGTATATTTTGTAAGCCTTCGAGATCTCACTATAACCCACAAAGATACCCTTATTTCCTGAAGGATCTAGCTTGGTCCTCTTTTCTTTTGGGACATGAGTGTATACTGGACAACCAAATATTCTGAGATGGCTGACTTCAGGTATCTTACCAGAGAAGACCTCTTCTGGTGTCTTGTTGTCCAATATCTTGTGGGGTGTTCTGTTTTGCACATATACAACTGTCCTAGATGCTTCTGCCCATAGATGCATAGGTAGATCCTGGTCATGCAGCATTTTCCTTGCTGCTTCCATGATTGTTCGATTCTTTCTTTCTGCAACTCCATTCTGTTATGGATTGTAAGGAGCAGTCAACTCCCTCTTAATCCCTTAATCACTGCATAGCTTCTTGAATTCACCTGAGGTGAATTCTCCACCATTGTTGGATCTGAATGTTTTGATCTTCTTATCAGTTTGGTTCTCCATCAAGGTTTTGAATTCCTTGAACTTATCCAGCACTTCATCTTTGTTCTTCAAGAAGTAAACCCAATTCTTCTTGGAGAAGTCATCAATGAAAGAAACATAGTAAACATACCCACTCAGAGAGTTGGATGACATCGGGCCGCATACATCAAAGTTGATAATTTCCAAGATACCTTTTGCCTTGCTTTCACTGCTTGGAAATTCCTTCTTTATGTTCTTTACTTTTGCACATCCTTTGCAAACACCTTCATGCTTGGTCTTAATTTTAGGAAGACCTTCCACAGCCTTACTTGCAATTCGTAATGCTTTGTAGTGCATATGTGCAAATATTCTATGCCAAAGTTCACTTGGATCCATGGAATCATGCACCATGGCATGTTCAGGTTGTCCCTTCAATTTATACAATCCTCCCTCTTGCTCTCCAATCACCACTGCATCATCAATAGTTTTACCCTTTGGCCACATTAGGACTTGGCCATCTACAAATGCAACCCTCATACCTTCTTCATCTAATGCAGAGATGGAGAATAGATTCTTCTTGAGCCCAGGTACAAATAACACATCTTTCATCTTTAAGGACTTTCCAGATTCTAGGTTGTACGAGGCTTCCCCACTTCCTTTGATAGGGTATTTATAATCATCCCCAAGTTTCATCTTATGGGGTGATTCATGTTCAAATAGGTTTACAAAAGATTCTTTAAACCTAGTCATGTGTTTGGAAGCCCCACTGTCAATTAACCAATCATTACAACCATGAGAGATAGTACTTGTGAGAGCAGAGATTAGAACATACTCTTCTTCCCTTGATGAGTCATCATCATCACTTTCTGCTCTAGCTTTCTTCCTGGAATGTTCGTCATCCTCAGTAGCATGAGCATGATATCTTCTTTTGTTATTCTTCTTCTTCTTCTTGAAGTTGTTGTCTTTCTTCTTGGGACAATTTGAAGCAAAGTGTCCCATTTCATTACATTCGAAACATCGAACATGAGATAGATCTTTCTTCTTGTGATAAGGGTGAGAATGTTTCTTGTTATGAGATTTCTCCCTCTTAACCTTGCTTCCCTTGGTGTGAGCTGTGAGAGCTTGATCTTCATTCCCCATCTTTTCTTCTTGTGCCACAAGCCTAGATTCTTCTTAAGAGAATTCCTCCCATAGTCTACTAGAAGAGATCAATTTATTTCTTGCACAGATTCCTTGAATAAAGGAGTCCCATGACCTAGGTAGGCCATTTAGAGTGGTCATAAAAAATTCACCATTGTCCACTACTTCATCCACAGCTTCAAGTTGTTCCTTGATCTAAGATACCTTGGAGAAGTAAGATTGAATGGTCTCTCCATTCAACATCTTGACCCCTTTCAATTGATTCCGTAGAGTCATCTTCCAATTTATGTTCTTCCCTTCAAGTAACTTGGTCAGGGAGTCAAACATCTCCTTGGGTGTCTTTAGAGATGACACATGTGGTATAAGATGGTCTTTGATAGAATCAGCAATGATTCTCTTTTCCTTGACCAAGTTCTTCTTATGCAATACCTTAGCCTCTTCATCCTCTAGGATGGGGACCTCAAAGCTGATGTAGGAGTCTAATTCATTTTCTTCCAAGATTAACCCAATCCTATACTTCTAGGCTTGGAAGTTATTAGCCCCTTCAAGCTTATCCTCAAGCTTGGTGTGGTGAGACATTTTAAAGAGTACTTCAAATGGAAATAGAATAGATTTAGGTCTTACCAATTGCTTTGCTGAAAACTGGATCTGGTCCCGGGTTTGTCGAAAAAACCCTAAAAATTCAAAAAGTGAATTTCAACTTTCTGAAAGGATAGAAAGATGTGCGTTGATGATATGATCAGCTTGGTGTATTCAGAATTTGAGATCTGCAAAGCTTCACCCTTAGGAAATGCCTTTTAGTCTTCCCGGGTTCACTAGGGAGGACCCTGAATTAGGGTTTGATTTTCCTGGAGACTTACCCAGCCCAAAATCTCGATCCAAAGCTCTAAACTTCGATTTTTCCAAGGAGCTTCCAGCTATGTCTTCAGATTTTAGAAATTTCTATTTTTATGGAAACCCCAATTTTTAGGGCCAAATCTGAAAATGCTCAGAATTGAATTATGATTGAACAGATAGATTCGCCTTGATGAGTAGAGTCAATCTACTATACTTCTTTTCCAAAATCTGTGGAGAGAAACCCAATAAGCAAGAAACCCTAGTTTTCGTCACTATAGAATGTCTTCTTCTCAGGTTAGCTTTGATACCATGTTAAATTTTGAGCATTAATTCACAATACTCTAGGATCTTTACTAAGAGAATAACATGTACAATATATCAATGCATATAAATCATAACAAGCATGTCAATCATCACAAGAAGCAAAAGCTTTGATACCATGTTAAATTTTGAGCATTAATTCACAATACTCTAGGATCTTTACTAAGAGAATAACATGTACAGTATATCAATGCATATAAATCATAACAAGCATGTCAATCATCACAAGAAGCAAAAGCATGAGAGACAATAGACACATAGAGTTTCTATGGGGAAAACCCTAAGGTGAAAAACCCCACAACTTCCTTAGAGATAGATAGAGCAATAGCACAACCAAAATACAACCAAAGTACAAGAGATAGACTCCTCTTAGCATCTAATCATCCTCCTCACATGTGCGCCACTTTCCAAGTGAAGGAAGTGTGAGTTCTAAAGTGATCGAAATAGAGATCTCCCGATCTCTATTTATACTTGTCGTATTTTCCCAATAACCTTATGGGGACGACTTGTCTAGCTAGGTATAATAACTTCATATTACATTCTATCGAGCTGACCCCTTACAAGGTGGTCTAATAACCCATTGGCAAGTTAACACACTTGCGACACTTGTCAATACAAATGATGACACTTCCGTATAGAGGAATAATACATCTTTATATGAGTACAATAAATAGATAAATGAAATACATTCCGAAGTTACATATACATCAAAAGAGGGCCCAAAACCAATTGCTCCATCGCTTGATAGACTACTGGGACATAGACACACAAAATTTCAACCTGGATGGTCAAATACTCTCCTTCTAGGTAGATGAAATTTCTTTCATTACTGGATTGTCCCAGCGAGGGGAAATGGCAAGTCTTCGATCTCGTACTTTGGGGAGTCGGATCACCATTCCCGACTGCATAGAGCGGTACGGTATTCCCAACACTCAGAATGTGGGGAGTTAGGTATGCATTGGATCCATAGTCAGTCTAAGCATGAAGATTATCATGGCTACTCTCGTCTGGATTACAGGTTCGGCAGCTCTACACCAGGCTTCAAGGACGATGATGTTCTACGCCTCACAATCCATGCAGCCCATGGTATATGACTGGTGCACAATGTTACTGGGGTTCATGAAGACCCAGTTAACGGAGTGCAAGCATGGAGAGGAAAACAACTTTGGTTATGACAGTATACTATGCAGCTTCTTCTTCGAGAGGGTTACGGGGCTCAGTCCAAGGGTTGAAGTCCCTCATAGTCTCCGTGACCCAGCGCTGACCTGGTGGGAAGAGGTCTTGACACGACAGGGTGGTGGCTGATAGGAATCACCACACATACATGAGTTCATTCACTAGTAGGACCGACAGGTCATAGCCATTGACGACTACCCCTATGCAGGGATAGGCTACCGTGGTGATCGCGACATGCCACTTCCTCTAGGAGCTGCGTTTGGAGACATTGGTATGTGACTCTTTTTATGTTTTTGTGTATTAATTTTTTGGGGATATTTTATTATAATATAAATGCAAAAATATTTTTGGGGGTAGTATCACCTATTAACATTCTACTGTTTGCTCGCAGATGCTGGTCCGCGAAGACCAAAGGGCTTCCTGAGACATAGTCAATGGGGCAGGGGTGGAGAGGTAGTTGGCGCTATAGCAGAGAGCACATTAGAGACCGTGCACTTCAACCAGTCCCGCATGACCAACATGGTACCCATGATCGAGGTAGCGCGGCTTCGAGAGGACATGTAGTGCCATGTTGTGGGATTACCGAGTCCCTGTGTACAAATACTATAGCGCATAGCCAATCCAGCACATCATTACTATCAGACACATGCTGCTGAGGCAGCTAGGCCTCCTCATGGGGATTAGACATCTCAGAGTCCCATATTTTGTATCGATATGTATATTTTTGAGAGCTACGAGCTCTAGTTTTGTATTGTGACACTACCATTTTGGACATGTTATTTATAAAAACTATGGTTCTCCGGTTCTACTATATGTGTATGCACAAATGTATGGATGTGTGTTTATTTGTGTGCTTCATTATGAATGTGACAAATGCCAATCTAGGAAATAGCATATGCATCAGATATATGATTAAAAATTCTCGGAACATGAATGTATGTAATGGAAACAAAATGACATTCCAATAGCCTTACCCTTAAGAATCTTCGCAGTAAAGTAGGATCCCTCACACAGTACTGACCATTCAACTGAGACACAACCAGTTGTGAATCTAGGAAGACTTCTAAACTGGATACCATGCGAAATAGCATCCCGAAGTAGCTCAACCACGACACTATACTCAGCCACATTGTTGGATGTAGGACCGAGACAAGCACCTCCCAAAGACACAACTAGGTGGTCACGCAAATAAATAACCCAAGCAGCAGAAGCGAGCTGCTACGTATGATGGTTAGCACCATCTGTGAACCCCAAGTACATGGAAGATTCTGCTGACATCTGTCAACCAAACGAAAGCAAATTAGCTGACCCATAAGAAACTATACAATAGTATAAAAAGGTAATAGCTCAAGCTGGAAGCTCAAGCGTAATACCGCTTGAGGTAGAGCCCATTTCTAGGCTCCTTCAAGGCATTCCCTTCATAATCTTCTAATTCGTAGGCTCCTTTTTTCAAGACATGCCTCACAATGTAAAGACCGTGCCACATGGGGTTAAACTTGCCTTCCCCAAGTGGTTCTTTAGCTTGGTCACACAAGAGGACCAAGTCACCTTCAACATAATGAATCTTGACATGATGCTTATTGGCATCTTTAGCCACGGTGACATCTCAACGTTGCTCGTCAAGTTGCTCAAGGTGGATCAAACATTGCTCAATATCCGACGTATCAGGGAGGAGCTCTATGTTCAGTTTTAACAAAGGGATTTCGCATTCAAGCGGCAGAATAGACTCCACACCGTGTACTAGCTGAAATGGTGAGAACCCGGTGGCAGTCTTAACTACGGTTCGATATGCCCACAAACGAGGATATAGCATAATATGCCAGTTGTTCTTGCTCTGTTGGATGGTACATTGGAGAATGGTTTTTAAAGACTTATTCACTACTTCAACTTGACCATTCGCTTGGGGGTAGTACGAGGAGGAGTGCTCTTGACGAAACCCAAGCTTAAGTGATAAATCTGCCATCATCTTGTTCTGAAAGTGACTTCCATGGTCAGTGAAAATCTCTTTCGGAATACCGAATCAAGTAATAATCTAATTGAATATGAAATGGGTTGTTGTAGCACCATCGGATTTTACGGTAGGCATGGCCTCAGCCCATTTGGAGAAATAATCCACGACCACTATGATATGGTGATGCCCCCCAGCCGAGGCTGGTTTGCAATCCATGAAGTCCACCCCCCACTTGGTGAAGGGACTGACAGTGACAACTGGCTGAAGTGGCACTAGATGCGAGTGTACATTCCGAGAAAACACCTGGCAAGGGTGACATCTCTTTATGGCGTTTATACAATCCTTGAAGATCGAAGGCCAAAAGTAACCAGCTCGCATAATGTGTTAGGTTATTGCAAGCCCGGATAAGTGACCACCACACGCCCTAGTGTGGCAATCATTAAGAACACGCTCCGCTTCTTCCTGAGTCAAACAACGACGGAGGATAGAATTGTTTCCTCGATGATACAAAGTGTCACCGACGATAGTATAATCTTTAGCTTGGTGTTTCACATGTTGTCATTCGTCTCGTGAATAGTGCGAAGGAAACTTCAAAGTTTGAAGACATATAATAATATCCCCATACCAAGGGTCCTCAAACAAGATAAGAAATAAGTGCTCATCCACAAAGGAATCTTCATGGACAATATCCTCATCAAGTCGTGGAAGGTACGAGATGAGCTCAGCAAAAACCAAGGATTTCACTGACTTCGCCGGAGAAAAATCAAGATCAAATTTCTGAAGAATGACAATCCATTTATTATACTTCCCCCCTATAAGACGTCGTGATAACACAAACTGAAACAGATTGATATGCGCTATGACTGTGGTTTTCCTAAGCATGATGTACTGTCGTAACCATTGGAATGCATGAACAGTCGCAAGTGCCAACTTTTCCACATGGGTGTATCTCAGTTCAACATCTACTAGATTTCGAATAAGGTAATATATAACGTGCTCCATGAGCACATCATCAACCTGAGCTAAGACCATGCCAATCGTCTCTTGAGGCACGACCACATAAAGTATAAAGTCTCTTGCAAAGTTGGGCAGACTAAGTAGAGGGGCCGATACCAAAGCTTTCCTAAGAGCACTAAAAGACTGTTGGGCTCGCTCATCCCAGATAAACTGTGTGTCTTTCTTCAACAAGCTCATGAAACCTTTAGTAATATTAGCATAATTGACTACAAAGCGACATAGAAAAGTGGCTCTCCCTTGGAGGCTCTGAAGTTGAAACAAGTTGTGCGGAGGAGGAAATCGAAGTATTGCCTCAAATTTAATAGGATCAAATCTGATACCCTCTTTCAAAACTATGAAACCTAGAAGGCGACCCGTTCTCACAACAAAGACGCACTTATTGGGATTTAACTAAATCTTGTAGCATATTCATCTTTTGAGAATTAAGTGGAGGTGCTTTGGGTGGTCCACTCTCTTGCGAGAATGGCAAGCAATATTGTCTAAGTATGCCTCCACTATGCGTTTAAGGTCATGAAAGGTGTAGGTCATAGCAAGCTTAAAAGTGGCTCTAGCGTTTTTAAGGCCGAAAGGAATTTTCTGGTAGGAAAATGTACCCCAAGAACAAATAAAAGCTATCTTATGTTGGTCCTCGCATTTTATCTGGATCTTATTGTATCCCAAAAAGTCATCCATAAACAAAAAAAATTCACTTCCCGCACAAGCATCCAAGATTTGATCTATGAATGTAGTGGGGAAATTGTCTTTTGGACATGCATGGTTGAGATCTCTAAAATCAGTGCATACATGGATAGTTCCATGCTTCTTATCCATAGGAACGGGATTTGACACCCATCTGGTAAGGGGAACTGGGTAGATAAAACCCACCTTAAGCAATTCTCCACCTTTGCCTTGATCGTTGCTACCTTTCTAAGGTACACAGCACGAATACGTTGTCAAACCGGCTTAGCATTTGGATATTTTCTAATCTCGTATTCGACAATGATGGGTTCTATTCCTGGCATCTCCTCATATGACCAGGCAAAATCTTCCCGAAGTTCTTTAAACAGCTTAGTGTAAATGCCAACCTCTTTAGGAGAGAAATCATCACCGATGTAAATGTTCTCTACCTTTCCTGGATTTCGATAAATGTTGATTTGTATAGTAGGGGAAATATTAGCCATGTTTTCCTCCGCGTAATCTCATGTGAACCCAAGGAGCCACAGGGTGACCAACAATTTCGGCAAGAGTCATCCTAAACTCTTCTTGCATGATAAGATTAAGGTTGGAAAGAAAATAAGATCGATGATGCATGCTTTCCCAAGGCCTCTCACTACCACACATGGCCTCAACAATAACTTCATACGAAGGTAAAGTACAATCAAGATAATCATGCGAACAAGATGAGTCGGCTTCCTGATCGAGAAACATAACGGGATCTCCCTCCTCTGTCCATGAAGAGGAAGGATCTGTCTCTGTAGTGGCTTGTTGAAAATATTGATATGCAAGCTCAGTAGCAGACAGTGGCATAGTCATCCCAACATGCACAATGTCTCTAGATGTGGAACTCGTGGATGGTAAGATCCATGGGTCATCAAAATATGAAGCCTCGAATGACACATTATTCAATGGAGGAGGTGCATCGTTGGAAACAGTTCCAATAAAATAAATAGGTGCAAGGAAATCCAAAGATCCCGACAATGAGGCATACAACCCTACACCCATGTTCCCAGTTGTTTGTTGAGAATCTTTAACTTGGGGGACCACATGTCCCATGGATGCTATGGAATAGGGACTAACGAAATCTAGTTGATCAATCGTCACAATATTGCCTTCGTGTGGAAAGCAAATAATTCTAAATACAGAGGACACAACCGCTTTCATATTGTAAATCCAATTCCTACCCAGGAGAAGGTTGTAGTCAATGGGTGCATCAACCAGCTCACCTTCAATAGGCACAGGTTTCCAACCCAAGCGGACAAGAAGGGAAGGGAGAATCCCATGCGGATTAAATGACTGACGGTAAAATGTAGTGAGCATGGTCATAGACTTGGATAACGGAGGAGAGCCAAGAGCTTTCCAACAAGATAGAGACATCACTGATTTGAAAAGACACATGGTAAGGTGAGCGAGGTTGAACATCAATAGTGTCAAACTTGATAATGTTAGGACTTCCCTCATCTGAACCCCTCAAGCATGTAAAGGGGCATTCCTTTGAGAAGGACACGCCTATAAGAGCTAGAGAGCCGACATGGCACATGGAGTCTGACCCAAATTTTCTGCAATAGAGTAGTTTTGTGTAGCTCAAGCATTGGGATTATGCGTAGAGCGCTTGAGAACACCTTTCATTATCCGCGATATAGTAGTGGGATTCTTGATAAGCAAAGAGGTATAAAGAGGAGGAGGAGGCTCATTCGCCATATTCGGTTGTGGTGCATGATAATCATGTTGGCAAGTAGAAACACTAACCTTTGATTTTACCATATTCACGCATCCAAAACCAATGGTATGAGAAGTGGGCGTTGATGTATCAGTAGTCCCATAACCAGTAGTGGGAGCATTCGAAGCCATATTCTGATGATGTGGAAGGGGATCTTTCAAAAGAGCTGGGCTCTATGCAAAATGCTTCGATGCTTCTTCAATCCGAGGACACAAATGAGTAAGGTGATCTTCCCCAGAAAGCTTGCAAGGGAATTTCACTTTATGCCTAGGTTTACAGTCCCCACCAGCATTTCCTCCGTCTCGGGGAGGGTTGGCGTAATTTTTCTGAGGTTTATTACGATTACTACAATTGTTCCCATTATTTCCATCCTTGTGATTATTTATCCCCTTCTTCTTACCACGAAGCTGCTGGTTACCCGATGGGTTTGCTAATTGCATAGCGTGTACATCAGATGATGGGGTGGAATTAAGAACCCATCCAGGAGTAGACTGGTTAAGTGACAAATTTTTCATTTTATTAGCAACCAAATCTATGGGTCGAGTACTTGTGGATCCAACAATGCCATCGGCATGTGGTCCAGGAACTGGCTTGGGCTCATGTCGTGATTGCGATGCGTCAGTAATAATGTCATAAAGAATGCTAAACTGAGCATAGTGTAAATCTGGCTACCGGAATTTGAGTATAACTTGTTCCTGATTCATAATGCCGGACATTGAAACATCCTTAGAAATGTATGGAAGCGAAGAATTGAGAAACCATTCCAACAGAAACTATGGAGGAATGTTGGCTTTCAATAACCTCTTCTGTCGATGCCACTCTTGAACGTGATCGGATATGTTTGTGGCCTTATTCTAGAGGAAGGTAGATAAGAGTTTAGTGCCAGTATTGTAGCGAACAGGGAGTTGGAAATGATCCAGGAAATTGAGTCTATCTCATTGAAACCCCTATACGTGCCCTCGAGCAACTCGACATACCACTTCGCGGTTTCCCCCATGAAGGTGCATTGAAATAGTCTCAAACGAATGGAATCGTGATTTAATGAGTTTGATGAGCACAAAGGTGAAAAGTTGTAACATGATCACCCAGATCCTCACCACCCTTCCCCTCAAACTTGTGAATGTTCGAAGGGAGCTTGGTAGGGACTAGAGGCCAATTAGGGTTGTGACACACCGGATCATTTGTGAGCTTCGAAATATCTGGAAGATTCAATCGAGAAAGGAATGGAAGCTGCAGTTGAAAATATTGATTATAAGATCCCATAAAAGGTTGATTATATGGACCTGAAGGATAGGATTGACCATGACCATACTGTTGATAACCTCCTCCAACCTGACCCATGTGAGAGTAAGCAGGTTGGGTATTATGAGCACCATAATGAGGTGGGTTGTAATGAGGGCCAGCACCGACTATATTATAGTAAGGGTTACCACCATAATTATGGGGCATATAGGTATTACTCAAAATTTCGGGAAACGTGTTGTAATGACCATATTTGTGAGGTATGTTCCCATCCCTCGCATAAGTACTATTGGTAGTAGGAGCAGTTGTATAATTATAAGGTATATTCCCACCCCCTGCATAAGCATTACTAGTAGCAGGAGTAGTCGTGTAGTGACCATAAGTATAAGCTATATTCCCACCTGTTACATGAGTGTGACTAGTAGCAGAAGCGGGCGTAAAAGTATACGGTATGTTTCCACTCCCGGTATTAGGAGGATTGTTAACATTAGAAAAACTCATCTTGGGTTGACGCGTAGAGGCATGTGTATTATACTCTGGAATATGAGCCATATTGTGAACGGTATTCCCACCAGGAGTGGTAGTCCTAGGAGGCAGCCTTCCTCCAATATTTGGAATGTTTGGAAAAATGAAGACCGTCCCATACTGATGTGTGTGAGGGGAAGGTGCAGTGCTCTCAACGAGGGTAGTGCCCCCAATGAGTTCAGTATTTCCAACACCATGACTAGTGCTAGCATGACTGCCAGACATGGTGGAGGTATTAATTCTGTTCAGACTAGGCACACCATGAGAGAACAGGGTAGTGCTGGTTGTAGGACCTTTTTTAACATGTGACTCGGGCATCCCATATAGGAACTTACGTGGATTCGAAGGATCGAATGGGTCGTCCTCGGGTGGATCTGGCCCAAACAAACTAGGTTGGGTCTCGGGTTGTGGATCGCCCCCCATGCCTCTTTAGGAGTTGGAGGAATATAAGTGTCTTCAACTCTACTCAATGGAGTCGTAGGGATTTCTCCCATGCCAGAACCAGTGATAAAGTCATCGTGAAACATGTCAAAAGAATTGGACGAATCAGAGAGGGCCTTCCGGCGTCTCCTCTGAACACGATGTGTAGCTTCGGCGGCTAGTAAACCAGCCAACCAATGAGACCAGTGGAGAGTAGGACCTCGCGCTACTATACTTATGAAAGGTCAATAAATCAAAGCGTTTCCTCATAGCCAAACTAATGATCAAAGAACAAAGAGCAGACACCTAAGAAACTACAGCCAAATGCACACAAACATGACTGGCTCAAGGGCCTTCCGACACTATAGCTGGTATGTCTCTCCTAGGAGAGGCTTGAGACTCCCAAACTATAACCGGAGGTAGAAAAATCAGTTATAAGGGTTCTCAGACTTCACTGCGTGCACAGGGTCAAATCCCTATATAATAGGAAATTGTGTTGTCCAACGCCTATCTGACACAGGACAACCAAATTATAACCACTACGAATGCCCTATGAGATACCTAGGTAAGGAAACTAAGGTCACCACAATATCACTAATGCTCAGGGGGATAGTCGTAGGTGGGATCCGTCGTATGGGAATGGTAGCTAAGCCCAAAACTCAAGAGGGTCAAAGCCCCCAAGAGTCCCCGTACACGAACAAATCCTGGAAATATCTCCCACGTTCAACCTGTATTAGAGGGCTATCTATGTAACCAACCTCCCATGACCTCGTGCTTAACTCTAGTCCGAGTAGAGCTTCTTGAGAACACTGATGTATATTATGGAATTCACCACTCCCTCTTAAGACACATAATTTTTCGTCTAGTAGTCTTGGATTGTTAACTCACAATGATCTATTCCAAGAATCTAAACCTATACTAGTTGGTGCACCCTATAAAAGAAAATTCATTCTAATCAATTTTAAGATTAAGCGTTGATTTTAAATGGTTGTAATTACTCAAAGGATATGGCCGTGAAACTGATGATGTATAGGACTCAATAATATGCACAACCAAAAAACTCTAGACTCATCTATCCAATAAAAACAATGCCACTAAAATGATAAGCAATACAACGGTTCAAAATAAAATGCAATTCTTTTAAATTTCCAATGCACAAGCAGATCCTAGATGAAATCACAAGCACTTAGATGCAAAATGCAGTATGGAAAGAAAATATTTTTGTATTTTCTCTTATAATGGAAAGGAAAATGAAAAACTATGTTTTTGTATTTTTCAATATAATGGAATGAAAAATGCAAGTCAAATCTACCTATTTGGTTAAAGAAATGTAGAGCTGTTCAGGTACACAGGGTACTACCAAAGGATCTAGCACCAAGAGAAACCACTTCACACAAACAGATCACAGATCAACACACCGATATTTTGACTTGGTTTAAACCCTCTTGAGGGAAACACTCCACGGCCCTGGCCAAATAGCTTCTACGGTACAATTTATTATGCAAAGAAAGAAAGTTACAAATGAGCTTCTCATAATCGATCAACGAAACAATGACCCTCCATGCTCTTTAAATAGAGATCATGGACCAATCGGGTGTTAAGCCACAGATCAAGGTTAGGTTTGATCTTAAGAGAAGTTGAGCCGTTGGATCACTCTATGTCGGGAACATATCGTGACCGTCGGATTAAGTATTTACAAATGCATACTAATGCATACTAAAGAAACACACTATCCCTAACGGATATATTACACAAGTTGATCTTAACTAACTCCTGAGTGTCTAAATATCCTAACAAGAGCAGCTCACTAAGACAACCCAACAAAACCCAAACAGTGAGACTTAGCCAATGTAATGAGCTAAAAAATAAAAAAAGGTGCGAAACCAACAAGGCTCAAAACAAGGAGAAAAAGGAACTTCTGGTAACAAACAGAGCCTGGAACTATCAGGAATCAAGCTAATTAAGACTCAGAAACACTCAGAACTAGCCCAACCACAATCCAAGGCCATAAATAACCAAACCCGGAGTTGTATGCTACTGTCAAAAGCAAAAACGTGGGTAGACGCGAGATATAGTGTAGACAAAGGTGGGTAGATGCGCGCAAAGCTAAGCTGAACTGCATATAGGGAAAAGAAAATGAGCAAATAAAGAGTCTAATCATCCAGAAAAAGCTTGTTTTCAATAGTGTATCCCAACAACCAAGAAATGAAATAGATATTCGACAAACAACAACTCTAAATAAGGACAAATGCCTAGAAATCCCCAAAAATTGGATGTTCTCCTCAGTGGAGTCGCCCTGTCTGTTGTAGAGAAAACTTCCTATCGCTTGGGGAAGACCACAACAGACAGCTGGCTACCAGAAAATGACTCAATTTTTAATGCAAAGCTATATAAATGAAAATTCTAAGCTAATGGAGAAAAGACCAACCTTCAACCGGATGTTCGATGTAGATCCTCGTTGAGCTTTCAACTTGGGCACTTGAATCCGCAAATTAGTCTCAACAACCAATACAATACAAGTGAATATAATATGTGAAAGACATTAGCATAATTAATAGCAATGGTCCATGATATCATAAGAAAATATAACCCAATGTAATTTAACAATATTCACAACATAAATTGGATGAGAAAATGAGTGTTTCCATTAATGAATAACAAGAAGTACAATATACAACCTCTTGCCGGTAACCAATCTGAACCAAAAATGGGGTCTCTCCACTTGTGCCTCCACCACTTCAATCCTCCATACTATGGCAAACTAAAACTATGAAAAGGAGTTTGGGAGGTGAACATAAGAAGTTCACAACAAGGATCAATGAGTGTAGACTCAAGTCAAGGAAAAAATTAACTAGAGTTATCTTGTTCTCTCGTTATCCTCCCTTCGATATGCCATAAGAGCTCAATATATAGCCTTCCAAAGGTAAGTGAAATGACAAATCGAGGCATCTCGGGGAAAATGGAGGGCCAAAGGTCACCCTAAGACCGCTTTTTGGGATTAAAAAGTAATTTTCTAATGACTTTTATCATTTTACTTGGTACCTACGCGCTATAGTGGATCAGCTCGCGTGTACACTGGCTATAATGGTACAACAAGCATACAGGAAGAAAAATAGGGAAAAAAATGTTTCTAAAGGACATAAGGTGAATCTGAGTCAGTAAAATGGATCCTAATGGAAAAAGAATGTTGATACTCACAAGGTGGAAAATTACGTTGTAACAAAAATTATGCATGTAGCAAATTTGATATGACTCCTATGGATGTGGAATTTTATAGAAGAAAGAGAAAAGTTAAATTAGACTGGCCTTCATTATTAATTTAAATGATTAAGGAAGAAATTTAGATACATTTTCAATTGAAAAACATGTGAAATTGAATATTTACATCAATCTTATCATCTCCATTACTATCATAATGGTATAACCACAGTGATATCTATTTGAGCATGTAATGAATCAAATATGGCGTATGGTAACAATAAAAGCCTATACTTAAAGGTAAGAACCGACATGTAAAATCCTAATAGGTAAAGAACTTACAAGTAAATGTAATACCATAGATAACTACTAAATAGTAACGGGTAAAGGTAACATGGTAACAATCAATAGTAACAGGTCAACAATCCATCAATTATAGCCTATGAGAATATTAATCGTGAAAACATGTTTACAACAAAACCCTCGGTGACAAGATATTTCAAGCATATCAAAGATGTGTTTTGGAAAGATGAGTATTCTTATAGATATCATTTCCCTTGAGGTTCCGACAACTAAAATTAACTCGACCATGTCTATGTATTCGAGTCCCATCCACTAAGCTGAAAACCTACTAATGGTGTCCACATTTCCACTGGATTACTTAAGATGCCCCAGATCAATGTTATGTGATCGATTGAGGCGTTGTTCATTGCCTTAATCCATGAATGCTTACTTTAGAGACTAAGGCTTGGGTTTCCTCTATCAACATGTGTAGTGCCCTAAACCCCATAAATAGTGCTCAAATCCTCACAATGGTACCCATATCACTTATTAGATGCTAAAGATAACCTAGAGAGATTCAATATTGTTATTAGAGATATATTCCATGCCTCTAGAGCCATCAAATACATCTTTAAAGACTAAGGCATGAGTTTCCTTTTCCAACCATGTCCAAGAACTTCTGACCCATACTTAGTTCTAAAAACCTCATAACGGTGTCCATATTCCAATCAAAATCCTAATATGCTTCCGTCCAATGTTATGTGGT
This sequence comes from Larix kaempferi, assembly GCA_027924585.1. Classification (NCBI taxonomy): domain Eukaryota; kingdom Viridiplantae; phylum Streptophyta; class Pinopsida; order Pinales; family Pinaceae; genus Larix; species Larix kaempferi. The sequence goes on along the minus strand of BSBM01001112.1, from coordinate 1,300,095 downwards.
AGTGAACAACTTAATTCATTTCCATCGAGAAATCAAAGATTCCATTATTGTCAAAGGCTAATGTTTCCTCCTCAAAAATTATCAGGGACTCACGACACATTTAAACTAGTACCAAAAGCCTCCTAATAAACCCCATAACCTAACTAGAAGACCAAATATCCCCTAAAAAATTATTCTATGGTGATTGAGGCCTTCTTTATGGCCCTGAAGCCCTAGAAAATTCCCTTAGTGCTAAGCCATATAGGCCCAAAGACCCATACACGATGTCAAATACCTCATAACGGAACCCATATACCTAGTAAGCAAGAAAATAATTTTTGTGATGTTTCGAGGCCTCCTTCCCGACCTCTTAATTCCACCCATACCCACACTTAGATGATAAATATCTCCTATAGGATTATTTTGTGGAGGTATGAGATGTCATCCAAGGAATTTGAGCCCTATGATTTTTTGTCTCGTATCTATTTCTAGGATTGATAGTTATACTTAGTTCTCAAAACATATTATTGGCTCTCATATTTTCGCTAAGAGGCATACTTAGTTCTCAAAACCTCTTAATGTATCTCATATTTCCACTTAAAATCTTTAGATCCCTTAGAGAGGTTACGTGTGATAATTTGAAGCAATGTTAATGGTACTTGATCCCTATAAGCTTTCTTTATAAATTAAGGCATTGGATCATTACCCAACCATGTATATGGAATTTAAATAAATACATGGATATCAAACCTCCCATTGTATTTAATACACACTTCGAATCCAAACACCCCTTAGATAGGTTTTATGTGGTGGTTTGCAACCTCCTTGCTATCCCTTTATCCCTAGTTGTGTATGTTTAGGGCCTATGTTATAGGATTCCTACATTTACCCTATCTAGATCAAAGACCTATATATGGGGAGTAAAACCTCCTAATTCTTATCATATCCCCATTTAGAGGACATGCATCCATAGTATAGGTGAATTATTGTGGTTTGAGACCTTGATCAATGCCCTCAATCCCTATAAGTTTCCCTTAGGACCTAAGGCCCAAGTATCATTATAAATCCATAAATATACCACATAGAGGCCATGTCTGCTAGTTTGAAGTGCCATTCTTTAGATTAGATGCCTAGGATATTCATTTAGGGACCAAGGCCAAAGTTTCCTACCCCAACCATGTCAAGGTTCTTGAGATCAATATCTACAACTCAAAAAGTGATAATGGAATCCATATCACCACTCAAATGCAAATGAATCCATCAAGAGGTCTTATGTGGTATTTAAATTCATTGTTCTTGGATGGAGATGACTATACCTTTCCTTTAGGGAATGAAGCTTTGGTTTCTTACACATGCCATGGGCCTTGAGTCCCATTATTAGTGTTTAAAATCCCCTAATCGCATGAATATCCCTTGATGCAACAATGCTTTATTTAGGGATAAAGGAATGGTTTTCTTCCTTGCAAATCCATTCTCAATGCCCCAGTACATGTACATATTTTTCAAAATCACCTAATGCCACAAACATCATCAATCAAAGGAAAGTGATACCTTCAGGAGGCCACCTGTTTTTGTTGGAGGAAACCTTATTATATCTAAATGGTTAGAAGATTCCTTTTGGGATTGAGTTGCAGGTCTCTTCCATTATCGTGTTTAGGGCCGTAAGACCACAAGGCTTAGATACATAGCACCATGGATACACATGCAAAGTCATGTGTGGTTATTTAATGAATTGTGCATGGATCTAGATGCCTCAATGGTTTCTTTAGAACTAAAGTTATGCTCTTCATCTCTAGAGTTTCATTATGAAGGATCGAGGACACCTTCATATTTCTCAAACCACCTAAGGGATGCAACATCCTAAATCATAGGCCAATGATACCCTTAATAAGCCATCTGGGATCAGTGGACAAAACCTACTTAGTTCTAGATGCCTAGAAGATTCCTTTAGATCCTAAGGTTTAGGTCTCCTCCACTAACCATGTCCAAGGCCCTAAGGCCACAAGATCCAAAAAAATAGCACTATAGATACTAATCCAAAGTCATGCATGGTGCTTTGAGGCAATGTTCATGGTTTTGGATGCATCAACAATTTCTTTAGCGTTAAAGACATAGTCTTCTTCCCTGGAACATACTACTCAGAACAACTTGTTTTCATCGAAATTCTAAATCATAGGCTAATAGTAAACTCAAGCGGCCATGTGTGGCTGGTGGATACCACCTCCTTAGCCTTAGATGGATAGAAGATTCCTTTAGGGATTGAGGATCAAGTGTCATTTGGTGATCATGTCTAAGAACCCAAGGAAAACTGCTTAGATGCATAGTGCCATGGATACCCCTATGAAGTTATGCTTGATGTCTTGACACATTTTTCATGGCTCTAAATGCCCCGAGAGTTAATTTAGAGACAACCACTTAGTCCTATTCCCTAGAATATTATTCCCAGGGTTCAGTTTTCTTCCACTGACCATGTCTAAGACCTCAAGGCCCCAAGGCCTAGATACAAAGCTCAATGGATACCCTTGCAAAGTCATGCATGGTGATTTGAGGCATTGTTCATGTCTCTAGACTCCTCAATGGTTTATTTAGGGCCAAAGGCATGGTATTCATCTCTAGAGCATCATTCATGAGGTCCTAAGAAACCTACATACTTATCCAAACCAAATAATGGCGTTAATATCTTCAATCATATGATAATGATACCCTTAAGAGGCCATGTGTGGTTGGTTGAGGAAATCTTCTTATCCTTTGATGGCTATAAGATTCCTTTAGGGCAAGAGGTTCAAGTCTCATTCCTTGACCATGTCCAAGGCCCCAACGCCCCAAGTCATGGATACACAGTGGCATGGATATCCATGCAAGGTGAGGCATGGTTCTCTAGGAATTGTTCATCACTCTATATTCCCTAATCATTTATTTAGGGCCAAGGGCATGATTTTTTTCCCTAAAACAACATTCGTAAGGCCTTCGAACATGTAGATACTACTCAAAACCACATAATGGAAATGACATAATCATCAAGGATAATTTTAGGGGCGAAATTTAGCCCATGGGCTATTTTTCCATGATTTTTTCCAAAAAAACGATTTGCCAATTTGCATTTTTTGAAGCCCCATATTGCCCAATTTTGATGGGGTAAATTTTTTTGACACTTAAAATTGTCAAATTATTATATAAAGTATATATAATCCTTAGAAATTGAAACAATTTTAGAAAAATATCGCGAAATATTTTATATTTGACATTTTAAGAATTGGTAATATTCGCTAAGGTTGATACACTTTTAAATAAGTATGGATCCTTAAAATTATCACTGATAATCATAGGCCAATGATACCCTCAAGAGGCCATGTGTTTTTAGTGGAGGAAATATTCTTAACCTTAAATGGATAGAAGAATAATTTAGAGCTTGAGATTTATGTCTCCTCCACTAACCATGTGTAAGGATCCAAGGCCATAAGACCTAGATACATAGTGCCATAGATACCCCTCTGAAGTAATAAATGGTGCTTTTAGGTAGTGTTCTTGGATCTACATGCCTCGATGATTTATTAAGGGACAAAAAAATGGTCTTCTTCCATGGAACATAATTCCTAAGGGCTCAAGACAAGTACATACTACTTAACACCACATAATTGTAACAACATCCTCAATCATAGGCCAATTATACAATTAGGAGGTTGTGTATGGTTGGTGGAGGAAAACTGCTTACCCCTAGATGGTTACAAGCTTACTTTAGGGGCGAAGGTTCAGGTATTCTCCACTAACCATGTCAAAGGCCCCAAGGCCATAAGACTTAGATACATAGTACAATCGATACCCCTATAAGGTCATGCATGGTGCTTTGAAGCATTATAATTCATGGATTTGGATTCCTCAATGATTGATTTAGGGCTAAAAGCATGGTCTTCTTCCCTAGAGAACCACTCTCAAGGCCGTGAGACATGTACATACTTCTCAAAACCACCTAATGACATCAACATCCTCAATCATATGCTAATGAAACTCTGAAGAGGCCATGTGTTGTTGGTGGAGGAAACCTTCTTAGCCCTGGATGGCTAGAAGATTCCTTTAGTGTTTTATATTTAGGTCTCCTCCATTGATCTTGTCTAAGGATAAAAGGCCATAAGACCTAGACATTGTTTAAATGGATTTGGATACCTTAATGGTTTCTTTAGGGATAAATTCATGGTTGTATTCCATGTAATATCATTGAGAAGGCCTTGGGACACCTAGATAAGGATCTTTCTTTCCTCCTATGACTCTAGTCATAGAATTGAGATCCATCCCTCTATGCAAAAACTCTTGATTATGCTCATATCTAAGTATTATTCCAAATATAAACTTTAAAGGGTGCATGTTATGGTTCATGGTCTTGATCATTTCCCATTACCTTAATAATATTTTGTTAGTGTATACTTTTTTCAATTTCATCCCGAACCATTTACTAGAACGCATCACTAGTACAAATTTCCACCCATATCCCACTTTGAGAATAATGATATCCTATTCATTGCATGATCTCCTAGGTGATAGTTTGAGTTGTTTTTATTAGCCCGATATGCCTAAAACTGTCCTTTAGGGACTAGTTCCTATAATTCCTCCCATGACTATGTCTAAGGTTCACATACCTAGTGTCACTTATATGAATGCTTAGATGCCAAGGATAGTATTTGTACATCATGGGTGCATTTTAAATCTTCCCTTAGGATTAAAGGCCCAAGCTTCCTCCCATGACATTATACAAAAACATAAGACCCATGTATACTAGAAAACAACTCAGAATGGTGTTGATTTCCTCACTCATAGGTAAATAGTAACCCCAATATGTCATGTGTAGTGGTTCGAGCTGTTGTATTTTTCCTTGGATGCACAAAATATTTCATTAGGGACTAAAGCGTAGGTTTCCTCCCTCAAACATGTTAAGGGCCTAAACACCCATATATAGTGCTTAAAAACATCCTCTTACTTACATTAATTCCCCCTATATTAGGCCAAGAACACCCTTAGGAAGTCTTATGTGGTGCTTCAAGGTATACTTGTTCATATTATATGCCTAGAGGCCCGGGTTTCCTTCCTTAATCATGTTTATTCCCTAAAGACTTATATACCTAGTTTTATTTCCTCCAATTCCCCCAATTATCCCTATTATATGGCCATATATCTTATCAAAAAGTCATTTTTGTTGGCTTGACAAATCATTAATATCCCTACATGCCTAGAAGCTTCATTTAGGCTAAGGAATACGTTTCTTATCTTAACTAGGTCGAGGGCCAATTGACCTATCACTAGTGATTAAAACCTTTTAATACAATCAATAACCACACATAGATGTTAAGAATACTCTTAGGAATATATGTGTGTTGACCATATTTCTTGGAGTGACGTAGATTCCTAAAAGCTTCATTTAAGGCCCAAGGAAGAGGTTTCCTCCCTCGAACATGCCTAAGGATTTGAGACCCATGCATTGTGCACAAAGCCTAGTGATACTAATATACATCAAGAAATTTAATAATATCAATAAAATTATACCCTATCAACTAATGAAATCTCAATTCAAATCACTTTATTAATATTTTTGAATATTAAGAAATTAAAAATGGTTTCCTTTAATTATTTGTCAATATTAAAAATCATAGGTATTTATTTGCTTGAATAATTCTAAAAATGAATAATCAAATTGATTTATTTACAAAATAATTATTTTTGAACTTGCTGTGTTTGTGGTGCAAAACCTCATAAATTAATCATGTGAGCATATTTGTTTAAATAGTATAAAAACAAATAATTGAATTTGTTGTGATTTGGTTTAAATCCTCATAAATTAATCATGAGCATTTATTTGAATGAAACAAATTTGACTTAAGTTATAACAAAATAATTATATCATGTTATTGTGTTTATGGTGCAAATCATCATAATTAAATCCTTTTTGTACATGTCTATGTGACAAATATGAGCTTAGCACCACTATATTGTACTTGGCAACATAACATTTCTCTATGTTAGGATTCCTTTAGGCTAAGGCCTATGATTGGTCTGTCAATCATGTTGAGGGCGTCTCCACCTATCCCTAGTGATTAAAAACTTATAATAATGTGAAATCCCATACTTAGAGGCCAAAAATACTCTTAGGAACATGTGTGGTGACCTATATTGCGGTGTCTTTCTTGGCCCTATATTCCTAAAAGATTCTTTTAGGTCCCTAGGTAGAGGTTTTCTTTCTCCATTGACCATATACATGGATCCAAGATCCATGTCTTATGCTAGAACCCTAATAATAATATTAATTTCCATCAAGGAATTTAAGAAGATAAAAATATTCTCAAATGAATAATCAAATTTAAATTCAAATAATTTTTATTACTACTTTATAATAGTAATAAGTTAAAAACGGTTGTTTCTATTTAGTTGTAAATTGTATTTATTTGTTTAAATGATATAAAATATGAATAATTGGATTGAGCTATTTTCCCCGAAAAAATTGTGAACTTGTTGAGCTTGTGGTGTAAACCCTCATAAATGAATCATATGAATTTATTTGCTTAAATATTATAAATCTAAATATTTGATCTTCATGTAATTGTATGTAATTGTGGTCCAAAAACTCATAAATTAATCTTTGAGCATTTATTTTAATTGATAAAACAAAAAATAAATATTGAATTGAGTTATTTTCAAAATAATTATTTGTGAATTTGTTATGTTTGTGGTGCAATCCACTTAATTAAATCCTACTTGTATATGTCCATGTGGAAAATATTAGTTTAGCACTTGCCAACATGGCATTTCTCTTAACATATATGAGAGGAAAAAGTCATTTTCCAATAATATTAACAAATATAACACCAAATTAACACCACTCAATATAAGTGGTGCTAATACTACCACCTTAACACCACACAATGTAAATGGTGTTAATAACACCACCTTAACACCATAAATATGTAAATGCTCACAATACCACCACATTTACACCACAAAATATAAATGGTGCTAACTTGTGATGCTAAAAGATGGTTTTTCTTATTGTGTAAAGAACCAAACTATAGGTCTAAAGAAATAAAGAACCAAACTAATACTTGCCCAATAGGAGTTAAAAAAAGTCACTCCTAGTTCTACGCGTAGTGAAAACCAGAACAATAGTAAAACTCAAGAAATTAATAGTGACCATGAAAAATGTCTTCATTCATCTATTGAAAAGATTTTAGAGTTTAACCAACGGTGCAGCAAATGTGGAGAAATATAGAACCAAATTGAATATCTAAAGAACCAAACTGCAGATCTAAGAGAAAAAGAACCAAACTAATACTTAGGGGACGAGGGTTAAAAAAGCTTACTTCCAGATCTACGAGTAGTGAAAACCCAGAACAGGAGTGAAAAAACAACAAATTAGTAGTGACCAAAACCAGCATAAAATAATGAATCAAACTGCAAATCAAAACAAGAGTAAAATAAACTCACTCACAGATGTAGACAAATAAAGAACCAAACTGCAGATCGAAAGAGATAAATCGAAAGAGATAAAGAAGCAAAATAATATTTACAGGACAAGAGTAGAAAAAAGCCCACTCTTATATCTTGAAAAATAAAAAAACTAGTGAAAACCCAGTACAGTAGTAAAACCCAACAAATTAATAGTGATCATAAAAAATGTCGAACTTGTCCATCTATTCAAAAGATTTTAGAGTTTGACAAAGGGTCGAGCATATGTAGAGAAATATAGAACCAAACTACATATCTAAAGAACCAAACTAATACTTACCAGACAAGTGTAAAAAAGCCTTGCTCCAGATCTAGAGAAATAAAAAAACGAGTATTGAACACTCAGAACTAAAAAACAACAAATGGATACGGATAGTGACAATCAAAGCTATCGAGCTTCATTAATCTATTCAAGAGATTTTCTAGTTTGACAAAGGGTTCACAAATTAAATGTTTAACCATTCTACAAATTAAGTGTTTAATTATTTATTATTTTTTAAATGGATTGAGGGTTGAAAAAATTATTGGTCTTAGATTATGACCTAAACATAATTTATTGCTTCAAGAAGATTTATCTTTAAAGTGGATGAGAAAGTGTCTCCTTATTTCATAAAATAATAATAATAATAATAAATAAGAATGTATGAATTGTAGTATGTTGTAGCATAGCGAGAAATTAAAAAATAAAAAATAAAAAATGTATGATTAAAAGTATTTGGCTATTTTAAGTAGTCAACATGTAATTAAAAGTATTTTTTTTCACAAGTTCGGTGTAAATATGTTGAAGTTCATAATGTTTTTTTCAAATCATGAAATAAAAAAACACCTACTAATTTACAAAACCATGTGGTAGAAGAAAAACCACCATTTAGGTAGGCGTAATAAAATGTGCAAAAAATATCACACATGGGGTTGATTAAGAACATGAGTAAATAATAAATTCCCTCAATTAATAAAATATCATGAGTTTGATTAAACTACCATAGACCAATACCATTACAACTCCAAACTATCAACCAAGCAACCACATATTATCCCAAACCATTGGCTAGAGGGTTTCCTTAACTCCACATTAAGTTATTCAAAACATTTAGGGTTCTAAATCTAAAGAAACTCCCTCATATGTTATGTTGGGGTTTCCAACAAGTTGTATGGGAATTCATACTTTGAAGAGCGATGGTGGGTATAGCCTACCCATCCTCTAGGGTCTCCCATGGTCTCTCAAGGAGACCTTGGAGGTATGGGGACCTGACATTTATCTTTTATCTAGACCATCCTATAGAATTATTTAGTTATTTTTATTCTGTGACTACATCCTTGTATGAAACAATCACTCTTTAATGCATATTGTGCTTCTCGAGACATTCTCTTATCTAAATATGGATGATTTTCATAAATTTTAGAGTATGAATATCATGAACAATTTCTTTGAATGGTTTTGAAAATTTATGGATGTATATAATTTGAGGAATAATGTGATCTAAAGGCTATGGAGTGAGAGAAATTGAATCACTTATATAGCATTAGTCTTCTTCATTCATGACTGAAGAGCAACCTCGAACTTTCTAAGAAATTCAATAGACAATATCCCTTCCTTTACTTCAAGAGTTTTTGTCACTTAAGATTAACATTGATGACCTCTATCAAATCAATCTAGTTGATGCCATGAATTTGTAAATAAAGGGAGGCTTAGGTCCACATAAAATATAGAGAATATTTTTAGGGACAACTTCTCCCAATAAAGGGAGTGATGGGTAGAGTAGTTAAATATCTTATTCAAGTACAAATAGTATCATATGAAGCTATGTTAATTAGACTTATCTCCATGTTTTCATTATTTTAGTATTGCCGACAATTTAAATTAAATAAAAGGTAGTTTTCTTCCATAATGTTCATGACATATTTCAGAACAAATAAAATATTTCTCAATAACATGTTTTAATGTTGTTTGTTTTAATGATTGTTCTATAAGCATACTTTAATAGGCACAACTCAATGAGGGGACCAAGAACCCTTATATTCATTCCTATAGTGTTTTCAAAACTTTTTTGTGTTTCTAGAAACATAAGTAGTGAGACCAATTACTAATTGATGTATGTAATGTCCCTCATTTCATTCAAATTGTTTCATATATCTCAGAAAAAATTAGATTATGTTATTGTACACCTTAATGCAATGATTTATTTTATAATATTTATTAATTGAATCATGTTTGAAGGGAAATCCATGATTATTAAATGTTGTAAAATATTGATTGCGCCGTGAGGTGCTCTACAGCCCAGTATGAGGGAGATCTTGTTAGTCGAGTGTTTGTAGATATTGTCGGCCATAAATAACATTTGTATGAGGGAGATCTTGTAAGTCCAGTGTTTGTCCATATTGTCAGACATAAACAAAATAATACAAAGTAAACAAAAAAGAATAATACAAAGTAAAAACTAAATATGAGACTTAAACTAAAGAAATTAGAGCTTAGGATTAGGTGGCTTAGGTGTTGCACTCAAGGATCTATTCAAGGAGAGGTTTGCACCTCCGCCGATTTGATCTCTCTCGGTGCTTGATAGAGCCTAGGATTTGGTTCTATGCTCGTTGTTGGTCAACCCATGATGTCCTAGTTTCATCAATCCATTAAGCTAGGTCCTTATCCCATAACAAATAAGGTTCTTATCCCCTAACAAATCAAAATAGATAGAGTGCAAAATCTGAAGCAATACAATTTTTTTTTAAAAAGAAAGAAATTTACCACCTCGGAAACCAAATTAGCCAAATTGTGAACTTTAACCCCTAATTTTTTTGTGAGCCACATATCTACTCACCAAGAAAGTGAAGTGGTGGGAGAATCATTTATGAATTGCTAGGCCATAAGTCATAGAGATCAAGAATCTTGGTTGTTCACCATTATTTTGTTTACCGATATAAACAAAAATAGATTAAAGGTGGTACCTTCTGTTGAGTTTGATTTTTAATATGCTACTTAATGAGATTCTTAAATCTATGCAAACTTATCCCTTGGACCTCTTGATATCAATTGTTTGGGTTTATAAAGAAGAAACATAGTTTTATTATAATGTCTAATTGCATGAATTTGTTATTTTATAGTTGCTTCTTAAATAGAATGTAAATTTTAAAAAATTTAGTAATACAATACAAGACACTTCCATAATATTTGTTGATATTACATAATAATGTTTGAATAATATTTGAATAATAGAATGTAAATTTTAAAGATTTCCGTAATACAATATAAGACACTTATATAATATTGGTTAATATCATATAACCATATTTGAATAAAAAAATAGGCTAGGTAGAAAAGCAACAAAATAAATAACATTTAATTTTCAAACTTGAAAAAATAGTTTCATTTTTATTGATGAATTGCATAGCCATAATACTTTTAAAAAAAAACATGGTAAGGCTTTATAAATAAGTTGACAGAGAACAAACCAGCATTGAGCTTTTTATCAAAACAATTAACCAATCGAGATACGAGTTTAAATCAAAGATGAAGAACAACCAATCCCCATACGAGTAAAGATGAAGAACGATATAACCTAGGTGAGAAATTTCCTCCAAGACATAAGAATCCAGCCATAAATATCTGAATCCATCCATAAATAATTGAATGTGCATTGTGATCTTTGAAATGCCCAAATTCATACTTTATCCATTCGAATTCAAAACAATATTATCCAATATCATGTAAACAGTATCAAGTTTCCAGCCTCATCAAAACCACATCTTAATAACAGGCCAGAGCTTAATAAACTACTTATCAAATTGCTAAGCATATACTATCCGTTAAAACATGAATTAAACTAACGGCCCCATCCCCGGATGCTCTCTACAGAGTATCCTATCCAAAATGAAATGTGTAAACTCTAGGCAGTTTGTCTCGACAGATTGGACAGGTATATCCAATCTTCAGCCATTGCGATATACAAATCTGGTGATAGATGTGCTTACATGGCATTACCAGTGCCTCCTGGCCCACTTGGAAATGGTCCAGGCAAATTGTGCATGGTGAATTATCATGGTCCTGTATATGTTTCTCTGAAATTATTATTCGTGGCAATCTCTCTGCGGCTTCAGGTGCTCCTCCTCTTTCTATTACTAATGTTCTCATTGGTCCTCGTTCTGCTTCCATCTGCGGCAGCTGCTGGACGGCGGCTCTATCTGCTGTTCCTAGATGGTTACCATTTGCCTCAGCCAAACCACCATTTACAGGAATTCCTCTTGCTCTTGGGTTAAGTAACGAGTGAATATAGTCTGGAGTAAGACTTTCTAGAATTGCTGACATACCACTGCCAAACATGCGATCAAAATTATTGCTGCCGACTGACATTCTGGCTGTACGTCGACGCACACCATTATTGGAGGAAGGGTTTGACCTTCTGAGCCTCCCATCCACACCCCTAATCCAACTCCTGCCGGCCCCCATGCTACTCCCTGCTCCACGTGCTATTCTGAGTCCTGGTCGCCTTTCTCCTTCCATTTCCACTGTTCAAAAATGAATAGCTATCTCAAATCCTGTAGTATCACTTATCACCCACTATATTTGACTTAGTTATTCTGGTCATGATACACAAATGTGCGTAGATACGAAAACTGCAGACTTAAGGAACTTGTAGATCTAGATATATGAAAAGCTGCAAACGAATAGCGAAAACCCAAAACAAGAGTAAACTAAAATCACGAGCAAATTCACTGTAAACCCAAAACAAGAGTACAAGAATAAAGGACCAAAGTGCAAACCCAAAGCAAGAATAAAATAAAGGACCAAACTGCAAACCCAAAACAAGAGTAAACTAAACTCTCTCGCTGACGTAGAGAAATAAAGAACCAAACTAATACTTGCCGGACAGGAGTAAAAAAAGTCACTCCCAGTTCTACGAGTAGTTTAAACCAGAACAATAGTAAAACTCAACAAATTAATAGTGACCATGAAAAATGTCGAATTCCATTCATCTATTGAAAAGACGTTATAGTTTGACCAATGGTCCAGCAGATGTAGAGAAATATAAAACCAAACTGAATATTTAAAGAACCAAACTGCAGATCTAAGAGAAAAAGATCCAAACTAATACTTACGGGAAGAGAGTTAAAAAAGCTAACTGCCAGATCTACCAGTAGTGAAAACCCAGAACCGGAGTTAAAAAAACAACAAATTAGTAGTAATCAAAACCAGAATAAAATAAAGAATCAAACTGCAAACCAGAATAAAATAAAGAATCAAACTACAAACCAAAACAAGAGTAAAATAAATTCAGTGCCAGATGTAGACAAAGAAAGAACAAAACTGTATCGGTCAGAACAGTAGTGGTTGGTGATGGTTAAGACATTCCTAGTCGCGGATTCGAAACCCAAATCCAACTCTTAAACAGTCCTATACAGAAAGGTCTCGGGTTCAAACCTAGTTGAAACTAAAAATCCAACCATACTAAGAGTTGATACTGTTTAAGCCAGGTGAGATCCCCAAATAATTTTGAATGCAGATCTAAAAAAATAAAAAAGCAAAATAATACTTACCGGACAAGTGTAAAAAAAAACTCACTCCCGGATCTTGAAAAATAAAAAACTAATGAAGACCCAGTACACAGGTAAAACCCAACAAATTAATAGTGACCATAAAAAATGCGAACCTGTTCATCTTTTCAAAAGATTTTAGAGTTTGACAAAGGGTCCAGCATAACCAAACTGCATATCTAAATAACCAAACGAATACTTACCGGACAAGTGTAAAAAAGCCTCGCTCCCAGTTCCACAGAAATAAAACACTAGTGCAAACCCAGAACTAAAAAACAACAAATCAATAGTGATAGTGACAATCAAAGCTATCGAACTTCATTCATCTATTCAAGAGCTTTTATAGTTTGACAAAGGGTTCACAAATTACATGTTTAACCATTCTACAAATTAAGTGTTTAATTATTTATTATTTTTTAAATGGATTGAGGGTCCTAGATTATGACCTAAACATAAGTTATTAGTTATTGTTTCAGGAAGGCAAATTTTTAAAGCTCGATGGGAAAGTGTCCCCTTATCCCATTAAATAATAATAATAAAATAATAAATCAGAAAGTATGAGTTGCAGTGTGTTGTAGCATAGCCGAGCATGGCCGTGTAGCATAGCAAGTATAGAATTGTCCATCTTCTCACAAAAAATAAAAATAAAAAGAACCGTTTTGAATAGTATTAAAAGTTTTTTTTTCACAAGTTCTGTGTAAATATGGTGAAGTTCATAATTTTTTTTCAAATCATGAGGTAACAAACACCTACTAATTTACAAAACCATGTGCTAAATGAAAAACCACCATTTAGGTAGGCCTAATAAAATGTGCAAGAAATCTCACACGTGTAGTTAATCAAGACATATGTAGTTAATCAAAACACATGTAGTTAATCAAGAAAATGAGTAAATAATAAATTCCCTCGATTAATAAAATATCATGAGTTTGAACAAACTACCATAGCCCAATACCATTACAACTCAAACTATGAACCAAACAACCACATATTATCCCAAACCATTTTCCTCACAAAATAATAAACTATTTATGAATTTATTCATAAACATGTTTTATAAACATATGCATTTATAAAACTATTTTATAAATATTTTTTGGACTCCATAGTTGATCTAGTTAAAATATCACCGCAAACCTATCTTGATAGAAGGTTTCCTTAACCCCACATTAAATTATTCAAAAATTTTAGGGTTCTAAATCTAATGAAACTCTCTCATATGTTATGTTGGGGTTTCCATCAAGTGGTATGAGAATTGATACATTGAAGAGAGATGGTGAGTATAGCCTACCCATCCTTTAGGTTTCCTCTCATCCTACGGCTACATTGGTTGTCCCTTTCCCATGGTGTATAGGTGCCTAATCAATGCATTGGCCCATCAGAGAAGGATGAAAAGGTGGTTTGGTTTGAATACTTTAAAGATTGATACTTAAATGGGCACAAATAGATTAATATTGATATAAATGGGGTTACATTGGAAGAGGCTAAATCAACTAGAGAGGGGTTAATCTTCATATATTTTGTTTTCTAAAATTATATATCCAATATTTTATGTTTGTTGGTGGTATCGTTTCTTTAAATTTGTTGTAAATTTATAAGAAAAACCACTTAATTAAATTTAAAATTTCTAATGAAATGTCCCTACTAATTTTTGAAAACATACTATTAGAAAGATAACAAGTTCCATACAATTTTATTTTTTTAAGCTTTTTTCATTTGGGGGGTTAATATAAAAGCTACGTAAAAGACCAAATTTTCATCACAACATTTCACTGATGTATATGATCTAGGCTTTCATGATGTCTCTTATCAAACACTAAATCATCTATCCTAAATCATCTAATTGTTAGTTCCTATCACCAGCACACCTTTTCATGCAAGATTAATACATCTAGTTTGAGGGCAAGTTCATCATGAAGTTAGAAGTTAAAAAAATAGAGAAGAATGTATTAATATGTTATATGGTATTGATGAATCGAGTGTGAAGTGAATTCTCTTGTCCATTGAAGGAAAGGTGCTCCTCTTTGTGCATAGTATTGTTCATGCTTGTTATTGTTGTACTGGCACATATCTGATTGATCTCTCTTCGATATTTCTTTTGTATCTTCATCAAGAGTGTTTGATGATCTCTTATCTTCTAAAAGAAATAATCTATGTTGTAAAAGAAGCATGTGAGTAACTTGCAACAATTAATTAATGAAAATACACGAGATAACAAAAATAACAGAACTTAGAATCACTTTCTTGATCAAAGGCCACTTTGAGGGGGCAACCTCCTTTGAGAAAGCTCAATACAAATAAATTCACGATAACTTCCTTGGCCTCAACACACGCTTACATACTAAGTCTACGCCCAATAGTATGGATCAATACCATGGGACATATAATACTACGGGATGACTTACAAAGCATATGCGTCCAATACTATGGGTCAATACCATGTGCTAATACAATCTATGGATCAACAAATACTATGGGATGACTTACAAAGCATATGCGTCCAACAACAATATACTAACAAAGTAAAGAGAAGGGTTGACACGGGTTCCTCACATCTCCTCTCCCTTAGAAAAATCTTTGTCCTCAAAGCTTTAGATGTAGAAATTGATGAAGAATCTAAAGGAGTGGTTCCCCTGTAGCATCCTTGTGTTGCATTGCAGGACACTAACACCTTTTGAGTTTCAGGGAGGATTGCTTGGAAGGCTATAGATGAAGAAGAACCATATCAGCTGCGTGAAAAGTGCGCATAGAACAGTGTTGATCGACTTGTTGTTTCAGTCAAATTCTTTCCATGTGAAGATTGTCCTGCAGAATGAGAAGAATCTGATCGCGGTTTCGAAGAACTGAGTCAATTGCCTGAACTAGGAAGCTGCTGAGGGTGTATGGAAGAAGAACTGGCGGTTCCTCTCCATAGACTACTTCATATGGTGTATTGTTAGATGTGGTATTGTACCACTTGAGCGCTTCTAGGAAATCCATAGAAATAGTTGTCCAAATCTGTTTAGGGATGGGCAAGGGTTCAAGCAGTCCCAATAAGAGTGTCGTTTCACCCTTACTGACCTGGAAAGTATCACAGTCAACCACCATCTGTTGAATTGTCATTTTCAGTCCCTGCCAAAAGAAGTTACATTGTTCCCGGTCATATGTTTTGAGGAACCCAGAGCACCGTACCGATGAAGAAGCATGGACTTCATAGAAGAGATAGCCCTATTGAATAGATTTTAACCAATTTGGATCAAGCAAGGAAATAGCTATAAGAGAAACTCGGTCCTCAAATGTGCGAGAAGGAGCATCTACCACCATATTGTCCTTACCCTTCTTGTAAGTGATCTCATAGGCAGAACCCATGAGTTGGATAACCCATTTCAGGTGTTCTTGGGAGGAGACCTATTGTTCAAGGAAATTTTCTAGACTCTAGAGATTAGTCTTGATGCAGAAATAATTCCCTAATAGGTATGGATGCCACTTCTGTATTGCATGCAAAATAGCCATCATTTCCTATTGAGATGTATATGTGGCTAAATTCTTACCAGAAAGGTCTCTTGAAGGAAACAGGCTCACTGGTTCAGCAGAGACACCTGTATATCTATCCAAGGAAGTAGTGGAGACTGTTGATGGGTGCATCTGAATGGAATGGAGTTGAGCGGTGACACCATGTGAATTCTTCTTAAGGATCTTTTCCAGGCGATGTGAACTGATGATTTGGAGGGACCCTTGTTGTAAACCCGTAAATTTGTGTTGTTTCCCATTGACTCAAAACTGCATTCAAAGTTCAGCAAAACCCCATAAGATGGGCCAAGTGTGTGTAACCATTGAATGCCCAAAACCATATCACATCCTCCTGGGGACAAGGGAAACATGTCAGAGTGCAAGTTATAATCTTCCAGACATATACACACATTGTGACACTTCCCCTTGCAAGGTAAGGTGCCCCCATTGGCAACCATGACTTCAATGTTGGATCAAGGATGGACAAAACAGTCATCCTATTTAGCGATCCGAGGGTCAATGAAGTTATGAGTGCTACAAAAATCAATGAGTATTGTAAGAGGAAGCTTCTTGAAGTAACCCCTGACCCGCATTGTTTGGGGGTGGTGATGCCGGATAAAGCATGGAAAGTGTTAATTTTTTTATAATTTCATTCCATTATCATAAGGATCTTTAAGAGAATAACATGTACAACATATCAATCATAAACACAATCATGCAAGCACACAAGAGACACAGCATTTCATTGGGGAAAATCAAGAAGGTGGAAAACCCCACAACTTCCTCAGAGATAGAATAAACCCCAATACAAGATCACAAGGATCAAACCCAATATGATGTGTCTGGTAGATTCTCCTCCTCCTCCACATGTGCGCCACTTTCTCTCTTAGCTATGCGAGCTTGAGAAGTGAGTGAATGAATCAAATGAGAGACACAACCTCTCTATTTATACACTGACTTGACCTGCCAATAAATCACTAGGGACGACTTGCTAATCAAGTCTAATAACCCAACCACATGACCTAATCATGGCCGACCCCACACTGGTGGTCTAATAACCCATCAATACAAATGATGACACTTACAATGTAGCTTGTGACACTTGCAAATACAAAATGACGACACTTCCAATTAGAGGAATAATACATCTATATGGGATATACAATAAAGTACAAATGTAATACATAGAAGAATATCTTCTGAAGTTACAAATACATCAACACTGCATCTTAACTAGGCAGGTATTCTGAACACAGGTCATCAATACATAGTGGCGCAAGTCTTTAATTCTGGAGTTGGATCGTCATCACTGGATCACGGAGCATCATCATCATTACTGCTACTGTACTCGACATCTCGATCACTGGGCTATCTCTTAATTCTTCTCGTCACAGGAAGTTCTACAGAGCTAGCCCTTTTTCATGTTGGATGTAGGCCCACCACCTATAGTTCTTCATCATCACTCGCCATACTGTGGAATCCTCAGGACTTATTACATGCATCACAAAAACTCGAAAAACTATCCCAGGATCCTTTATGTTCCTAAGCGCTACCGACAAGATCTCCCAGGGTGCTATTACATGTGACCCCACCACAAAAGCTCGAAAGAGCATCCCAGGACTAATTATGTGCATACTGCTCAACCTATCGGATCTCCTAGGGCATTATTACATGTTGTCACCCCAAAACCTCGAAAGAGCATCCCAGGATTGATTACGAGTGTACTGCTCAACCTATCAAATCTTCCAAGGTGATATTACATGTGGTCATGGAAAAAACTCAAAAGAACATCCCAGGACTGATTACAAGCATACTGCTCAATTTATCGGATCTCCTAGGGCGCTATTATAAGCCATAGGACAAAACCTCGAAAGAGCATTTGCCATATATTCTAGGGTGCTATTATATGCCATAGGAAAAACCTCAAAAGAGTATCTGCAAATCTCCCAGGGCACTATTATATGTCCTCCCAAGCAAAAACTTGAAAGAGAATTTTCCAGATATCCCAGGGCGCTATTATATTCCATAGGAAAAACCTCCAAAGAGTATTTGCAAATCTCCTAGGGCGCTATTATGTGCTTATCTGCACAACCTGTCCATGACCACGGAGTATCAACCTGATACTCACCATACATCATCCTGATGTACATGATCATCCTCATCATCATGATAGCATCATCCTGATGCATATCATCCTGATACTCATCACACATGATCATCTTGATCATCGTCACTACATCATCCTGATGAATGTCATCCAGAGCATCGTCCTGATACTCATCACACATGATCATCCTGATCATCGCCACTGCATCATACCGATGCATGTCATCAAGAGCATCATCCCGATACTCATCACACATGATCATTCTGATCATCGTCACTGCATCGTCCTGATGCATGTCATCCAGAGCATCGTCTTGATACTCATCACACATGTACATGATCCAACTAATCATACAAAGCATCCACCTAATGCATATACATATACATGATCCAAATGATCATACAAAGCATCCACCTGATGCATATATAAGGCAGTAACTAGAGCATCATCTTGATGCTCATCACACAACGCTGACATCCATAGCCATGGGAAGGATCCTTCTCTCACCATGCTTGGAATGGCTCCTGCAAATGTGTCCCATCACTTCTTCCTCGAAGTATCTTTAATCTGAAGAACACCAAGCCTCTCTCTGAAGTACTCAAACTTCACTCTGGCTAGTGGTTTTGTCAGCACATCTGCAACCTGCTCATCTGTCGCAACATATAGGAGCTTCACTGCTCCTCTCTACACCATATCCCTGATATAGTGATATTTGATCTCAATGTACTTCGACCTGTCATAGAACACTGGGTTCTCAGACAACTTCACACAACTCTGGTTGTCACAAAATATACCAGTAGAATCCAATGGGATATCAAATAACTCAGACAGAAGCTTCCTAAGCCATACTGCCTCACAACTAGCCGAACAAGTAGTGACATACTCTGCTTCAGATGTACTCAATGCTACGCAGGACTGCTTCCTGCTAAACCAAGAGATTACACCTGATCCCATACTGAAGCAGCATCCAGAAGTCCTCTTCCTATCTGCAGCACTCCCTGCCCAATCTGAGTCAACATAACCCTCCAGGTTAAACTTTTGATTTGCATCATACATGAGCCCATAATCAACCGTACCCTTCAGGTACCTCAGAATATGCTTTACAGCAACTAGGTGAACACTTCTCGGATCTGTCAGGAACTGGCTCAATGTGTTTACTACAAAGAAAATATCTGGTCTCTTGTTCATCAGGTACATCAAGGACCCAATCATCTAATGATACACTGTGACATCAATCGGCTCAGATGAAGCATCATACAAAAGCTTCAGGTTCGATGCCATAGGTGTGGCCATGGCCTTGCAGTCCATCATCCCGAACATCTTTAGGATCTCTATTGCATATTTCCCTTGTCCAAAAAAGATTCCATCTACACTCTGCCACACCTCCATGCCTAGAAAGTAATGCATCATCCCCAAGTCCTTCATTTTGAACTCGACACCAAGCTTCCTCTTGGTGTCGGAAATCATCCCATCCTCACCTGTAACAAACAGGTCATCCACATACAGTAGTAGTATCACATGATTGCCTTTGTCAACCTTGTAGTAAAGGTTGGAATCTGCTTTACTCTTAGTAAAGCCCAAACTGGATAGGAAACTGTCCATCCTACCATATCAAGTCCTAAGGGCTTGCTTCAAGCCATACAAGGCTTTCTTCAACCTGCACACATATGACTCTCTGTCATGTGTCTCAAAACAAAGTGGTTGCTCCACATACACTTCCTCTTCGGCTACACCATTCAAGAAAGTTGTCTTGACATCTATATGGTGTATCTTCCACTTCATCACTGCAACCAGAGCAAGTACTGTTCTGATAGAAGTGTATCTGGCTACAGGAGCAAACGTCTCTTCATAATCTATTCCCTCTTTCTAAGAGAAGGCACGAGCTACAAACCTCCCCTTGTATTTCTCTATGCTACCATCTACAACATGCTTGATCTTATAGATCCATTTGGAAGTCACAACATACTTCCCTTCAGGTCTTGGGACTACATCCCATCATGATTGAATGGTACTCCTCAACCATGGCATCCTTCCATTCTTTTGTTTATGCCACTTATTCATAACTAGAACGTTCTTTGTTCATAATGTCGCAGAGTAAGGCAACAAAACTAGTATGTGATCTAGTCCTCTTCCTTTCTCTGTGTTCTTCTTCTATAATGCCATACCATTCTGCATCTTGAATGACCTCTCTATCCCATGCAGGTTTCCTCTTGTGAGAGTTCTTCTCACGGGGTGGATCTATAGGTTCTTGTGGATCTTGAATTTCACGATCTTCTTCTAGAATTCCTTCATTCATAGTGGTGTCTTGAAATCTGTTTACCTTTGGTTCTTCATGGTCTTCAACAGGTGTCTTCCTCGATTTGATGTATGTTAAGTCTTCATCAAATGTTACACCCTGCTGATGTCAATTTTCTTGAACCCTGGAAAGTATATTCTGTAAGCCTTCGAGCTTTTACTGTAACCCACAAATATGCCCTTCTTTCCTTAAGGATCTAGATTTGTCCTATTTTCCTTTGGAATGTGTGTGTATAATGGACAACCAAATATCATGAGATGGCTAACTTCAGGTTTCTTACCAGAGAAGACTTATTCCGGTGTCTTGTTTTCAAGTATCTTCTGAGGTGTTCTATTCTGCACATATACAGTTGTCGTAGCTGCTTCTTCCCATAGATGCATAGGTAGATCTTTGTGATCATCAAGCATTTCCCGTGCTGCTTCCATGATAGTTCTATTCTTCCTTTCTGCAACTCCATTTTGTTTGTTGTAGGGAGTAGTCAACTTCGTCTTAATCCCTGAATCACTGCATAGTTTCTTGAAATCACCTAAAGTGAATTCTCTACCATTGTCATATCTGAAGGTCTTCATCTTCTTATCAGTTTGATTTTCTATCAAGGCTTTGAATTCATTGAACTTATCAAACGCTTCATCTTTATTCTTCAAGAAATAAACCCAAGTCTTCCTAGAGAAATCATCAATGAAATAAGCATAGTATACATACCCACTCAGAGAACTGGATGACATCGGACCACATACATAGTAGTGGATAATCTCCAATATTCCTTTTGCTTTGCTTTCACTACTTGGAAATGCCTTATTTGTGTTCTTTCCTTTTGCACGTCCTTTGCAAACACCTTCATGCTTTGATTGAATTTCAGGAAGACCTTCTACAACTTTGCTTGCAATGGGTAGTGCTCTATAGTGCACATGTGCAAGCCTTGTATGCCAAAGGTCACTTGAATCCATAGATTCATGTACCATGCAATGTTCAGGTTGTCCTTTCAATTTGTCCAATCCTCCCTCTTGCTCTCCAATCACTACTGCATCATCTATGGTCTTACCCTTTGGCCACATGAGTACTTGGCCATCCACAAATGCAACTCTAACCCCTTTTGCATCCAAAGATTATATGGATAGGAGATTCTTCTTGAGCCTAGGTACATATAGAAAATATTTCATCTTCAAAGACTTTCCAGAATCTAGTTTGTAGGAGGCTTCACCACTTCCTTTGATAGGATATTGATAGTAATCCCCAAGTTTCACCTTATGAGGTGACTCATGTTCAGATATATATACAAAGGATTCTTTCAACCAAGTCATGTGTTTGGAAGCCCCACTATCAATAAGCCAATCATTGCATCCATGAGAGATAGTACCTGTGAGAGCAGAGATTCGAACATATTCATCCTCACTTGATGAGTCATCACTTTCTGCTCTAGTCTTCTTCTTGGGAGGTTCATGATCCTAAACAGCATGAGCATGATATCTCTTTTTGTTGTTCTTCTTATTCTTGTTGAAGTTGTTGTTCTTTTTGTTCTTAGGACAATCTGAGGAGAAATGTCCTTTCTCATTACATGTAAAGCATCTCAAATATTTCTTATCTGTATGATAATGGTGGTGTGAAGATCTCTTGTTATAAGATGGATCCCTCTTAGACTTACCCTTCTTGGTATGTGTAGTGAGAGCTTGATCTTCATTACCCATCTTTTCTTCTCACGCTACAAGCCTAGCTTCTTCTTGTGAACATTCCTCCCACAGACTGTTGAAAGTGATCAATTTCCTTCTTGCATAGATTCCTTGGATGAAGGAGTCCCATGACCTAGGTAGGACATTCAATGTGGTCATTACAGTTTCACTGTTCTCCACTACTTCATCCATAGCTTCAAGTTGTTCCTTGATTTGAGAGACCCTAGAAAAGCAGGATTGAATGGTCTCTCCATTCTGGAGCTTTGCCCCTTTCAATTGGTTCCACAGATTCATCTTCTGATTTATGTTCTTTCCTTCAAACAACTTGGTCAAGGAGTCAAACATCTCCTTGGGTGTCTTTAAGGAAGACACATGGGGTATGATATGGTCCTTGATAGAATCAGTAATGATTCTCTTAGCCTTGACCAGGTTCTTCTTTTGTAAGGCTTTAGCCTCTTCTCCCTCTAGGATAGGAACATCTTCACTTATGTAAGTGTCCAACTCATTCTCTTGTAGGATTAATCCAATCCTATACTTACAAGCTCATAAGTTATCAACCCCTTCAAGCTTATCCTCAAGCTTGGTGTGGTGAGACATCTTAAAGAGTACTTCAAATGGAAATAGAAAAGATTTAGGTCTTACCACTTTATTTGCTGAAAACTCGATCTCGAGCTCGATTAGGGTTTGTCAGAGAAACCCTAAAAATTCAAACTTTGAATTTCAAACTTCTGAAAGGATAGAAATATGCACCTTGTTGAGATGGTCAAGCTGGTATACTCAGAATTTGAAAACTGCAAATGTTCACCCCTCAAAATTGCTTTTGAAATTTATGGATTCACTAGAGAGGACCCCAAACTAGGGTTTGATTTTCCCGGAGCTTCACCCAGCCAAAAAGTTTAATCCAAAGCTCTAAACTTCGATTTTTCGAAGGAGCTTCTAGCCGTGGTCTCAGATTTCAGAAATTCTAATTTTTGCAAAAACCCTAATTTTTAGGTCAAAAATAGAAAATGCTCAGAATTGAATTTTGTCTCAACAGAAAGATGCACCCTTGCGAGCAGAGTCAATCTAGCCTTCTTCCTTTGATGATCTGTGGAGAGAAACCCAAATATTAAGAATCCCTAGCTTCCGCAGTTACACAGTGCCTTCTTCTTAGGTCAGCTCTGATACCATGGTAATTTTTGAATAACTTCATTCCATTATCATAAGTATCTCTAAGAGAATAACATGTATAGCATATCTACAACATATCAATCATAAACACAATCATGCAAGCACACAAGAGACATAGAGTTTCACCGGGAAAAACCAAGAAGGTGAAAAACCCCGCAACTTCCTCAGAGATAGAATATACCCCAATACAAGATCACAAGGATCAAACCCAATAAGATGTCTCTAGCAGATGCTCCTCCTCCTCCACATGTGCACCACTTTCTCTCTTAGATATGCGAGCTTGAGAAGTGAGTGAATGAATCAAATGAGAGAAACAACCTCTCTATCTATACACTAACTTGACCTACAAATAAATCATTGGAACCGACTTGCTAATCAAGTCTAATAACCCAACCACATGACCTAATCAGGGCCGACCCCACACTGGTGGTCTAATAACCCATCAATACAAACGATGACACTTACAATGTAACTTGCGACACTTGCAAATACAAAATGACGACACTTCCAATGAGAGGAATAATACATCTCTATGGGATATACAATAAAGTACAAATGTAATACATAGAATAATATCTTCCGAAGTTACAAATGAATCAAAAAAAAGATATCTCTAGTTGGTCGTCCTAAGATGAGGGGTTAATAAGCGATTCCTGAATGTCGACTTGATCATCCATTGTATCTGGAGCTTCTTCACCAATTTTAGAGGCAGGTAGAGAATCCATATCTAAGAGATAGAGATTTTGCTGAACACATTATATCCCCGAGTGAATTTCTCATCACAATTATAACAAAGCCCTTTTTCTCTACATTCCTGCATTTCTGTTTCAGACAAATGCTTGATAGGAGTTGGTCGAGCAGTTGGCAAGGTGGGAGGTCATTGAGAACCCATATTTCGGAAGGGAACAAAAGTGGGTTTGGAGCGTTCTTGGGCTGCAATCTTGTCTTATGTCAACTTAGCCAACCCTAGGGCTTCCATCATTGTGTTGGGACATAACATCTTAACCTCTAAGCGGATTCATCCGTAAGACCACTAATAAAACAACTCCTGTAGAATTCATCACACAATCCTTCTATGTGATTGGCTAGTTTCTCAAGTTTTGTCTGATACTCTCTCACAGTGCCAATTTGGAGAAGTTTAGTGAGGGCTCCTGTGAAGTCATCAAAAGCACTAGGACCAAATCATTGCAAAAAGAGCTAGCAAAAATATGGCCATTTTGGCTCTTCATGAGCCTTGATGTACCAACAGTACCATTGATGAGCTTCTTGTTCCAAATGAAATGATGCAAGTGGAACGTTGTTGACATCAAAAGTATTATGCAGACTCAAATATTGTTCTGCATGATAGATCCATCTAGTCGGATCAGTACCATTAAAGGGAGGAAAATCAAGCTTCAGACCACGAAAATTGTTGGAAGAACAAAACCCATTGTCTAATGAGGACTCAGACTATCGTTTGTTGTTTATGGCTGAATGCTGAAGATGGAGGCCGAGAAATTTTTCATCCAGATCCTGGAGTTTGGTTTGGATTGCAAAAAGTACTTCCTCCATGGTTTTTGCTCCTGTGTGAGTGACAACCATAACCATGATTTTTCTCTTTTCTTTTGGGGGAATGGCTAGAAAAACACAAATAGAAGCTTATTTAGTAAGGGGAAATTTGGATTTGGGAAAAACTTTGATGGGTAATTGGGGTTTCTCTAGGTTTTGGACAATTTCAAATGGACAGGAAAGCAGAAAATGAGGATTTTAGAAGCAGGGTGAAAGAATGGGAAAATTTGTCAAAGAGGGACAAAGAAGCAGAAATAGGGAATGAACACGCTGAAAAAAATTTGGAGGCGAGTGGGTGAGAATTGAAGAAGTTATGGCAAACCATAAAAATAGACAAATATGAGATTTCTGGCTTTGAGAAGTAGAATTTGGGATAGGGTCCTCAGGAATGAAATATGCAGAATCGGATTGTAGGGGTGTTCGGGAAGTTTCAAGGGAAACTGAGTTAAAACAAGGGAGATAAGGTGAAAAAGCCTGTTTTTTTTTTTCCAGAAATGGATCTGCAATGACGTGGAAGGGATCAAAACAATTGGATCTGAAACAACGTGGAAGGGATCGGCAACAGATGGATCTGAAATGACGCCAAATGGATTGAAAATGGCTGGATCTGAAAGGACTTTCAGAATAGATATGAAATGGATGGATCTGGAACGGCTTTCAGAATGGATCTGAAACGACGCGGAAGTGATCGGCAACAGTTCAACTGAAAATAGATATCGACCTCTTATGCTCAGCTTCCTAATGGTTCAAGGGAGTCACTCGGCCACCAATGTTGTCTAATGGCTTGCGTATTGGGGTATTACCCCTCACTCCATGGCTCAGGTAAAACTGATAACCGCTTTGCCACAAACGACAACTCTTGGTTTACCTCATGGGTGGAAACTATTCAATGAGGTAGGGGTCGTTGCCCTTTTCACTGGCAGGTCCTCTCAATGGGCCAACTACTTTGGGGTTCCTGTGGTACTCCTCACAATGATTTTTAGGGATTATGCCCAAGTACTTCCCACAGTTAAGCAAATAGGGATTATTCTGAGATCCGAACATGCAACAAATGCGATTTTTTTTTTGCATAAATTTCACCTAATGATCCCAATAAAGTTCTCTGATACCAGATGTGATGAACCTGAAACAATTAATTAATGAAAATACACAAGATAGAAAAAATAACAAAACTCAGAATCACTTTATTGATCACAAGCCACTTCAAGGGGGAAACCTCCTTTGAGCAAGATCAATACACATAAATTCATGGTACCTTCATTGGCCTCAACACACACTTATATACTAAGTCTATGCCCAATACTATGGGTGAATACCATGGGATATATAATACTACGAGGCGACTTACAAAGCATATGCATCCAATACTATGGGTCAATACCATGGGATAATACAAACTATGGATCAACAAATACTACGGGATGACTTACAAGTCATATGCATCCAACAACAATATACTAACAAAGTAAAGAGAAGAGTTGACACAGGTTCCTAGCAAAGCATTCTCTGCTATACATTATATTATACTGAGAAGAATTGTTGGAGTTTTTGTTCTCATAATTTTGAGGATTTTCCCAAGGGTATATTTCGTGTTATGGTTGTATAAATTTCTTGCATTGAATTGTCTCATTGGTTCAAGTCTCTACACCTAAAATAATTAATGATCAAAGCTCAACCCAACAATAATTGTATTGGAGAAAACTCACTAGGGCTTGGGAATACCACAACAGACAGATGACTACCAGAAATCTACTCAATTCACAAAACAATGCTATTATAAATGATAATGTTAAAATAATGGAGAAATGTAACCAACCTCGATCCAATGTTTGATTTAGATCCTCATTGCAGCTTTCAATCCGTGCACATCCGAGCACTTGTAATCTACAAATTAGTCTTGACAACCAATATCTAACAAGTACATGTGATATATAAGTGACATTAACATTATCAATAACAATGGTCCATAATATCATAAGCAAATGTAACCCAATGTATAATAAATGACATTCACACCATGAATGGACGAGAATATGAGTATTTCTATTAATGAACAAGAAGAAGTACAAAGTGATACGACCTCTTGCCAACAACCAATCTGAACCAAGATCTAGATCAATCCACTTGTGCCTCCACCACTTCAATCCTCCATGAAAGGAAAACTCAAACTAGCAAGGAGTTTCGAAGGTGAACATAACTGGTTCACAACAACAAGGATCAATGAGTGCATACTCAAGATAGGGAAAAAATCCAGTAGAGTGCCTTTACTCTTCTCTTCCTCCTCCCGTCCATAAGCCATATGTGCTCAATACATAGTCCTCTCAAAGGTAGGTGAAAGGACTCATCGAGACATTACTTGGGCAGATGGAGAGCCAAAGGTCACCCAATGACCGCTTTTTAGGAGTAAAAAGTAATAAAATAGTGGTTTTTACCATTTTACTTGATACCCGTGGGCTATATGGATGCAACTCGCGGGTACACATTCTATAGTGAAGCAACATGCGAGTAGGAACAAAAATAGGGTAAACTAGTATCACTGAAGGATGAAAATGGATCTGAGTCACTGAAATGGATCCTATGGGCCAAAGAATCCTGATGCTCACAGGGTGGAATATTTCTGTGTAATAGATGCCCCCTAATGTGTGAGTTCAGAGACTGAAATGTGCTACGATGGCCAAAATACATTATAAAACTCAAAAGTGGCATGATGGAGACACAAGTGGAAAGAACGACTCACTCGTCATAGTACAATAGTATCTCTGAATACATGTCGGTATAGTACAACAATCTGATACAATGGCCATGAATAGGTAGTACATAAGTAAATATATGTCACAACTGATCATAGCCATGATCCCTCTACAGTAAGATATGGTCTTCTGCTGAAAAGAAGACAACTGGTGCAAAATTGGAGGTACAAACTGCTGAAATATGAGAGGTGATATCTCAGATGTAAAGTCAAAGTCATATGTAGCATACTGAATGCCACAATCGCCTGGGGTCTTCTACACAAGTCTTCGATGGTGCAAGTATCAACAAGTGAATAAAGGAGTTGGGGTCGAACCTAATGAGACATCGTCTGATTACCGGTCATTGATGTATACCATTAACAGACACGAGATGACCCACCAATAATGAAAATGGACATCAAGGCACAGAGCACAATCATCAGAGTGTGAATAAATGGGTTTCAGTCAAACACTAGGATGAATCCATTGATCAGGGCACATTGATGTATTCCCAAAACTGTCGATGGCGAGAGAACCTGCCACTAATGACTGCAAGCCTCAAGGTACTCAACTGAACTCTAAGCCTCAAGTCCCAGAATAAATGAGTTGAATTCGATGGAATGAGACTCGCTGGAAGGAGGGCATTAGGGAATCCCCCATCAACAAGCACAAGGTACCAGCAATGCTAAAAGATTTGGAAGATCTTAGGTGAAACAGACTGACTCAATAAGGATGGCCGACATGCAATAGTCAATATATCTGAGGAGTGGCCAACACTGGTTTCAGGACTTCCTTTGAACAAGAGCATGAGCAGATGGATAGACTTAAGTAGCATAGACTTGACATAAACTATGCAATGCAGGAGGCATTATAGAGGGCTCCATAATTACTGGAAGCTTAACCAATCGGTGGAGAAAACTGAGAAACAAGTACAGCTCCTAAGGCCCAACTATAGTCGTGACTCATAATGTACAGAGTGGAATGAATGCTCTGTTCAAAGGAGACACAACATCTGCCAACAAGAAATAGTGACCATAATCCTGTCCATCTTTTTGGAATATTTAATTTATTTTTGTCTTTTTCATATTTGGGAAAAGCTTGAAAAAGACTAAAATTGCTTATAGTACAACAAGTGAGGGAACGAGTGTCAAATAGGTAGCAGACTAGTCCTAAGCAATGGAACATACCTATGCTCAATGCAAGGACGTGCGTGCAGGATGTGGACACTCAGGGGTGTGTTCCCTCAAGGTCAAAGGGTCATCAAATTCTGAAGGGAAAATATATAAGCTCTGCAGGGCTTGACAGGGAAAGTGCATAGGCACTAGGCTAACAATTGAGTAAGCGAGAGCCGGCACAAGGCTCAAGCGGCAAGCAGAATGATGTAATGCAATCACAACATGATATAACTGAGGGGAGTCCTTAAGGGAGATGGCCAGCATAAGACAAAGTAGAGTATGATTCTTCATCGCAACGTCATGGCGTGACTGCAAAGGACTCCCAATCCCGATGACAAACAATGGCATGCGCACCAAAAGCATAATGGGGTTCTAACTAAGGTACCCATGTTCGGGAAAGCCCTATTGCCACATGAAGACACTTATATAACAGTGTGAAGGTTCCATGTCGGTCAGGAAGCGGGGTTGCACCTAGGGTTTATGAAAAAAGGTCAATGGTCAAATGCATAATGCATGTGAAAATGGCGTCTAACCTATATGCCAAGTGTGAAACGTACCTGCCGTAGGTGTGAAATGGATTAGAACAACTCTTGCAGAGGAAATCTGTTGAAAAAACACTACTTCATGACACGATATTAGTTCATAACGGCCCAAAATGGAAAAATTATAGAAAAGTGGGTCCAGAAAATTATAAATAGTAATAAAATTTAATAATTTTCAATTCATTTGCGCTATTCACCATTTTGGAGTTAAGTGGTAAGTTTGCACCTGAAACTTGAAGCACTGATCATGGCAGCTATGAGAAACCGTTCAGCGAACCGTCCAGAGCAGGTTAGTGGTCACTGCCATACCTTTCATTTAAGTGCATTTATTTCAATTTTGGTCGGTGGGATTTTTTTTTTTGGCCAAGCTCTAAATGGCTTCGGCACTACCTGCGGCTTGTAAGTGTGCGAATCGCGGGTAGGGCATCAAACACACAGTTAAACAATCGACTGTCCACATCTACCTGCAACTGTCTACAATCTAGCCCGCGGGTACGGCCGTGAAGAAGTTTTTAAATATGATATTGACTAAAAATCTCTTGATTTGCACTCGAGGATGGTTCTAGAGTGGAGGAAGAGAGAGCATGATGAGGTAGATGAGGCCATGTGCAATGATTTGCAAGCACAATAAGCATGTGACTTATATAAATACTGGAGTCTCAGGGGCTTAAGGGCCCAAAACCTACTACTTTGTCATCTGATCAACTACTGGGATGTGGATGCTCAACACTTTAGCCTCAACAGGCAAACAATGACACTGGAAGTGGAGGATATCTACTTCATTACCAGTTTGTCCCATAGAGGGGAAGTGGCTACTCTTCGGTCATGGACCGTGGGTGGTGGGATCACTGTGCAAGACTACATAGTACGGTATTGTCCCCCCAACACACAACCAGTGGAAAGTCAAGTGCTAGTCAACCTCATAATGGATCTGAGTACAAAGATCATTGTGGAAACTCTAGTGCGGATCACAGGATCCAAAGCACTACATCAGGCATCTAGACCGGTGATGTTCTATGCATCACAATGCTTGCAGCCTACTATATTTGACTGGTGTACTACTATGCTGGTGTCTATGAAGACACAACTGACGGAATGCAAAGAGGGGAAGGCCAAAAAATTTGGGTATGGTAGCATCCTCTGCAGTTTCTTCTTTGAGAGAGTTCCAGGACTTAGCCCGAGGGTGGATGTCTCTCCTCACAGTCTCCGAGATCCAGCCCTCACCGAGTGGGTTGAGATACTGACACGACAGGGTGGTGGCCGTCTAGCGTCACCATATACTAAGGAGTTCTTTTGCTGGTGGAACTGGCAGGTGATCACTATAGAGGACTATCCCTATGCGGCGATAGACTTCAGACAGGACCGTGACATGCCGCTCCTACTAGGTGCAACTTTCGAAGACATCGGTGAGTACTCTTTTGGTTTTTTGTTTTTTAAATTTTTATGGATTTTTTTATTATAGTTTAAATGCAAAAAAAATTCTTTTTGGTGGTAGTATAATGTGCTAATGGGTGACTATTTGCTCGCACACAAAGGCCCAGTGAGACCTAAGGGCTTCCCGAGACATGGTCGTCGGGGTAGAGATGAGGTGGCGGTAGATGCTGCAACAGGGCGCACACTCCAGACGTTGTGGCGCAACATATCACAGATGGTTTCCCGAGTACCACTGATAGAGGTAGCCCGACTACCTGAGGCTATGCAGCGCTAGGTAGTGGGTGTTCCTGGTGAGTGGGTGTGGCTACTGTAGCGGATGGCCAATGCAGTGCAGTACTACTATGAGACACATCCTGTCAAGGCAACAGCTAGACCTCCTCGAAGGGAGTAGATATCCCAAGGTCTCATCATTTTTTGTATCAATATGTATATTTCTGAGGGCTACGGGCTCCAGTCTTATATGACACTACCATTTTTGGACATATTTATATATATATACAACTTTGGTTCTTGGTTCTACTATATGTGTGTATGGTACAAATGTATGAATGTCTTTGTATTTATGTGCTTCATGATGAATGTGACAAATGCCAATCTAATACATAGTTAGTGTAAGCATCATATATATAATTATGACTTCTCAGAATGTGAATATATGTAATGGAAACAAAATGTCTCTCCAAGAGTCGTACCTTAAGGAATATTCATAGTAATGTAGGGTCTCGTACATAGTACTGCCCATCCAGTTCAGACAAAACTAGTTGTGAATCCAGGCAGACTTCTCAAGACTGGATGCCATGTGAAATGGCATCCTGAAGTAGCTCAACAACAACACTATACTCAGCCACATTGTTAGATGTAGGACCGAGACAAGCACCTCCTGAGGACACAACTAGATGGTCAGGTGAAAAGATAACATAGGCAGCATAAGCAAGCTACTGCGTATGTCGGCTAGCAGCATCGGTGAAACCTAAGAATGTAGGAGATCCCGCTGACGTTTGTCAATCAAATAGAGGCTAATCAGCAGACCCGACAACCAAAAGGGAAACCTAGACTATGTACAGAAAAACTATACAATAGTGTACAAAAGTATTAGCCCGAACCAAAAGTTAAAGCATAATACCGCTTGAGGTAGAGCCCATTTTTAGGCTCCTTCAAGACAACTCCCGCATAATCTTATGACTCATAATCTCCTTTTTCAAGGACACGCCTCACAATGTAAGGACCGTGCCACATGGGATTGAACTTGCCTGCCGCCAGGGGTTCTTTAGCTTGGTCATACAAGAGTACCAAGTCACCTTCAACATATTTCTGGGGATGGAAAGACCTATCATATTGAACCTTGACATGACACTTGTTAATATCAATGGCCATAGCGACATCTCGACGGTGTTCATCAAGTTGCTCGAGGTGTACTAAACATTGCTCAATCTCCATCATATCAGGGAGGAGCTCTATGGGTAGCTTGAGCGAATGGATCTCACATTCAATCGGTAAAAGTGACTCCACACCATGAACTAACTAGAAGAGTGAGAACCCGGGTGGCAGTCTTAACTACGGTTCAATAAGCCCACAAAGCAAGATATAACATGATATGCCAATTGGTCTTGTTTTGTTCGATGGTACGTTGGAGAATGGTCTTCAAAGACTTATTTACTGCTTCAACCGGACCATTTGCTTCAGGATAGTAGGAAGACGAGTGTTCCTGACGAAACCCAACCTTGAGAGACAAATCCTCCATCATCTTGTTTTGAAAGTGACTGCCATGGTCAGTGACAATCTCTTTTGGGATACCGAATCGAGTGATAATCCGGTTGAACACAAAATGGGATGTAGTAGCACCATCGGCTTTAATGGTAGGCATGGCCTCAACCCATTTGGAAAAATAATCCACGGCCACAATAATATGATGATGCCCCCCAGTCGAAGCTGGTTTTCAATCCATCAAATCTACCCCCCACTTAGTGAAGGGACCAACAATGACGACTGGATGGAGGGGCAATAGATGCGAGTGTATGTTCCGAGAAAACGCTTGGAAAGGGTGACATCTCTTCACAGTGTTAATACAATCTTTAAAGATAGTAGGCCAAAAATAACCCACTCGCATTATACGCTGGTCTATAGCAAGCTCGGATAAGTGACCGCCAAGTGACCGCCACACGCCCCCGCATGGCAATCATTTAGTACCCGTTCCGCTTCTTCATGAGTCAAGCAACAACAAAGAGTGGAATCCTTTCCTCGGCAATACAAAGTGTCACCGACGATAGTATAATCTTTAGCGTGATGTCTCACACGCCGTCGCTCATCTCGTGAATAATGCAGAGGAAACTTCAAAGTTTGGAGATATCTAATGACATCCCCATACCAAGGGTTATCGGACAAGATAAGGAATGGGTGTTCATCCACAAAGGAATCTTCATGAATGACATACTCATCAAGCCGTGGAAGGTCCAACATAAGTTTAGTGAACATCAATGATTTCACCGATTTTGCAAAAGCAAAATCGAGATCAAATTCCTGAAGGATCACAATCCATTTATTATACTTACCCCCAATAAGGCGTCATGAAAGCATGAATTGAAACGGATTGATATGAGCTACAACAGTGGTTGTTCGAAGCAAAATGTAATGCCGTAACCGCTGGACTGCATGAACAGTCGCAAGTGCCAGCTTTTCTATGTGGGTGTACCTTAGTTCAACGTCTACTAAATTTCGACTAAGATAATAGATAACATGCTCAACGAGCGCGTCATCTACCTGAACCAAGACCATGCCAATAGTCTCTTGAGACGCGACCACATAAAGAATAAAATCTCGTGTAAAGTCCGGCGGACTAAGCACGGGGGTCGATACCAAAGCTTTCTTAAGGGTGTCAAAAGACTGTTGGGCTCGCTCATCCCAGATAAAAGGTGTGTCTTTCTTAAATAGGCGTGCGAAACCTTTAGTAATACTAGCATAGTTAGATATAAGCCGATGCAGAAAAGTAGCTCTCCCTTGAAGGCTCTGAAGTTGAAATAGATCACGTGGAGGAGGCAACTGAAGTATTGCCTCAACTTTGAGAGGATCGACTCTAATACCCTCTTTCGAAACTATGAATCCTAGAAGCAAACCAGTCCTAACGATGAAGATGCATTTGTTTGGATTCAATCGAATTTTGTAGTGGATACAAAGTTCGAGAATCATACGGAGGTGCTTGGGGTGGTCCACTCTCTTGCGAGAATGGCCAGCAAGATCATC
Organism: Larix kaempferi; assembly: GCA_027924585.1. NCBI lineage: Eukaryota > Viridiplantae > Streptophyta > Pinopsida > Pinales > Pinaceae > Larix > Larix kaempferi. Next base: position 1,265,711 of record BSBM01001112.1, on the reverse strand, counting down.
CAAGAAAACTTCCATAATATTCTTAAGATCGTGAAAGGCATAGGTCACGACTCGTTGAAAAGTGGCTCTGGCATTCTTGAGGCTGAAGGGCATTTTCCGGTACGCAAAAGTTCCCCATGGACAAATAAATGCTATTTTATGTTGGTCGGCGGGTTTGATTTGAATCTGATTATAACCCGAGAATCCATCCATGAATGAAAAAATCTCACTTCCCGCACAAGCATCCAATATTTGATCAATGAATGGCGTGGGGAAGTTGTCTTTCGAACATGCACGGTTCAAATATCTGAAATCAGTGCATACACGGATCGTTCCCTGCTCCTTATCCACAGGAACAGGATTTGACACCCATTCGGTAAGGGGAACGGGGGTAGATGAAACCAGGTTTGAGCAGTTTCTTCACCTCTGCCTTAATAGAAACTGCCTTCCTAGGGTTCACAGCACGTAAGCATTGTTGAGCCGGTTTAGCATCAGGATACGTTTTGATCTTGTGTTCAACAATGCGGGGGTCTATTCTTGGCATCTCCTCATATGACCAGGCGAAAGCTTCTCGGAGTTCAGTAAACAAATCAGTGTAAATTGAAATCTCCTCAGGAGTGCAATCGGCACCGATGTAAACATTCTCAATCTTTTCGAGAGTGCGGGAGATGTTGATCGAAGTGGTTGGAGAAATATTGGCCATAACCCCCTCCAAGAAAACATCATGCGACTGCAAAAGAGCCACAGGGTGACCAACCATCTCAGCTAGAGTCATCCTAAACTCCTCCTACTCAAAGAGCTCAAGGTTGGGAAGGAAATTAGATCGATGGTGCATATCTTCCCAAGGCCTTTCACTACCACACATGGCTTCGAGGATAGCTTCATCCGATGGAAATGTATCATCAAGGCAATTGTTAGATCAAGATGAGATGGATGCCCAAACTGGTAGCGTAACGAGATCTTCTTCAACTATCTGGCAAGAAGAGAGATCCATATTTGCAGTGGTTTGTTGGATGTGATCATAAGTGAGCTCCGCTACAGATAAAGGCATAGACATCCTGACGTGCACAATGTCTCCAGACATAGAATCCACGGATGGAAAAATCCATCGATCACCACAATAGGAAGTCTGGAATGGAATACTATTCGAAGGGGGAGGCGCACTATCAGAAATGGTTCCAATAAAATTCATAGGTGCAGAATGGTTAAAAGTTCCCATCAATGAGGGGTACATTCCAACACCTATGTTCCCAGTTGCCGACTGAGAATTAGAAACTTGCGGGACTACTGATCCCATGGATGGTGTGGAAGGAGTGCCAACATAATCCAACTGATTGATCATCACAATCTTGCCTTCATGGGGAAAGAAAATAACTCAAAATACATTAGACACGACAGCCTTCATAGCGTACATCCAGTTCCGACCCAGTGAAAGGTTGTAGTTGATGGGCGCATCAACCATTTCGACTTCAATAGACACAGACTTACCTCCCAAGGAGACAACAAGGTAAGGGATAATTCCATGTGGTGTAAAATATCTACCATCGAATGCAGTGAGTGTAGTTTTAGACGCGAGTAGAGGAGGAGAGCCAAGAGCTTTCCAACAAGTTAACGACATTACTGACGTGGAAGCACCTTCATCTACCATAGTACGTTTGACGAAGCTCTTAAGGAAAACCACCTGGATTTGAAAAGACACGTGGTAAGGCAACTGAGGTTGGACATCAGTAGTATCGAACTTGATAACACTAGGACATCCCCCATCCTGAACTCCTAACGCACTCAAAAGGGCATGCTTCTGAGAAGGACAAGCTTTCAAAACTTCAAGAGCCGACATGGCACACGGAGTTTGGCCCAAATCTTCTACGATGGAGTAGTTCTAAGCGGCTCGAGCATTAGGATTATGCATGGAGCGCTTGAGAACACCTTTCGGTATCCGCAGCATAATAGAAGGCTTCTCGATATGCAAGGAATTATCAGGAGGAGGGGGAGGTTCATTCCCCAAATTCGGTTGTGGTGCACCATAATCACGTTGACGAGTAGCAACACGAACTTCCGACTGAACCATATTCACACATCCATAACCACTAGTATTGAAAGAAGAAGTTGTCGTTTCATTACTACCATAACCAGTGGTGAGAGCATGCAAAGCAATGTTCTGGTGATGAGGTAGGGGATCCTTCAGCACAGCTGGGCTCGATGCCAAATTATTCGATGCTTCTTCAATACGAGGACATAAGTGAGTAAGATGATCCTCCCCACAAAGCTTGCAAGGGAATTTCACCTTACACCTAGGTTTACTATCCTCACCAGCATTATCGCCTTCTCGAGGAGGGTTCGCATTATCTTTACGAGGAGTATTATGATTTCTATTGTTGTTACTTCCATTGTTTCCACCCTACGATTATTTCTCCCCTTTTTCTTACCACCAGGATGCTGGTTACCCGACAGTTTCGTTGATTGCACATTGTGTACATCAGACGACGGAGTGGAAGTGGACAAGGTGTGAACCTGTCCAGGAGTAGACTGGTTTAGCGACAAATTTTGCATTTGATTAGCTACCAGGTCTACAGGGCGAGTGCATACGGACCCCACGATGCCATCTACATCTGGTCCAGGAACTGACGTGGGCTCATGTCTTGTTCTCGATGTGTTAGGAATAATGTCATACAAAATGCCAGACTGAGAATAAAGTAGATCTAACTGCTAGAATTTCAAGATAGCTTGTTCCTCAGTCACAATTCCAGACATCAGAACATCCTTAGCAATGTATGGGAGTAAATAATTAAGGAACCATTCCAACAGGAACTCTGGAGGAATGTTGGATTTCACTAATCTCTTCCGCCGATGCCACTCTTGAACGTGGTCAGAAATATTTGTGGCCTTATTCTGAGAGAAGGTGGACAACAACTCAGTACCAGTATCATAATGAACCAGCAACTGGAAATGGTTTAATAAAACCAAAGCAATCTCGTTGAATCCTCTATAGGTGTTTTTGGGCAACTCCACATACCACTTCACGGCTGCCCCCATGAGGGTGCATTGAAATAGTCGTAATCGAATGGAATCATGATTCAAAGAGTTGGAGGAGTAGCAAAGGTGAAATGTAATGACATGATCTCCCGGGTCCTCACCACCTTTCCCCTCAAACTTTGGAATGTCCGAAGGGAGATTGGTAGGGACGGGGGGCCAAGTAGGGTCGTGACACACCAGATCATTCATGAGCTTCAAAAGATCTGGGAGATTCAAGCGTGCAAGGAACCGGAGCTATGGCTGGAAAGCTTGATTATAAGCTCCAATAAAAGGTTGGTTGAATGGAACTGTGTTATACGATGGACCATAATCTTGACCATGAGGATTAAACTACTGATACCGAGGACCTGATGGCCCATAAGCTTGCCCATGGCCATAAGATGGATAACCTCCCCTTTCCTGACCCATTTGAGAGTAAGCAGGTATATGTGCGTTTTGAGTACCATATTGGGGTGGTGGGTGATACTGGGGGCCAGCACCGACTGTGTTGTAGTAAGGGTTTCCACCATAAGTACGGGGCGTGTATGTACTATTCATAGCGGGAACCATGTTGTATTGACTGTAATGGTATGGTATGTTCCCACCCCCAATATTAGGATTAGCTTGAGCAGTCGTGTGATGACCATCAGCATGAGAAGTATTCCTAGGTCCAATATGGGTGTGACCAGTAGCAAGGTTGGTGGTGTTATGTCCATGTGGATAGGAAATATTCCCACCGCCTAGATTACTATTACTAGCGGCGGCAGTGGATGCAAAAGTATGCGGTATGTGTCAACCCCCGTGGTTGGGAGGAACAGTATCATGTGCAAAAGTAGTCCTGGGTTGACGAGTGGCGAGAGGTGTATTAGGTGGTGGATGGCGAGTCATGTTTTGAACAACATTCCGACTAGGTTGGGTATTCCTAGGAAGTGGTCGTGTTCCAACATTATCATGTTTAGGAACTTGAACAGTCCCCATACTATGTGAGTGGGTGGACAACGTAGTGCCCCCAGTGCGTATAGTATGGCTAACACTTTGACTAGTGCCAGCATGAGTACCAACCATAGTGGAAGGTTCGATAGTATTGTGACTAGGCATACCAAAAGAGAGTGTAGTGGGGTTGACAATAGGGTCAGAATCATCATGAGTCTCAGGTCTGCTATATCTAAAATCGCATGGAAACGAAGGAACGAAAGGCTTGTCCTATTCTTCCTCCTTGGGTAAGTCAAGCATCCCGTAAATATAATTATCCGAATTCGAAGGATCAAACGGATCCCAGTCAAGTGGATTAGGCCAAATAGAACCAGGTTGAGTCTCAGGTCGATCGCCTCCCTAATCCTTACGAGGAGTCTGGGGATCGGAAGTATGTTCAAATCTACTCGAAGGAGTAGAAAGGTCTTGCCTGATATCGAGATGTGCAGCCATATAGTCCTCAATGTAAGTCTCATAAGAATCCAAAGACTCAGAGGGAGCCCTCCGACGTCCTCTAGCAATACGTTGTGTAACCAAAGATGGATTTAAATGAGCCAAATGACGGGACCGACGGAGAGTAGGGCTCCGCGCCACATTCTCTCTGGAGAGAGACACAACGTCTCCTAAAGGACAACTATCGATCAAAAAATAGTAAATCAAAAGTGCACACCTAGAGAAACTATAGCCAAGAGCAGACAAATATAGTGGCTAAATGAGCTCCCAACACTAGAGCCGGTATGTGTCGCCTAGGAGAGGCTTGAGACTCCCAAACTATAGCCGGAGGTAACAGAATCAGTTATACAGACACCCAAGCTTCACTATGTCGACAGGGTCAAGTCCACTACATGAACACAACTGTGTTGTCCAATCCCTATGTGACTCAGGACACAAACAACATAACCACTGCAAGTACCCTGTGCGGTACCTAGGTAAGGAAACTATGTTTACCGCAATATAACCAATGCTCAGGGGGATAGTCATAGGTGGGACTCGTCTTATGGGCAGGGTAGCTAAGCCTAGAGCACAAGAGGACGAACCTCCGGTACCCCCAGATACGAACAAATCCTAGATATATCTCCCACGTTCATCCGATATCAGAGGGATATCTCCTCAACCAACCTCCCGTGAGCTCGTGCTTAACTCTGGATTGAGTAGAGATTTCCCGAGAACAACGATCTATACCATGGATTCCTCCACTCCCTAGTCAGACACCTAATGTTTCGTTCAGTAGTCTTGGATTGTTAACTCACAATGATCTATTCCAAGACTCTAAACCTATGCTAGTTGGTGTACCCTATAAATAAAATAAGTCTAATCAATTTTATGATTGAGCATTAATTTTGGTGGTTGTTATTACTCAAGGGATATGGTTGTGAAACTAGTGATGTGTAGACTCAAGAGTATGCAACATCGTCCAATCCTAGACTCATCTATCCAATAAAACAATGACACTAATATGCAAAGTCAACCAACAATTCCAAAATAAAGATGCAATCTTTTATCTTTTCAATGCACAAGCATAACCTAAAATGAAGGCAACAAGCACTCAATGCAAAATGCAGTACATGGAAATAAAATATTTTTGTATTTTCTCTTATAAACAGAAAGGAAAATGCAAAAAATTAAATGAATATTTTTGTATTTTTTCAATATATATGGAATGAAAAAATGCAAGAAAAATCCTACTATTCAGTCACTGAAGTGCCGAGAAGATCACTAAGACAACCCAACATATCCTAAACAACAAGACTCAGCCAAAAGAAAGAGTTCAAAAGGAAGAAACCAAGAGGCTAAAACCAAAGATTGGTAAAAAACCAAGAAGGCTCAACCAAAAGAAATGAAGAGATTTGGTCCTAACTAAGGCATGAAACAGTCAAGAAAGAGGCCAACAAAGACTCAGGAACCAACCAAACTCACCTAGAAACAACCAATAGCCATAAACCAACAAAAGCCGAAGTTACACGCTACTGTCGAAGGAATACCTGCAGGTACCCGCGATCAGTAGTGTAGACAGAGGTGGGTATATGCAGGCAGAACTAAGCTAGCTCGCGGGTGAGGAAAATAAAATGGTCAAATAAAGAGTCGAGAGGCTCAGAAAAAGAAAGTTTTCTACAGTGTATCTTAACGGCCAATCAGTGACACAGAGCTTCGATAAACAACAACTCTAATTATGGACTAATGCTCAAAAATTTTCCCAAACATGGATGTTTTCCCCAGTGGAGTCGCCATTTCTGTATTGGAGAAAACTCACTATGGCTTGGGAATACCACAACAGACAGATGACTACCAGAAATCTACTCAATTCTCAAAACAATGCTATTATAAATGACAATGTTAAAATAATGCAGAAATGTAACCAACCTCGATCCAACGTTTGATGTAGATCCCCATTGGAGCTTTCAATCCGCGCACATCCAAGCACTTGTAATCTGCAAATTAGTCTTGACAACAAATATCTAACAAGTACATGTGATATATAAATGACATTAACATTATCAATAAAAATGGTCCTTAATATCATAAGCAAATGTAACCCAATGTATAATAAATGACATTCACACCATGAATGGACGAGAATATGATTATTTCTATTAATGAACAAGAAGAAGTACAAAGTGATACGACCTCTTGCCGGCAACCAATCTGAACCAAGATCTAGATCAATCCACTTGTGCCTCCACCATTTCAATCCTCCATGAAAGGAAAACTCAAACTATCAAGGAGTTTGGAAGGTGAACATAACTTGTTCACAACTACAAGGATCAATGAGTGCAGACTCAAGATAGGGAAAAAATCCAGTAGAGTTCCTTTACTCTTCTCTTCCTCCTCCCATCCATAAGCCATATGTGCTCAATATATAGTCCTCTCAAAGGTAGGTGAAAGGACTCATTGAGATGTTACTTGGGCAGATGGAGAGCCAAAGGTCACCCAATGACCGCTTTTTGGGAGTAAAAAGTAATAAAATAGTGGTTTTTACCATTTTACTTGATACCCGTGGGCTACAGGGATGCAACTCGCGGGTACGCATGCTATAGTGATGCAACATGCGGGTAGGAACAAAAATAGGGTAAACTGGTATCACTGAAGGATTAAAATGGATGTGAGTCACTGAAATGGATCCTACAGGCCAAAGAATGTTGATGCTCACAGGGTGGAAGATTTCTGTGTAACAATAATAAGTACTAGCAACGCCGCGTTTTTTCTAGGAAACTACCTTGTATCTTGGATTAGCAAAAAACAACGACCAATCACACTATCTACAATAGAAGCAGAATATATTGCAGCAGCTACCTATTGTGCACATGTATTATAAATGAAACAAACAATGAAGGAACTACGAGTGAAGCTTAACCATCCCATACAAATTTTATGTGATAATACAAGCGCAATTAGTCTCTCAAGGAAGCATGTTATGCACTCCAAAACAAAACATATTCCCATTAAATATCACTTTGTGAGAGAACGGGTCACTAAAAACATTGTCAAACTAGAATATGTTGACACCAAAGAACAGATTGTAGATATATTTACAAAACTTCTCCCAAGAAGCATGTTTGAATATATCAGCGAGAAACTAGGTGTGGTCCACAATACACAACATGATTAGAGTCTCAACAAGAGGACATGAAAGCAAATTGAATTCTACAACGTGCAATGAATACGATAGGAAGATTGCGAATTGCACAAGAAATAATGAGCATGACAGGAACAACAGGTCAAGATAGAAGGAAGATATAAATTATACATGGGGAGCATATATGAGATAGCTACATAAACAACATTGAATGTATAGATTGCAATATGATTGAGCGCTATGTAGCAACTTGAGATAATGAAAAGAGAGAAAAGAATAAGGACAAGGGGAGTAATAGAAGCAAGCAGGTGTATGAAGGCCATCTCTAAACCAAATAAAGGAAATCTAGTAATTGTGCAGTGATGGTACCTCTTTTGCATTGATTTCAAAAGGGGACAAAGATCACGAAGCATGGGATTAGTGCAGAAAGATCATGAAGGATGTGATCAACGCAGAGATACAAAGAAGCATAGAAGTAATGATTTGTGAAGCACAAAGAGACAAAGGAGAAAGATCATAAGGTATGCATCAGTGGAAGAGATCTGCATGGAAATGAAATATATAAGAAAATCATCGACAACAAAATGCAGAGATGAGAAAAGGCTCAAACTAGAAAGAACTCAGGGGGAGTACTGCGACCAAAATAGATGAAACACACAACTTCATGAGTGTGGACATGCACAACTTCATAATGTGTTGACATCAATGCCAATGGGGGAGATTGTTGAACTTTGGTTTTAATTGATGTCAACTGATGTCAAAAGAGGATTCAGTATCCTTTTTCCAGTTTGAATAAGTATATAGAAGCAAGTTTGAAAAAATATTTGAAATCCACTTTAAAGAAGTATATTGAATTCAGTTTGAAGAAGTACATAAGAAGTACATCCAGATTACAAAAGTATATCCAGAAGTACATCTAGTACCTCCATTTTGAAGAAGTACATATGGTAAATGTGCAAGTCCTAAGTCCACCTAGTCATGCTATCTCAAGGAAAAGTCAAAAGAGTTTGTATGAAAAGGTTCAGGAGCGCACAAGAGGCTTGAGAACAAGAATCGATTGGACAGAGATGCAAGTCCTGGAAGTGCACAAGACACACCAATTAGACGAAGTGTACAAGTTGTTGAATCACATAGTAGTACTAGAAGAAAGTAGTCATCAGAGAAGTCAAGTGCACAAGTTACACAAGTGATGGTACATCAAGGGCACAATACAACACATGAAAGGTGCAAGACCCACTAGGAAAAGGACCAAGTATGCACAAGATCCACGAGGTATGACACCTCAATGGTGTAGAAAATGACAAGTGGTAGAAGCATGGGGTAAGCGGAACCGTGAAATAAGGAGAAAGGGATGTTACGACTAACTTGTGGAGATACCATCCACGTAGGGAAAGTATAAATAAGAATCCAAGTTGGAGAGTTGAAGTAATCTTGAAGACGCCAATGTGGTAGTTCTTTGATTTGGAAAGATTCTTATTTTGTTGCATAAAGGACTCGTGGAACCGAAACAACATGCTCTAGTAGAGATCCAAGTGCACACAAATAGAAGAATACAAATGTTGATGGTGCACAGGATGTTGTAGTATATCTGTGACGGTTGCACAAAGATATAAATGAAGAACTACCAAGGATGAGAAAGTGTGTCAGACCAGAATGATAGTATCACAGATAGCATGTAAAAAGTCACAGATGATCTAAGATAGATGCACGAAGACAGACTTGAAGCACAACTAGTAACGCGTGAAGCAAAGTCGTTTAGGTTGTAGCCTGTAAAACCAGGGGGGCGGTGCCTCCTTCCATTTGGTGTTGGAGAACCTTGGAAGTCCATGCTTCCATTAGTGTAATATTTTCAATATAAGAGAGCATTTCATGTTTTTTTCTTGTTTGGGTTTCCTCGTAAAATTTTATGTGTTTTGTGTATTGTGCATATGTGGATGAATGTTATTTTTTATGTGAATGCATAATTTAAGTTCAAGTTAAATCAGATATGAAGTAAAAAAGAATTCATAATTGCGCTAATATTGATTCACCCCTCTCTAACTGTTAATAAGATTCAAACAGCAAGCTCAACACTACTTAAGCATTTATGAACATGTTTGTTTCCTTAGTAGCTAAAATGATGTAAAAGTAAAAGTACAAATGTTGGGATCATCGTTCATGGGTGTACATGTTGCATTCATGAAATTTAATCATTTGGGATCTCACTTCCAAACTTGCATAATATGCCTGACCCATTTCATCTTTATTGTAATAGTGTGTCAAATAGATGGTTTCTTATATGCATAATAGGGAATGAACAAACTTGCAGATAGACCTTATACATGGTTCTATAGAATTAGACTATCTAGAAAACACTGGCTGTGGAAATGATACTACTTTTACTCAATATATGACATCATAATTCGTAGGTTTAAAGGCATTGAGAGAGACAAGTGATACCATATCCTTCTTTGATTTTCTACGAATAGCACCTGAGACAATGTCTACATCAATGTAAATAAATTGGAGCTCCTCTTTATGTATTTTTGCTTGGAAAGTGTTACCCCAAACCACCCAACTCTTATATCTTTCCCAATCTTCCCACCTCGAATGGAACAACACAACAATTCATTTTTCTATTAATAATGACAATAGGCTACTGCAAGTTCATAAGAATGCTCATAGAATAAACAAAACATCCCTTTTTTAATGTCCCCCGAGGCTATAAAAGGGTCTTAGGGACATATCATGTCACAACCCATAATTTACCTATAAAAAAAATGATTCCTTTTTTCTCAGAAGTATAAACTCAATTCCTAAAGTATTTAGGATTAAAAATACTATTTTCCGAAAACTACTTATTCAAAGATGAATCTCTATATTTATGTGCAACGTTTGTGACTATATTATTAATTTCAACCTGAGATTATTTTGGTAGCATTCAAACTTCCTATTGTGTACTAACTCTAGGGATTTTTGGTTTGTATGCCTAAAGGTGCATGTATTTAATCCTTGGATCCTATTCTTTGGATCTTATGTCAACCGAGGTATGTATACTTTACCAATCCTTTTGATATATTCATATCCTAGCATAAAATATGTATCAAAGTTTAATATTTTAAGGTGTGCTTATGGTGTAATTCAAGACCTAAGGCTTATACCTTAGTCTTCTTTGGTAACCAAGTTTTACCATATTTACATTATCTAAGTCAATGTAAATTCCTTAAGCTATGGTTAATGTTCCATATTGAAATCCAAGGTTTCGATCTTGTTTTAAAATGGATAATCGAGCCATGTGAGTACTTTAACGCATGGCTAAAATTAAACATCGAACCATATGATATCAAATAAGTTTTTTTTTTTTTTTAGACCAATGCATATGATTTTTGACAGACTGACCAAGGTTTTAAATGTGTCCATTTGATGTATTAACTCTTTCTAGGCCTCGATTCCAAAGATAGCATGCCAACCTTCCAACTGGACACCAGGCTTGATCAGAACTGTTGGATCAATTTATTTTTGGGGTGGGTTCGACTTGGAAAGTGTGATCATTTATTTCTCCGTCTCTTCATATCATTTTTTATACTACATGTTCTTGGTTTAGCGGTTTAGTTCATTTCTTGGTTACATAGAGAATCTTACAGAGGGTTTTCCCTTGGTATGACCACAAGGTATGCAAAACCCTATCCTTGTGCTAAAGGAGAAACTTAGTCGTGCTCTGTGTATAAGTGAGGGAGGAAAGAAGAATACAGAGCTAAGTTATGCCTTTTGTTTACTAGAGATCACAAATCGGTCTATGTTTGTAATATAAACTTTCTACTCGAACTTTGGAAGATTGAAATATACAACCCTGAAGGTTCTAATATGGCTGCGTTGGAGGTTGCGAGGAGGAGAATGAAACTATTGTAATTTATCCCTAAATACACATTGCATTCGTATAAGATATTTATCATTTTAAGAGACTAACATTGCGCATAACATATTTGCACAGGTTTTGCAAAGATAGCGGTAACAATCCACTAGTGTTTATTATGAGAAGTGATGGTAGATAATTACCTTTGATATAATATTTCCCATTGAGGGTTTTAGCGGTCATTTGGTATTTGTTTTCTTATGATTTAGTGGATAGCTAAAATATTGAACGAGTCATATGCAGATTTTAAATGACTGGTAAATTTTACCTGAAAATGTTTAAGTTCTAGAATATTCTTTAGAGTATTTGCAATTCCTCATTTCTAGTTTAATTTCTCTGTTGCGTTTTGGATACCCATTCGAAGGCATGGACCTTGTTGTGACTTGCACAAAATGGAACCCACACTCCACCAAATTGGTATGGATAACACTTTTCGCTAATGACCAGTTATAATGTAATTACACTCTGTATTAATGGGGTGTTTGAAACTAGGTATTATGGCTTCTCGACTTCATGTGACCCATTGATAGTTTTTGGAGAAAAAACCAAGGCATCTCTGCCTTTGATATTAGGAAAGAATATAATGTACTGTAATTCTCTATGATTTGGGATTCAAATCCAAATCGTGATCTAACCGTTATGCTTCTACCATATCGCTTAGAGATTCACTCTATTTCTTAGATCATCGAGAGATTTGGGTTCTTAAAGTGAATGCTATTGTTTCTATTATGAACCAAATTTGATCTTCTAGTTTATGAAATGTATAAACTTTCCAATTAAACTCTGGATTCTTCATGTCGATGTTATAGTGTGCATTTCTTCATAACTATTTATATTTCTAGTTAGATTTTTGTACATTTATATCCTACTGTGTTTTTGGTAAAAAGTTGTTTGGCTATACTGTAGAACATTTTTGGACATGATTTACACTGTTCTTGAAAAGTTGTTTGGGCTTTCGGCTCTACTGCTTAAACCTACTGGTTTATGAAAATAGGAACACTATACGTAGCTAAAGTTTGGTTCTCAAAATACCTGTATACTTATTTATATACAATTTGGATTTTCTCTCCAATGTTTCTTGGAAATGTGTTTAGCCTTACGATTTCCTAAATACTATTATCCTTATATTGGAAAATAGTCTAGTTTAACTTAATGTTGTAAGTGGCCCTTATTTAACTATTTCAACTTCTTGATGGATATACAGTCTAGTTATAAAATTGGTGAAAGGTTTCTTTGTTTATTAGCTTGTTGGTTTTATGTCAAGTTTGTCATAGTTTTATGCCCAACTCAATTTCACAGAGGCTGGAAATAATTTTAAAATTTCAGACAATTAAAATATGCCGAAAAAAACTTTTATAGGAAGAAAATTAAATACACATGCACACCATAAAAATATTTCAAACTCAGAAATTCAGCCAATGGACTTGGAAAAACCCCCATGGGGAAAACCAGTCAAAGAAAGAGAATTTATTATTTCTTCAGTAAACTTCATTACATAAATTTTTACTGCAAAAATGTACTTATCACCACCATAAAAAATCACCCAGAAGCTACCTCGATTTCTGTGTCAAGCTTCTGCCTCGATTTCTGTACCCAACCTTGAAATCTGTACAGAAAAATGCCACATTTTTTTTGCCAAAGGTACAGTCCGTACAAACTATACGGACCTTGAAAACTGTGTCCAAAATTTTGAGAAAAATGTGACCAAAAATATTCTCGAAATGTGTGTTGTACAGTACACCAATAAATGCTGAGTACATTGCCTTGATTTTTGTGCCTGTATGGTGACTAGAAATTCGTGCCAATCTCTTGTTGTACAGTGCCTCGAAAACCGTGCCTATTTCCTTCTGTACGGTCTCTCAGTTTCTGTGCTGAAAATAATAAATGTTGCTTCCTTGAAAAACATGTTGGAAGCCCTCCTCAAAATTCGTGATGCTCCCCTGCTCTTTCTTCTCTTCACTCTCTTCACAAGAATGAATGTGTTTTTCCTCCTCTTTCCTTTTTAGTGAAAATCCTAGGTGAATGAGGGCCCATCTAATATAATGGATGATATTAGCCAAGATGGATGGATGAGATTAAATGCTCACATTTAATATTTCACAAAAATTAAATTCACTCACTTAAATTTTTCCTAAAAGTGACTTTAAGTTATAAAGTTACATTAAATTATTTTCACAAGTCATTTAATGCAAGGGTCACTTTATTTCCCCCTTTAAATGACTTAGGAAAAAAGTCACTAGGGAAACACTTGGTACAAAAATCAACACCCCCTCTTACCGAGGAAGGTGTTATGCACCACTCCCAACTTGTCTCTGAAGAAGACAAACTTGCCCCTACCCAAAGATTTCGTCAAAATATCTACTACTTGCCCATCAGTCGAAATGTCCTACAACTCCATAGCTCCTCTCTGTATGTAGTCACAGATGAAATGGTACCTGATCTTTATGTGCTTGGACCTATCATGTAAAACTGGATTCTCAAAGAGTTGGCTGCAACTCTGATTGTCATTGTAAGTCACCATAGGTCTATGTTCTTGATCAAACAAATATACCAACAACTTAAGAAGCCACAGTGCCTCACAAGTAGCTTGACTTGCTTCCATATACTTAGCCTCAGCAGAACTCAAAGAAACGTACTTTTGATTCCGACTGAACCACGACACTGCAACCGAGCCTAAACTGAAACAACACCCAGAAGTGCTCTTCCGATTGCTCACACTGCCTACCCAGTCTGAATCTATGAAACCAACCAAACTGACTCCACCCGAACTCCTGTAGTCCAATCCAGAGTCCACTGTAGCTGGAAGATATCTCAACACATGTTTTGTGGCGGTCTAGTGTACACTCCTAAGCTCCACCATGAACTGGCTAAGAGTGTTCACCGCAAAACACAAGTATGTCCTGGAATTGACCAGATACATAAATGACCCAATGAGTTGACGGTATAGTGTAGGATCCACCAACTTACCCTCATAAGCATAAAGCTACTTCCAGTTGGTGATCATAGGTGTGGGCATTGGCCTGCGATCCTCCATCCAAAATCTCCTCAAAATATCAACTGCATACATCCCCTGTCCCAGGAAAATATTACCAGGCTCCAGCCAAACCTCCATCCCCAGATAATAGTGCATCAAACCAATGTCTGTCATCTTGTACTCTGTAGCAATGTCTCTCTTGCAATCTACAATGAGACACTCCTTCCTAGTGATAAACAAGTCATCAACATATACCAAAATAATGAGAGGATCTCAACCAACGATAATGTAGTAAAGGTTGGGTCATCCTCACTCTTCTGAAAACCCATCGATGTCAAATATGCATCAATCATGGAGTACCAAGCTCTAGGAGCTTGCTTCAGTCCATACAAGGATTTCCTCAGCCTACACACATGAGAATCTCTCCCATGAATCTCAAATCCCTATGGCTACTCTAAGTAAACCTCCTCCTACAGAAGACCATTGAGAAATGCGGTCTTCACATCCATCTGGTGGATCTTCCAACCCATCTCTGCTACTATAGAAATCACTGCTCTGATGGAAGAATAGCGAGCAACCAGCGCAAAGGTCTCATCATAATCAACTCCCTCTATATGTGAAAACCCTCGTGCCAGAAAATCAGCCTTGTACTTCTCCACACTACCATTTGTAGCATGCTTCACCTTGTAGATCCACTTGGAATTCACAACAGACTTCCCCTCTGGTCTCGGTACTATCTCCCATGCATCATTCTTCATGATGGAATGGTACTCTTCCATCATGGAATCTCTCCAAACCTGATGCTGAGAGGCCTGCTCAAATGTGGAAGGCTTTGAATCACAAATACTTGCAACTAGAGCAATACCCAACCAATATGGCATCACTACTGTCTTGACCTCCTCTTGGGGCCTACAAAATGCCTTTGCTTCCTCTAAGGTATCATGAAGCCATTTAGGATTCATCTTCCTTGAAGGCTCCTCCCAAACTAGTCTCTCCTCATATGAAGAACTACCAGAAGCAAATGGCCCAGCAACCTGTGGACCAGTAGCTTGTGAGCTAGTCACGGATGAACCTGTAACCTGAAAAATAGAACTTGTTCCTAGAGTACCTGCCGACTGACCCACTAAACTTGTAGAACCTGTGCCTGTAACCTGTGACCCAGTCACTCTGGAAACCTATTGACCGATGATCTGTACTTAAGAAGCCTGAGTCACTTGAGGCGTGGAAGCCAGTGGCTCCCCATGCTCCAACTCTCTAGACTTTCTGAAGGATCTCCTCATCAAACTTCACTTCCCGCCTGACAACAACCTTCTTTTGTCCAGGAAGATAAGCGCGGTAAGCCTAGAAAGCCTTATCATATCCCACAAAGATGCCTCTCTCTACAATGGGATCCAACTCTCTCCTCTTCTCAGAAGGGACATGAGAGTAAGTCAAACAACCAAATATCCAAAAATGGCCAACCTCAGGCTTCTTGGCTATGAACATCTCTATTGGTCACCCCATATGTCAATTAATTAACGTTAACACACAGGATGGTCAATATAAATTGTCAAACCCAGGGACGTCTTTTATTTCAAAGGCAATAAGCACAATCTACGCATAAACAGATCAAGCAGTTGATTTACTAAATGTAGATAACAACCCTACCTATCTTCTTATCCAACTCATTCCATAAAAAAAACTAATCTAATTCTTACATCTAAGAATCCAAAGTGCAACAAACTTCCTACATAAATCAACCCAACAGTTTAATGATCTAATAATGAAATTGAACTAGATTACTTTTGCAAGAAGTTAAATCCTATAATTATCAAACTAGAACATTCAATATTTACCAAAATGATCTATCCAGTGGCTACTCTAACTCTACCATTATTTTTCTAATCTAGGAATGCAATTGAAGATACAACAACAACCAGAATTGAAATACAATCTTGAACTCTAAACTGATAATTACTGGAAATCCTAGAAAGCATAAATGACTGAAAGATATTGGAACTAATCTTGGCTATCATAGTTGATTAAAACACACATGCAATTAAATAAATTATCCTACACAGCCGACTGTCACACTACTCTGCTACAGCTATTCAAGATGTAATTTATGAACTACCAAAAGGAAAGATAATTCTCTGTTGCAACTACCAGTAACATCTGCAACAATTCCACACCACACAACAAAAGTAAAGCTAAACTACTCTACCTACTTAAACCGGCTATCTCTATGAGAAGGTGGGCCCTGGCCCTCTAACAGAGATGCCAAGAATCATAACAATTTAGGACATAGAAATGAAGAACTCTGCTCTCATATTAATGATGGAAAATCATCAGTCTCAGTGCTCTATTACAGCTTACACAAAGTGGTAATTGTCCAACCCCAAGCTATGAGAGCCTTCTGGAATTTATACAAGGAAACTACAGTTTCAGATCCCCTATAATCATGTAGCAATGAAGATCTATGATCTTCATGCTGCAGAGTTACAGCTAACTGATACGGACGTATTAAACAAGGTTGATAATCATGAAGGATGTTGTTGCTCTAATAATTAATGGATCAACAGACTCAACAACTGGAATGCAACCTGTCTGTCGTAGCTAGGCTTTGTTTCAGTGGAATCTGTTATAGTGAGGATTTGTTATAGCTCGTGTGGACGATGTGCTATTCCTTGGAGTATGAGGAGCTGGTGCTTTGAAGAGTAACAGTTGGCGCCGCGTGGCTGATACACCTGCGCTTTAGATTTTGACTAAATGCACTCACAAATGTTAGCATAAACCAAGGGTCAGGATTCGTAACCATAACAGTATTAGGCATAATTAAATGAAACAATAATGATTTATGCCTTGTCAGGATTGCTTGAATGGTTTGGAAAAGGCATGCATATGGTTCACGAAAGTAAAGGAATGTTTGGAAAAATGATGAAATAGGTATGGTTAAAAAGGGGCATTTCCAGGGCCCAATATCTCCCCCCAACTATCCATTTGCATGTCTTCATGCAACAGCTGATTAGTTCGATTCTGAGGCTGACCCCTATTCTTATTATGCCAATTGAGGAAATAAAATTTCTAGTCATCGTTGGGAATGTTGGTTCTTGTGTAACAGCATCCTCCTGCCCTTAGAAACTTCAATCTAAATTATACTTTCAATAAAATTTTAAGGTGGCTGGTTCTTATGTGACAACGTTGTTTTCCTGATGATTTTAGTCTGCAAATGACTTCTCTGATTGCCTTGCTTTTGCAGATCCCTGAACTGCTAGGTCTACCATTGTAACTTTAAGCCTTGAAAGATTAAAAATATCTCTACATTCTGGACATATTATCTCTTGCTGTACTCCAATTCTCCAAATAGACAGTAAATTCCTCAATTGATTTGTAGCTTCTGACCTTGAATCCACATACTTCTTTGCCCGTTCCCTGCATGTCTCCTTCCATTTATCTAGTTCTACCCAAAGATCTTGCACCTCCTCCTTTAGCAAATCATTTTCAAATAGAATATTATCTAATTGAGGCTCTTCTATAGTAGGTTCTTGTGTGTTAGCAGGTGGTTGGGGTTTAAAAATAGGAGTCCCACTGTCTACCCTGACCAGATGACCTACTTCTGCTATAGTCACAATTTCGATTTTCCTCTTCTTCACTGAGCAAGATGACTGGCTCATGCTTATCGGCCATCCCTTTCTCCGAGGCAAGGAGAATATTATTGCCTTAGAAATAGAGCCAACTCCCTCCTTCTGATTTAATGTCCTTATGAGTGTGGGAGAAGATTCTACGTTCAGGACTACTTGTTCATTTTCTGATACTGCCTTCGCTTGAGGGTTTTCATTTTCCATTTCAGTTTCGGTTGCCCCCGTTTCATCCTCCTCTGTAACTTTCTCCTCAGGTATTTCATCTTCCCTTCCCCCAACTGATTTTGAGGAACTCCAGTCCTTATGCAATATTTCTAAAGACAATTCACGAGGGAGGTTTGGCCTATCCAGAAATTGATCCCATGTCAAATTATGCTATGCAAGGGCTCGTAAGATAAACAATTTAATGAGCCCATGATTTGTGAGAGATGCTAAGGGGTGCTGAGCACCTTTAACATAGTAAGCCATGCATTGCAAAGATTGAAAAAGAAAGTATGGCATGTTTAGCAGTCAGGTGTGTCGTAAATGTGATAGAAGTAAAAATTCAATGATATAAAAAACATTATACCTCCCCTCGCAGGTAATATATTTCTTCAAAAAGATTGTAACTTGGTCCCATGGATGTGGAAGAGTTTCCAAGGTTGTTCCCCTGCGTAATGGTCGAATACTTTCTCCGGCTGCAAGAAAATATTCAACTGCAGTTGGATGATAGCGCTTTTGACTAAACCAGCGTTGCCCAACTCTAGAAAGTCCTGTTACTTCCACCATAGTTACCTCTGAAACATCTACCCTTATTCCTCGAAACTCTGAATGAGTGTTCATCAAATTTTGAGAAAATTCAAGGGCTATTTCCTCATGAAAACCACTCAGGCATTGAAAATAAGTTGTCCATCCTGCTTCTTGAAAAATGATAAAGGCATCTTTGTTTCTATACAAGGATTCTATTGTTAGAAGTTCATACCTTACAGGAATACCCATATCACTAGACTTCTGCAAGAAGTTGTAACAAATGTTCCAGTCACAGCTCCAACTATCAAACTGTCTACATGCGGCATGGTCGACGGATAGTCAAGAGTTGAATTGAGCCATGTTGGAAAGGTGGCAGCGTTAGTTTCGAAGTAAGATGTATGGTTGGTTTGTCACACAAATTAGATAGAATGATAGTCATGATCAGGAGTATGGGTAGTGGCCTTAAACACGATTCTCGATAGGAGAAATGGCAGGGATAAATGGCAAGGAGGAGTAATAGACATAACCATTATTATTTGCGATGTCAATAGATGCCTAATCATGTTTATAGTTAGAATCTGTACCTTCACGCTATGCATCCGGCTGTGAGTTAATCATCATGGCCCACCAACCATCATAGCCCCCTTTTGTCATCTCCGTCATTAAAAATAAGCATAAATGCACACATGCTGAAGTGATGTGGCCACGCCATGCGCGCTGACAGCTGCTCAAGACACCCGAAATTTTCCTTCGTGGTGAACCATGGTTGGATCTTTTGGAGCGAGTAATAAAACTGATGCCTAATTGAATCATCATTGGCATCATCCATCAGAGAGCAGACAAACTGGCGGAGTCACAGCTACTAGAATTAGAAAAATAAGTGAAAATGGTGGAGTCGCAGCTATACGGAAGGAGTGCAAATGAAGTGCAAAGAATGAAGTCGCAGCTACTAGATTTGGAAAAATAATCAAGGATAGCGAAGTCGCAGCTACTAGGTTTAGCAGAATGGACAAAGGTAGCGGAGTTACAGCTGCTGGAAAGGGGTAAAAATGAAATGGAAATAGCGGAGTCGCAGTTGCCAAACTTAGAAAGGTGAGCAGAAATAGCGGATTCGCAGCTGCGGAATTTGGCAGAACAGGCAGAAGTGGTGGAGTCACAGTTGTTGGAATAGGAAGAATGAGCAAGGAAAGGACTCGCAACTGTGTCAGAATGAAGTAACAAGCAATTTTTTTAGCTGATTGTTGAAAGGTAACGAATCGTCCATATTTTTAAAAAGAGCTTTATTAGATCAGGAACAAATGTGGGGTGTCTGCAATCGTCTAGCCCAGTCATGACTGTTGTTCTTCCAATTAGTTACTACACACAGTTCTTCAAAACAAACCAATCAAGTGAATAAAATAAAAATAGATAAAATACAGAATGAAAGAAAAACCAATTATTTGTGTACAAAATATGTATGGAAATTGCAGTTTTTAGGAATTCACAGGGTTTGAGAAAAATCCATGCCCTGGCATTAACTGATACTCTGGATCATCTGCAGCCTGCGAAACGAAAGCTTCCCTTGAGATCGGCGTGTGATAGAGTGACAGCTAATGACCATTTGTGAATAAAGGTACTTTGTTTTCATCAATGGTGATCAACTGGACTGTTCCATTATCAAATACCCGATCTATCTGATAGGGTCCCAATCAACGGGTGTGCAATTTGCCCTTAAATTCCCTCTTAAACCGTGAATCATACAACAGGGCCCAGTCCCGCTCTTGGACGAATTTCTTCTTTATAAATCGATCATGCCACTTGGAGCGCTATTGCTGGATTAAAGTTGTATGATGTAATGCAGCTGTGCGTTTCTCATCCAATTCATTGAGGTGATTCAATCGGTTCCTCTGTGCCTGTGATAAATCCAGGTTTGCTTCCACAACTATTTTCAAGGTTCTGATTTCAAATTCAATTGGAAAAACAACATTCTTACCATACACTAACTCATATGGGGAAAAACCAGTGGTGTTACACCACATAGTACGATAGGCCCATAGTGCCTCTGGAAGCCTTTCATCCCAATCTTTATGCCGGCTCTTCACTATTTTTGTCAGAATAGCCTCGATAACCTTGTTTGTGCTCTCCACTTGGATGTTGGCCTGTCGATGATATGGCGAGGTTATCCTGTGCTGAATATGAAATTTGTGTAACAGTGATTTCAGCTTGTGAGAGACAAACTGTGGTCCACCGTCTATAATGATTTCCTTAGGTACTCTAAATCGAGTAAAAATCTCTTCATACAGGAAATCAATCACAGAATGATCATTGGCCTTAACCAGGGCTACAGCTTATACCCATTTGGTCATGTAATCTATGCAAACCAAGATGTAAACTTTCTACTTTGAGGGAGGGTTGATAGGCCCTACAAAATCTAGATCCCACCTATCAAACGGTTCAACCACAAGCTGTGGATGCAAAGGCATCTCATCTAATTTGTTGGGTTGGCCCATCCTTTGGCAGCTATCACATGCCTGAACATACTTCTTCGCATCTCTGAACAATGTAGGCCAGAAATAGCCCATTCTCAAAAATTTATGACCTGTCCTTTTATCAACAAAATGTCCCCCATAGAGCTCATCATGGAAAGCTTTAAGAATGCTAAAGATTTCATCTTCTCTAACACATTTTCTTGATTTCTAAATCAAGCCATGTGTAGAAAAGATGGCCATCAATCCAGCAGTACCAAGCTCTCTGTTGTATGATCTTCCTTTTTTCTCTCTTTGACAGATGTGCTGGGAGCTTACATGCAGCCAAAAAGTTAGCAATATCTGCCTACCATGGGGAATGAGCTAATACTGCAAACAAATGTTCGTCAGGGAAAAAATATTTGACTAGTAAATTGTCATCACTGTTAGTAAGTCGAGATAAAAAATATGCAACAACATTTTCCTTTCCTGGTCTATCAATAATTGTGATATCAAATTCCTGTAACAGTAACAACCATCTAGTCACTATAGCATTTGTGATTGGTTTATTCATTAAATACTTGATAGCATAATGATCGGTGTGCACAAAAGTAGAATATCTAGTAATATAATGTCTAAATTTGTTGATGGAATAAATGATGGCAAGAAATTCTTTATTCTGTGAAAATATAATTTAGTTCAGCAGGAGACAAATTTTTACCAATATAGTAAATGGCATAAGGAGCATTACCTTACTGCTGTCCCAAAACTGCTCCAATGGCAGTATCTGAAGCATATGAAGAAATGTGAAAAGGCAGAGCCTAATTGAGCCCTCATAAGATCGGTGTTGTAGACAACCTTCTCTTTAGCTCAGTAAATGTTGTTTGGCATGCATCATTCCAGACAAAATGTGCATCCTTCATCAACAAGGTGAACAAAGGAGAAGCAAGTTTGGAAAAAATTTCTATGAACTTTCTGTAATAGCCAGCATGCCCCAGGAAGCTCTGTACATCCTTCTGTGTTCCAGGAGTTGGTATATTTTCAATTACCTTGATTTTGGATGGATCTACCTGTTGATGTATATGTAACTTCGGAATGTATTTCATCCATGTATTTAATTTATATATTATTGTACTCCTATAGAGATGTGTCATTCCTCTATACGGAAGTGTCGTCATGTGTATTGACAAGTGTCACAAGTGTGTGAACTTGCCGATGGGTTATTACACCACCATGTGTGGGGTCGACCCTTATTTTATGTAATATATGGATGATGTACCTAGGTAGACAAGTTAGCCGCATAAGGTCAGTGGGAAAATAGACGAGTATAAATAGAGATCGCGAGATCTCTATTTTGATCATTCAGAAACTCATTCTTCCTTCACTTAGAAAGTGGCGCACTAGTGAGGAGGAGGATCATCTGCTACTAGGAGACTATCTCTGTGTATTTTGGTTGTACTTTGGTTGAGCCATTGCTCTCTCTATCTCTGAGGAAGTTGTGGGGTTTTTCACCTTAGGGTTTTCCCCACGGAAACTCTGTGTCTCTTGTCTCTCATGCTTTTGCTTCTTATGATGATTGACATGCTTGTTATGATTGATATGCATTGATATACTGTACATGTTATTCTCTCAGTAAAGATCCTAGAGTATTTTGAATTAATGCTAAACATTTTACATGATATCAGAGCTAACCTGAGAAGAAGACATTGTGCAGTGACAAAAACCAGGGTTTCTTGTTTATTAGGTTTCTCTCCACAGATTTTGGAAAAGCAGTATAGTAGATTGATGCTACTCATCAAGGAGAATCTATCTGTCCAGTCAGAATTCAATTCTTTTTCAGATTTGGCCATAAAAATTAGGGTTTCCAAAAAAATACGAATTTCTGGAATCTGAAAACATAGTTGGAAGCTCCTTGCAAAAATCGAAGTTTAGAGCTTTGGATCGAGATTTTTGGTTGGGTAGATCTCCGGTAAACTCAAACCCTAATTTAGGCTCCTCCTTAGTGAATCCGGGAAGACATAAAGGCAGTTTTGAAGGGTGTAGCTTTGCAGATCTCAAATCTTGAATGCACCAGGTTGATCAGCTCATCAAGGCGCATCTATCTATCCCTTCAGAAAGTTGAAATTCGCAATTTGAATTTTTAGGGTTTCTATGACAAACCTTAACCTGGGACCAGATCTAGTTTTCAGCAAGTCAAGTGGTAAGACCTAAATCTTTTCTATTTCCATTTGAAGTACTCTTTAAGATGTCTTCCCACACCAAGCTTGAGGATAAGCTTGGAGGGGCTGATAACTTTCTAGCCTGGAAGTATAGGATTGGGTTAATCTTGGAAGAGAATGAGTTTAACTCATACATAAAAGAAGACATCGCTGTCCCAGAGGATGAGGAGGCTAAGATATTGCATAGCAAGAACTTGGTCAAGGCAAAGAGAATCATTGCTGATTCTATCAAGGCCCATCTCATCCCACATGTGTCATCTCTAAAGACACCCAAAGAAATGTTTGATTCTCTGACCAAGCTATTTGAAGGGAAGAACATAAATCGTAATATGACCCTATGGAACCAATTGAAAGGAGTAAAGTTTCAGAATGGAGAAACCATTCAATCTTATTTTTCTAGGGTCTCCCAAATTAAAGAACAAGTGGAAGCGGTGGATGAAATGGTGGAGAATGGTGAAGTTGTGATGACCACTCTAAATGGCCTACCCAGGTCATGGGATTCCTTTATTCAAGGAATTTGTGCAAGAAAGAAGTTGATCTCCTTCAATAGACTGCGGGAAGAATGTTCACAAGAAGAAGCAAGGCTTGTGGCCCGAAAAGAAAAGATGGGAAGTGAATATCAAGCTCTCACATCACTCACCATGAAAGGAAGGTCAAAGAGAGATCACTCTCATGCCAAGTAATATTCACACTATCATCAACATAAAGATAAGAAAGATCTCAGATGCTTCACATGCAATGAGAAGGGTCATTTTGCTTCAGAATGTCCCAAGAACAAAATGAACAGCAACATCAAGAAGAAGAAGGGTAGCAAGAAAAGATATCATGCTCATGCTGCTAAAGATTATGAACCACCCAAGAAGAAGGCTAGAGCAGAAAGTGACGATGATGACTCATCAAGCGAAGAAGAGTATGTTCTGATCTTTGCTCTCATAGGTATTGTCTCTCATGGTTGTAATGATTGGCTTATTGACAATGGGGCTTCTAAACACATGAATGGGTTTAAATAATCTTTTGTAAATCTATCTGAACATGAATCACCCCATAAAGTGAAACTTGGGATGACTATCAATACCCCATCAAAGGAAGTGGTGAAGCCTCCTACAACCTAGATTCTGGAAAATCCTTGAAGATGAAAGAAGTTCTTTATGTACCTAGGCTCAAGAAGAATCTACTCTCCATCTCTGCATTGGATGCAAAAGGCATGAGGGTTGCATTTGTATATGTCCAAGTCCTAATGTGGCCAAAGAGTAAAACTATTAAAGATGCAGTGATGATTGGAGAGCAAGAGGGAGGATTGTACAAATTGAAGGGACAACCTGAACATGCCATGGTGACATGAAGACAAAGATTCATCCATAGTCATGAATCACATAATAGGTATGTATAAATAGTTTTTTCAAAAGGTAACTTGTGAGTTATGCAGGTCATTGAAGAGAACAAGAAAACATTGCTAGACATAAATAGGAAATATGGTGACCAGGTATGTGTTTCTTATATCATAGGATCTCTTATATAAGTATGCATGACATGATTGATAATGATTATTCATGAAGTCATATGTTTGAATAATCATGGGTGTATGCATACTGTGTTTCTTACCCTAATTGATGATATGACTAACTAGAAGAGTCATAGGTTTGAGTAATCACGGGTTTAGGTATATTACGTTTATGACTAACCATAAGAATCCTTATTATTTTTGTTTGAAATGATCCTGAATATACATGCTTGAGATTATTGTGTTTTGCTAATATTAAGATTATACTAATGAATGTTTGATTATGTATGAGACCTCGACGATAACACAATGATGCTACTAATAAGCATGCACAGGGATCGAGAATGAATATAAGTTCAAGAACAACTAATCCAGGAAGCAAAGATCAAGAGGGAGCACACTCCAGTGGTTTCTGCAAGGATGCAGATATTTAGAGGGAGTTGACCATCTCTCTACATTCCACAATAGAAAGGTGTAAAAGAAGCTACTTCAGATTAAGACTCCAGCAGCTCCTGCAAGGAAGCAAAGACTCAGAGGGAGTCCACCCAACAAACAAACAAAGATAAGTATTTCAATTGTCATTTCTTGCATATGTGTTTGTTTAATATGTTCCTAGATTTAGGATGTGTATTATGCATATTAGAATGATTGCATTGATGAACAACTTACTACTAATATACATTTGATGGGTAAGTAGGCCTATGGCATTGTCCAACATTCCATTGCTACTTATCTAGAATGAAACCTCTTTGCTGACATGTTGGGAGCTATGCAAACTCTTAATAATATTCTGGTAGAGACTGGAACGCATCTAAAAAGTTATGGAACATGGATAAATGTTGTATTGAAGCATTGGCTTAAATAATTGCATGACTGTATGACATATTTCTTTATGTGAAAGAATTTGTTCTGAAAATTATGAGATGTTTCTAATCATGCAATTTAGCTCGTTTTGTAGGAAAGACCGTATACCTTCACCTACAAAGGAAGGACTACAACATTTGTTCAAGCAACAAAATTATCTATTGAGGATATTGAAGTTCCCAGGATACGAGAAGAATGCCATGATCCGTCGATCATGAAGAACGATGTCTGGGATGCGGTCCAAAGACCTGAAGGGAATTCTGTTGTGACTTCCAAATGGATCTATAAGATCAAGCATGTTGCAGGTGGTAGCATAGAGACTTCTGCTCCTATAGTCAGATACACTTCCATTAGCTCAGTACTTTCTCTGGCTTCAGTGATGAAGTGGAAGATACACCAGATGGATTTCAAGATAGCTTTCTTAATGGTGTAGTTGAAGAAGAAGTGTATGTGGAGCAGCCACTTGGTTCTGAGACACATGACAGGGAGTCATATATGTGCAGAACTTGGTATGGTAGGATAGATAGCTTTCTATCCAGTTTGGGCTTTACCAAGAGTAAAGCGGCTTCCAACCTTTACTACAAGGTTGAGGAAGGAAATCCAGTGAAACTACTATTGTATGTGGATGACCTGTTTGTAAAAGGTGAGGATAGATTGATTGCCGACATGCAGCGAAAGATTGTTTCTGAGTTCGATGTGAAAGAACTAGGGATGATGCACTATTTCCTAGGTATGGAGGTGTGGCAGAGTTTAGATCGGATCTTCCTTGGACAAGGGAAGTATACTGTATATCCTAAAGAGGTTCAGGATGATGGATTGCAAGGCCATGGCCACACCTATGGCATCGAATCTGAAGCTTCTATGTGATGCTTCATCTAAGTCGGTTGACTTCTCTATGTATCGTCAAATGATTGGATCCTTGATGTACATGACGAACACGAGACCAGATATTTGCTTTGCGGTGAACACATTGAGCTAGTTCCTGACAGATCCAAGGAGTGTTCACCTAGTTGCTGTAAAGCATATTTTGAGGTACCTGAAGGGTACAGTTGATTATGGGCTCAGGTATGAAGCGAATCAAAAGTTTAACCTGCAAGGTTATGTTGATTCAGATTGGGCAAGCTGTGCTGCAGATAGGAAGAGCACTTCTGGGTGCTGCTTCAGTATGGGATCAAGTGTGATCTCTTGGTTTAGCAAGAAGCAGTCCTGCGTAGCACTGATTACAACTGAGACAAAGTATGTTGTAGCCTGTTTGGCTAGTTGTGAGGTAGTATGGCTTTGGAAGCTTCTGGTATCTTCTGTGATGACTAGAGTTCTGTGAAGTGTTGATGTATATGTAACTTCGGAATGTATTTCATCAGTGTATTATATATATATTTATTGTACCCTTATAAGAGATGTGTTATTCCTCTATAAGGAAGTGTCGTCATGTGGATTGACAAGTGTCGCAAGTGTGTGTACTTGCCGATGGGTTATTAGACCACCTTATGGGGTCGGCCCTATTCAATATATAATATAATGTGGATGTACTCAAGTAGACAAGTCGGCCCTAGTAGGTCACTGGGCAAAAAGGTGAGTATAAATAGAGATAGGAGATCTCTATTTTACTCACTCGGAAAAGTATCTATCTCTCTCTCTGAAAAGTGGCGCACTAGTGAGGAGGAGGAGGATCATCTGCTAGGAGACTATCTCTGTATTATTTGGTTGTATTTTGGTTGAGCCATTGCTCTCTCTATCTCTGAGGAAGTTGTGGGGTTTTTCACCTTAGGGTTTTCCCCACGGAAACTCTGTGTCTCTTGTCTCTATGCTTTTGATTCTTGTGATGCTTGTGATGCTTGTCATATTATGATTGTCATGCATTGATATACCGTAGATGTTATTCTCTCAGCAAAGATCCTATAGTATTGTGATTTAATACTAAAAATTTAACATGGTATCAGAGCTTAACTGAGAAGAAGACATTTTGTAGTGACGGAAGCTTGTATTCCTTGTTTATTGGGTTTCTCTCCACAGATTTTTGAAATTCAGTATAGTAGATTGGATCTACTCATCAAGGTGCATCTTTTTGTCCAATCAGATTTCTGTTCCGAGCATTTTCAGTTTTGGCCCTAAAAATTAGGGTTTCCACAAAAATAGGAATTTCTGGAAACTGAAGGTACAGCTGGAAGCTCCTTGCAAAAATCGAAGGTTTGAGCTTTGGATCGAGATTTTTGGCTGGGTAGATCTCCGGGAAACTCAAACCCTAATTCAGGGCTCTCCCTAGTGAACCCGGGAGGACAAAAAGGCAATTCTGAAGGGCAAGACCTTGCTGATCTCAAATTCTGAATGTACTAGGATGATCAGCTCTCCAAGGCGCATCTTTCTATCCTTTCGGAATTTTGAAATTCACATTTTGAATTTTTAGGGTTTCTCTGACAAACCCTAATCCGGGACCAGATCCAGTTTTCAGCACTTCAAGTGGTAAGTTCTAAATCTTTTCTATTTCCATTTGAAGTACTCTTAAAGATGTCTCTTCACACCAAGCTTGAGGATAAGCTTGAAGGGGCTGATAACTTCCGAGCCTGGAAGTATAGGATTGGGCTAATCCTGGAAGAGAATGAGTTGGACTCATATGTGAAAGAAGACATCCCTATCCCAGAGGATGAAGAGGCCAAGGTATTGCACAAGAAGAACTTGGTCAAGGCAAAGAGAATCATTGCTGATTCTATCAAAGATCATCTCATTCCCCATGTGTCTTCTCTCAAGACACCCAAAGAGATGTTTGAATCTTTGACCAAGCTATTTGAAGGAAAGAACATAAATCGGAAGATGACCCTGCGGAACCAATTGAAAGCAGTGAAGTTTCAGAATGGAGAAACCATTCAATCTTACTTTTCAAGGGTCTCTCAGATCAAGGAACAATTAGAAGCAGTAGATGAAATGGTGGAGAATGGTGAGGTGGTGATGACCACTCTAAATGGCCTACCTAGGTCATGGGATTCCTTTATTCAAGGAATTTGTGCAAGGAAGAAGTTGATCTCTTTCAGTAGGCTTCGGGAAGAATGTTCTCAAGAAGAAGCTAGACTTATAGCTCGTGAGGAAAAGATGGGAGGTGAAGATAAAGCTCTTGCAGCTCACACCAAAAGAAGTAAATCCAAGAAGGAATCATCTCATAATAGAAGATTCTCTCACCATCATCATTATCATAAAGATAAGAAAGATCTCAGATGCTTCACTTGCAATGAGAAGGGACATTTTGCTTCAGATTGTCCCAAGAAGAAGAAAGACAACAACAACAACTTCAGTAAGAATAAGAAGGGCAGCAAAAGAAAATTTCATGCTCATGCTGCCGAAGATGATGAATCCCCAAAGAAGAAGGCAAAGGCAGAAAGCAGTAGTGATGATGACTCATCAAGTGAAGAAGAGTATGTTTTAATCTCTGCACTCACTGGTACCATCTCCCATGGTTGTAATGATTGGTTGATTGATAGTGGGGCTTCCAAACACATGACTGGGTTCAAGGAATCTTTTATGAACCTTTCTGAACATGAATCACCCCATAAGGTGAAACTTGGGGATGATTATCAATATCCAATCAAAGGAAGTGGTGAAGCTTCTTACAACCTAGATTCTGGAAAATCTCTGAAGATGAAGGAAGTCCTCTATGTACCTGGACTCAAGAAGAACTTACTCTCCATCTCTGCTTTAGATGCAAAAGGTATGAAGGTTGCATTTGTTGATGGCCAAGTACTAATGTGGCCAAAGGGAAAGACCATGGATGATGCAGTAGTGATTGGAGAGCAAGAGGGAGGCTTGTATAAACTAAAGGGTCAACCTGAACATGCCATGATACATGAATCCATGGAGCCAAGTGAACTTTGGCATAGGAGACTTGCTCACATGCACTATAGAGCACTTACAATTGCAAGCAAGGCTGTAGAAGGTCTTCCTGAAATCAAGACCAAACATGAAGGTGTTTGCAAAGGATGTGCAAAAGGTAAGAACATTAAGAAGGCTTTCCCAAGCAGTGAAAGCAAGGCAAAAGACATCCTGGAAATCATCCACTCAGATGTATGTGGCCCCATGTCATCCAGTTCCCTAAGTGGGTATGTTTACTATGTGTCATTTATTGATGACTTCTCCAGGAAGACTTGGGTATACTTCTTGAAGGGCAAAGATGAGGTGCTTGATAAATTCAAGGAATTCAAAACCTTGATGGAGAATCAAACTGACAAGAAAATCAAGACATTCAGATCTGACAATGGTGGAGAATTCACCTCAAATGACTTCAAGAAGCTTTGTAATGATTCAGGGATTAAGAGGGAGTTGACTGCTCCTTATAATCCTCAACAGAATGGAGTTGCAGAAAGGAAGAACAGAACTATCATGGAAGCAGCAAGGGCAATGTTGCATGACCAGGATCTTCCTATGCATCTATGGGCAGAAGCAGCTAGAACAACTGTATATGTGCAAACAGAACACCCCACAAGATATTGGACAACAAGACACCAGAAGAAGTATTTTCTGGTAAGAAACCTGAAGTCAGCCATCTCAGAATATTTGGTTGTCCAGTATACACTCATGTCCCAAAGGAGAAGAGGACTAAACTAGATCCTTCAGGAAAGAAGGGTATCTTTGTGGGTTATAGTGAAAGCTCGAAGGCTTACAGAATATATTTTCCAGGGTTCAAGAAGATTGATGTCAGCAGGGATGTAACATTTGATGAGAATTCAGCATTCATCAAATCAAGAAAGGCACCTACCGAAGTTTATGAAGAACCTAAGGAAACAAGATTTCAGGACACTACCATGACTGAAGCAGTTCCAGAAACTGCTCGTGAGTTTGAAGATCCACAAGAACCTGTAGATCCACCCCATGAGGATAACTCTCACAAGAGGAAACCTGTATGGGCTAGAGAGCTCATTCATGATGCAGAAATATTTGGCATTCCAGAAGAAGAACACAGAGCAAAGAAGAGAACCAGATCACACACCAGTTATGTTGCTTTACTCTGTGACATCATGAACAAAGAGCCTTCCAGTTATGAAGAGGCAGCAGAAAAGAAAGAATGGAAGGATGCTATGGTTGAGGAATACCAATCAATTATGAAGAATGATGTTTGGGATGTTGTCCCAAGACCTAAAGGGAATTCTGTTGTGACTTCCAAGTGGATCTACAAAATCAAGCATGCTGCAGATGGCAGTGTGGAAAAATATAAAGCAAGATTCGTAGCTCGTGGTTTCTCTCAGAAGGAAGGAATAGACTATGAAGAAACCTTTGCACCTGTAGCCAGATATACTTCCATCAGAACAGTACTTGCCCTGGCTGCAGCAATGAAATGGAAGATACACCAGATGGATGTCAAGACTGCTTTCCTGAACGGTGTAGTAGAAGAGGAAGTATATGTGGAACAGCCACTCGGCTTTGAAATACATGACAGGGAATCTTATGTATGCAGATTGAAGAAAGCCTTGTATGGCTTGAAGCAAGCTCCCAGAACCTGGTATGGTAGGATGGACAGTTTCCTATCTAGTTTGGGCTTTACCAAGAGTAAAGCGGATTCCAACCTTTACTACAAGGTTGAGGAAGGGAATCCTGTGATTCTACTACTATATGTGGATGACCTATTTGTGACAGGAGATGACAGAATGATTGCAGATACCAAGAGGAAGCTTGCAGCTGAATTCGATATGAAAGATTTGGGAATGATGCACTATTTCCTAGGTATGGAGGTGTGGCAGAATGCAGGTGGGATCTTCCTTGGTCAAGGGAAGTACACAGTAGATATCCTGAAGAGATTTGGGATGATGGATTGCAAAGCCATGGCCACACCTATGGCATCGAATCTGAAGCTTCTTTGTGATGCTTCATCTGAGCCAGTTGATGTTTCTATGTATCGTCAGATTATTGGGTCCTTGATGTACCTGACGAACACGAGACCAGATATTTGCTTTGCTGTGAACACATTGAGCCAGTTCCTGACAGATCCGAGGAGTGTTCACCTATTTGCTGTAAAGCATGTTCTGAGGTACCTGAAGGGTACAGTGGATTATGGGCTCAGATATGAGGCAAATCAAAAGTTTAACCTGCAGGGTTATGTTGATTCAGATTGGGCTGGCAGTGCTGCAGATAGGAAGAGCACATCTGGGTGTTGCTTCAGTATGGGATCAGGTGTGATCTCTTGGTTTAGCAGGAAGCAGTCATGCGTAGCACTGAGTACAGCTGAGGCAGAGTATGTTGTAGCTTGTTCAGCTAGTTGTGAGGCAGTATGGCTACGGAAGTTACTGTCTGAGTTATTTGATCTCCCGTTGGAGGCTACTGGTATCTTCTGTGATAACTAGAGTTGTGTGAAGCTGTCCGAGAACCCAGTGTTTCATGACAGGTCGAAACACATAGAGATCAAATATCACTATATCAGGGATATGGTGCAGAGAGGAGCTGTGAAGCTCCTGTATGTTGCGACGGACGAGCAGATTGCAGATGTGTTGACGAAGCCACTAGCCAGGGTGAAGTTCGAGTACTTCAGAGAGAGGCTTGGCGTTCTTCAGATCGAGGACACTTCGAGGAAGAAGTGATGGACACATTTCCTGAAGCCATTCCAAGCATGTTGGAAGGAGGATCCTTCACATGGCTGTGGATGTAAGCGCTGGATGATGAGCATCAGGATGACGTTCTGGTTTCTACTGGATATGATCAGTTGGATCATTTTTGTATGTATGTACGCATCATGTTGGATGCTGGATATGATCAGTTGGATCATTTTTGTATGTATGTATGCATCATGTAGATGCTGGATATGATCAGTTGGATCATGTGTATGTATTTTGTATATGCATCATGTTGGATGCTTGGACCATGTATCTGTATATGTATCAGGTGGGTACATTGTATGATCAGGTGGATCATGTATGGTGATATGTATCATGTATTTATATTTGTATCAGGTGGATACATTGATGATCAGGAGGATCATGTATGATGATATGTATCAGGTAGATACTTGGTATGCATCAGGTAGATGCATTGATGATCAGGAGGATCATGTATGATGATATGTATCAGGTAGATACTTGGTATGCATCAGGTAGATGCATTGATGATCAGGATGATCATAGATGACGAGCTTCAGGATGTTGCTCCAGATGACATGCAGCAGGATGTTGCAGTGATGATGATCAGGATGATCATGGATACATCAGGATGATGTATGGTGAGTATCAGTTTGATACTCTGTGGCCGTGGATCAGGTTGTGCAGATAAGCATGTAATTTGTGCCCTGGGAGATTTGCAGATGGTCTTTCGAGGTTTTGCCTATGGCATGTAATTTGTGCCCTGGGACATCTGGCAAATGCTCTTTCGAGGTTTTGCTTGGGAGGACATATAATTTGTGCCCTGGGAGATCTGCAGATAGTCTTTCGAGGTTTTTCCTATGGCATGTAATTTGTGCCCTGGGATATCTGGCAGATGCTCTTTCGAGGTTTTGTCCTATGGCATGTAATTTGTGCCCTGGGAGATCCTATAGGTTGAGCTGTGTGCTCGTAATCAGTCCTGGGATGCTCTTGCGAGGTTTTGCCATGACCACATGTAATTTGTGCCCTGGGAGATCCGATAGGTTGAGCTGTGTGCTCGTAATCAGTCCTGGGATGCTCTTGCGAGGTTTTGTGGTGACCACATGT
The DNA here is from genome assembly GCA_027924585.1 of Larix kaempferi. NCBI lineage: Eukaryota > Viridiplantae > Streptophyta > Pinopsida > Pinales > Pinaceae > Larix > Larix kaempferi. The sequence continues at coordinate 1,232,276 of BSBM01001112.1, read as the reverse complement.
AATTTGTGCCCTCGGAGATCCGATAGGTTGATCCGTGTGCTTGTAATCAGTCCTGGGATTCTCTTTCGAGGTTTTGTGGTGAGGTCACATATAATTTGTGCCCTGGGAGATTTGCAGATGGTCTTTCAAGGTTTTGCCTATGGCATGTAATCTGTGCCCTGGGACATCTGGCAAATGCTCTTTCGAGGTTTTGTGATGCACGTAAAAGTCCTGAGGATTCCACAGTATGGCCAGTGATGACGAAGACCTGCAGGTGGTGGGCCTACATCCAGTATGAAAAAGGATTGGCTCTGTAGAACTTCCTATGACGAGTAGAGACAGAGATTGGATGAGATAGCAGCAGCAGTGACGATGATGATGACGATGCATCGATGACGATGATCCAGAGAAGAAGACTTGTCTAGCAGATCTGTGTCGAGAAATACCTTCCTAGTTAAGAGGGAGTGTTGATGTATATGTAACTTCGGAATGTATTTCATCTGTGTATTATATATATATTTATTGTACCCTTATAAGAGATGTGTTATTCCTCTATAAGGAAGTGTCGTCATGTGGATTGACAAGTGTCGCAAGTGTGTGTACTTGTCGATGTGTTATTAGACCACCTTATGGGGTCGACCCTATTTAATATATAATATAATGTGGATGTACTCAAGTAGACAAGTCGGCCCCAGTAGGTCACTGGGCAAAAAGGTGAGTATAAATAGAGATAGGAGATCTCTATTTTACTCACTCGAAAAAGTATCTATCTCTCTCTCTGAAAAGTGGCGCACTAGTGAGGAGGAGGAGGATCATCTGCTAGGAGACTATCTCTGTATTATTTGGTTGTATTTTGGTTGAGCCATTGCTCTCTCTATCTCTGAGGAAGTTGTGGGGTTTTTCACCTTAGGGTTTTCCCCACGGAAACTCTGTGTCTCTTGTCTCTATGCTTTTGATTCTTGTGATGCTTGTGATGCTTGTCATATTATGATTGTCATGCATTGATATACTGTAGATGTTATTCTCTCAGCAAAGATCCTATAGTATTGTGATTTAATACTAAAAATTTAACATGAAGCTGTCTGAGAACCTAGTGTTTCATGACAGGTCAAAACACATAGAGATCAAATATCACTATATCAAGGATATGGTGCAGAGAGGAGCAGTGAAGCTCCTATATGTTGCGACGGACGAGCATATTGTAGATGTGCTGACGAAACCACTAGCCAAAGTGAAGTTCGAGTACTTTAGAGAGAGACTTGGTGTTCTTCAAATTGATGACACTTCAAGGAAGAAGTGATGGACACATTTGCAGAAGCCATTCCAAGCATGTTGGAAGGAGGATCCTCCACATGGCTGTGGATGTAAGTGTTGGATGATGAGCATCAGGACGATGCTCCATCTACTGCTCTATATATGCATCAGGATGATGTTGGATATGATCAGTTGGATCATTTATATGTATATGTATGTACACATCATGTTGGATGTTGGATATGATCAGTTGGATCATTTATATGTATTTATATGCATCATGTTGGATGCTTGGACCATGTATTTGTATATATGAATTCCATATATGTCTCATAACATTTGTATTAGGATCTTGTAGTAGGCCACGGCCTCAAGATAGTATTCTATTTATATCATACTATATGTATTATTCATTTATGACTTATCATAATATATAAGTAGCATTGTCATAATTGAAAAGAATGTCTAAATTAACAATTTTGTTTTGTAAAAGCAGTGTAAATCTGTAAAAATGGGCTTCGAGAAATGCCCTCCATAATGTTTATAGAGGTGATTTTAAAAACCTAATTCAATATACCTGGAGTGATATATACTATGGACAAAACCCCCCTTCATAATTTTTAAAATATGTTTATTTTGTGTACAGAAAAATTTTGAAAATTGCAATTTTTTTGTTTTGAACTTTATTTGACTAGGTTTGTAAAATGCACGCCTAGCCCTCATTGTTTAGTATTTTTTAGTGATCTCGGTTGGATATGGTGTTTTGTATTATTTTACACCTTCCTGTACTTCTATTTTTCTAATCTTGGCTAAAAACATGCCTGTTGTGCAAAAACATTGCAAGGTTGCCTTGTAAATGTGAAATGCCCACTTTGTCCACTAAAATGCAAGCATAAGTTCCATCCTTAGGTATTTTTAGTTGGATTAAGTTGGAGAATATATTTTTCCTCCTCCCATGTTCTTGTACTATTCCATGTTTTCTTTTTGAACCATAAAATGTATTTTTTATACAAAAAACCTATATTTTGTATTAATGTTGATTATTTTATTGATTTTGCAGAATAACTCAGAAATGGATCATTCAAACCAATCATCTCAACAAAATATTCCTCGAAAAAGAGTTCGACGCAAGGAAGTAGAATTGAATAATATTCCAATTTTTCCCCGACATGATATTGTCCTTAAATTCACTCCTACTGGGGATAAAAGAGCTACGATTCGTGCTATCCATCAACAATGTCAAGCACTTACAAATCAGAACTCCATACCAAAAAATAATACTATGAAAGCAACTGTTGAAATTAGATGCCATGTATGTAAGCAATGTGTGACAAACAACAATGTTTTTCAACAACCTAGTCAACCTTTGACTCCAATTACAATTGAGGGCAACGGTAATGTACAAGATATAACTCTTGATTATACTATTAACTCTGATTCACATAATGTGGTCTGAAATGTCCCTCAAAGATCAACTGTTGATGATGTTGCCATTACAAATAATTTGTTTCAAAGTATAGAAGGTTGTTTTGCTCAACAATCTTGGTTGTTTTGCTCAACATGATATAACTGAGGAGGAGTCCATAAGGGAGATGGCCAGCTTAAGACAAAGTAGAGTATGAGTCTTTATCGCAATGTCATGGCGTAACTACAAAGGACTCCCAATCCTAAGGACAAACAACGACATGGGCACCAGAATGCACAAAGGGGTTCTAACTAGGGTACCCATGTTTGGAAAAGTCCTTCCGCCAGATAACGACAGTTCTATAGCAGTATGAAGGTTCCGTGTAAGTTACGAATCTTGGTCGCACCTAGGGTTTATGAAAGTGGTCAATAGGTCAAATGCATAATGCACATGGAAATGGCATCTAACCTATACTCCAGGTGTGAAACGTACCCGCCGTAGGTGTGACATGGTCCATAACAGCTTTCGTTGAATAAATCTGATTAAAAAATACTACTCCAAGACATTATATTAGTCCATAACGACACAAAACGGTAAAAACTATAGACAAGTGGGTCCTGAAAATTATAAATAGTAATGAAAATTACAATTTACAATTCATTTTTACTATTCACCCATTTGGATATTTTTGGTTAGTTTTCACCTGAAAGTTATGTTGTCAATTTTGGGAGCTACGAGCGACTGTTCATCGAACCGTCCGAAGCAGGTTGGTAGTCTCATCCATACCTTTCATTTCAATGCTTTCATTTTGATTTTCAGTGGTGGGATTTCTTGTTTGGCCAAGCCCTAAATGGCTTCGGCGCTACACTCGGGCTGTAGCTATGCGGGTCACAGGTAGGGCATGAAACGCGCAGTCAATGCAAAGGTTGACTATAGGTACTCACACCTATATACAAGTTAGCCCGTAGGTATGGCCGTGTAGTTGGTTTTTTAAAAGAATTTGACTAAAATGATTGTTTTTCTTCACTCCAGGATGGTTCTAGAGTGGAGGGAGAGGGAGCATGACCAAGTTGAAGAGGCCGTGCGCAACGATGTGCAAGCACAACAGGCATTGCAAGCATGCGGGTTGTACAAATTCTGGAGTATAGGGGGTTTGAGGGCCCAAAACCTATTACTCCGATGCTTGATCGACTATTGGGATGTTGATGCACAAAACTTCAATCTCAATGGGAAAATCCTCACACTGGAAGTGGACGACATCTACTTCTTTACCGGTTTTTCCTGTCGAGGTGAGGAGGCTAGTCTTCGGTCTCGTACTTTGGGTGGTGGGATTACCGTCCTTGACTACATAGCGCGATATTGCCTCACAAACACATGCACGATGGGAATTCAGGTGCCCATCAATTCCATAGTGAATCTGAGCATGAAGATCATTGTGGCTACCTTAGTGCAGATCACGGGATCCAAAGCTCTGCACTAGGAATCCAGGCCGGTGATGTTCTATGCATCACAATGCATGCATCCTATTGTATTTGACTAGTGTACCACACTGCTGGGGTCTATGAAGAACCAACTGACAGAATGCAAAGACGGGAAGGCCAAAAACTTTGGGTATGGGAGCATCCTATGCAGCTTCTTCTTTGAGAGGGTTCTAGGGCTTAGTCCGAGGGTGGATGTCCCTCCTCATAGTCTCTGGGATCCAGCCCTGACCTGGTGGTCTGAGATCTTGACACAACACGGTGGTGGCCGTCTGGAATCACCATATACCAAGGAGTTCTTCCGCTGGTGGGACCGGAAGGTCATTTCCATAGAGGACTACCCCTATGCAGGGATAGACTTCCGCCGGGATAGGGACATGCCACTCCCACCAGACGCCGCATTCGAAGACATTGGTGAGTACTCTATTTTTTTGTGTATTAAATTTTTATGGATTTTTTTTTATAGATGTAAATGCAAAAATCTTTCTGGTGGTAGTATCATATGCTAATGGTTGACTGTTTGCTCGCAGACAAAGGCCCAGTGAGACATGGTCGTCGGGGCAAGGGTGAGTACGTAGGCAATGTTACAGCAGGATGCACACTACAGACCTTGCGGTGCAACCTCACACAGATGGTTGCTAGATTTCCACAAATAGAGGTGGTGAGACTACCTGAGGCCATGTAGTGCCAAGTAGTGGGGGTTCCGGGTGACGGTTGGGGCTACTGCAGCAGGTAGCCAATGCAGTTCAGTATTTCGATGAGACACATCTTGTCGGGGTGGCAGCTAGGCCTCCTAGTAGGGATTAGATATCTCAAGATCTCATTTTTGTATCGATATGTATATTTTTGAGGGCTACGAGCTCCAGTTTTGTATGACACTACCATTTTGGACATATTTATAGATATAAAACTTTGGTTCTTTGGTTCTACTATATGTTTGTATGTACAAATGTATGAATGTCTTCTTATATTTGTGTGCTTCATGATGAATGTGACAAATCCCAATCTAATACATAGTTAGCGTGTGCATCAGATAAATGATTAAAACTTCTCAGAACATGTATGTATGTAATCGAAAAAAAATAGCATTCCAAGAGTCTTACCCTTAGGAATTTCCATAGTAGCCTAGGATCTCGCACACGGTACTTCCCTTTCAGCTGAGACACAACTAGTTGTGAATCCAGGAGGACTTCTAAAGACTGAACGCCATGGAAAATGGAATCCCAAAGTAGCTCAATGATGGCACTATACTTAGCCACATTGTTAGATGTAGGACCAAGACAAGCACCTCCTGAGGACACAACTAGGTGGTTAGGTGAGAAAATAACCCAGGTAGCAGAAGCAAGCTGCTGCGTATGACGGATAACACCATCCGTGAATCCTAAGAACGTAGGAAACTCTATTGACATTTGTCAATCAAACGGAAGCTAATCAGTAGACCCGAAAACCAAAAGAAATCTAAACTATGTACAAAAGCAACTATACAATAGTATATAAAAGGATCAGCCTGAACCAGAGGTTCAAGCATAATATCGGTTGAGGTAGAGCGCATTTCGAAGATCCTTCAAGACAATCCCCTCATAGTCTTCTAATTCATAGGCTCCTTTTTCTAGGACACGCCTCATGATGTAAGGACAGTGCCACATGGGGTTGAACTTGCCTACCCTCAGGGGTTCTTTAGATTGGTCATATAAGAGGACCAAGTCACCTTCAACATACTGCCGGGGATGGACAGACCTATCATACTGAACCTTAACACGATGTTTGTTGGCATCTATGGCCACAGCGGCATCTCGACGTTGCTCATCAAATTGCTCAAGACCCGTCGTATCAGGGAGGGGCTCTATGGCCAGTTTAAGTGAAGGGATCTTGCATTCAATCGGTAAGAGTGACTCCACACCGTGAACTAGCTGAAACGGTGAGAACCTAGTGGTAGTCTTGACTGCGGTTCGATACACCCACAAAGAAAGATATAACATGATGTGCCAATTTGTCTTACTTTGTTGGATGGTACGTTGGAGAATGGTCTTGAAAGACTTATTAACTGCTTCTACTTTACCATTCGCTTGGGGATAATAAGAAGATGAGTGTTCGTGACGAAACCCAAGCTTGAGAGACAAATCCTCCATCATCTTGTTCTGAAAGTGACTGCCATGGTTAGTGAAAATCTCTTTCAGAATACCGAATCGAGTTATAATTTGATTGAATACGAAGTGGGCTGCTGTAGCACCATCGGCTTTAACGGTAGCCATGGCCTCAGCCCATTTGGAAAAATAGTCCACGGCCGCTATGATATGGTGATGCCCTCCATCCGAAGCTGGTTTGCAATCCATGAAATCCACCACCCACTTGGTGAAGGGACCGATGGTGACGACCGGATGAAGGGGCGCTAGATGCGAGTGTATGTTTCGAGAAAACACCTGGTAAGGGTGACATCTCTTCACAGCATTAACACAATCCTTAAAGATGGAGGGCCAAAAATAACCAGCTCGCATAATACATTGGGTTGTAGCAAGCCCGGATAAGTGACCGCCACATGCCCTAGCATGGCAATCATTAAGCACCCGCACCGCTTCTTCGTGAGCTACGCAACGACGGAGAATAGAGTCCTCTCCTCGGCGATAAAAAGTGTCATCGACGATAGTATAAACTTTAGCGTGATTTTTTATACGCTGTAGCTCATCTCGTGAATAATGCGGAGGAAACTTCAACTTTGGAGATATGCAATGACATCCCCATACCAAGGGTCCTCTGACGAGATAATAAATAAGTGCTCATCCACGAAGGAATCTTTATGAATGACATCCTCATCAAGTCTCGGAAGGTCCGACATAAGCTCAGCAAATACCAATGATTTCACCGACTTTACAGAAGCAAAATCGAGATCAGATTCCTGAAGGATAACAATCCATTTATTATACTTCCTCCTGATAAGGCGTCATGATAGCACGAACTGAAACGGATTAGTATGTGCGACAACTATGGTGGTTCTAAGCAAAATGTAATGTCGTAACCACTGGACTGAATGAACAGTCGCAAGCGCCAGCTTTTCCACATGAGTATATATTAACTCAACGTCTACTAGATTTCTACTAAGGTAATAGATAACATGCTCGACAAATGCATCATCAACCTGAACCAAGACCATGCCAATTGTATCTTGAGACGCAACCACATAAAGAATAAAATCTCATGCGAAGTCTAGTGGACTAAGCAAAAGGGATAATACCAAAGATTTCTTAATGGCGTTGAAAGACTACTGGGCTCACTCATGCTAGATAAAAGGTGTGTCCTTCTTCAATAAGCATGTGAAACCTTTGGTAAGATTAGCATAATTTACTATGAAATGACGTATAGAAGTGGCTATCCCTTGGAGGCTCTGAAGTTGTAACAAATTGCGTGGAGGAGGCAACTGAAGTATTGCCTCAACTTTGAGAGGATCAACTCTAATACCCTCTTTCGAAACTATGAAGCCCAGAAGGTGACCCGTCCTTACAACAAAGATGCATTTGTTAGGATTCAATCGAATCTTGTATCGTATACATCATTCGAGAATCATGCGGAGGTGCTTTGGGTGGTGCATTCTCTTACGGGAATGTCCAACAAGATCATCCAAGAAAGCCTCCATAATCTTTTTAAGATCATGAAAGGTGTAGGTCATGGCGCACTGAAACATAGCTCTGACGTTTTTAAGGCCCAAGGGCATTTTCCGATATGAAAACGTTCCCCAAGGACAAATAAAAGCTATCTTATGTTGATCCTCGGGTTTGATTTGAATCTGGTTATATTCAGAAAATCCGTCCATGAAGGAAAAAATATCACTTACAGCGCAAGCATCCAAGATTTGATGTATGAATGGGGTGGGGAAGTTGTCTTTCGGACATGCACGGTTCAAATCTCTAAAATCGGTGCATACACGGATCGTTCCCTACTTTTTATCCACAGGAAGGGGGTTTGACACCCATTCGGTAAGGGGAATGGGGTAGATGAAACTAGCTTTGAGTATTTTCTCCACCTATGCCTTGATAGTAGCTGCTTTTCTAGGGTTGACAGCACGTAAGCGTTGTTGAACTGGTTTAGCATTGGGATACATTCTAATCTCATGTTCAACAATGCGGGGTTCTATTCTTGGCATCTCCTCATATGACCAAGCGAAAGCTTCCCAAAGTTCTGTAAACAATTCAGTGTAAATAGCAATCTCCTCAGGAGTGCAATCATCACTGATGTAGACATTCTCCACTATTTCGGGAGTACGAGAGATATTGATTGACATAGTTGCGGAAATGTTAGCCTTATTCCCTTCCGCTAAAACATCATGCGACTCCAAAAGAGCCACAGGGTGACCAACCATCTCTGCTAGAGTCGTCCTAAACTCTTCTCATTCGGTGAGCTCGAGTTTGGGAAGGAAATAAGAGTGATGGTGCATATCTTCCCAAGGTCTCTCACTACCACACATGGCCTCCATAATATCTTCATCAGAAGGAAAAGTATATCGAGGCAATCATGGGAACAAGACGAGTTGGCTGCCCAAAACGATAGTGTAACGAGATCTTCCTCGACTGTCTGGGAAGAAGAGAGATCTGGTTCTGCAGTGGATTCTTGAATATGCTAGTAGGCAAGCTCATCTACAAACAATGGCATAGACATCCCGACATGTGAAATGTTTTCAGACGTGGAACTCGTGGACGATAAAGTCCACGGATCATCAAAATAAGAAGTCTGGAATGACATATTATGTGAAGGAGGAGACGCATCATGAGTAATAGTTCCAATAAAATTCACAGGTGCAGCAAAATCATAAGTTCCCATCAATGAAGGGTACATGCCAACACCAATGTCCCCGGTTGCCGGCTGAGAATGAGTAACCTGTGGGACTATGGAACGCATGGATGCTGTGGAAGAGGAGTTAAACTAATCTAGTTGATCGATGGTCACAATCTTGCCTTCATGAGGAAAACAGATAACTCTGAATATAGTGGACGCGACAGCTTTCATGGCATACATCCAATTCCAACCCAGTAAAAGGTTGTAGTCGATGGGCACATCAACCACCTCGACTTCAATAGGCACAGATTTACCTCCCAAGGAGACAACAACAGAAGGGATAATTCCATGCGGCTTAAATGAATGACCGTCGAATGTAGTGAGTGTGGTTCTAGATGTGAGTAGGGGAGGAGAGCCAATATCTTTCCAACAAGCTAACGACATTACTGATGCAAAGGCACCTTTGTCAACCATAGTTTGTTTGACAAAACTATGAAGGCACACCACCTAGATTTGAAAAGCCACGTGGTAGGGTAAGCGAGGTTGAACATCCATAGTATCGAACTTGATAACAGTGGGACTTCCCGCATACTAAACTCCTAACGCACTCAAAAGAGCATGCTTCTGAGAAGGGTAGGCTTGCAAAACTTCAAGAGCCGACATAGCACACGGAGTTTGGCTCAAATCTTCTATGATGGAGTAGTTGTGGGAGGCTCCAGCATTAGGATTATGCATAGAGCGCTTAAGAACACCTTTCGATATCCACGACATAATAGAAGGCTTCTCGATATGCAAGGAATTTTTAGGAGGAGGGGGAGGATAACTCCCCAAATTGTGTTGTGGTGCATCATAATCGTGCTGACGAGTGGCAACACTAACCTCTGATTGAACCATGTTCACACATCCATAGCCACTAGTATTGGAAGAAGACATTGTCGTCTCAGTAGGTACATAACTGGTGGTGGGATCATGTGAAGCCATGTTCTGGTGATGAGGTAGGGGATCCTTCCACACAGCTGGGCTCTGTGCCAAGTGCTTCGATGCTTCTTCAATATGAGGACATAAGTGAGTAAGATGGTCTTCCCCATAGAGCTTGCAAGGAAACTTCACCTTATGCCTAGGTTTACGGTCCTCACCAGCATTTTCGCCTTCCCAAGGAGGGTTGGCATTATCCTTACGGGGGGTATTGCGATTGCTGTTGTTATTCCCATTGTTTCCACACTTACGATTATTTCTCCCCTTTTTCTTACCATTGATGGTTACTTGACTAGTTCGACGTTTGCACACTATGTACATCAAACGATAGGGTGGATGTGGACAAGGTGTGAACCTGTCCGGGAGTAGACTGGTTTAGTGACAAATTCTGCATTTGATTAGCTACCAAATCTATGGGGCGAGTGCTTGCATATCCAATGATTCCATCGGCATGCGGTCCAGGAACTGACGTAGGCTCATGATGTGTACGCAGTGCGTCAGGGATGATGTCATACAAAATGCCAGACTGAGAGTATAATAAGTCTAACTACTAGACTTTCAAGATAGCTTGTTCCTCAAACACAATTTCGGATATCGAAACATCCTTAGCAATGTATGGGAGTAGAGACTTGAGGAACCATTCCAATAGGAACTCTAGAGGAATGTTGGCTTTCACTAACCTCTTCCACCAACGCCACTCTTGAACGTGGTCAGAAATATGCATGGCCTTGTTCTGATGGAAGGTAGATAAAATTTCAGTGCCAATATCGTAGCGAACCGATAACTGGAAATGATCTAAGAAAACCAAAGCAATCTCATTAAAACCCCTACAAGTGTTTCCTGGAAACTCGACGTACAACTTCGTGGTTTCCCCTGTGAGTGTGCATTGAAATAGTCTCAATCTAATAGAATCATGATTCAATGAGTTGGAGGAGCACCAAAGGTGAAATGTCGTGACATGATCTCCCGGGTGCTCAACACCTTTCCCCTCAAACTTAGGAATGTCCGAAGGGAGCTTGGTAGGGACCGAGGGCTAAGTAGGGTCATGACACACCGGATCATTCATGAGCTTCGAAACATCCGAAAGATTCAAGCGTGCAAGTAACAGGAGTTGAGGCTGGAAAGCTTGATTATAAGCCCCCATAAAAGGTTGGTTAAACGGAACCGTGTTATAAGATGGACCAAAAGCTTGACCATGAGGATTAAATTGTTGATAATAAGGACCTGACGGACCATAAGCTTTCCCATGGCCATAGGATTGATAACCTCCTCCTACCTGACCCATTTGAGAGTAAGCAGGTATGTGCATGTTTTGGGCACCATATTGGGGTGGTGGATGGTACTGGTGGCCTTCACCGACTGTGTTGTAGTAAGGGTTGCAACCATGAGTATGGGACATATATGTACTATTCATAGAGAGAACCATGTTGTAATGACCATAATGGTATGGTATGTTCCCACCCCTAGCATTAGGATTAGCTTGAACAGTCGTGTGGTGACTAGAAGCATGACAAGTATTCCCAGCCCCAAAATTGGTGTTACTAGTAGCAGGGATGGTGGTGTGATGTCCATGTGGATAGGAGATATTCCCACCCCCTACATTACCATTACTAGTGGTGGCAGTGGATGCAAATGTATGCGGCATATCTCCACCCACGTATTTGGGAGGAGCATTAACATCCGTATAAGTAGTCCTGGGTTGACGAGTAGCAGCATGTGTATTAGGTGGTGGATGGCGATTCGTGTTTCAAACAACGTTCCTATTTGGTTGGAAAATCCTAGGAGGTGGTCTTCTTCCAACATTAGCATTGTTAGAAGGAATGTGACCAGTCACCATACTATGTGTGTAAGTGGACAACGTAGTGCCCCCAGTGAGGGTAGTGCCCCCAGTGGGTATAGTATGGCTAACACCATGACTAGTACCAGCGTGACTACCAAACGTAGTGGAAGGTTCAACGGTACTATGACTAGGCATACGAAAAGAGAGTGTTGTCGGGTTGATCGTAGGATGAGTGTCATCATGTAACTCTGGAATCCCTGTCTATAACTGCGTGGAAATGAAGGAATGAACGAATCATATTGTTCTTCGTCCTTGGGTAAGGTTGGCATTCCGTAAAGATAATTAGCCAGATTCGAAGGATCAAACGGATCTCGTTCAAGTTGATTAGGCCAAATAGAACCAGGTTGAGTTTGAGGTGGATCACCTCCCAACTCCTCATGAGGAGTATGGGGATCGGAAGTGTGGTCATCTCTACCCGATGGAGTTGAAGGTTTTTCCTCAGTATCAGAATGTGTAGCAGTCATGATGTCATGAACGTAAGCTTTTTAAAAATCTGAAGACTCATAGGGAGCCCTCCGGCGTCCTCCAACAATACGGCATGAAACCTCAGTCTACTTTAAACCAACCAACTGATGGCATGGGCAGAGAGTAGGGCTCCACGCCACGATATCTCCAGAGAGAATATATAATCAAAACATCCACTAAAGGCCAATTATCGATAAAAAACAGTAAATCAAAAGCACACACCTAGAGAAACTACATCCAGGAGTAGACAAATAGAGTGGCTAAATGAGCTTCCGACACTAGAGTTGGTATGTCTCTCCTAGGAGAGGCTTGAGACTCCCAAACTATGGTTGGAGGTAACAGAATCAGTTATAGAGACACACAGGCTCCACTGCGTGTACAGGGTCAAGTCCACTACATAAGCACAACTATGTTGTCCAATCCCTATCTGAATCGGGACACAAATAGTATAACCACTACAATTACCCTGTGTAATACCTAGGTAAGGAAACTATGGTCACCACAATATAAAAAATGCTCAGGGGGACAGTCGTAGGTGGGATCCGTTGTATGGGCAGGGTAGCTAAGCCTGAAGCATAAGAGGACGAACATCTGGTACCCCCAGATACGAACAAATCTTGGAAATATCTCCCATGTTCAGCCGGTATCAAAGGGATATCCCTTCAACCAACCTCCCATGGCCTTGTGCTTAACTCTGGATTGAGTAGAGCTTCCTGAGAACACCGATCTATACTATGGATTCCTCCACTCCCTGGTCAGACACCTAATGTTTCGTCTAGTAGTCTTGGATTGTTAACTCACAATGATCTATTCCAAGACTCTAAACCTATGCTAGTTTGTGTCCCCTATAAATAAAATCGGTTTAATCAATTTTAAGATTAAGTGTTAATTTTAATGGTTGTGATTACCCAAGGGATATGATCGTGAAACTAGTGATGTGTAAGACTCAATAGTATGCAAAATCATCAAATCCTAGACTCATCTATCCAATGAAAACAATGCCCCTAATATGCACAATCAAACCAATGATTCTGAAATAAATATGCAATCCTTTTATATTTCTTTCAATGCACAATCAGAATCTAAATGAAGGCAGAAAGCACTCAATGCAAGATGCAATACATAAAAGCAAAAAAATTTGTACTTTCTCTTATAAATGAAAGGAAAATGCAAAAACTATATGTATATTTTTGTATTTTTCAATATATGGAAATGAAAAATGCAAGCAAAATCCTACTATCTAGTCACTGATATGCCAAGGAGATCACTAAGACAACCAGGAAGATACCAAACAGTAAGACTCAGCCAAAGGAATGAGCTCAAAAGGAAAAAACCAACAAGGCTAAATCCAAAGATGGGTAGAAAACCAACAAGGCTCAATGAAGAGAAACGCAGAGTTGTGGTCACAACCAAGGCATGGAATAGTCAAGAAACAGGCCAACAAAGACTCAGGATCAACCAAAACCAATCCAGCAACAACCAAAGGGCATAAACCAACAAAAGTTGGATTTGTACGCTACTGTCGAAGGAATACCTGCGGGTACCCGCGAGCAGTAGAGTAAATAGAGGTGGGTATATGCGGGAAGAGCTAAGCTAGCCCACGGGTGAGGAAAGGTAAAATGGAAAACAGAGAGTCCAATGGCTTAGAAAAAGCAAGTTTTCTATAGTGTGTCTCAATGGCAAATAAGTGACACAGAGCATGCTCAAAAAATACCCAAGATGGATGTTTTCCCTAACGGAGTCGCCATTTCTGTGTTGGAGAAAACTCACTATGGCTTGGGGTATACCACAATAGACAGATGACTACAAGAAATCAACTCAATTCTCAGAACTATGCTAAGATAATGAAGAAGATAAGCAACCTCGATCCAAACATTTGATGTAGATCCCCGTTGGAGCTTTTCAATCCATGCACTTGAATCTGCAAATTAGTCTTGACAGCCAATATACAACATGTACATATAATATATAAACGACATTAACATCATCACAAGAAATGGTCCATAATATAACAAGTAAATGCAACCCAATGTAAGATAAACAACATTTACAACATTAATGGACGAGAATATGAGTATTTCTATTAATAAACAAGAAGAAGTACAAAGTGATACGACCTCTTGTCGGCAACCAATCTAAACCAAGATCTGGATCAATCCACTTGTACCTCCACCACTTCAATCCTCCATGAATGGCAAACTCAAACTAGATAGGAGTTTGGAAGGTGAACATAAAGGGTTCACAACTACAAGAATCAATGAGTGTAGACTCAAGATAGGGAAAAAATCCACTAGAGTTCTCTTGCTCTTCTTTCTCCTCCCATCCATAAGCCATATGTGCTCAATATATAGTCCTCTCAAAGGTAAGTGAAAGGACACATCGAGACGTTACTTGGGTAGATGGAGAGCCAAAGGTCACCCAATGACCGCTTTTGGGAGTAAAAAGTAATAAACTAGTGACTTTTACCATTTTACTTGATATCCGCGAGCTATAGTGATGCAACTCACGGGTATGCATGCTATAATGATGCAACATGTGGGTCAGAGGAAAAATGAGGAAAAAATATGACCGAAGGATATAAAGTGAATCTGAGTCGGTGAAATAGATCCTACAGGCCAAAGAATGTCGATGCTCACATGGTGGAAGATTACGTTGTAACACTACTATGTCAGTGCAACAGTCTAGTCCACCGTTCCTGAAATTTAACCTGAAAAAAAAATCTATGGGGATTATGCTTTGAAAACATAAAATAACGATTTTTGAATTCTTAATGTGATCATGTCAAAGAAATACATTACCAAGGAGTTGTTGAAATGTAAAATTTGTCACATAACTTTTAACTTTTAAGACATTCTGTGATTGTTACATGGATATTTAGGAATGACATAGCCTTGTTTTACAAATTAAAATATGCATACATAGACACTAAATTTACCCTTTGGGGTATATTGTCAGAATTTCATTCATAATACAACAAATCCAGCATATAGATCTTTGCAAGTCCATCTAGAGACAGGTTCTCCAGTGCTAATACTAAACTGACATAACCCACTACCCATTACATTTCATATTTGCAAATTGAACACCATTTGATCCTCAAATCTAGATGTTTTTGAAACTTTCAAATATCCACTCAAGAAGAGCAATAATAATTTTAGTTTTGTACTCAACTGATTCATATTATAAATGATTATTGAAGGCTATATAAAAGCAGTGCACCAACAAATCCAACACCAACAACTAATCTAAGTATTACACCAATCGGAGGCAGACTACCACCTATTGCCCTTCCTTTGTCCACATCATACCTTGCAAAATGCTTCTTGGGTGCTTGGAATTGAGGGCAGATGAAATCATCTCACTGTAAACATTAACAACAAGAACAAGAGGGTTGATTATAATATCAATGTTATCAACATAAACACATCGAACTTCTATGGATGTACTCAAAATTCAAAACATTATCAATAGTAGAGGCCAGAGTTTTCCTGCTCATCAAGTGGTTTAGTCAAAGTGTATATGTATCCACAATTGAGACAAATATGCATTTCCCAGGCCTATGACAATCAAGGTAGTCAGGTCAACATAATTTCCAATGGATCAAAAAAATATGACACCAGAAGTATTAAAAATGCACTGATTCAATGGAGGGGAAAATAACCGACCTTCTGAGCCTCAGTTAGTTTCCTGCCAAATCAAGGAGGGGCCGGTATTTTCAGCAATATTTTCACATCGACCTCTACAACTTTGCAAGCACATAATGTTCATTTGAGTCCTATTCAAAATGTGCTAAAATAAAGAAGAAAAACATGGTTCACTCAATTCTCAAGTCACTCTCAATAACTAGCTGAGAGTTCAATTTTCAAACACATAATCATGAGCACATACAGTTATCATAACATCAAAATTAGACCCTGTAAAAAACTATGCTAAGGAACCTCAATCTTTCAAAAATCCAGATTACATAGAAACGACTCAGACACCAATTCCCTTCACAGATAGGGCCCTGTTAATAAACACAGGAACATACTTGAAAGTGATTCATTAGGCTAGAACAACTAAAATTTTCAATTACAACTATACAATTAGCAAGGAGATGAAAGAGAGGCTAACCTACTTACTGCAAAATAGACTGAATCTGGTTTTGCTTGGATGGCAGTTTTGGTAAGACCCAATTTGTTAGTTGGCCAAAGTTCATCTCCAAAAAAGCTATTGGTTTACAGAACCTAGTCCCCTACTTTTAAACCATATTTTTCAGTATTAGTAGCATTTTCAATTCCCTGAAAAAAATGGACCTAATATTCATCGTCCACAAACAAATATACCCTCAAAACTCAAAGAGAAAGAGAGACTTGTGGCTATTGAGAGAAACAAACCCTGATTAAAACACCACCACCAGACTTCTGCCCTAATGCCAACACAAGAGGTTTGTCGACGCCAGTTTCTATGGTCTTTGAGGCACCTACAGTCCTTGATCTGACCTAGAAATTAGGTAGGCATTAATGTATAATCTGTTATTAAACAGTGGAAAGAACCCATTGGGAGCCATACTCGGACATAATGATTACGAGTGCAACACTAGTTCTAGAATTGTTGGTGTTGGGATTGTATGCTTTGTAGATTGAGAGACCTGCCTTAGCCTCAAACAAGGACATCCCAAATAAACATGATGTCTGATCATGTGTACCCCAAACAAGCAAGAATAAGTGTTTTTCACAGGAAATATGTTTTGAAATTTTTTTGGGTCTAAATTAGATATATCCTGGTGTACTTACATGGATTCTTGAAGCATTTGGAGCAACCACTGCATTGTTGGGCAATAAAATGGGTTGTTTCCTGTTGTGGAGGCTGGATGAAGATGGTGATACAATCGTTGTGGATGCCATTTTCTTGATGAGGGGTTGATTGGAGTAGCGAGGAAGTGCCTTCAGAGTTAGAAATTAAAAAAATTTGTTGATTGAACAAGAGGATCAATTGCTGATAAAATGAGATGAGGTGAAGAGTGAGTGAGCATGACGCGCCCATGGATAAGCCACATAAGGTCTTCATTTTAATGTTGGTTTATTTTTTTATTTGCTAAAATTTATGAGCTCAATAACTAGACTATGAAGGGAGTAATCCAAGTATTATAATGGTCTTTAGACTATACCTTCCTTGAAGCAACTGGATTGACCTTTCCCATCCAGGCACTCAAATCCATGTGTCCTCTGTCACGTTTTGAGGTATCTACATGTCCCATGTTGAACACTTGAATCCCCATGTCCCAGGTTTGTCTGACCTACCCAACCATGTGAGTTGTGCAGAAAGACTTTGAGACACAGCAGCTTGTTAATATTAAAATAGTCCATACATTCACCACCACCACCATTGGGACAGGGAACTAGGTAGGAACCTTACAAACATAAATTAGCAACATGTAGACCTATAAATATTAATGAATCACAATTCAAACAATGCCTCTGAAAATGAAACATTAGTTCAGAAATTTAATAACACAATTTTTGAACACTCAGTTGTTCTATGGGAACATGCATGATTTTCCATCTAAACATGCAACATGTCTACTGAAACAGAGCAAATTATGTATTTATTCAAAAATTCTAGTGGCTTGTTCTTGGTCAGAGATAAGAATAAGACTTAAACTAATCAATACTAGCTCAGTGCTCCGGACTTCACTGTTCATCACCTTCTCACTCGCCATGTGCTGACTATGTAGTGGCCCATAGTCACCCACACTTTTTTCCATACTATCCCACACTTTGCTGACAGTCATAAACAATGGCCACCTTCTCTAGAAAGTTCAGTCTAAGATAGTAGCACCTATTCTACTATATTGGGAGTGCGGCAAGGGCCTCTTATAAAATACTCTGAGGAGCCTTCATTTTCAACATGTGGCAAACATCCTTAAAAATATCAAAGAACCTAAAACTATGCTATAATTTGCTTGGGACTTGCATTTTTGGGGTATAGGCAAGATGGGATCTGTATTTTAGTTGGTATCCATATCCTTTTAGACGGGATTTGTATCATGGAGCATGGATGTGTTTCGATGCAATGATGATCATTTAGGTGGTGGATCCAACACAGATCTACACAGATCTGATTCAAAAAGTTGATCCATTGATCCAGCCTCAAGGGATCACAGATCGGTTAACATAGCTTGAAAGTGCATGACATTTTGAGAAAATATTGCAGCAGTATAAAGCATCCTTGTAGCCAAATTTCGGGGAAGAGATTGAGCCAAAAATGAGGAAAACACCCATCAAAGTATTTACAGGAGCTGTAGGGAAACGTTACCCTACAAAAAGAATTAAAAAAACAATCCACTCTAAGTTACGCAAGCAAACCCATTTAACAACTTCCAACAACCATGTATTTTGTAACTATTGACTTGTTCTCTTGGTTTTTTCCCCTTTTTGTGTTTTATGGAGTTTTTTCTTTTGGATTTTTGGGGGATTTTATTGGTTTCCTCTTTCCTGCTTCTCAAATTCCAACATTTTCTTCTAAAACTGAAGACCATGAAAGAAACCAGTCCAACAAAACATGGTAATTAATTTGGGCTTTGAGGTTATTGGGGTTTTCCACTGCATTTTGCAGTTGAAACGATATGAAAGTGATATCAATTTCTTCCCCCCAAAAAGAAAGAAAAACTTACATTGCTAGTACGATGTCCATGGATCTCAAAGCAGTCTCCCACAGCAACCTTCATTAATCTCTTCATCGCGAGGGTTTTGAAAAATGAAAGAATGGCCCGGAGCAAAACAACCAACAACCCGCCCTATTTTACTTTGGCGCGTAACATTACTATTGGACTCTTTGATGTTTTGAATGTTATGATGCCATGTTTTGAATGTTATTTGCGATTTTAATAACATGGCATGATGCCATGTTTTGAATGTTATTATTTGTGAGATTAATAACAAATCTCCACTCTAGTGATTAGGAGGATTTTGGTCAAATAATGCAAAGTTTCATTCATGTTTAAGGAGTTTTTTTAGCCTTGTCTCACAATCGCAATTTCAATTATGAAAGATGCTCACTTTTAATTTGTTGTGTTTCACTATGTTTTTACAAGGAATATATTCCTTATGAAAGTTGTTTAGATGCTAGATAATTAAGTATAGTAGAACATATACTTAATTATAAAGATGGTATTCTTTTGAGTGTGTTGTATCCTTAAAGCAACATAAATGAATTTAATGAATATATGTTAACACTTCTTTTTGTATCTCAATGATAATATTTTATGGTTGTTATGCTTTTATTGAGGATGTTGTTGAAGATCGTGGTTTCTTTATTTTGTATAACTAGGTGGCAATTTTGATAAACTTACACTAAAAACTTTGTCAAACTAAAAAAAGTTGCATTTGGGTGTAAGTATCTGGATTGATGAAAGAGCTTCCTCCATCACTCTTGAACTAAAATCATCGATGGTTTGAATGCCATCTCTTGTGCATCATCTATGGATTATGGTTGTTATCTATACAATGTTCATCTTATCTTAGTATAGTGTTGTATCCTTGTATTGGGTTTCCATTCCACAGTAACATGTGTCTTCTACTTGTGTGTGTGTAGGATAACCTTGTGGTTGCATTGTTAATAATCTCACATGCATAATTTTTTTTAGACAAAGATGGTTTAAGGTATTGCTAACAATCAAATCTTTGGAAACCCAAACATTGGCTTTGGGGAGTGCTACCTGTTGGATCTGCACACAAGTTAAGTCCAAATTGTTTAAGTACAAGCCAAAGGGAAAATTAGAAGTACCACCCACTATCACCTCAATGGGCCACCTATTTCACTTTAGGCCTGATCTCATTTGACGCAAGGAAAGTTTCCCAAACCAACCGATGAGTATTAGGTGAGTACCAATGGATGTTGAAGGAACATTGCAAGAACCAAAGTACAGAACACATACAACCATTCGTAAATCAACATGAATGGCCTAGAGAGGATGGTAATTTGCATACCATGATTCAATACTTTGGAAGTTTAAGGGAATGCTAACTCATAGAAGGGAATGAATCATGCATGTTACAATGGAGCATAACTTATAATAAATGGAGCAACTGAGTGCTAAGATTATCAAACATTACAATGAGTGGAAAAGGAAAAAATTGAAATTGTTATGGAGAAAACTTCCTATAGCTTGGGCCAAACCACAACAGACAGTTGACTACCAGAAAATGACTCAATTCTCAATTCAAAGCTATATAAATGACAATGCTAAGATAATGAAGAAAATACCAACCTTAAACCGGATGTTCGATGTAGATCCCCATTGAGCTTTCAACTTGGGCACTTGAATCTCCAAATTAGTCTCAACAACTAATTCAATACAAGTGTATATAATATGTGAAAGACATTAGCATAATCAATAGCAATGGTCCATGATATTATAAGAAAATATAACCCAATGTAATTTAACAATATTCACAACATCAATTGGACGATAAAATGAGTGTTTCCATTAATGAATAACAAGAAGTACAATATACAACCTCTTGCCAGCAACCAATTTGAACCAAGAACTGGGTCTCTCAACTTGTGTCTCCACCACTTCAATCCTCCATACTATGGAAAACTCAAACTATGAAAAGGAGTTTAGGAGGTGAACATAAGAAGTTCACAACAACAAGGATCAATGAGTGTAGACTCAAGTCAAGGAAAAAATCCAGTAGAGTTATCTTGCTCTCTCTTTCTCCTCCCTTCCATATGCCATAAGAGCTCAATATATATCCTTC
This sequence comes from Larix kaempferi, assembly GCA_027924585.1. Classification (NCBI taxonomy): domain Eukaryota; kingdom Viridiplantae; phylum Streptophyta; class Pinopsida; order Pinales; family Pinaceae; genus Larix; species Larix kaempferi. Next base: position 1,211,372 of record BSBM01001112.1, on the reverse strand, counting down.
CAAAGGTAAGTGAAAGGACACATCGAGGTGTTTCGGGGAAAATGGAGGGCCAAAGGTCACCCTAAGACTGCTTTTTGGGAGTAAAAAGTATTTTTCTAATGATTTTTACCATTTTACTTGGTACCCGCGAGCTATAGTGGATCAGCTCACGTGTGCGCTGACTATAATGGTACAATAAGCGTACAGGAAGAAAAATAGGGAAAAAGTATTTCTGAAGGACATAAGGTGAATCTGAGTTAGTAAAATTGATCATGAAGGCCAAAGAATTTTGATGCTCACAAAGTGGAGAATTACATTGTAACAGATGCCCCCTAATGTGTGAGGTCAGAGAATGGTGCTACGATGGCCGAAATACATTATAAATATCAGGAGTGGAGTGATGGAAACACAACTAGAAGGAGCAGCTCAGTCGTCATAATACAATAATATCTATGAATACACGTTGGTATAGTACAACAATATGATACAATGGCCATGAATAGGCAGTACATAGTGAATACATGTCATAGGTGATCATAGCCATAGCCATCTACAGTAAGAGATGGTCTCTTGCTGAAAGGAAACAATTGGTGCAAACTGGAGGTACAAACTATTGATGTCAGAGAGGTGATATCTCAGATGTAAAGTCACGATCATAAGTAGCATACTGAATGGCAATATCGCCTAGGGTATTCTACACAAATCATTTATGGTGCCAGTCCCATCAAGTGAATAAAGGTGTTGAGGTCGAACCTGATGCGATATCATCTAAGTACCGGTCAATGATGTATACCGTTAACAGACATGAGATAACCCACGAATAATGAAAATGGGCATCAAGGAATAGAGTATAATCATCAAATTATGAATACATGTGTTGAAGTCGAACACTCGGATGAATCCATCGATCAGGGGACATTGATGTATTCCCAAGACTGTCAATGGTGAGAGAACCTACCACTAATGACTGCAAGCCTCAAGGTACTCAACCAAAATCTAAGTCTTAAATTCTAGAATAAATGATTTGAAGTCGACGGAACGAAAATTGATAGAAGGAGGGCATTAAGGAATACCCCATCAACTAGCACGAGATAACAGCTACACTAAAATATTGGGAAGAACTTAGATGAAACGGACTGACTCAATAAGGATGGCCGACATTCAATAGTCAAGAGATCTAACGAGTGGCCAACTCTGGTTTCAGGGCTTCCTTTGAACAAGAGCATGAGTAGATGGATACACTTAGGAAGCATAGACTCGACATAACACTATGAGATGCAGGAGGCATCAACAAAGGGATCCATAGTGACTAGAAGCTTAACCAATCGGTGGAGTAAAACTTATAAATGAGTACGAATCCTATGGTCCTACTATAGTCCCGACTCATAATGTATGGATTGTAATGGATGCACTGTTCAAAGGAGACACAACAACTGCCAACAAAAAGAAGTAAATATTCTCTCATCCGGCTTTTTGGTATATTTGATTTTTTTGGTCTTTTTCATATTTGGAAAGCTTGAAAAAGAATAAAATTGCTTATAGTACAACAATTGAGGAAACAAGTTCCAAATAGTGAGCAGACTAGTTCCAAGCAGTGGAACATACGTATGATCAATGAAAGGAAGCATGTGCAAGATGTAGACACTCGAGGTGGTGTTCCCTCAAGGTCCAAAGGTCATCAAATTGTGAAGGGAAAATGGAAGCTTTGCAGGGCTTGACAAGGAAAATGCTCAAGAATTAGGCTAACAATTGAGTAAGCGGGAGCCGACACAAGGCTCAAGTAGCAAGCAAGATGATGCGATGCAAGTACAACTTAATAAAAAGTGGGGGGAGTCCTTATGGGATGTGGCCAACATAAGACAAAGTAGAGCATGATTCTTAATCACAAAGTCATGGAGTAACTATGAAGGACTCCTGATCTTAAGGAAAAACGACAGCATGGGCACCATAATGCAAAAGGGGTTCTAACTACGGTACCCATGTTCGGAAAGGCCCTACCGCAACATAACGACACTTCTATAATAGTGCGAAGGTTCCATGTCGGTTAAGAAGCAGGGTCGCACCTAGGGTTAATCAAAATGGTCAAAAGGTCAAATGCATAATGCATGTTGAAATGACATCTAACCTATATGCTAGGTGTGAAATATACCTGTCATAGGCGTGAAATGGTAAAAAACAACTCTCATCGAAGAAATCTACTCAAAATGCTACTCCAAGACATCACATTAGTCCAAAATAGCTTAAAACGGCAAAAACTATAGACAAGTGGGTTTCCAAAACTATAAATAGTAATAAAAAATTACAATTTACAATTCATTTTCACTATTTACCCAATTTGGAGTTTTTGGTTAGTTTTCACCTTGGATTTTAGTTGTTGATTTTAGGAGCTGCGGGCATCTGTTTGTCGAGCCGTCCGGAGAAGGTTAGCTATCTCATCCTCCTCTTTCATTTAGTAGTTTTTATTTCCATTTTCAGTGGTCAAAATGTTTTATTGGGGAAGCCCTATTTGGTCACGACATTGTACATAGGTTATAAGTATACGGTTCACGGGTAGGGCCTGGTACCCATGGTCAACGCATGCGTTGACCACGGGTACCTGCCTCTGTTTTCTAAATAGTCCGCGGGTACGACCGTAAGGTTTGTTTTTTAAATGAAAAAGACTGAACTTATGGTGCTTCTTCCTTCAGGATGGTTCTAGAATGGAGGAAACGGGAGCATGACCTTGTGGATGAGGTCATCCACAATGATTTTCCTACATAAAACGCATTAGAAGCATGTGGTATTTTCAAATTTTGGAGCATTGGGGGTTTGAGGGTCTTAAATTTTTAGCACTAATTCACAATACTCTAGGATCTTTACTGAGAGAAGAACATGTACAGTATATCAATGCATATCAATCATAACAAGCATATCAATCATCACAAGAAGCAAAAGCATGAGAGACAATAGACACATAGAGTTTTCGTGGGGAAAACCCTAAGGTGAAAAACCACACAATTTCCTCAAAGATAGATAGAGAAATAGCACAACCAAAGTGCAACCAAAGTACAAGAGATAGACTCCTCTTAGTAGCTGATCCTCCTCCTCACCTGTGAGCCAATTTTCGAGTGAAGGAAGTGTGAGTTCTGAAGTGATCCAAATAGAGATCTCCCGATCTCTATTTATACTTGTTCTGTTTACCCAATAACCTTATGGGGTCGACTTGTCTAGCTAGGCACAATAAATTCATATTTCATTATATCGGGCCGACCTCTTACAAGGTGGTCTAATAACCCATTGGCAAGTTAACACACTTGCGACACTTGTCCATACAAATGACGACACTTCCATATAGAGGAATAATACATCTCTATAGGAGTACAATAAATAGATAAATGAAATACATTCTAAAGTTACATATACATCAACACTCTTTCTTAACTAGGAAGGTATTTATCGACACAGATCTACTAGCACAAGTCTTCTTCTTTGGATCATCATCAGTGAATCATCATCCTCGAATCATCGTCATCGTCACTGCTACTGCTATCTCAATCAATCTCTGAATCTACTCCTCATAGGAAGTTCTACAGAGGTTGTCCTTTTTCACACTGGATGTAGGCCCACCATTTGTAGGTCTTCATTACCACTGGCCATACTGTGAAATACTCAGGACTGATTACGTGCATCAGCAAAACCTTGAAGGAGCATCCCAGGACTGATTACGAGGACATTGCTCAACCTATCGGATCTCCCAAGATGTTTTACATATTGACCTTCACAAAACCTACTCAGAGCATCCCAGGATGTTACGATCAAACCACTCTACCTTTCTGGATCTCGATACAGCATCCCAGGTTTTTAGGAGCACACCGCTCTACCTGTCCGGATTTTAAGGGATCTTTTCTATGTGAACTTTCGCAAAACCTACTCAAAGCATCCCAGGATGTTACGAGCACACCGCTCTACTTGTCTGGATTTTAAAGGATGTTTTCTATGCGAAAATCTAGCAAAACCTACTCAGAGCATCCCAGGATGTTACAAGCACACCTCTCTACCTATTCGGATCTCGATAGAGCAAACCAGTATGTTACGAGCACACCGCTCTACCTGTCTGGTTTTTAAAGGGTCTTTTCTATGCTACCTGCACAACCTGTCCATGGCCATAGAGTATCAAACCGATACTCACCATACATAATCCTGATGTACATCATCACATCATCAACCTGATCATCATCATACCATCAACCTGATGCATATCATCTAAAGAAACATCCTGAAGCTCATCATCTGTGATCATCCTGGTCATCATCGTGGCATCAACCTGATGCATATCATCTGGAGCAACATCCTGAAGCTCGTCATCTGTGATTATCCCGATCAAAGAGTATATCCATCTGATGCATACAAAGTATCTACCTGATACATATCATCATACATGATCTACCTGATCATACAAATGCAGCCATCTGATATACATAATGCATCCACCTAATACATACATAAGTACATGATCTACCTGATCATACAAGTATCCACCCGATACATATACAAATACATGATCTACCTGATCATACAAGTATCCACCTGATACATATACAAATACATGATCTACCTGATCATAAAAGTATCCACCTAATACATATACAAATACATGATCTACCTGATCATGCAAGTATCCACCTGATACATATACAAATACATGATCTACCTGATCATATCTAACATTCAACATGATGCGTACATACATACATATAAATGATCCAACTGATCATATCCAACATCCAACATAATGTGTACATATATACATATAAATGATCCAACTGATCATATAGAGCAGAAACTAGAACATCATCCGGCACTTACATCCATAGCCATGTGGGGGATCCTCCTTCCACCATGCTTGGTACAGCTTCAGCAAATGTGTCCATCACTTATTCCTCGAGGTGTCATCGATCTGAAGAATGCCAAGCCTCTCTCTGAAGTACTCGAACTTCACTCTGGCTAGTGGCTTCGTCAACACATCTACAATCTGATCATCCGTCACAATATACAGGAGCTTCACTGCTCCTCTTTGCACCATATCCCTGATATAGTGATATTTGATCTTAATGTGCTTCGACCTGTCATGGACACCAGGTTCTTAGACAGCTTCACACAACTCTGGTTGTCACAAAAGATACCAATAGTCTCCAGCAGGAGATCAAATAACTCTGACAGTAGCTTCCGAATCCATACTGCCTCACAATAGCCGAACAGGCTGCAACATACTGTGCCTCGGCTGTACTCAGTGCTATGCAGGACTGCTTCCTACTAAACCAAGAGATCACACCTGATCCCATACTGAAGAAGCACCCAGATGTGCTCTTCCTATCTGCAGCACTGCCTACCCAATCTAAATCAACATAACCCTGCAGGTTAAACTTTTGATTCGCTTCATACTTGAGCACATAATCAACTGTACCCTTCAGGTACCTCAGAATATGCTTTACAGTAATCAAGTGAACACTCCTCGGATCCGTCAGGAATTGGCTCAATGTGTTCACCGCAAAGCAAATATTTGGTCTCGTGTTCGTCAGGTACATCAAGAACCCAATCATCTGACGATACATAGAGACATCAACCGGCTCAGATGAAGCATCACATAGAAGCTTTAGGTTCTATGCCATAGGTGTGGCCATGGCCTTGCAATCCATCATCCTGAACCTCTTCAAGATATCTACTGTATACTTCCCTTGTCCAAGAAAGATCCCATCTGCACTTTGCCATACCTCCATACCTAGAAAATAGTGCATCATCCCCAAGTCCTTCATATTGAACTCGGCAACAGGCTTCCTCTTTGTATCATCAATCAATCTGTCATCTCCTGTTACAAACAGGTCATCCACATCCAGTATTAGAATCACAGGATTTCCTTCCTCAACCTTGTAGTAAAGGTTGGAATCTTCTTTACTCTTGGTAAATCCCAAACTAGATAGAAAACTGTCCATCCTACCATACCAAGTTCTAGGAGCTTGTTTTAAGCCATACAAGGCTTTCTTCAATCTGCACACATATGACTCCCTGTCATGTGTTTCAAAACCTAGTGGCTGCTCCACATACACTTCCTCTTCAACTACACCACTCAAGAAGGCAGTCTTGACATCCATCTAGTGTATCTTCCATTTCATCGTTGCAGCCAGAGCAAGTACTGTTCTGATGGAAGTGTACTTGCCTACAGGAGCAAAAGTTTCTTCATAATCTATTCCCTCTTTCTGAGAGAAGCCACTAGCTATGAACCTTGCCTTGTATTTCTCCATGCTTCCATCTATAGCATGCTTGATTTTTTAGATCCATTTGGAAGTCACAACAGACTTCCCTTCAGGTCTTAGTGAAACATCCCAGACATCATTCTTCATTATTGATTGGTATTCTTCAATCATGGCATCCTTCCATTCTTTCTTTTCCACTACTTGTTCGTAATTGGAAGGTTCTTTGTTCATGATATCACAAAGTAAAGCAACATAGCTGGTATGTGATCTGGTTCTCTTCTTTGCTCTGTGTTATTCTTCTGGAATGCCATATCTTTCTGCATCTTGAATGAGCTCTCTAGCCCATGCAGGTTTTCTCTTGTGAGAGTTATTCTCACGGGGTGGATCTATTGGTTGTTGCAGATCTTCAATTTCATGATCAACATCTGGAATTGCTTCAGTCATGGTAGTGTCTTGAAATCTAGTTTCCTTAGGTTCTTCATAAATTTCAACAGGTGTCTTCCTTGATTTGACGAATGTTGAGTTTTCATCGAATGTTATGTCCCTGCTGACATCAATCTTCTTGAACCCTGGAAAGTATATTTTGTAAGCCTTCGAGCTTTCACTATAACCCACAAAGATACCCTTATTTCCTGAAGGATCTAGCTTGGTCCTCTTTTCTTTTGGGACATGAGTGTATACTGGACAACCAAATATTCTGAGATGGCTGACTTCAGGTTTCTTACTAGAGAAGACCTCTTCTGGTGTCTTGTTGTCCAATATCTTGTGGGGTGTTCTGTTTTGCACATATACAGCTGTCCTAGATGCTTCTTCCCATAGATGCATAGGTAGATCCTGGTCATGCAGCATTTTCCTTGCTGCTTCCATGATTGTTCGATTCCTTCTTTCTGCAACTCCATTTTGTTGTGGATTGTAAGGAGCATTCAACTCCCTCTTAATCCCTTAATCACTGCATAGCTTCTTGAAGTCACCTGATGTGAATTCTCCACCATTGTTGGATCTGAATGTTTTGATCTTCTTATCAGTTTGGTTCTCCATCAAGGTTTTGAATTCCTTGAACTTATCCAGCACTTCATCTTTGTTCTTCAAAAAGTAAACCCAAGTCTTCTTGGAGAAGTCATCAATGAAAGAGACATAGTAAACATACCCACTCAGAGAGTTGGATGACATTGGGCTGCATACATCAAAGTTGATAATTTCCAAGATACCTTTTGCCTTGCTTTCACTGCTTGGAAATTCCTTCTTTATGTTCTTTACTTTTGCACATCCTTTGCAAACACCTTCATGCTTGGTATTAATTTTAGGAAGACCTTCCACAACCTTACTTGCAATTAGTAATGCTTTGCAGTGCATATGTGCAAACCTTCTATGCCAAAGTTCACTTGGATCCATGGAATCATGCACCATGGCATGTTCAGGTTGTTCCTTCAATTTATACAATCCTCCCTCTTGCTCTCCAATCACCACTGCATCATCAATAGTTTTACCCTTTGGCCACATTAGGACTTGGCCATCTACAAATGCAACCCTCATACCTTCTTCATCTAATGCAGAGATGGAGAGTAGATTCTTCTTGAGCCCAGGTACAAATAACACATCTTTCATCTTTAAGGACTTTCCAGATTCTAGGTTGTACGAGGCTTCCCCACTTCCTTTGATAGGGTATTTATAATCATCCCCAAGTTTCATCTTATGGGGTGATTCATGTTCAAATAGGTTTACAAAAGATTCTTTAAACCTAGTCATGTGTTTGGAAGCCTCACTGTCAATTAACCAATCATTACAACCATGAGAGATAGTACTTGTGAGAGCAGAGATTAGAACATACTCTTCTTCGCTTGTTGAGTCATCATCATCACTTTCTGCTCTAGCTTTCTTCCTGGAATGTTCATCATCCTCAGCAGCATGAGCATGATATCTTCTTTTGTTCTTCTTCTTCTTCTTGTTGAATTTGTTGTCTTTCTTCTTCTTGGGACAATTTGAAGCAAAGTGTCCCATTTCATTACATTCGAAACATCGAACATGAGATAGATCTTTCTTCTTGTGATAAGGGTGAGAATGTTTCTTGTTATGAGATTTATCCCTCTTAACCTTGCTTCCCTTGGTGTGAGCTGTGAGAGCTTGATCTTCATTCCCCATCTTTTCTTCTTGTGCCACAAGCCTAGATTCTTCTTAAGAGCATTCCTCCCATAGTCTACTAAAAGAGATCAATTTATTTCTTGCACAGATTCCTTGAATAAAGGAGTCCCATGACCTAGGTAGGCCATTTAGAGTGGTCATAAAAAATTCACCATTGTCCACTACTTCATCCACAGCTTCAAGTTGTTCCTTGATCTAAAATACCTTGGAGAAGTAAGATTGAATGGTCTCTCCATTCAACATCTTGACCCCTTTCAATTGATTCCGTAGAGTCATCTTCCAATTTATGTTCTTCCCTTCAAGTAACTTAGTCAGGGAGTCAAACATCTCCTTGGTTGTCTTTAGAGATGACACATGTGGTATAAGATGGTCTTTGATAGAATCAACAATGGTTCTCTTTTCCTTGACCAAGTTCTTCTTATGCAATACCTTAGGCTCTTCATCCTCTAGGATAGGGACCTCAAAGCTGATGTAGGAGTCTAATTCATTTTCTTCCAAGATTAACCCAATCCTATACTTCTAGGCTTGGAAGTTATCAGCCCCTTCAAGCTTATCCTCAAGCTTGGTGTGGTGAGACATTTTAAAGAGTACTTCAAATGGAAATAGAATAGATTTAGGTCTTACCACTTGCTTTGCTGAAAACTGGATATGGTCCCGGGTTTGTCGAAAAAACCCTGAAAATTCAAAAAGTGAATTTCAACTTTCTGAAAGGATAGAAAGATGTGTGTTGATGATATGATCAACTTGGTGTATTCAAAATTTGAGATCTGCAAAGCTTGACCCTTAGGAAATGCCTTTTAGTATTCCCGGGTTCACTAGGGAGGACCCTGAATTAGGTTTTGATTTTCTTGGAGATTTACCCAGCCCAAAATCTCGATCCAAAGCTCTAAACTTTGATTTTTCCAAGGATCTTCCAGCTATGTCTTTAGATTTTAGAAATTCCTATTTTTGTGGAAACCCTAATTTTTAGGGCCAAATCTGAAAATGCTCAGAATTGAATTATGATTGAACAGATAGATTTGCCTTGATGAGTAGAGTCAATCTACTATACTTCTTTTCCAAAATCTGTGGAAAGAAACCCAATAAGCAGGAAACCCTAGTTTTCGTCACTATAGAATGTCTTCTTCTCAGGTTAGCTTTGATACCATGTTAAATTTTGAGCATTAATTCACAATACTCTAGGATCTTTACTGAGAGAATAACATGTACAGTATATCAATGCATATAAATCAAAACAAGCATGTCAATCATCACAAGAAGCAAAAGCATGAGAGACAATAGACACATAGAATTTCTATGGGGAGAACCCTAAGGTGAAAAACCCCACAACTTCCTCAGAGATAGATAGAGCAATAGCACAACCAAAATACAACCAAAGTACAAGAGATAGACTCCTCTTAGTAGCTAATCATCCTCCTCACATGTGCGCCACTTTCTGAGTGAAGGAAGTGTGAGTTCTGAAGTGATCGAAATAGAGATCTCCCAATCTCTATTTATACTTGTCGTATTTGCCCAATAACCTTATGGGGCCGACTTGTCTAGCTAGGTACAATAACTTCATATTAAATTCTATCGAGCTGACCCCTTACAAGGTGGTCTAATAACCCATCGACAAGTTAACACACTTGCGACACTTGTCAATACAAATGATGACACTTCCGTATAGAGGAATAATACATCTTTATAGGAGTACAATAAATAGATAAATGAAATACATTCCGAAGTTACATATACATCAAAAGAGGGCCCAAAACCAATTGCTCCATCGCTTGATAGACTACTGGGACATAGACACACAAAATTTCAACCTGGATGGTCACATACTCTCCTTCGAGGTAGATGAAATTTCTTTCATTACTGGATTGTCCCAGCGAGGGGAAATGGCAAGTCTTCGATCTCGTACTTTGGGGAGTCGAATCACCATTCCCAACTGCATAGAGCGGTACTGTATTCCCAACACTCAGAATGTGGGGAGTTAGGTACCCATTGGATCCATAGTCAGTTTGAGCATGAAGATTATCATGGCTACTCTTGTCTGGATTACAAGTTCGGTAGCTCTCCACTAGGATTCAAGGCCGGTGATGTTCTACACCTCACAATGCATGCAGCCCATGGTATATGACTGGTGCACAACGTTACTGGGGTTCATGAAGACCCAGTTAACAGAGTGCAAGCGTGGAGTGGAAAAAAACTTTGGTTACGGCAGTATACTATGCAGCTTCTTCTTCGAGAGGGTTACGGGGCTCAGTCCAAGGGTTGAAGTCCCTCATAGTCTCCGTGACCCAGCCCTGACCTGGTGGGAAGAGGTCTTGACATGACAGGGTGGTGGCTGATAGGAATCACCATACATACATGAGTTCATTCACTAGTAGGACCCACAGGTCATAGCCATTGATGACTACCCCTATGCAGGGATAGGCTACCGTGGTGATCGCGACATGCCACTTCCTCCAGGAGCTGCGTTTGGAGACATTGGAATGTGACTCTTTTTATGTTTTTGTGTATTAATTTTTTGGGGATATTTTATTATAATATAAATGCAAAAATATTTTTGGGGGTAGTATCACCTATTAACATTCTACTGTTTGCTCGCAGATGCTGGTCCGCGAAGACCAAAGGGTTTCCCGAGACATAGTCGATGGGGCAGGGGTGGAGAGGTAGTTTGCGCTAAAGCAGAGAGCACATTAGAGACTGTGCGGTTCAACCAGTCCCGCATGACCAACATGGTACCCATGATCGAGGTAGCGGGACTGCCAGAGGACATGTAGTGCCATGTTGTGGGATTACCGAGTCCCTGTGTACAAATACTATAGCGCATAGCCAATCCAGTACATCATTACTATCAGACACATGTTGCCGAGGCAGCTAGGCCTCCTCATGGGGATTAGACATCTCAGAGTCCCATATTTTGTATCGATATGTATATTTTTGAGAGCTACGGGCTCCAACTTTGTATTGTGACACTACCATTTTGGACATGTTATTTATAAAAACTATGGTTCTCCGGTTCTACTATATGTGTAT